>CM027120.1:11871851-12476103 GCA_015476505.1 Urochloa ruziziensis | reverse complement strand
GCTCATGCCAATGCGAATTTGATTATTTCTAATGAGTTCCACAAGTTTTGTACAATTTGTGAGTGAAGGAGTAGATAGGGAAAAGAAGGAACAGTTGGGCACAGGGCCAGGCCGGCCGGCCTAGGCCAGGCCGACCGGCCCCCTTTCCCCTCTTCTGGCCACGGCACTGATCCACAAGTTTACTAATGTATCAAAGATGATCATTAGACGTGCATTTGATGTCGGTTTGATCAAAGGACCCAGAAGGCCTAGGGTGGGATAAACATGGATTGAAGGGCCCACAACCTAGGATTCTTGGACAGCTTCAACCGAACGCAACTGTTACCGACTTCAGGACATCATCCAAACCGTCCCTGCAAAGGTCGGTGCCACTTGGCACCAGAGCCAGGCCGGCCGGCCTAGATGAGGCCGACCGGCCTACTACCGTGGCTTCTACGCTTCCCCCTTCACGTGGATGTTAAGCAGGAGGCTAGCTTGATGATGACGCCAGGAACCGCACTTGGAGCCTATAAAAGGACACCCCACTCACCTTGAGAAGACACGTCGAAATACAAGAGAAGAAGCTCCAAGGCGAAGCGCTGCTGCTCCTAGCCTTAGAAAATAGGGAGAGAGGTGAGGTGAGAGTTCAGGGGAAGAGCCGGAGGTGTCCGCTCTTCCTCTACTTTGTACCTCGACGGATGCAGTTCATCTTCGAGTGGCTACATCCGGGTCTTGTCTGGTAACTCTGGTTCCCTCTGATTAATCAAGCATCTGCTCTTTCTTACTTTTGTTTCCTGGTTCCTCGTTCACTACTTAGTAGTGGGTGCTTTGCTCTGACGTCGAGTGAAGTAGTAATTATTAGTGTAGGCACGGTGTCTAGACTAGTCGTTACCTTGGTTTGCACCCAGTTCAACGGAATAGTTGTGGTAGCCGGCAGGTGGTGACAGCCCTGTCCGGCCGACGTAATCCACCGCGTTAGTTCTGGTCTGTAGGACTTAGGGGTAGGCGGTACCACTCCCCTTCTCATCCCTTTCTGTGAGTGGTGGTGTCTCAGGCGCCCGAAGTTAACTATCGTGAGTAACAGAGTAAGTCAGTGTTGCTTGATCAGAGGAATAACCATTGTTGCTACACAAGTACCCTCTCTACCCTCGTCCCATTTACCTCTTCTCTTCGTCGTCGTCCAAATCCACATTTATCCCTTCGGACGAACTAATTAAGGATTAGTACACTTCACGTTCCCCGTGGAAATCCATACTCTGGAATACTCCCGAGTGAAAGCTACATCGGTGTCCGTACGCTTGCGGATTTATCTGTAGGTCATAAGAAATACCAACAAGCTTTCTGGCGCCGTTGCCGGGGAACGGTAGCTGTTCTTATCCCGAACCTAGTTCGTCCACATATCATCCACCTACCATCATGAATTCCGCTCCTACCTTATATCAATTCTCAGCTCCAAAAGCTGAAGATCTGGAGCCACCACCATCGTCTCACCCCATAAAAAGCTCTGGCTATGGAATACACATAAAATTCATAGCCAAGATCAGAGAGAATCCATTTTCTGGAGCTGAATGGAGAATCCTTATGTTCACTTACGGGAATTTGAGCAAATTTGCTCATGTCTCGTGATTACGGGGATGGCCCAACAAACTCTGAAATGGAAGGTGTTTCCCTTCTCTTTGACGGGTTGAGCGAAGATATGGTGCGATCGCTATCGTGGGAGAGTGAAGGGAAGTTGGGAGACACTACAAGCAAAATTCTGTCTAACCTTTTTCCCTAAATCTCGGGTCGCTGACCTTCGAATCGAGATCCTTACCTTCAAACAAAGGGAAGGAGAATCACTAGGGGCTGCTTGGGCTCGATTTACCTATCTTCTGGCCTCTGGTCCTGATCTAGGGATCTCTGAACCCATCCTTCTAATACATTTTAGAAGAGGTCTCGAAATCGAATCGGCCAAATTCCTAGATTCGTCCTCAGGAGAATCTTTCACTCATTTGACACCTAGTGAGGGGAGGGCCATTCTAGACAAAATTCTAGAGAACACCCCTTACACTGGGATCTATGATGAATTCCCGGAAGAAATTCCTGAGGAGCCCATAGAAGAGACATCCGCGTCGGAAGATATGAGAGCATCACAAGAATCCACACCAGTCGTAGCACATCTCTCCGATACTCTCCCTGAACCAACCCCAGAATATGATCTGGACCTACATGATTCTCGTTGTGCCTTCCCCTACGATTTCCACGACGAGCTATTCCTGGAGTACAGGGACAGCTCAAAACTTCCCGTAGTTGAAAGGCACACAATTACTAAGATCCAAGCCACCGACTACATTGACCAGCATCAGGAGTGGTTGTGTGGAGCGAGATGCTATTCCGAAGAAATTTGGATTAGTTCTCCCTCTACGATCCTTCCTTGTTCTATAAGGGGAATAACCGTAGAAGCCCATCTTAACCCCATCATGGAGATTAATGTGATGCCATGGCACTTAGCGTACACTCTATTGGGCAATGTCTCGCTAAGGCCGTCCGACAAGCCCCTCACTAGTTGTCCCTTTGGACACATCCTTGAATGTCGGGGGGTTGCATGTGCCATGCCACTCATGATAGACAAGATCGAGGTAAGCCTAGACTTTCACATTTTTGATATACTTGATCTTGATCTACTCCTAGGCTGCCTAGTTCGAGAACTCCTTGATAAACCTCGAGGGAGCCTAGATGAAAAGCTTAGGGAAGCTGCCTTCGCCACCACTACCACTTGTCTAGCAAAACCTAAGGCGAAGCCTCTTCCTAAGCTAAACCCGTTCGAGAGTATGATGCATGGATCTCCGTTCACATCATCCGAGCCTGTTCTCTTTGAGGTTGCGGTCTCTGCTCTCCAATATTATGAGTCGGAAGAGACCCTTCACTTTTGTGAAGAGGAACGATCATCATCACCCTCGAACGAGTTTGAGCCTCTTCCCACTGGCCCTTACTATGTTGTTTCCAACCATGATCGAAAAGCAACATCAAGCTTCCACGATGAATCTCTTGAGATAGTGAACCCGTGGGCCATGGAAGATTGTAAAGCACTAACTTTGGAGTCCAAGGAAAATAATCTCTTGGATGAGCATGGAAGTTTTATTCTTGAAGTCATACATAGACCATGCTCGTTCACTGCCTCTCCAAAGTTAGCCACGTCCGGTGCCCCGAGCACACACGAGGACTACAACCACCTCAAGGTCCTCTTCTACAAAGCATTTAGAAGGTTGGTTGTAGATGCATATGTTTACCATAAGCATTGCAAATTTCGTGGTTGCTCTGTTGCCCTAACCTTGCAGCTAAAAGCTTCATGACACATCGATACTTGGTGATGAGACGGGAACGACATCATCGATGGTAGCTGCAAGAGAATGTTCCCAAGGTCAAGCTTATGACCATAAACAAAGCACTGCCGGGAGATAGCCCGGATAATTAGTATTTATTTCCCTTTTGAATAAAAAGCAAGATCATGTCTCTATGATAAAGTTGTCCTTCGGGTATTTTGCTCTCTAACCATTTCAGGCGAAGATCAAGAAGAACGATGAACACCTTAGAACATGAGAGCTACATCAACTACAATACCATTGTAAGTTTTATTGAGAGAATGATTACGAAAGGAAACTTGAACTCCACACACATGGGTTGTGTTGCACAACAATGCAAATTCCAAGTGTGGGGGAGGCATGTGAGTATCCCAAGTAAGTTTTTCTTATACCAAACTTATCTTGGTTTGAAATTGGTGCTAGTTCCTGCATCTTGCTCTATAAATAAAAAAAAAGAGAATCATATTTTTTGAATTCGAATAAAGGCTCCCTGGTTCTTGAACCAGAAGAGCCCCTCTTTTTGTTTCCATCTTTTGGCTTTGAATAACAGTACCAGTACAAGTATAAGTGTGGGGGAGATCTCTCAAGCTCATCATCGACGTACACATTCGAGGTCCCCCACGAAGGTGTCGCACAACATCGACTGCGCTAACATGACAAAGAAAAAAACGATGGTATGTGCACTCCACCTCTCGCTCCTTAATTCATGAGTGTGACTGGATTTCAATTCCTATCATTTAAATCAATCTCAAGATAAAATAAATCAGGGTGCTATGCCTACCCTTCATGTTCCCATGTTTGGCTTGCATATGTTATATTCCTTACTATGACCTTGATGCTTGTGAATAAATATTTTAGGGAACCATGTTCATCTAAGTAGTTGATGTTTGAGATATGGTTTGAAGATACGATCTTCACTCTTAATATTGAGTGTTTGGGAAATTTATTTGAAAATTTGAAAACCCTTTGCAAAGCTCCTCTTTGATATGCCAAAGTCCTACCGAAGCCATATGTTGAGTTATCTTGAAAACCATGTACACATATGCTACTTGTCATTGCATTAAGCTTTGTCAAATTGTTGCGACCCTTATGAGAATTCTTTTCATGCTTTCATGATCAAGATCACGTACACGTTTATCCCCATTGCTATACTTCTACACTGGAAGTTAGCATTGTTTCATTCATCCATCCATTCTACAAAATAAATGCTCCATCATGTATGTGTAAGTCTCACTCCTCAGTTATTGTTACAAAAGAGACATGGCTATCGAAAAAAATGGACACATGAAGGTCCACACAAAAAAAAAAGAGAGAAAAAAAAGTTGGACACATGAAGGTCCAAGAAAGAAAGAAAAAAAAAATCTGATAGCCATGTTCTCAAAAGATTTTTTTTTAAGGAGAAAGACCACACACAAAGGAGTTGTTTATTCCATCCACCATCCATCATACCCATACACGTGCACATCTTGATCTGATTGTATGATTTGATTTCTTCTTGGGTCCGCTCTTTGACTTTGCAATACATGTGATGCAAGTATGCCTCTTCTTCATACCCTACCTTGAGCTCCACATATAGCCATCATTAAAAGTAGGATGAAGAAAGGCAAGTTAATGCCTTGGTGAGGATATATACACATTGAGAGATCTGAGAGAATCAAATGTGGAGCAATACAAAGGTTTGTTTTTGAAAATTTGATTAGAAAATCCCAAGCTACTTGACACATAGAGTTGAAGTGACTTGATTCATGATCGTTCCAATCCTCAACTACCCAAGATAGCATGATAGACACTTCAAAATTCACAAGTACAAGGTATGACTTGGAATATTTCGTATGTTTGTTCCATTTCCTTGGATGTCATGTCTCATCTTAGTCCCTACTCCTCGCTCGAGGACGAGCAAGGGTCTAAGTGTGGGGGTGTGTTGACGGCCGTTATTATACGATTTACCGTCAACATTCCACGATATTCCAGGCTCATCTTGCTCATGCCAATGTGAATTTGATTATTTCTAATGAGTTCCACAAGTTTTGTACAATTTGTGAGTGAAGGAGCAGATGGGGAAAAGAAGGAACAGTTTGGGCACAGGGCCAGGCCGGCCGGCCTAGGCCAGGCCGACCAGCCCCCTTTCCCCTCTTCTGGCCACGGCACTGATCCACAAGTTTACTAATGTATAAAGATGATCATGAGCCGTGCATTTGATGTCGGTTTGATCAAAGGACCCGGAAGGCCTAGGGTGGGATAAACATGGATTGAAGGGCCCACAACCTAGGATTCTTGGACAGATTCAACCGAACGCAACTGTTACCGACTTCAGGACATCATCCAAGCCGTCCCTGCAAAGGTCGGTGCCACTTGGCACCAGAGCCAGGCCGGCCGGCCTAGATGAGGCCGACCGGCCTACTACCGTGGCTTCTACGCTTCCCCCTTCGCGTGGATGTTAAGCAGGAGGCTAGCTTGATGATGACACCGGGAACTGTCCTTGGAGCCTATAAAAGGACACCCCACTCACCTTGAGAAGACACGTCGAAATACAAGAGAAGAAGCTCCAAGGCGAAGCGCTGCTGCTCCTAGCCTTAGAAAATAGGGAGAGAGGTGAGGTGAGAGTTCAGGGGAAGAGCTGGAGGTGTCCGCTCTTCCTCTACTTGTACCTCGGCGGATGCAGTTCATCTTCGAGTGACTACATCCGGGTCTTGTCTGGTAACTCTGGTTCCCTCGATTAATCAAGCATATGCTCTTTCTTACTTTTGTTTCCTGGTTCCTCGTTCACTACTTAGTAGTGGGTGTTTTGCTCTGACGTCGAGTGAAGTAGTAATTATTAGTGTAGGCACGGTGTCTAGACTAGTCGTTACCTTGGTTTGCACCCAGTTCAACGGAATAGTTGTGGTAGCCGGCAGGTGGTGACAGCCCTGTCCGGCCGACGTAATCCACCACGTTAGTTCTGGTCTGTAGGACTTAGGGGTAGGCGGTACCACTCCCCTTCTCATCCCTTTCTGTGAGTGGTGGTGTCTCAGGCGCCCGAAGTTAACTATCGTGAGTAAGTCAGTGTTGCTTGATCAGAGGAATAACCATTGTTGCTACACAAGTACCGTCTCTACCCTCGTCCCATTTACCTCTTCTCTTCATCGTCGTCCAAATCCACATTTATCCCTTCGGACGAACTAATTAAGGATTAGTACACTTCACGTTCCCTGTGGAAATCGATACTCTGGAATACTCCCGGGTGAAAGCTACATCGGTATCCGTACGCTTGCGGATTTATCTGTAGGTCATAAGAAATACCAGTGCGTGTGTTGTGAGTGTGTTGTGAGTGTGTTGTGAGTGTCTCCTTTCCACTATGTGATTTTTTAAAAAGACAAGAAGTGTTTGGTCCGTAGTGTTTTTTCCTCCAGATTTTTGGCTCATTGATATTCGAACTTCAAACTGTGTTGGAGTGGTGGATTCGGCCCATTGATTAATTTTTTATTTTCTATTATTATATTATATTTTATTATTTGTTTTGCTTTCTCGTCTCTTTCCATTCTTTTTATTCTTTCGCATACTTTAATTTTAGATACATTTATTTGCGTGTGGGAAAAGTATAGACCCACATGCAGGTGAGAGTGTACAAACCCACTACGCATCTAATAAATGCCACAAATTTTCTTTTTTATTGATTTCTTTCTCTTTCTTTCTTTTCTCCTAGCACCTTAGATCCAATTAATTATTATTTTTCTTTCTCTAGTTTTTTCTCTTTTCTTCTCTTTTATTTTTTTAATTTTTTATTTTTCCTTTTTTGTATTATTTGTTTTATTGTTCTCTTTCCTTTTCTCGTATATCACTTACAACTGTCATGCATTTATATACTTTATTCATCTTTAAAATATTTTTCTTTGCACCGTGAACTTTATCTTCTTCGTGTAAAATTATTGTTCTTGTGTGGACCATTCTGTCCTTTCACCACAAACGCCTTTGTTTTATTCATTTTTACTTTTTTCTCTTCTTTTATTGTTTTATTATAGATATATATTCTCTGATGTATAATTTCAGTGTCTGTAGTGTTAAATCTTATATCTGTGCATTACAACCATTTGTTTGTGAGGTTCAATTGGCTGTATAAAGTCATCTTGTTCTTGACGTTATATATTTTTGTTCACGTTGTACAACTATTTATTTCTAGTGTTCAATATATTTGTCCGTACATACTTACAATAATTTGTTGGTGATGTTTAGTACTTATATAATCAAATGTTCATGGTGTAAATTTAATGAAACAGTCAAATGTTCATGGTGTAAATGTTTAGTGCTTATATAATCAAATGTTCAATATATTTTTGTTCACGTTGTACAACTATTTATTTTAAAGATTTTGTTCTAATAAACTTAATGAAACAATCGAAATTTAATTTATATACTCAATTTAAGGGTTGTAAATTTTTTTAACCTTGTACGTGGATGATGCCATCAATTTTGTCACGTTTTGCATGTATGCAAACCAACACACAATGCGGAATGTTAAATTTGCGTTCGCCCGTTCCGAACTGTCGACCAAGCGCTTCCCTTTACTTTCAAAGTTTTTCGAAAACCTTGCTTCAAAACTGTACTTGAAAAGTTTTCGAGAAACTTGCTTGAAAACTTTACTTGAAAAAGACCATTACTCCTGTCCTCCGTCTGGATCTCTGCGCTCCCCTTTACTTTCAAAGTTTTCGAAAAACTTGCTTGAAAACTTTACTTGAAAAGTTTTCGAAAAACTTGCTTAAAAACTTTATTTGAAAAGTTTTCGAAAAACTTTGTCAAAGAGGAAAGAAGACGCACAAGCAGAAAACAAACGAGCTGTCAGAAATCACCCGGACGGAAGCCTCGTCCGGACGACCGTAAAATAGCAATGCCCCACACAATGCGCCAAAAAAAGATCCCTACTAAATGGGCCCAAACCGCGCAATGATAATGTTTCAGCCCACGCGCCCGCGCCAAGTGCTGCATGCAAGTGACGATTGGTTCTGCGTCACCTACAGTGACGTGTAGGAGCGCCTGGGAGACAGACTCATCTAGACCATAGCGAGAGAGATGGGTCGGTTGGATTTGTTTATTTGTTGTTTATTTGATTGTTGGTCTCACATGTTTTGTCCATCTAATCTTGTCATTGTACAGATTTCTTAACTTAAAGAGTACTAACATGGCCCCAATTATTTGGACCAACTAGCCCAATTACAATTGGGGTGGCCCTTATAGAAAGCTAAGTGTCTGACATGCTTTGCATATTTTTTATGTGAGCATGTTGTCAGCCACCGTCCAACTTGCAATAGTAAATTCTGTAGTACCATCAATTTCCGAAATATTCAAACATCCTTCATCCCATATTTTTTTTAATTCGGAATTGCCATACACCAGTGCTCAAGAGTCAAGAGACTTCAGGCGCGCGCTAAATCATCGGAAGCGGTGTGTGTACAGAATTTTGTCAAGCTGCTGGCTCCTGCGTGTACGATGGTTCCCTTGCACTGTCACTGAATTGCAGTTCTCCGGGAGGTACTACGTGTTTGCTCATTGGATAGGCTCGATGTCGATGAGGAGGCCCTGAGCCGGGTACGGCATGGGGAACCTTGAGAAGCTGCCGTCGCATCCGGCGGCAAGCTTCCACCTAAAATTCGTAACAATATGGTGCACGGCCACGAGCGTTTCCACCCTGGCGAACTCGTTCCCGGGGCAGACGCGTGCGCCGCCGCCGAACGGCACGAAGGTGAAGGGCGGTATCACCGTCGATGCTGACCCCTCCTCGAACCGCGCCGGGTCGAACCGGCCGGGGTCCGGGAAGACGGCAGGGTCCCAGTGCGTCATGGTCATGGCGTTCATGACGCCCCAGCCCTTGGGGATCAGGTACCCGCCGTGCTCGACGTCGTCCACCGCCTTCCTCAGGATGCTGAACGCCGTCGGCACCAGCCGCAGTGTCTCCATTGCCGCCGCCCACGTGTACTTCATCTTGCTCAGGTCCTCCCACGTCAGCGCCTCCCCCGGCGCCTTGCCTCTCGCGATCTCCAATTGCTCTGACCCATCGTTCCACATAATCCATTGTAAATCATGGTGAAATAAATTAGGAATGGTTGAATTGTTAGTAGTAACAATTTGTTACCTTGTAGAACTTTGGCGTAGGCGTCTTTGTTGGCGTCGAGGTGCCGGAGGAGGAAGGTGATGAGGGCGGCGGTGGTGTCGTGTGCGGCGATCATGAGGAATATAACATTGTCCGCGATCTCCTCGTCGGGGAGTCCGCCGGCGAGCATGTGGGTGAGCCACGTCATCATCCGGCGAGCTCTCCCCGCGCCGCAGCCTCGCCCTCCTCTCCCCACTACCGCCGCGACGGCGCGCCGCCCGCGGCGGCTGGCGGCGAGGCAGCGGCGGAACGTGCTGAATGGCAGGTCCAGCGGCACGGCCCAGATTCCCCTCGCGAGCTGCTGGAACTCCGCCGAGAGCTCCCGGCGTGCGGCGGCGTCGAGCCCGAACAGGACGGTGCTCATGACTTCGAAGGTGAGCTCCTTCATCGCCGGCATCACGGCGACTGGCGGCGCGCCCCCGCCAGCGCTGGTCGATGTGGCGCCGGACCTCGGCGTCCATGGCGGCGACTTGCCGCCGGACGGCGTCGGGCCTGAGGAATTTGAGCATCATGGCGCGCACGCGGGCGTGGTGCTCGCCGGCGACGTCGCGGACGGTGCGGCCGGCCGACCATGCGGCTGAAGGCCTCGCTGTTGGCGGTGGTGAGGGCGGGGCTCGTGAAGAGGAACTTGTTGGCGGTAGGGCCCACGAGGAAGGCGGTGGGGCGGCGGAAGAAGGAGAGACGGGATACCGGGCCGTAGGACGCGGCTCGCCGGCGGAGCCAGTCCTCGGCGGTGTTGGTGCGGAGTGCGCGGAGCAGGCTGAGCGTCTGGCCGACGACGGGGAGGCCGAAGGTGCCTGGAGGGAGGGGCTTGCTTGTGGGTTTGTCGCCGGCGCCGGCGAAGAGGAGGCGGTAGAGGAGCGGTAGCGAAGCGAGGAGCGCGGCGACGATGGCTAGTGCAGCTGCCATCATCGTCGTCGTCGTCGAATCAGCATCCATTGCTTTGTGGCTTTTTGCTTCAGCTGGGTGCTTCAGCATCCATCTGCTGATTGATAAATTTAGGTGACACTGACACCTCAAGAAAGGCTAAGTGCGTTGATGTATTTTACTCTGACATAATTAGATGGTGGAGGGAATCATTAGGAAGGGATGCTATTGGAGTATGTAAGGACCAAGGACAAGGACAATCTAATATAAAGTCGCATCGTCATGTTTTTGTTTAGTATACATATTTTATTGGTAGTGGTTATCATCTGACTGGTGACATCAATATATGTTAGCCTATTAATTAGGACATCTAAACAAAAAGACCTGGCAGCCTGATAATATGACGGAGTAGCTACTCTGCGTCACCAGAGGTTAAGATAATTAGCTAATTAGAATGGAGAGGAGATTGTCTGATGCCATCCTCGGCGTGACTAAAATACATTTATATATATTAGAGATTGGCCGGTCTTCAAGTAAATAGAAGTTGTTGTGTGGTGGTGTATTTGTGTAAGACATGAGGGACCTATTTGCATATGGGTTAATAAAATGAGAAGCAAAGAGAGAGGGGAACGGTAGCATCGTTCCCAGAATTCCCCAAACTGAAACATGGTATTCAGAGCCGCTCAACCCTAGCTCCGCCGCCGCCGATCCATCCAGCAGCAGCAGCCGCCGCCGCCGCCGCTCACCACCAACCCGTCGTCGTCAACCAGCTCGTCGGCGCCAACTCCGAGCTCGCAGCACGGGGGCGCTCATCCGTGTGCAGGGGCCGCGGCCCCTTTCCCCTGCAGGCCGCTGCCTCTGATGCCGCGGGGGGAGCGCCACCCAGGGTTTTTTTTACCGTTGGGAACCGGTCCGGTTTGACCGGTCCGGTCCGGTAGCTAAATAGGGCCGGTTACCGCTCAAAACCGACCCTACCAAACCGCTCCTACTGGTTAACCGGCCGGTTTGACCGGTTTACCGGACCGGTTAGCCGTCCCAAAAAAACCGAGAAAACCGTGGTAAAAAAAAACCTTGGCGCCACCCGTCCAGCCCACCTGCTCGATTTGAGCTGGATTGAAGCTGAGAAGGTGTGGGCTGGCATCCGTGCTCCTGCTAGGAGCTCTGCAGCACGGAAGTGTTGGATTGCTTGTACTTTTGGGGAAAGAAGTCTGGTTCAGTTTGAATGGTGAAGGTTGTGTTCGAGGCCTACTAGAGTACTAATGTGCTAAAGCTTGCTGTAATAGCAGAGGTAGGTAGTTGACATTGCTCCAGTGGAGATGATGAGCCCTGAGGAAATTGAGGCTATGAAGAAGGCTAGGGAGAAGGAGGTTGCTGGTGGCAGTGGTGAAGCTTCACCAATCACTAAGAGTGAGATGATGAGTGAGATGAGATGTATGATTCAGGGGCTCATGGAAGCAGGTTTGCTTGCTCCCAAGCTGATGACGGGACTACTTGAGGTGAAGCTGGAGCTTGTGCCTAATGAAGTAAAGTTGGAAGGCAGCAGAAACTATTTGAGCTGGTCGAGAAGAGTGCAAGTCCTTTTAGGTGCAAAAGGACTAGAACACTACTTAGAAGAAGGCTGTGTAGAACCAACTGATAAAGCTAGTACTGAGTGGAAAGTGAGTGGAAAGTGTGGCATGCAACTAATTCTACTATAGTTGTGTGGCTGATGGCATCTATGTCTCCATCTATTGCTAAGATGGTTGAAGCAATGAGGGAAGCTGCAAAACTCTGGAAGACCCTGAGTAACATGTACTCTGGAAAAGGGAATGTAATGATGATGGAAATTCAGGGTAAGGCTGATTTAGTGAAGCAAGAAGGAAAGACAGTTGAGCAGTATGCTAGTGAATTGCAGTACTTGTGGGGTGAGCTGGATCATTATGCTCCACTCCGGATGGAAACTCCAAATGATGCTATAGCTGTGAAAAAATGGGTGGAGGACAGAAGGGTAACCCAATTCCTAAAGGGGTTGAATTCTGAATTTGAGAATGATAGGAGAGCTATCATTTGCCACCAAGATAGTCTTCCTAGCTTAGAAGAGACTATCTCAGCCATGGTCCAAGAAGAAATCAGGCAGCGGGTGATGGGTGACCGTAGTCATGTGACATCAGCCTACACCATAACAGATGACAGGGTTTGTTTCAATTGTGGTGAGAAAGGTCATTTGAGTTACAACTGTCCTCAGCCAAAGAACTACAGTAGCTATGAGGACTATGGTAACTATGATGGTGGCCGTGGAGGTCGCGGTCGCGGTCGTGGTGGCCGTGGAGGCCGTGGTGGCTATGATGGTGGTCGTGGAGACCGTGGTGGCTATGATTCTACTCGTGGAGGTCGTGGTGGAGGTCGTGGGCGAGGCAGAGGTCGAGCTGGTACTAGGGCTAATGCAGCCATGACAGAAGAGACATCACATGTCACTCTAACTGGTGATCAGGCTGCAGAATGGGAAACCTGGCAGAAAAGCAAAAATTCAGAGAACTCCACAAGCATCTCCCCACAAGGACCTGTGACAGCACCTGCCACCCATTTTGGTAACTTTGCCAACTACGCCTGTGAGGGCGAAGGTACTCAGGCACAGGCACTTGCATCATCATATCATCCTCATTTAGATTGGATTATCGATTCCGGTGCATCTAACATGTGACAGGCACATTTGACATTTTTGCATCTTACATGCCATACACACACCTAGAAACTATTCAAACGGCTGATGGAACTTCACAACCAATTAAAGGTGTAGGATCAGCAGGATGCACTCCACATATCACTTTAGGATCTGTTCTTCATGTCCCATCCTTTCCAGTCAATCTTCTTTCAGTTAGTTCCATCATTGACCAGTTTAAATGCACTGTCATTTTTATGAGGATTCTTGTGTTTTTCAGGAGAAGAGGACTGGGAAGAGGATTGGAACGGGAGTCAGGTGTAATGGGCTGTGGTACATTGGCAAGGAGGATGTGGCTTTGGTGCTAGAAGGAGGGCCAAAAGAACTGGAGGAAGATATTTTGTTGCACCATCGTAGGTTAGGACATCCGTCTTTTCACAGTATGTGTAAGATGTATGGTGAACTTTTCAAGAAAGTAGACAAAAGGAAATTGGTATGTGATGCTTGTGAGTTGGGCAAACATACAAGATCCTCATATCATCCTAATGGTTTTCGAAGCTGTGAACCATTCATATTAACACATTCAGATGTTTGGGGTCCATGTCCTATTACTTCTATAAGCGGAGTTAAATGGTTTGTGACATTTATTGATTGCTTTACACGTATGACCTGGATTTATATGATGAAAAGCAAAGTGAAGTGATTAAATGCTTCCAGGATTTTCACAAGATGGTGTCCACCCAGTTTGGTAAGCAGGTTCATATCATTCGTTCTGACAATGGAACAGAATATATTAACAAGGAGTTTGTTATGTATCTGTCAGAAAAGGGAATGCTCCATCAAACCACATGTCCAGGAACACCCTCTCAGAATAGAGTTGCTGAGAGAAAGAACCGTCACCTACTGGAGGTAGCACGCTCTCTTATGTTTCAGATGAATGTACCAAAGATTCTGTGGAGTGAGGCTGTCATGACTGCTGCGTACCTGATCAACCGTATGCCATCAAGATACTTGGTATGAAGTCTCCAGCTGAACTTCTATTTGGTAAGAGAGAATTTGTAGTTCCCCCAAAGGTGTTTGGATATGTGTGCTTTGTACAGGACCTTCGGCCTAAGGTTGTCAAGCTAGATCCACATGCAATAAAATGTGTGTTTGTTGGTTATGGAGTGAACCAGAAAGGATACAAATGTTGGGACCCCATTGGAAGGAAGTTATATGTAAGTATGGATGTCATTTTTCGTGAGTGGGAGCCATATTATAAGAATCAAGAAGATCTTGCTCAATTTTGGGAGGAAATCTCTCTTGATGATGAGGATCTCAGGAGAGAGAGGGAGAAGGAAGAGTTGGGTGAAGGCAGCAACATTCAAGAGGAAGTAGTTATAGGAACCATTCCATGCCCTGTGATTGAAGGACAAGTGCCTGGAACACAAAGAAATAGAGGGGTGGACAAGGAAGTGAGGGTATATGAGAGGCTGAAGGTTGGTGATCAGGGAGAGAAAACAAGGGCGAATAAGGAATTGAAGGTATATCAGAGGAGGAGATTTGGTGGACAGGGGGAGAGAACAACAGAGGGAGTGGAGGAAGTGGTAGAGGAGAATGTACAATCACAGCCAGATGTACCAAGTGCACCAAGTACTCCAGTCCCAAGTCTCTTCCCGAAAATCTCTCCTGTGTCTTCATCTCAAGAAACAAGAGGTAATAATTTCACCCCACTTGAGCATGTAGATCAACCTCTTGCATTACAGCGTGGCCGTAGGACTTGTGGGCCACCTGTACGCTATGGTTTTGAGGAACATGATTTAGCAAATTTCATGTCTTATTCACATATCTCACCTGCATATAGAGTATTCATTGCATCCCTACAGACAGTGCCTATTCGAAGTGACTGGCGATGTGCTAAGCAAGATCCAAAGTGGAAGAGAGCAATGATGGAGGAACTTCATGCCCTTCAAAAGAATCAAACATGGGAGCTTGTCCCTCTCCCGGCAGGTAAACGAGCAGTTGGGTGTAAATGGGTGTTTACTGTAAAGCAAACCCCTGAGGGGAAGGTGGATAGGTATAAGGCAAGGCTGGTTGCAAAAGGTTACAGCCAAACTTATGGAATTGACTATGATGAAACATTTGCACCAGTTGCAAAGATGGGCACAATGAGGATGCTTATATCTTGTGCAGCTAATTTTGGATGGTCTCTTCACCAATTGGATGTACAAAATGCGTTTCTCCATGGTAACTTGGAAGAAGAAGTGTACATGGAGGTCCCACCGGGATTCTCAAATAAGCAAACAGTTGGAAAGGTATGCAAGCTCAAGAAATCTTTGTATGGCTTGAAGCAGTCTCCTAGGGCTTGGTTTGACAGATTTAGGCATGCGGTGTGTGAAATGGGTTACTCTCAGTGCAGTGGGGATCACACTATTTTCTACAAACATAGAGGACTACATATCACTATATTAGCAGTTTATGTTGATGATATAGTGATTACAGGTGATGACGTTGAGGAGATCAGAGGCTTGAGAGAAAGGCTAGGAAAGACATTTGAGGTGAAAGATTTGGGGCAATTGAGATATTTCCTTGGTATTGAGATCGCCCGATCCTCAAAAGGTATAATTCTTTCTCAAAGAAAGTATGTGCTTGATTTATTGACCGAGACTGGAATGCTTGGGTGCCGCTCCATAGCCTCACCAATTGATAAGAATCACAAGTTATGTGCTGAGTCAGAGACCTAGTTGATAAGGGAACCTATCAAAGGCTAGTTGGACGCCTCATCTACCTATGCCATACAAGACCTGACATTTCATATGCAGTGAGTGTGGTCAGTCGTTATATGCATGATCCTAGGATTGGACACATGGATGTTGTATATCGAATCCTAAGGTATTTGAAAAGCAGCCCTGGGAAAGACTTATGGTTCAAGAGGAACCAACACTTGGAGGTAGAGGGATATTGTGATGCTGATTGGGCAAGCAACATTGATGACAGGAGGTCTACCTCAGGTTAATGTGTGTTTGTTGGAGGTAACATTGTATCATGGAGAAGTAAGAAGCAGGAGGTTGTGGCGAGATCAACTGCAGAAGCTGAATATAGAGCAATGGCCCTAGCTCTGAGTGAGATGATTTGGATAAAGAATCTGCTAGCTGAACTAAAACTACTAAGAAACAACACCATGGTGCTGAATTGTGACAACATATATGCAATGAATATTGCAAACAATCCAGTGCAGCATGACCGTACAAAGCACATTGAGATTGATAGGTTCTTCATCAAGGAGAAACTAGACAGTAGTGTGTTGAAATTGAAATATGTAAAGTCTAGCGAACAGCTAGCTGATTGTTTCACAAAAGGGTTAGGTCCTAGTGAAAATGTAATCATATGTAACAAGATGGGCATGATTGATATCTTTAGCCCATCTTGAGGGGGAGTGTTGTGTGGTGGTGTATTTGTGTAAGACATGAGGGACCTATTTGCATATGGGTTAATAAAATGAGAAGCAGAGAGAGGGGAACGGTAGCATCGTTCCCAGAATTCCCCAAACTGAAACAGAAGTCCTTAATCAAGGTTCACATTTTATCAGGCCGCCAGGCGGCCTCCACATAGATCATGCTGCCGCTGCTTCAGCAACACGACTCGGGCCGAAGGCAAATTAAGCCCACCTGACTACCTGAGTGAGTTAGGTGGCAGCATGCTGGACTTACTGTGTGCTCCAAGCCTTCAATCCTCCTCCTCTCTGGACCAATGCAAATTCAGCCCACCTAGTTATGTGCTGCTACACACACTAGCGTGTAACAATCCTGTCTTTGGCTCTTTCTAAATAAACCTCCTTTTTGGCCCAAGGAAAATTCAGCCCGCTTCTAATCTTCTATTAGCGCCCACTGGCCAAACCCATATATGTGTAGCAGCACCAGGGGAGCCTGTTCCTGACATGGTGACAGCTAGGTGGGCGACTGAGCGTCCGTGGCGGGCGACGTGTACATGTATTTGCTCCGTAGCAATCCTTCTCACATACGTGGCTCAGCCTATTCGGCGTGGAACTTTCGTCCGGTCCAAATATAAGGACACGTCGACAATCAAAGTGTACAGCGTGGCAACGAAAATGCGGCGGCACCCGGACGGTACCGCTGACTCCCGCAGCATGCAGATGGGGCGACGGACTGGATGTAGTATAGCCAGAGCTGGGATTGGGCCGCCCCGTTTGCAGGCTATCATGAAGCACGACATTTTGGCACGGCCTAAAGCACGGCACGACACGATAAGTTTTGGACCGTACCGGCACGGCACGAATACGAGGGTTGTGCTGTGTCTAGGTTCTCGGCACGATAGGTGGCACGGCACGACGCGTATCTCGGGCCGTGCTTAGGCCGGTACGACATGAAAATGGCCCATCAACACATCTACATAGTATATTCATCCTTATATCATTCATTCTGCCTTTCATAGGGTGTAAATATAACTATTACGATTGAAGGATATTAGAAAATCAACATTTTAAGTATGAAATCGTGGCAATGTACATTCATAAAATTAATAATGTTGCATTTGTATGACTACCGAAACTTCTAACAACCACCTAGAATATCTTCATAGTAAGATTTATCTCCTCTACTATTTTTTAAAAATATTTTCTATCTATGGATATCGAACTATGCGCGAGCAATGCAACCTGAGCTCGCGTGTGCTCCAGGAATGTTCCGCACCGCATCATATTCTATTTCTATTCATCTTTAAGAACTACTACTAGCTTAGCTCCAGCTTCCAGGTGGATTGGGGCCTTGCTAGTTGCTATGGTAGGCTCGCGTTTTTGCAGAAGCTAAGCTATACCTTGAGCCCTGCAGTGTATTCATGTATGAGTCTTCATATGGCTCCTGCTGGTTTATGACCAAAGGATGATGCTTTGACATTTTGTACCTAGCTAGCTGTCGAGCACCTTCAAATAAAGCCACCGCTTGCATACACCTAGCCATCAACGGAGATGATGACGACGAGGTCGCTCTGAATTGATAAGCTTGGACGTACAATCATGCCCCTGCATGCATGCATCACGGCGTGGCCAACAGGTCGCTAGGAGCTGTCGATAGCCATCCACGTCGGAGAGAGAAAATTACAGTGAGAGAAAACGTCGCCAGCGCTAGCGGCATGCGTGACTTTTCATCCCAACGAGAGGCTACAGAGCCGGAGCATGCTGAGGTTAAGGATTAAAATAATTCTGATACGTAGGACCCACTAGATTAAAAATAGATTGCTATAGTCAATCTGTTGGATGGGTATCTACAAAAGTATTCTATAGCTGACATTGACAGATTATAGAGAGCGGGTGCCCTCAGTGCGCGCTTTCAGTCTTCCTGTTTCTTCACCTCGAAAAGTCGAGCTCCCTGTTTCCCATGCATCCCACGGCGCACACTACACACCTACACCTTGCTCTAGCTGCTATCTGTGATGAGCTCCTCTGCCAAAACGCATCCTATATCCTATAAATACACCTCCCCCGACGCTTTCAAGTTCCATCCAACACCGCCTCCACTCGACATCCAAAACAATGTCCACCATGGCGTCTCGACGCCGGCCATCCCTTCTGCTTCTGTCTGCCCTCCTCCCGCTCGTCGCATTGGCTCTACACCACCGTCGTCATCTCCTTCTACAGCGTCTTCGGCCACGGCCGCTACTGGGGCGACCTCTCCGGCCACCCGCTCTCCACCGTCGGCGCCGACGTCAAGCACTGCCAGTCCAAGCACATCCTCGTGCTCCTCTCCATCGGCGGCAACGCCACCAGCAGCGACTACTCCCTCCCCTCCTCCGCCTCCGCCGCCGCCGTCGCCGACATAGTGGCGGAGCCACCAGTATGGCGAGCCATGGCGGCCGCCATACCAGCCGCCCGAGTAATCCCTCCAGCCCGTGGCGGTCGGCGACAGTTGCTCTCCCAGTTTTTCCGTCGCCATGGATGGATGGATCTTGCGTGAGCTTATGTTTTCCAGGAAGAAGATAACGGTTCACGATTACAACATGGACTTTTGGGCTTTGTAAATTTGGGCCGCCAGTGCCAGCCCATCATTGATCGATGTCTCGTTGCAGCCCACCCAATTGAAACGTCGTGAAAGCCTGGAGCCGCCGCCCTCTTACAGTTCCAGACGCCCCCTCGACGTTTCTTCTTCGTAGCGTCTGTTCGTCGCCCTCCGGCCGCCGGTCTGCTTGCCAGACGCACCGCGCACGTGATGCTGGCGGATGGGAAGCACGGACACTGCCTCGACCTCGATAGCGTGGAAACGGAGCCGTCTAATCCTCCTAAAGACCTTGATGGTGCTACAGCAGCCGGTAACCGTCGCCGACGCCCAATTTCAGATGCTAATAAGATTAAGAAAAAATTAAAAGGCGAGAGTTCAATTATGAAATCATACAATCTATTAATAATTCAGCCTTGCTTGCTTGCATATTTTGTTGTACCATATTTGCATTATTAGTGATTAGATATATTTTTATTGAATCGCTACCTTTTATGTAGCGGTAGATTCGCCATAGGTATATTTTAATCCTGGCTCCGCCAACTGGCCGACAACCTCTGGAACGCGCACCTCGGCGGCCGCCGCAAGGGCGTCTACCGCCCCTTCGGCGACGCCGCCGTCGACGGCATCGACTTCTACATCGACCGTGGGTCCCCCGACCACTACGACGAGCTGGCGCGCCGCCTCGACGGGTACAACCGGTTCTACCGCGGCCGGAAGGGCGTGCGTCTCACGGCGTCGCCGCGGTGCGGGTTCCCTGACGCGCGGCTCGAGAAGGCGCTCCGGACGGGGCTCTTCGAGCGCGTCCACGTCAGGTTCTACGGCGGCGGCGACAAGTGCTCGTATGGGAATGGGGCCGGGACGTGGGGCGTGGTGGAGGCGTGGAACAAGTGGACGGCGGCGTACCCGAAAGCCCAAATCTACCTGGGGCTCGCGGCGGCGGAGAGCGGCATCCCGGATGGGGCCACGGGAACCATCGCCGTGTACCTCAAGTACCTGTATTATGATTTGCTGCCCAAGGTGCAGAAGGCGAACAACTATGGCGGGGTGATGGTGTGGGACAGGTTCGCCGACAAGAAGACCGGGTACAGCGGCGTTGTCAAGGGATGGGCGTGATCGGTCTCGGTGGTTTTATAGTACGTACGTAGTACATACGTACAGCTATATAGTTTATGCGCGCGTGTGTGATGTACGAATAAAACGTGATCCATGTAACAACGACATGGGTCTGATCCAAGTTGTCTGTTTTCCTGTTCTAGTCAATCGAAAAGGAATGGTCTAAAGAATTCTCCTACGACCTTAGCTTGACGAATAATTTTTGTTCCATTCTTAGCGCGCACAGGTGGTAGTCATTAAACACACTAGAACATAATGCGCGCTTTGCGCGTCCCATCGAGAACATAGATATAAATCTTTTTAAAATTAATAATCTTTCTTCCTACGATCAAATCTGATCAAAATCAAACAGCACGGAAGACAGTTTAAGAAATTAAGAAAAGATTGGTTGCGTAAAAGATCGGTAAGGCCACGGCTTCATTCAAACATAAACGTCAAAGCATGATAAGGGGCTCCTGAATTTCATATCGGGAGTAGGAATAAATGTTATTTGGACAAGACACCAAATAGGAACCTACTACACAAATTGAAACATCATGCCAAACAAAGAATTACATGAAGAATATTAGTATGGAAATCTAGCTCCCGTATTATACAACTTTATATAAACAAACTGATATAAAACAAAAGGTAGTGAGATCAAGAAGGCTTTAAAATAGCCAACAAAACTGTGCTAGGAATCTTTATCATCCCCTGAATTTTAAAGCACTTCGTCAACCTCCTGCAAATCCAAAGAAACCGAAATGTAAACTTTCCATAAGGTGGGATGATGACCGAATGTCTGAAATGACTAAAAGTAGGTGCTAGTAGTAATTGGAGCCAAACATACATACAGAAATCGTCTCTAAAGATCAATCAAAGTTGGTGGAATTACAACCGAAGGCAAAGTATCAACTGATCAAGCATGAAAAGTTTCCAGAATAATAACTGATTAACTTTGGCATTGCAGTTACATCTATCAGTAAACCACCATCCTAAAAACACTAATCTAACACCACTGAACAATCAACATCTATTAGTAAACTGACATCTTAAACACACTAATCTAATCACACTAAACAACCAACAGCTGGTAGAACTCAGGTTCCATCAGAACTTTCCAGATGGCATGTGAACACACAGAGAAAATGCAAGGTACATTGATCAAATAAACCAATAAGTGTGCCTTCTGAATATCATAGGCATCTAAACATTTACTTGGGGTTCTATCGCTTGGCTCACATCTTTTTCAAGTAACTTATTGCTCAAACACAAAAAACGAATTTTATTTATAATGTCCACAAGTCAGAGAACCTTTCCTCATGGACCGCTTGGCAGCTAGGCTAACAAATATCAATCTGCATGCTGTTCATGCACACTGTACAGGCAAAACAGCATAGGTAAGAAGCAAAAGTAGTAACACTGGATCACTCTTATTATTTATCTACTTTACAATCATTTTAGGAATAGTGGATTTAACAACCTGCTCAGCAGAGCAAGACTGATATCGCCACAAAGGGGAAATACTTCATAAGAAATGGGTTGTTGCATATGAACCCAAAAAAAGCATGGGGTCTTAATACACCTGATTTGCTTCTATTGGGTGATTTGTATATGAAAGAATGCACAAATGAAAAATATAACCACTGTAACAAAAGGTGGAGAATATACTGTTGACATATTTTGCATAACCTACTTTGTGTGGAGATTCAAAACTCTATGAAACATTGCCCTCAATTCAGAAAAATACTTTAGTCTGCAGAGACCATGAGTCATAAGAAAGAAGTTAGTTTGGTAGCTTAGCTATCACTGATCAGTTATAGGTGGTTCGCTTGAGAAATGGACTCCAAGTTTCAAGTAGTTCAACTCATACAATTGAAGTTTCCAAATTCTAATCGTGCAATGCAATTAATCTCTTACTGAAGTTCTGAACAACCATTTCTGATTGCTTTTGCTCTGCTATTCCAGGCTGCAAGAAGTAAAATAAAACGAATATGTAGCTAGTGAACTACCTATAAAAGAAAACTATCCTTTTATTCTCTGGTGCTATCTTGTTTAACAAATGGAATTACTGAGCCAATACCCTTTCGATATACTACCTCTTTTCTATTGTCCATCTCAATCCAACTTGCAGCATAATATTACAGTTGGGTTAATATTATGAAATATGAAATCAAGGTCAAAAGATTGTTACAAATGGCAGGATATAGTTCGTCTTACAGACATTTCTTCTTTTCCTATAGCATTCAAGAGTAATAAGCAGAATAATATATGTGTGCATCACGAGATCTATCGAATAAATACATAATAATTTGTAGTTCAATGGGTAATAACCAGCAGGCCATAGCAAAAAGAAACAACAATACTCCTACTAATTGCCATCAGAACTGAGCTAAGCACAGAGTGTATAGAAATCTAGAGAAAGGAAAAGAGAAGGACAGAAGAGTACACCTTGAACGTGTGGATCAGTGGATCCACAGTCTGCTCCTCTCGTATAGGACCGTGTCCATCCTCCCCATCAACATCACAGCAGCAGCGACCTAGAGCAATGGAGGAGGAGGGTAGAGGCCATCGACACCAACAGGAAGCAAGGTGGAATGGAGCCGTCAAATCTGAGACGGGATAAGTATGAGGGCAGCAGGAAAACAGTAACCTTGAGCTAAAAAATCACTATCCACATATCCATCATAATTCTTGCAAGCCTGTTGGTATTCCTTATGACCTACAGATAAATCCGCAAGCGTACGGGTATCGATGTAGCTTTCACCCGGGAGTATTCCAGGGATCGATTTCCATGGGGAACGAGAAGTGTACTAATCCTTTAATTAATTCGTCCGAAAGGGTAATATGGGGGATATGGATGACAACAAAAGAAAAGAAGAGATAAAAAGCCTGAGGGTAGAGAGGGTACTTGTGTAGCAATACTGGATATTTCGATAAATCAAGCAAGTCAGACTTGTTCAAGAGAGTTCACTTCGGGCGCCTGAGACACCACCACTCACAGAAAGGGATGAGAAGGGGAGTGGTACCTCCTACCCCTAAGTCCTACAGACCAGAACTAACGTGGTGGATTACGTCGGCCGGACAGGGCTGTCACCACCTGCCGGCTACCACAACTATTCCGTTGAACTGGGTGCAAACCAAGGTAACGACTAGTCTAGGCACCACACCTATACTAATAATTACTACTTCACTTGAATTCAGAGCAAAGCACCCACTACTAAGTAGTGAACGAGGAACCAGAGAACAAGCTAGCAAGACTGAATGCTTAATAAATTAGAAGGAAGCCAGAGTTACCAGACAAGACCCGGATGTTACTCGAAGTTGAGCCGCATCCGCCGAGGTACAAAGTGGAAGAGAAGCCGACAACTCCGGCTTCTCTCCTGGACTCTCACCTCACCTCTCTCCCTATTTTCTAAGTATTGAAGTGGTAGCACTTCTCCTCTATTTTGTTGTGTCTTGAGTGGGGGTGAAGGGCGCCTTTTATAGCCTCCCAAGCATGGAAGCCAGCGTAGATGTTAAGCCACATGCTTGCTTAGCTTCCACGCGAAAGGGGAGGTGTAACGTCCACAAAAGTAGGCCGGCCGGCCTGATCTAGGCCGTTCGGCCTGGGTCTGTCGCCATCTGGCACCGTCTTTCTTGTGGACGCTCCTGATGATGTCCTGATGACGTTTGTGGTGGCGTTCACCTCAAGCTTGACAGTTGGGGGCCGGCCGGCCTAGGGCAGGCCGTTCGGCCTGGCACTGGCCCCTCTCGGCCCTCCGTTGCACCGACTCGCTCACCAACGGTTGCATGTTGTCCTTTGAGGCGGTTTTGGTTGCGTTGAGTTGAAGTTGTCCGAGAATCCTAGGTAGGTGGACCTTCCAATCCATGGCCTAGGCCTTTCGGTCTTAACTTCATTTATTCTTGTCAATTCTTGCTTGGGGGTCCATTGGTGACTCCCTAGGGTCCTTGTGCAAAGTTTGGAGCATTTTGGGGACCATTGTAGGCCGGCCGGCCTTGTCCAGGCCGATCGGCCTAAGTCAGGCCGACCGGCCTGGCAGGTTTCGCCGACGATTTTCCTGGAGGCGTAACTTTCTCGTCCGGACTCCGAATTGGGTCATCCAAATATCCATTTCGATCATCTCGACAAGGCCTTCGCAATGGTGCATTCCAATGGTGCCACTTTTATATGTATTTTGCATGTTCTTATCATTGTATCCAGATGTGGCCTCCTGAAATCAACAATTCACCAAAGCTAGTGGAAATAGTTAGAATTTAACCCCTATGTCTAGTTTGGTGTTTGTTTCATGCCAGGGTTGACGGCCAATAATGGCATATAACGGCCGTCAACACACCCCCACACTTAGACCCTTGCTCGTCCTCGAGCAAGGAGTAGGGACTAAGACGAGACATGATATCCAAGGAAATGGAACAAGCATACGAAATATTCCAAGCCATACCTTGTACTTGTGAATTTTGTAGTGTCTATCATGCCATCTTGAGTAGTTGAGGAATGGAACGGTCGTGAATCAAATCACTTTAACTCCATGTGTCAAGTAGCTTGGGATTTTTCAATAAGTTTTCAAAAACAAACCTTTGCATTGCTCCTCATTTGATTCTCTCGGATCTCTCAATGTGTATATATCCTCACCAAGGCATTAACTTGCCTTTCTTCATCCTACTTCTAAAAATGCTATATGTGGAGCTCAAGGTAGGGTATGAATATGAGGCATACTTGCATCACATGTATTGCAAAGTCAAAGAGTGGATCCAAGAAGAAATCAAATCATACAATCAGATCAAGATGTGCACGTGTATGGGTATGATGGGTGGTGGATGGAATAAACAACTCCTTTGTGTGTGGTCTCTCTCCTTTAAATAAAATCTTTTGAGAACATGGCTATCAGAATTTTTTTATCTTTCTTGGACCTTCATGTGTCCAACTTTTTTTTTCTTTTTTTTCCTTTATTTTCCTTTTTTTTTTTGCGTGGACCTTCATGTGTCCATATATATTTTTTCTTCGATAGCCATGTCTCTTTTGTAACAATACTGAGGAGTGAGATTTGCACATACATGATGGAGCATTTATTTTGTGGAATGGATGGATGAATGATACAATGCTAACTTCTAGTGTAGAAGTATAGCAAGGGGGATAAACGTGTACGTGATCTTGATCATGAAAGCATGAAAAGAATTCTCATAAGGGTTCGCAACAATTTGACAAAGCTCAATGCAATGACAAGTAGCATATGTGTACATGGTTTTCAAGATAACTCAATATATGGCTTTGGTAGGACTTTGGCATATCAAAGAGGAGCTTTGCAAAGGTTTTTTTTTAAATTTTCAAATAAATTTCCCGAGCACTCGAACATTAAGAGTGAAGATCATATCATCAAACCATATCTCAAACATCAACTACTTAGATGAACATGCTTCCCTAAAAATATTTATTCACAAGTGACAGGATGAAGCGAGGAATAAAACTTATGCAAGCCAAACATGGGAACATGAAGGGTAGGCATAGCAAGGTGAATTATTTCATCTTGAGATTGATTTTAATGATAGGGATTGAAATTAAATCAAACTCATGAATTAAGGAGCGAGAGATGGAGTGCACATACCATCGTTTTTTTGAAGAAGGTAGGGATCAAGACAACCCAGTAGTGTGTTGTGCACCCATGGAGGTGACTAACCCATTACGGCGCTCTCACCTTTGTCTTGTCATGTTGGCGTAGGCGATGTATGTGACACATTTGTGGGAGGTCTCAAGTATGTATGACGATGATAAGCTTGAGAGACCTCCCCCACACTTGTACTTGTGCTGGTATTGTTATTCAAAACCAAAAGGTGGAAACAAAAAGAGGGGCTCTACTCGTTCAAGCACCATAGAGCCTTTATTCAAAATTTTTTATTGTTTTTTTTTATTTTTTTAAATCTGGTTGGGAAACTAGTTAGTTGATCTCCAAGAACTCGATGACATCTAAGTCTTCGAGCTTGGGTTGTTGAGATTCCAGAAAGATTTTCAAACGTTGGCCATTAACCTTAAAGATGTTCCCGCTGTTATCTTGAAGTGCGACGGCTCCATGAGAAGATGCATTGATGACATTATAGGGGCCGTCCCACTTACTTCTAAGTTTACCCCTACCAAAAAGTTTAACACGGGAGTTAAAGAGGAGTACCTTATCTCCTGGTTTAAATTCCTTGATCTTGATGCGCTTATCATGCCACCGCTTGGTTCTTTCCTTGTAAATTTTTGAGCTATGATAAGCGTTCTCCCTCCATTCTTCTAGTTCAGCGAGTTGGATTTTTCTTTTAATTCCTGCTCCTGGGAGATCCATATTCCATCTCTTGATTGCCCAATGAGCCTTAAATTCCAACTCAACTGGCAAGTGGCATGTTTTCCCATACACCAATTGGTAGGGGGTCATCCCAATTGGTGTCTTATAGGCCGTCCGATAAGCCCATAGAGCTTCAGGTAACTTGTCCTTCCATGCCGTACCCATCTCATTAACGGTCTTTTGTAAGATGTTCTTGATTTGCTTATTGGAAGTCTCTGCTTGGCCACTTGTTTGAGGGTGATATGGGGTGGCTATCCGATGGTTGACTCCCAAACTGGCAAGGTATTTTCGAAAAATGTTATCAATGAAATGTGATCCTCCATCACTGATCACAACCCTTGGAGTGCCAAAACGGGGGAAGATAATCTCATGGAACATTTGTCTGAAGCTCTTAGAGTCGGCTGCTCGACATGTCATGGCTTCAACCCACTTGGACACGTAATCCACTGCCACCAATATGTATTCATAATCTCCAGATCTAGGGAATGGACCCATAAAGTCTATCCCCCATACGTCGAATATTTCCACTTGGAGGTTGTTGGTGAGTGGCATAGCATCCCTTGCATTGATATTTCCATGCTTCTGGCACCTTGCACATCTCCTGACAAACTCTCGTGCATCCTCATGCATGGTTGGCCAGAAGAACCCACTTTGCCATACCTTAGCATGTGTCCGGAAAGATCCATAATGTCCTCCGTATGGTGATGCATGGCACCGTTCTAAAATCTTGTAGGCTTCGCATGCCGGCACACATCGCCTTAAGAGTCCATCAGAACACACTCGAAATAGGTACGGGTCATCCCATAGATGGATCCGGCTATCATATGCGAGCTTTTTCCTATTTTCTCCCGGAGGAACATATCCAGAAACAATAAAGTTCACTATGTTGGCGTACCAGGGGTCTGAAGTGGTTACCTTGAGGAGGGTGTCGTCTCGTAGGTAGTCATTGATGGGCATTGACTCTCCTTGAACTTGTAGCCGCGATAAGTGGTCAGCCACCAAATTTTCTACTCCTTTCTTGTCCCGAATCTCAAGATCAAATTCTTGGAGTAGAAGTATCCAATGAATATGCCTTGGTTTTGCATCCTTCTTGGTGAGAAGATATTTGAGGGCAGCATGGTCTGTGTAGACGATGACTTTTGCCCCTACCAAGTAGGATCGAAACTTATCGATGGCGAATACCACTGCCAGAAGTTCCTTTTCTGTGGTTGCATAGTTCAGCTGGGCACCTGTCAAAGTTTTACTAGCATAGCAAATAGCATGGTGCAACTTATTCTTGGTTTGCCCCAGGACCGCACCTACGGCAAAGTCAATCGCATCGCACATGATCTCGAATGGGAGAGCCCAATCCGGAGGTTGTATGATGGGCGTTGATATAAGAGCTCTCTTGAGAATGTGGAAGGCAGCATAGCACTCTTCATCAAAGATGAAGGGAGCTTCCTTGGCAAGGAGGTTGGTTAAAGGCCGGGCTATTTGAGAGAAATTCTTGATAAATCGGCGGTAAAACCCAGCATGCCCAAGGAAGCTGCGAACTCCTTTAACATTTATGGGGGGTGGAAGCTTCTCAATTACTTCCACCTTAGCTCTGTCCACCTCTATCCCGCGCTCAGAAATGCGGTGCCCCAAAACAATTCCTTCCCTCACCATGAAGTGACATTTCTCCCAATTTAAGACTAGGTGCTTTTCCTTGCATCTCCCTAAGACCTTATCAAGATTTTCTAAACAGTCGGCAAAGGTCTTTCCATAAACGGAGAAGTCATCCATGAAAACCTCCATGATTTCCTCAATCATGTCGGAGAAGATGGACATCATGCACCGCTGGAAGGATGCGGGGGCATTACATAGCCCAAAGGACATTCGTCTATAGGCGAATGTTCCATAGGGGCAAGTAAATGTCGTTTTACTCTGGTCATCTGGATGGATAGGAATTTGGTGATACCCAGAGTAACCATCAAGGAAACAGAAGAAGGAATGCTTCGCGAGTCGCTCTAACATTTCATCAATGAAGGGCAGAGGGAAGTGATCTTTCTTGGTGGCTTTATTGAGTCTGCGGTAATCAATGCACATACGCCACCCAGTGGGGGTACGCTGAGGGATCAGCTCATTCTTATCATTGCGTACCACTGTCATCCCCCCTTTCTTTCGGAACGACTTGAACGGGGCTAACCCATTCACTATTGGGCACAGGGTAGATAATTCCGGCATGGAGAAGTTTTAGCACTTCTTTCTTTACCACCTCTCTCATCGCATTATTGAGTCGCCGTTGAGGCTCTCTCGATGGTGTTGATCCAGGATCAATTGGGATGCGATGAGTGCAGAGGGTCGGACTTATGCCTTGCAAGTCCTGGAGGGAATATCCTAGGACTGTTCGATGTTTCTCCAAAACAGAAATAAGTGATGTTGTTTCAATGTCCGTGAGCTTATCACTTATAATGACCGGGGTGTCTCGATTTCCATGGAGGAAGGCATATTTTAAACCAGAAGGAAGAGGTTTAAGCTCGATTGGGGACGATTGAGGTTTTTCGGATGTATCGAGCTTAACAGGGGGTTGAGTTTCCTCACCCTCCGAGAAATAGGTTTCTTCTTCCTCAAAGCTTGGTTGAGCCAT
Source organism: Urochloa ruziziensis (assembly GCA_015476505.1). NCBI lineage: Eukaryota > Viridiplantae > Streptophyta > Magnoliopsida > Poales > Poaceae > Urochloa > Urochloa ruziziensis. The sequence goes on along the minus strand of CM027120.1, from coordinate 12,447,147 downwards.
GTCAGTTAGTGCAATAGACATGGCTTCCTCCAATGGATCGGGCTCGATCTCAGGTTCCACTTGAGTGTTAAGAGATCGAGAAAAAGAGGTCAGGACATACTGTCGGCCGACCTTGAGTTCTACTAGATCTCCTACTGGTAGATTCTTTAAGATCTTCTCAATCGGCCTTCCTATGATGATTTGTTTCTCTAGATCTTTTGGAAGGTCGAAGATATGGAAATCTAGATAGAGCTTCGGCTTGTCTATCTTGATTGGCACCACACGAAGGATACCTAGGCAATCTAGGATGTCTTTTGATTGGAGTTTCAGGTGCTTTTGTGATGAAGATAGACAAAGCTGGGAAAGCTGGGATCGAACTAATGATTGTGAGATGATATTGATCCCTAAGCTTGGGTCATACCCAATGTCGCCTTTTATGCCCATTACTTCACAGTACATCCTTCTAATTTTTGTGGGCATTTTAACGACTTCGGGTGAGGCCTCTGCCTCATCTAACCATTCTCGACTCATGACAGCAGAAAGGTTTCCAATGAGCTCCTCTCGAGAGTGCTGGTCAATGTAGTCGGTGGCTTGGACCTTAGTATTTGTGTGCCTTTCCACCACGGGAAGTTTCGAGCTGTCCCCGTACTCCAGGAATAGCTCATCATGGAAATCGTGGGTGAATGCACAACGAGAGTCATGTAGGTCCAGATCATATGCTGGAGTTGGTTCAGGGAGAGTTTCGGAGAGATGTGCTACGATTGGTGTGGATTCTTGTGATGTTTTCATATCTTCCGACGCGGATGTCTCTTCTATGGCCTCCTCCGAAATTTCTTCCGGGAAATCATCATAGATACCAGTGTAAGGGGTGTTTTCTAGAATTTTGTCTAGAATGGCCCTTCCCTCACTAGGTGTCAAATGACTGAAAGATCCTCCTGAGGATGAATCTAGAAATTCGGCTGATTCGATTTTGAGGCCTCTTCTAAAATGTATTAGAAGGACGGGTTCGGAGATCCCTAGATCAGGTCCTGTGGCCATAAGATAAGTAAATCGAGCCCAAGCGGCCCCTAGTGATTCTCCTTCCCTTTGTTTGAAGGTAAGGATCTCAATTCGAAGGTCCGCGACCCGAGATTCAGGGAAGAAGGTTAAGCAGAATTTATCTCGTAGTGTCTCCCAACTTCCCTTCACTCTCCCACGATAGCAATCACACCATATCTTCGCTCGACCCGTCAAAGAGAAGGGAAACACCTTCCATTTCAGAGTTTGTTGGGCCATCCCCGTAATAACGAGACATGAGCAAATTTGCTCAAATTCTCGTATGTGAACATAAGGATTCTCCCCTTCAGCTCCAGAAAATGGATTCTCTCTGATCTTGGCTATGAATTTTGTGTGTATTCCGTAGCCAGAGCTTTTTATGGGGTGAGACGATGGTGGTGGCTCCAGATCTTCAGCTTTTGGAGCTGAGAATTGATATAAGGTAGGAGTGGAATTCATGATGGTAGGTTGATGGTATGTCGACGAACTAGGTTCGGGATAAGAACAGCTACCATTCCCCGGCAATGGCGCCAGAAAGCTTGTTGGTATTTCTTATGACCTACAGATAAATCCGCAAGCATACGGATACCGATGTAGCTTTCACCCGGGAGTATTCCAGGGATCGATTTCCACGGGGAACGAGAAGTGTACTAATCCTTTAATTAATTCATCCGAAAGGGTAATATGGGGGATATGGATGACAACAAAAAGAAAAGAAGAGATAAAAAGCCTGAGGGTAGAGAGGGTACTTGTGTAGCAATACTGGATATTTCGATAAATCAAGCAAGTCAGACTTGTTCAAGAGAGTTCACTTCGGGCGCCTGAGATACCACCACTCACAGAAAGGGATGAGAAGGGGAGTGGTACCGCCTACCCCTAAGTCCTATAGACCAGAACTAACGTGGTGGATTACGTCGGCCGGACAGGGCTGTCACCACCTGCCGGCTACCACAACTATTCCGTTGAACTGGGTGCAAACCAAGGTAACGACTAGTCTAGGCACCACGCCTATACTAATAATTACTACTTCACTTGAATTCAGAGCAAAGCACCCACTACTAAGTAGTGAACGAGGAACCAGAGAACAAGCTAGCAAGACTGAATGCTTAATAAATTAGAAGGAAGCCAGAGTTACCAGACAAGACCCGGATGTTACTCGAAGTTGAGCCGCATCCGCCGAGGTACAAAGTGGAAGAGAAGCCGACCGCTCTGGCTTCTCTTCCGGACTCTCACCTCACCTCTCTCCCTATTTTCTAGGTATGGAAGTGGTAGCACTTCTCCTCTATTTTGTTGTGTCTTGAGTGGGGGTGAAGGGCGCCTTTTATAGCCTCCCAAGCATGGAAGCCGGCGTAGATGTTAAGCCACATGCTTGCTTAGCTTCCACGCGAAAGGGGAGGTGTAACGGCCACAAAAGTAGGCCGGCCGGCCCGATCTAGGCTGTTCGGCATGGGTCTGTCGCCATCTGGCACCGTCTTTCTTGTGGACGCTCCTGATGATGTCCTGATGACGTTTGTGGTGGCGTTCACCTCAAGCTTGACAGTTGGGGGCCGGCCGGCCTAGGGCAGGCCGTTCGGCCTGGCACTGGCCCCTCTCGGCCCTCCGTTGCACCGACTCGCTCACCAACGGTTGCATGTTGTCCTTTGAGACGGTTTTGGTTGCGTTGAGTTGAAGTTGTCCGAGAATCCTACGTAGGTGGACCTTCCAATCCATGGCCTAGGCCTTTCGGTCTTAACTTCATTTATTCTTGTCAATTCTTGCTTGGGGGTCCATTGATGACTCCCTAGGGTCCTTGTGCAAAGTTTGGAGCATTTTGGGGACCATTGTAGGCCGGCCGGCCTTGTCCAGGCCGATCGGCCTAAGTCAGGCCGACCGGCCTGGCACGTTTCGCCGACGATTTTCCTGGAGGCGTAACTTTCTCGTCCGGACTCCGAATTGGGTCATCCATATATCCATTTCGATCATCTCGACAAGGCCTTCACAATGGTGCATTCCAATGGTGCCACTTTTATATGTATTTTGCATGTTCTTATCATTGTATCCAGATGTGGCCTCCTGAAATCAACAATTCACCAAAGCTAGTGGAAATAGTTAGAATTTAACCCCTATGTCTAGTTTGGTGTTTGTTTCATGCCAGGGTTGACGGCCAATAATGGCATATAACGGCCGTCAACAAAGCCCATACATACCCTCCTTCACTCTTAGGTGCATATGTGATCGCGTCATCAACAAGGCCAACTGTTTGTATATGCAGCAACTCTTTCTAAACAACCAACTGTTTTGCAGCCTCAAAAGCTTGATCACTTGATATCTGCAACATAAACAGTAGGTATAACAAACAATAATAAACTGAGGAACAAACAGAGCCATGTGACAATGACACATCTCTTCCTTAAATTTAGACATGCAACAAAGAATTAATGCTCCTATGGACAAAGGCCTGAAATTAATCCTCATGCAAGGCAAATTCCTTGTAACATTTCAGAGGAACTGAGCAATCTAATTATGGGCAGAAGGTAAGCAAAATACACTTTAACATATCTTGGGCCTCTGATCGATCATTCTGAATTTCTGAATCTTCTCATCCATTGAAACACACAAAAATGAAAGAGTTTCATAACATGCGCCTTTGCATAAATGGAGACTGTTGCAAACCGTTGAGTTTCTAAAAGTATTGCATCTACTGATTAACGCGGTATGGATCACGCGAGGCGGCGTTTCCCTAACTGAGAATGGCACACACACAAACAACAAGACGGCAGGAGAGGGGTCAGAACCGGGTACTCACTTGAAGTTGAGGTACTGACTCACGGAGAGGAGGACGGGGCCACCTGTGGGGCTCCGGTGCTCCCCGCATCGTGCCGTGGCCAGCCGGGAGCGTGTCTGCCCCTGCCTGCCGCTATGGCTCTAGGAGCGGCAGCCTCAGGCAGATCCGCGCCTCCGCGTGGCCATGGAGACGAGTAGGGAGGGAGTGGGCTGCGGGAACGGCGGCGGCGCAGGGAGGAGAATCTGGGGCGAGCGCGAGGCGACATGGTGGATGGGGAGGAGGACATGGCGTCGAAGACGACGAGCGCGCCGCCGTCGCCCTGAGGCGTGCTTGCTGGTCGGCGAGAGGGAGGCGGCGGCGTGGGGATGAGGGAACTGCGCGGGGCGGAAGGACCAGAGAATCTAGAGTTTAGTTTGTAGGCGAGGAGGACCGCCCAGCATGCAGGACTGGCGGCGAGGTTCGGCGGCGGGGAGGAGAGTGCGCGGGGTGGGGAGGGGAGCGTGGCCGGGAGGAAAGGGATAGGGTTTGAGGCGTGGAGGGGCTGCAGTTAATTTTGAAAAAGGTGAAGGGTATTTTTGCAAAACTGCCAACACGCACGGCGTGGCCTCGCTTGCGTCGCGCGAAGTCGGAGGCTCGGCTGATGGCCACGTGGCCCGTGAAGCGCAGAGAGGGCAGGAAGGTCCAGCTCCTATTAAGAAACCCGAAGTGGCACGCAGGAAGTTGTTTTCCATGGGCAGGAGCACAGGACAGGAGATCGAACAGGGCTTTTGACGACTTCTCGCGCACGTAGCAGTCATTAAAACGAAAATCATGTCAACACTCCTCATCATAAATACGAAAAAGGAATAATATAAAGAAGAATTAATTCCACTACGACTAAAGCGGTTGTGTAATTAATTCCTTCGTTGTTACACTTCTCATCATCAATATGCCCGGATAGTTTTTATTCCATTTTCGCACAGGTACCAGTTACACAAGCGGCAGGAAGATGTTTTCCATGAGTCATCGAACGGGAGAACCGAGCTTTTGACCAAACATTAGCTATATATACTTCGGACTTGTGCTGCCATCCTGAGTTTGTGGTTAGAGCGTCAATCCACAGGTGAAGAAGTTGCTTCTCTTCTTCGTTGTTACATTGGCTCATGAAGTCTTTACAAAGCAAGACACATGGAGATTACTAAAGTAGCTTGTTAGAGAATTTAAGTTGTATTTTTTTCATTTAGTATTGTTCTTTTTTGATACATCAAATCTAGATCTGCATTTTCTTTTGAAATATGTATCCTCTGTATTTTTTTTGGTCCGATACAGAATACTATCTTTCATTATTAAAAAAATTATACTTCGGACTATACTTTATAGTTTTTTTCACTCGCTACGTGAAAACAGGGTAGGTGTAGGTCGGCCATGAACCAAGTTCTGTGCTGCCATGCTGTATTGCTGTGCATTTTAAAAGCGTCGTCGACGTGGGCCTGATTTTGGACAGAACAATGAGTCCGATCCGTCGCCGAACAAGCTGAGGCGGCCACACGCACGTGTCAACGACAAGGACTTGTTGCTAGCCAGCAAGCAAACACATGTACACGTCGGTAGCCCAGCTGGCAGCTGTCGTCCACCACCGGCGCGGCTAGCTTAATGATGATTTTTTTAAGGAGTGTTTATGTGATAATCGGGTGTTTTCTAAAGAAGCCAAAACCCAAGTTTTTGGCCAACACAAAACACCCTGATTTTAACAAACCAAAATTTATGTGTTTTGCCAAAAAGGCAACGTCCAAATTTTTATGGACACACTACAAGAGAATGAGGCATCCGCGGAGCACATAAACATGGGGTCATTTTTGGACCCAGTGTTAATAGGCGCGCGGCGCACGGCGAGGGTGGGGGGAGGGGATTTAGCACCAGCAACCGGTGCTAAATGCCCATCTTTAGCACCGGTTTCTGGTTGCAACCGGTGCTAAATCTAGAGACACATATTGCACCGGTTCTAGCCAGGAACTGGTGCTAAATGTCCAAAGTTAGCACCGGTTGCAGCCAGCAACCGGTGCTAATTATACCTATATATTCCTTCTTCCTCCCCACGCCTGAGCTAGTATGAACACTCTGAGCTGTGTTCATGGTATGCTCGGGTTGAGGGGAGATTTTGCCAAATTTTTTTCAAAATTTGTTAAGCTTTCTCTCATTTAAAGGAGTCTACAAGGTACACAATTTTATCCTCTCGTGTTCTTGATTAGCTTCTATTATTACTATATTATATAAATATGCAAATTTGTGAAGAAAAGAGAAGAGAGAAAGAGATATATATGTGTTCATAGTGGTTTAAATTTAATGTTAGGTATGTATTAGAGAAATGTTTGTTAGAAATGTTTTTTAGTATGCTTTTTAGTATTTTATTTATAAATGGAATATAATGATTTTTAGTTTGTGTGTTATGTAATTGTTTTACAATAATTGGAGATATGTGAAATTGGTTAGTTTATTTGAGAGAAGTTTGTATGTTGTAATGAGTATTTGTTTAATAACATGTATTGTTTTTTGAGAAATAAAAGCCTTTTGAGAATATTTATTTGACTTGAATTTTTTATTTGACTTACACTATTTAGTTGCGAATATTTATTTAGTTCACTTAGAATATTTATTTATTTGACTTACAATATTTAGTTGCGAATATAATAATTATTTTTGAAGATGACGATCCATGAAGAGGATAATGATGAATTCTTAGCAGCTCAATTTGGTTTGGGTGGAAACACTGATGCGTAACCTAGCATGGAAGAAATGCTTGGTATTTCTGGTGGCGATAATTTGGACCAGACGCAACCTAATATGGGTCAACGTAGTAACGATGAGCCCACGTCTAGTTAGGGGCTAGTATTTCTCATAAACATTGTATACATTACCTTAACCTAATGTTGTGACTAATATATATCATCTAATTATTCTAGCCATCTACGGCGACAACTGGCGCTAAGAAAGGTCCTGGAAAAAGAAGTACCACTAAGAGGCTGAAGGAAGTGAAATTTCACCTCACCAAAGTGGAGGATGATGGCGAGCCAAGTGAGCTCAAAGAAATTGTCAGAAGATTCGTCGCTCAGTGTGGGGTTATTGTTCGTGAACGCGCTCCCATTAGCATCAGAAAATGGAGATCTACGGACCCCAGAGAACAGTATGTTCTAGCTGATACGGAGAAAGAAATGCTCTGGTCTGATGTAAAACAAATATTCAGATTTCCTTCAGATCATGAAGAGAAATTGAAGGATTGGACACTGAAAAAGATGGCAACTCAATTTTAAAATTATAAGACAAAATTGTGGAAGAAATATATGAAGTTGACATAGAATATTTATTTATTTGACGTAGAATATTTATTTATTTGACTTACCATATTAGTTGCGAATATTTATTTATTTGACGTAGAATATTTATTCATTTGACTTACAATATTTAGTTGCAAATATTTATTTATTTGACTTACAATATTTAGTTCGAATATTTATTTATTTGACGCACTCAATATTTGACTTTTTTCCACTTCAATATATTAGGTCGCATTCGGTATGGCTAAACCATTGGAAGAAGGACAACCAGTCCACTCTAAGGAGATTCCATATGGCTACGCACCAATTGAGGTTGAACAAGTTGTTTCGGACTACAACAGCTTGCAGCTTGACGTTCCCGGAGGTGATGGGGAAACACTACTTGGAGAGTGTTGTCACGGCATCATTCTATGGAGCAAACGTGGCATCATTATACCTGGTATGCAAACAACAACCTCGACAGCTCAAGATCCGCCGGCTGATGATCCGCCGGCTCATGATAATCCGCCGGCTGATGATCTGGCGCCGGCTCATAATCCTTGGTCTCCGCCGGCTGATGATCCCTTGTCTCCGCCGGCTCATGATCAGCCGGCTAAAGAAGATTGGTCTCCCCCGGCAAAGCAAAAGAGGCCTCCGCTCAAAAAGAAGACTGCGCTAAGAACTCCCCCAGTACAGAAGAAGCGCCCAACTAAGGAAAAGAAAGTACCGGCCAAGAAGAAATTAGCTTACGATAAGACGGAAGAGGAACTTGACGAGACGGTCGCCGCAGAATTATACACGCATTTCCACAAGAAGAAAGAGCCTGAGAAGGAGCTTGAAGTTGACCCGATCAAGGCGGCGGCTTTTATAAGTAATTTGAGCAGGGCAGAACAGAAAAAGGCTGCAATATCTGACTACGACCGCTCACTATTAAAATCTTATCAGAAATGGAAGAAAGCTCAGGATGAGCGGTTGGCCAAGTCCAAACCTTCTACTGTGGAGCAGCAAGGCAAGCAATTTAAGCCGACACCGTCTAAGTCCAAACCTTCTACTGCGGAGCAGCCAGGCAAGCAATCTAAGTTGGCACTGTCTAAGTCCAAACCTTCTACTGCGGAGCAGCCAGGCAAGCAATCTAAGCCGGCACCGTCTAAGTCTAAACCGGTTCCTCAGCTCGGCGAACAACCTCAGCGGGGATTGCCTAAGTTGTCAGATGAATACAAATTGAATGTGCAATGACTAATCAGAGAGACCGGTATGACTAGAGCGCAAATCACTGGGCAAAGGTCCCCGCCCCGAGCTAAAGTTACTAGGTGGCCCTTTGAGCTTGGCATGTCTTTCATCGAGCCAGAAAAAGTTAAGAAACTGCAAACAAAGATGTGTTTATTCCATGAATGGTACATGGTTTAAGTGGCAAAAGGACGGTATATGTTCGGGTGTCACGTAAAGGATGAAGATTTTTTCAATGGCGATCTGACAGTTTGGTTGGAGTTCAAAGATATCTACGAACTGTACCATCAAGACGCCATGGACTTGTCTTTGATTCAAACCTAGGTTTTGTAAGTGATTTGTTCTAATCATTTCTTTATTGTCATGTAAACAAAATCTATGACTGACGAGTCTTTTTTTGGCTTTTCATGCAGAATGGAGATTTAAAGATGTCGGAGGGAGTGTGTTTTTGACGTTGGTTTCATGGACCCGTCAAAGATAAACAGAGACATGATTCTATCAGATCCAGAGGGGACATATGAGAACTTATTCAAGTTTGTGGATAAACATAATTATATGGACTCCATACCGTTGCCATACAACTACGGGTGAGTGCAAACACTATGTACTCCATTTTATTTTCTTCATTTCTCATTATACTATGACACTTATATGATCCCTGAAGTTTCCACTGGATCCTCATAGTACTGAATCCTGATAATGGTGTGGTGAGCGTCTTTGATTCGTTGAGGAAACCACCAGGAGAGTATCAAGAAATCATTGACATGTTTGTAAGGTCGTACATATATACTTTTCACCAATTCAAATTTACTTTAGAATTTGAGACTAACAACATGATTATGTAATCGCAGGATGTGGAACGACATTCGTGAAAAGCACCCTGGATTTGAATATGAAAAACTTGTATGGCATACCGATTTCCCGGTACGCATGCAATTGGTGCATATACACGTCTTTGCTAATCAACTAAAATAATTATCTTTAACTTTGTTTTCGCAAATAGTGTGCACAACAGGGGCCAGTCTATAATTTATGTGGATACTACGTCTGCGAGTACATGCATAGCTGGAATAAAAAAACATTTACTGACCATGATATTATGGTACGCAATAACTATTTACACATTTCTAATTCAAGTGCACCATTATTATATTTTAATTTTAATTGTTTGCAAATTATAGATGATGTCCATCTCGGCTAAAAGTCTCGAGAAGCATAAGATCGTCGCAATTTTAGAACAACTTGTGGGATTTATTTGGGACGAGATCGTCAATGAAGGCGGAGAATCTAGATTCATGGGATCATCCGGACAACTCAAGTCGTCCTTCCTCTTCCGCACTTCCTAGTTCCTCAGCTCGTCCTAGTTCCTCTGTCGGTCCTAGTCGTAGATCGTAATGCATGCATGGATCTCAAGTTGTACTATAAACTTAACTCTTTTGGCACTAAAATGTAATATATATGTCTTTTTTATTCTTATATATACGAGCCTAGGCCTATACGAATACTTACTAATGCAGTACGACTATGTTACCCCGATACTTCAACATGGCCGCCGTATCACGTATCCGATACGCGTATCCGTATCCACCGATACTTCGATACGTTCATATTACCTTTAGTTTTCCAGAAAACTGACGTATTCGCGTATCTGTATCAGGCCGATACTGATACACGTATCCATATCGGTGCTGTATAGAGTATGACATCCGTATTAGAACAAATACGTAGCCAAAATATGTATACAAACAAATTTATATATGCTAGCAGGAAAAAGAAAAAATAAATTGTGATAATTAGCATCGGTTGTGGGATATTGGTACCTAGGGGCCCCTCACCGACCAGGATAACACTCGGCCTGGGCCCACGTTTGACAGCAATGTGGGCCGACTCATAGCCCGGCCCACAGATCAGCCCGAACTTGCCGGACAAGACTGTGAAGACTTAGCCCACAAGGCATGCGGCGCGACACCGGGATCATGCGAGATATGTGCGACCCAGCAGGCAGATCGCACCCGGATATCTTGGATATTATGTTGTAACCGACTCAGATTGCTTTCCTGATTGTAAGCCGGTAGGATTAGATCTCAACCGACTTGTAACCCTAGGCCGTCAGCCTATATAAGGCGGCCTAGGTCGTCCCCCAAAGGGCGTGTCACATCATCATCGTGCTCCCCATTGTAACCACCCACCGACTCGTCATTGCTCAAGAGCTTTGACGAGTTCATCAATACAAGACACCACCGAACACAGGACGTAGGGTGTGTGCCTCCCGACCGCCTGAACCTGTATAAACCTTGCGTCTCATGTGTTACCTCGAACTCCCTAGCTTCGTGATCCCCCAACTCCTGCAAATCAACCGGATTGCCGGACCCAAAGTCTGACACCGGTTGGTACCACGAACCAGTGCTAAAGGGGCTCACACAGGCGCCACGTACGTGACCCCTTTAGCACCGGTTTGTGGCTAGACCCGGTGCTAAAGGGGGCCTTTAGCACCGGCTATTCGACCCGGTGCTAAAGGGGTACCCCTTTAGCATCGGAAGATCTGCACCGGTTGGGAAACCGGTGCTGAAGGGGGTTTCCCAACAGGTGCAGATGCGTGATTTTCCAGTAGTGGCAATTTTGCTACCCAAAGCACCCTAATATTACCAAAGCAAAATCCTTGTGTTTTAGATAACTAGCATTAAAGCCCGTGCGTTGCTACGGGCCTTTACCCACATTCAAATTCATTCTATTGGTGCCCTGTCCATAGGAGAGAGAAGAAACTTACTAGGATTTGTTTTATCGTCCTGACTATTTGTTATGAACTCGCTTATGACACGGCCTGTCGCACCAACAACCTGCAATACAGGCTTGTGTCATCAACACTGGACAAATCTCCATTGCCACACACACGACTTTGTCCTCGATACGTCGATGCCAATGTCGCCATGCCACGACCCGTGTTGTAGGTTGAGCGCCCACGTGAAAGGTGATCTGTATGGCGGTGAAAAGGCAATGTCTATGTACAATTCTAGGGCCCGATAGAGAAGATACATGAAATTCTGAATTTTTTATATGATGATGAGATTATATTTTTATTACGCATGTAGCACGTCTGGTCTAAGTGAAGCACGATCAGGGGGATTATACCGGGCGCTCTTTCGTCGGAACCGCACCGCGGCGAACGAGGCTTGCCACCAAACCCCCCCCCCCCCCCCCCCCCCCCCTGCCCCGGTGGCTGGCGGCGAGCTCGCCGCCGACCGAACCAGTCCAGCGTCCTCCTCCCCCGCCCACCGTCACCTCCTTCGCACACCAGGCATCCACCATCCAGGAGGCAGCCAGGATTACCTCAATGGCAACCGCATCCCTGGCCTCCCCGACACCCAAGCCCTCAACAGTCTCTTCAACGACTACATTACCAAGGCGGCGGTGCTGGCAGATAAGCTGCAGCTTCATGACACCATCGACGACACGAGGATTGAATCTTGGTCCGATGGCGGGGCCACGGAGCTGAGGAGCATGGCGTCAGGACCATACTTGGTCCTTGTTCTAGAAGCCTTCCAGCGCATTCTCGCGAACCTCCCGCCAACAGCGGCGCTGGGAGACGTCAACCGCACTCTGCATCAGCTACAAGTGGCCCAACACCGACCATCGAAGCGCTCTTCTGCATCTTAGAGCAACTCCTGGCCTTCAAATGGGTCTCTGTACCTATTTTAGTCTTCCAAGTGAGGAAAAACAACTCTAGCCGGCCTCTAAACGGGCTATCATTTTGTGGAGGCCTCCAAATTTTCATCCAGAGCCGTTAGGAACGGAGGCTCTCTATTTCCACCCATCCGTGGGCCCCACCCCTTTTTTTTCATCAACCTCCTCTTCCGCTCGCTTGGTCTGGTGGCTGCCTTATCCGTTCGGCCGACGCAGAGGCGTTCTTGGTGGCGTTCCTCGCCGCCGCCGGCGAAGCGAGGGCCGGCACATCGGAGAAGGGGTTGATGCTGAAACGGAGGATGGAGGCGGCGGAGCACCTCGTGCACTCGACTACGCGGGGTGCGGTCGGCACGGACGGAGGAGAGGGCCGGCGCGGCGGCACGCGGCCGTGGCTAGCGCCGCGACGGCGGGCGCGTTCGTGGCCGCCTGGTTTGCTGGCTTCACGCTCTGGGCGCTGGCGCGGCGCATTTGGGCCCGGCGACGCACGGCGCTGTCGGCGGCGGCGTCGACGAGCCGGTGCGACCGCGACGGCAGCCTCGCGTCCGTCGCAGCGCTGGCGTGGTCGCCACAGGACTGCGGGAGTTCAGCTACATGGAGCATAGGCGTGCGGGAGGGGAAAGATGGAGAGGACGTCTGACAGGTGGGACCCAGTTTTTGATTGATTTGGGGCCCTGATTTGGTCAGCCGGTTGGAGTAAGGAGAGTTTTTGAGGCCTCTAAATTTTAGATGGCCATCTAAAAAGGCAAAATGGGGGCTCAAATATGGAGGGTGGGCTGGAGTTGCTCTTAGTCGCCACTTTGGTCCACGCCGGGGACACTGGACAACCACTTCATCAACATGTACAGGGAGCCTCGCAAGTCGCCTAAGGCTATCCCAACCCTCCAAGTCAAATGGTGTCCGTAGCATTAATTATGGCGCCATGTCAACAAAAAGTCTGATGTGGCAAGAGAATAAGTGAGGAGAGATAGGAAAAAAAACGTAGACATCATTTCTCATGCACGACCTGGTGTCGACGCGCGGACCGAGAACCTTCCCAACCTTTTTGTGGGCCCTGCCGCTGGAAGGAAGTAGTTGCCCCTCGGCTCCTCACGATGGAGAGCTCGCCTCTGACACCTAAATGGTTGCCGCCGCCTGTGCGAGCTTCTTGCCGATGACCGCGGCCCCACGTGCGCTCGCACACCGCTGCCGCGGCCGCCTCCCCACATCACGCCGCGGACGAGATGACCGGCGCCGGGGAATGCACGCGGGCAGGCCACTGTCGTCGACGGGAAAGAAAATAAAGAAAGCAAGAATCATTTTTTTTATCAGCCGAGCACTAGTCACTTCAATCCAAGCCACCACAAATTGATCCGAGATGTGAATTTGGAGAAAAGTTAAAACAACTGACCCAGCGACGGATGACAACAGGCACCGCAAGCAACCATCATGGCCTCATCCTCCTCCGCCAGCTAAATCCAACAATGTCGATTTGGGTAGGGAGAAGTTGGATTCAGCACGAGAAACATTGATCCGGTAAGGAACAAGTATTGATTCAATGTGAATGAGCATCGATTCAGGATTAGGGATCAGAGATGCACGGGCACCCTACCTCCGCTGCATGCAGGAGCCCCCCGCTGTCGTGATGCCCACGCACCAGCAGCGCCTAGGCTCCCGCTCCGCCGCCGGTGCCGAGCTGCCTACGCACGAGACCCCTGCACCGCCGCTCGTGCACGAGGTCGGCCGTGGTTGGGCTCTCGATCCGCCGGCGGCGCCGAGCTATCCGCACACGAGGCACCCGCGCGCAGGGGCGGGCCCAAGATTTCAAGTTTGGGTATTCAAAATTTTTAAAAGGTGCAAAAATAAATTTTGGCAGCCTAAAATACACATGGATATAGTCACATAGATGTACTCAATAATCAATATGGCCTACTTTGTAGAAGAGAAATTAAACTTAGATGTTGAATGCCATAAGATCTTATTATCTTTTCCATTTGTTTGAATACATATACATTGATATACTTACATGTACTTAGTTTGTTTGTGAAAATAATGGGTATTCAATGAAGACCATTGAATACCAAGTGTGCCCGCCCCTGCCCGCGCGCCGCTGCCGTGCGAGACCGGCCAGGCTGGTCTCCCGCTCCACCGCCGGCGCCGAGCGGCCCCCGCACTTACCGATATTGCCGGTGTGAAGAGAAGGGAAGGAAAATAAAAAAAGAAGAAGAATCTTGATGGGTCCCACACAAGAAATCGTGGGTTGGGGCTACAGTTTCTAAACGTGACATCTTGCTGACACGGTAGGATAGACACTGCTTATAGACATCATGGGTTGGGCTTGGCCTAAGCAGGTGGCTCCTAGTTCCGCAATGAGCAGGGACGTCTGCTCTAGGACTATGTTCCCAGAACGCCCGATGCTAGTGCCGAAGTTGGGGAACATCACACAACACATGACAACCGAGCTCCACCAGCCTGTTCCACCTCCTAGGCATGAAGATAATGAGCGTTCCCTGCCTGGGAATGTCGCAGGTACTGCGCTGATCAATTGTCTCTTCGTCAGCCTGACGTCGGCACTACTGCCGCAACACGAAGCGCCAACTGTCCAGCTGGACCAAGCTCAGGTCGAGACGCGACGCGGATTTGATAAGTCCCGCGTGAGATCTGACCCCTCTTTCTCGGGCTGACGTGGTGCTGACGTCATGCTGCTCCACCAGCCTGTTCCACCACCTAGGCACGAAGATAATGAGTGTTCCCTGCCTGGGAATGTCGCGGGTACTGCGCTGATCAACTGTCTCTTTGTCAGCCTGACGTCTGCACTACTGCCGCAACACGAAGCGCCAACTGTCCAGCCAGACCAAGCTCAGGTCGAGATGCGACGCGGATTTGATAAGTCCGCGTGAGATTCGCCCCCTCTAACTCGCGCTGACGTGGTGCTCACGTCAGCCTTCTTCCTCCTCCCGCCTCCTGCCTCTGCCCGCCTCCCGCCGCCACCGGCCTCCACCCGTGCGCAGCGGCGACCTCGCCGCTGCCCGTGCCGGCCACCAGCCACCCCCGTCGCCGGTCCTTGCCCCTCCCTCCGCCGGCGCCACTCAAGCGCCCTTCGCCCCGCCGCCGACGCCGTCCGCCGGGGATCCTCCACCACCCGGACGGCAGCACCGTCGCCGCCCAGCCTCGCCGCCGGCAACCCGCCACCGCCGCTGGCCATTCCTCTAAACCCGGTGGCGGCCATGGCCCCTGGCAACCCTAAACCCTAAATCCACCCCCTCCAGTGCCGCCCGCGGCCGGTGGCGACCTCGCCGCCGGCCTCCCGCCCACCATCGGCCGCCGGCCCCGGTGACGTCAGCAATGACGTCATGCTGATGTCATCTTCCACCTCAGCCCTGGATCTCTCCCCTTCCACCAGCACAAATCTCGACGCCAAATCCAACGGATGGAAACAGGGGGGGACATCCCGGCGTGACTACCACATCATTTTCGGGTCGAGGCGTCGTCGCCACCGCCGGTAGCGGCGAAGAAGTAGCGCCAGCACCGAGTCTTCGACATGTCCATGGTACGACAGAGCGTGCATCTCTCCACTGCACGACTGATGCTAGCTATGCAACGTGCACAGCGAAATCTTTGTCGCAAACTTGGGTTACTAAATGATGAGCTGCTACCGGTCAAGGCTGCCTTGCAGGAATTCCTTTCCATGTTCCATGGCCCGCTCCCGGACTACATTGTTGCTGCGCTGACGAGTGCGTTCAACCTGGATGACGAAGGCGCCGAAGATCTAGATGAAGCACTACCTGTTGTGGCCAGGGAGGCGGTTGCTGACGTCCAGGAGGAAGATGACGGCATCCAAGCGCTTGCTCAGGCAAACGCTGACCAGCCGACAGGCCAACCTGCTAGCGTGCACACCAGTTCATAGCCCGCCCTTCCTTCACACTTCCACTGGCATAGACATGGGTGAGAAGACTGGGGCTAGACGGGACTTTGGGGTTGAGCGGGGGCGGATACAAATCTACTGCCCATGCCTGCCTGGCCATTGTCACTGCCACAGCATGCTGGACCCATGGACGCACCAGGACCAAGCCATGGGCTCACTGGATCCGGCCATAGGTGTGCTGAATCCAGCCCCTAAAAGGTGCCAACGAGGAGAAGACAGGTGGAGATCACGAGAAGAAAAAACGAGGAAGAAAGGGACCCACCGCTGCTGTCCTTGCACCAGCGTAGGCTTCTAGCCGCGTGCTCGAGCGGCGGTGAGGAACAGAGGGATCAACACGAGTGTCTTGCGGCGACGGCTGAATCTTGGCATTTAGATGTCTTTTCTTCACTTTTTTGGTCCCGAAATGGAGATGATGTGCATATTGAAACCAACATGGTCCTTTAAGCCATATAATTGTGATTTTGGTGATTAAGTGACAACATAATTATTGGGACTAATGGTTTGTTAAGCATGTGATTTGCAGGCTATTTAGGTCCCAAGGATTCTAATGATGTATTTCAAGTCGCAATATTCTCAAAGAATCCATATGCCAAATCCAGAAGATTGGGATCAGATATTGGAATATGTCTAAGGACTCAAAGGTGATTGAATTGGAAGAGTGAACATGTTGCATGGATCGCATGATCTGACCGGGCTCAAGTTGCACGGGTCAGAAGAATAGGTCATAGCAAGCAACGCAGTGAAGAATAGGCGACCGGATCATTTGAACGAAGGAAAAAGTGTGCGGTTAGAGCATTGGGGTATCGTTTGATCGAGGATGGACGATGAAGGTTGAACGGGTCGTTTGATCGGACCGAGGCTCGATCGGATGATTCAATTCAAATACCGCACTTCACACAGAGAGCATGCAGAGAAGGTGCACGCTGCGGGGAAAGTTAAGTGCATGGATTGGATGATCTGACCTAGGTCAGATGAATCGATCGAAGTATCGATCGGATGATTACGTCAGCATCGCAACGACTACTTTGGTGTTCAAACAAGGTGATCGGATGATCCGACCAAAGAAAATTCATGGGTCCGATGAATCGACTAGAGCATGGGCAGAGGGGCGCAACGGCTAGCGTGGAAAGGCAATTGCACGGGTCGGATGATCCAACTGGGACATCAGTAGGCGGTCGGATCAAACGACCAGTGCAAAAGAGAGCTAGTCATTGGGATCTTTTGCGCAATGGCTCTCCCAAGTTGTTGCGCTATATATACCCCCTCTACTCGCCCATTTGAAGTGGTTTGGAGTATCCAGGAGTTCATTGAAGCTAGAACTACACCAAGAACACATACAACCCACCAAGTGCTATAGAGATCAAATCAGAGGCCTTTTGCATAAGCTTTTTGAAGTGTTAGTGCTAGGTTAGTCTAGGATTGAGAGAGAGGAAGGTGTTGTTGTCTTGTTTGTGAGGCTATAGAGTGAAGAAACTTATATGAGAGGTGGTGGCCGACGCCTTGGAGTCTTGGTGTGGAGAGGCGACGACGATCGTGTGCGGGGGACATGGAGACCCCCTCCATAGTGGAGACGGCATCAAGGTGACCGGAAGAGTAGGTGAGGCGAGGCTTGTCTTTGTGACGAGTGACTCATCCGACTTGAGAAGCCTTAACGGCGATCAAGGCCTTGACCGGACGAACTCATCTTGGTGACCGGGAGCATATCCTTTGTGGAGCTCCAACGTGTACTAGGGTGGCATTTACTTACCGATACCATGAGATAAATCGTCGAGTCAAGTTTTCATTCCCTAACCTTTTCTTTAAGTTTTCGCTTTTCATACTTGCAACTTGAGTGCCTTTATTTTCATAGAATAATATCTTTCTAAACTTGGCTCTAGGTTGAAAAACTCTTGGGATAGGGTGCAACACTAGAAGGAACCATAGTTGCACATCTAGATAGCTTGTTCTAGCTTATACCTTATGAAAAATAAATGTTGCCATAGGTTAAGCTTTTAGAAATGCCTAATTCACCACTCTCCTCTTAGGCTAATATGAGCACGGATTCCTTACACATATATTCATCACATGTCTTCGTAATTTTTTTAGAGCAAAGTCTTCGTAATGTGTATACCATTGAAACAACACTTGCATGTGTAAACTTGGTGACAATAACTACATGCTGTGATTGGCCATCTTTGGTTTCATGTGAAGTAAAACGATCCCATCTTCTCTTCTCTTTTTATATGAAAATGCTTTGTAATTTTGGGAACGTATCCTATGAGGACTCAATTCCTGTGAGAACTGTGAGAACTCACATCTGGACCAAATGATCTTATCGTTTCTATATCTGATGACACGTTTTCACCATGCTTCTGGATCCGTGTCACACCCTGAAATTCTCCAATTTCAGGATGTGAATTTTAAGAAAAATTAAACAATGATTTTCTCTCAATTTTAAAATTTTTCCAACATTTATTTATTTTACAGAGAATTTAGCTAGAAAGAAAATTAATTGTGTGTGTTTCTAAAAATAATTAATTGTTCTCTGTGTGTTGCATTCATGCCGAGTTGCATCTTCATGTTTTATGAGTGCAAAGTTTTGAAAAACGCTTTTATCCAACGTTTAGGCGCTTCTGAGAATTTTCTAGATTTTTCTAGAAATTATTCTCCTCTTCCTAGAGCTAAATCTATTTATTAGAAGGCTCTAAAATTCTTTTCACGAGCTCTAAATATTTTATTTAGCCTCCTCGTGTCCAAATCTATCTCTAGGATTTTTCCTAGAATTTTTGGGATTTTCTGGGTATTTTTCGTGCATTTAAAACATTTTCTAGATTTTCTGGAATTGTTTTCGCATTGAAAAGTATTTCTGGAAAAAAATAATAAAAAAAACCTAATACTTTTCCTTAACGGATCGGGCCGGATCCAACTGGACCCGACCCGACCCGTTAGCCGGTCCGATCCGTCAACCGGCCGAAACCGTACGTCGCGCCGCCGCAAGGCCGTTCTTGGCGTGCGCGCCACGGCCAAGCCGCGGGTCCCGCGCCCTATAAAACCCGCCACCCGAGCCCTTGGTCCCCTGTTGCCCCGCCGCCGTTTTCCCCTCCGTGCAGCGCGCCACGCCGCCGCAGTCCGCCGCCGCAATCCGCCGCCGCCGGACCCGGGAAGCCAAGCGCCGCCGCCGTCTCCCTCGGTCGCCGACCAACGCCGACGCCGCCAGGAGGTCCGCGCCGCCAGGCCGAAGGTCCGCCGCCGGTCCCCATCGCCTTCCCGGTCGCCGGAGCGCCGCCGCAAGCCGTCCCGAGCCGGCCGCCCTTCGTCCGCCGTCGGCCGGATTCCCGCCGCTCTCGTCATCCTCCGCCGCCGGCGAGAACCTCCACGAGCCCACCGTCTCACCCTCTTCCTCTTGCTCAGGTTCGCCGGAACCCTAGGAGGCCAGAGCGTCGGCGATTTTGCCGCCAGTGCCGCCGGCCGCCTTGACCAGAGAAGGAAGATGGTCGTTTTACAGTTTGACCCTCGGAGAATTCTGTAACTTTTAATCTTTTCTTTGTGTCTTGCAATTCTTCCAGAAAACCCCCTAGATCTATTGGATCCTTTCAATCTAATCCGAGCCCTGACCTTTTGCAGATCTAACCCTAAGGAATTCTCTATTCGCGGGCACTGTTCGCTGTGTCTTGCAATTCTTTTCAGCTACCCCTTCGAAGCTACAGTTATTTACGTCAAGGTCCCTGCAGCTCTGTTTTAGGTATAACTTCCACGTTTTAAATCTGTTTCGATCCGTTTTCGTTTCGTTAGACTTGTAATCACTTAAATTACGTGATAGTGATGTTATTCATGATAGTTATGTTTTTTTCTAAATTAATTTTAAATATTAATTTGATTAATTGTTTATAGACATGTTTTGCAATTAAAATCTATATAGCTTTATACCACGTGCTTTCATAATAAAGTTTAATTGGATTAATATTTATTGAATTATCTTTCTGAATAAAATTTAATTAGGCTTTATCTCGGCTTGTTTAAATAAAATTAACTTGATTAATGCTCACTTACAACTAGTCTTTCTAATTAAAATCAAATTAGGCATACAACGACTTTTATAAGAGAAAGTTAATATGATTAAATGCTATTATAATTTATTATGATAATAACATGATTAGTGGAACACGTTTGATAAACTTATTCGTTTAGATGTTTCATATGTCTTTCTTTTCTAAAGTTAAATGTTTAATTGAAGTAACAAATACTTGAATATGTTTAAATAAAATATGACTAGGTCTTATAGCGTCTTTCTAACATAAATGTAATTTTGATTAATCTTAACATAGGGTATTTCTCTGAAGTATCCCTTACATCGTCTTTTCCTAATTAAAATAAATGAAGCACCTAGCTCTTGTTTTGATAATTAAAATCTTTCGTTAGTTTTTCATAATCGCGTTTCCGTTTCAGCGTTGCGTCTCTGCGTTTGTAGTAACGAGCTCCTTCGTTTAGTACGCTTTTTAAAAGCTTTTATTTTGATTGGTGTATTGTTCTTAGTTGTCTTTGTTTGCTTGCTCTAGAATGTTTGCTTTGCTTGGATGATTGCTGCGAGTAGAAGGAACTCGGTTCGAGAGCTTGAAGAGTTGAAGAATATTCTGAGCAGCTATTCTCTGGATTTAAGGCAAGTGTGTCCTTGTGCTTTTGTCCCAATAACTTTACTTAATCACTATTGCATGTGCTTGCATTTAATATTGATGGGTCCTATTAAGGAGTGCCTAGTCTTTTATGCTTATTCCTTGTCTGCCTGGGTTTATCTTTATGTTGGGTAGCACTGCTTAGTTGCTATACTTGGGTTATGGTGGTTCTAATGAACATTTATGATAAACATGCTTTACTTTATGCTATACCTCTGGTTAATACAAGATCATATGATTTAATCGGAACATGGAGAACCACCCGGGAAAACAGTACAACCATAAGAACTAATGGGCTCTGGTCTTGGCTAATTAATTAGAAACTCTAGCTTGGGATAGTCTTACCTGTACTGGGCAAGAGGGGAAGCGTTGACGGTGTATAGCCCGGCCCTTTTTGGGAGGAAGCTTTTGCTAAGGTGTGCCCATTAGAGAGGGTTATGCCTGCTTCGGCTTGGAACCTTAGCAGACTATCACTTGCTAGGGAATCTTTGTAAAGGCCTTGTTGCGTCCCTATGCGGTCACACCTCGGTAGTGTGATACGTGCTTGGCCAGCACAGCGTGGTTGGGTTTAAAATTCTTTTGGACTTTTACGCGACTTATGGTGAAAGTGTACAACCTCTGCAGAGTGTAAAACTGATATATCAGCCGTGCTCACGGTCAAGAGCGGCCTGGACACTCACATGATAATTGAACTTGAACATGGACTTAAATCGTGGTTCTCGTTGTGCCATGTGCTTATGGCACTCTGTTTATATTAATGTGGGTTTTGGTATATACTTATATGTTAGTAAATGTGTGCTAATAAAAGTTTGACCAACTAAAATTGCTTATCGCTTTAAACCTCAGCCTCTCCTTGAATTAGCCTTGCATTCATACTTTCCCCACACTTGCTGAGTACGACATGTGCTCACCCTTGCTATAACCAATGTTGCTCAGAAGAAGAAAGCTACTGTGGAGTTCACTGAAGACGTTGCTGAGTGCTAGGCGTACGCAACCCCTGGTCATCTGCTTGTGGAGTTGGAGCCTCCGTTTCCAGGATTGAGCTGTGTAATACTCTGATTCATTTTCTTTTACGTGATACTGTCTCTATTATACACCTTTTTGTTCGCCGTATGTCTGAAACTTGATCCTGGCACACATACGGTGTGCACTCGGTTTTGTTTTGCAGAACCGGGTGTGACAAAGTGGTATCAGAGCTGTATCGACCGTAGGACGTAAGCCTAGATAGCAATGGTCATTTTCTAAGGTCTATTTCACTACGAAACTTGTCCGTATCCGATCCTTGACCTTCTCCTTGTCTACTTGTCTAATACTTGATAGTTTAAGTCATAAACGTAACCCTTGCTGTTTATTACCTTTTCTTGTCTTAAAATTTTAATTCTTATCTATCTGCTTTAATCTCTCCCTTGACCATTCATTCCCGTGTCAATGATTTTACCATTCTCAAATCTGTTCGCGTCACCGTCTGACCTTACTGTATTCTTTTAATTAATTCTGGAGCTACAGGTCTCGGTTTGAGGTGAAACCAATTTTTCTGGATTCAGATTTTGATGGGGTAGTTTCTGGTAATTTTTCACGATTTTTGGACTTTCGGACAGACAGCTATGTGCCTGTCTTTCCAAATATCTGAATCTGCCATTATTGCCATCCTCCATCCAATTTATATAATCATTCTCATTTATTCCTTGATATTAAATGAGAGTATTAATTTTCTCTTATTCACCTATGATTGATCCTCTTTGAAATTCTCTCTTGACTTTTGGATTTCAAAGTTTGTTTTCTGCTTATTCAAAATATTTAGATCGTCCGTGTCACCTGTCCTAATTCCCGCCCCTCTCATCCGACGAATGAAGATGCTATCAATCACGAGAAGTTAAGCTTGAGCATTTGTTGCTAGACAAGCTGAAGGACGCTTGCACCAAGAGTATTGAAACAGAAGAGAAACCTCATGCTTAGGATAACCCTTTTTCCCTTACTAACAACGTTTAGATCGTTCTTGTTATGCTGAGTGGTGGATTCCCGTGCTTTGAATGATGATGTTTGTTTTATGATCATGTTTGATTGGATTCTTTGTATTGATTGTTGGTGTATTGTGGGTCTTATACTTACAGTAACACCAGTTGCCTAGTTGGGTTCTTCTTTTACCTTTCACCTCCTTGTCGCTCTCCTTTCTATCTGTTGTTTCGATGGAAGTCATAGAGAAGGAAGCTGAAGGCAACACCAATGTCGACAAGCGGATGCCATCATCGTCACCACCGTCAGAACGGAAGCAAGTTGAAGAAAAGAAGGACGCCCTCTTGTTCCTCTGCTTTTTGCTTTTCTCCCACCTACCTCACTCCGGTAATGACGACCCGACAAGTTAGAAAGACGAAGATCAAGATTCTGCCTCGCTCGACGCTAATCCTGTTTATCTGTCTCCTCCTTGTTTCTTCTTCTTTGAATCTCGAGACGAGATTCCTTTTAAGGGGGGTAGTTTTGTCACACCCTGAAATTCTCCAATTTCAGGATGTGAATTTTAAGAAAAATTAAACAATGCTTTTCTCTCAATTTTAAAATTTTTCCAACATTTATTTATTTTACAGAGAATTTAGCTAGAAAGAAAATTAATTGTGTGTGTTTCTAAAAATAATTAATTGTTCTCTGTGTGTTGCATTCATGCTGAGTTGCATCTTCATGTTTCATGAGTGCAAAGTTTTGAAAAACGCTTTTATCCAACGTTTAGGCGCTTTTGAGAATTTTCTAGATTTTTCTAGAAATTATTCTCCTCTTACTAGAGCTAAATCTATTTATTAGAAGGCTCTAAAATTCTTTTCACGAGCTCTAAATATTTTATTTAGCCTCCTCGTGTCCAAATCTATCTCTAAGATTTTTCCTAGAATTTTTGGGATTTTCTGGGTATTTTTCGTGCATTAAAAACATTTTCTAGATTTTCTGGAATTGTTTTCGCATTGAAAAGTATTTCTGGAAAAAAAATAATAAAAAAACCTAATACTTTTCCTTAACGGATTGGGCCGGATCTAACTGGACCCGACCCGACCCGTTAGCCGGTCCGATCCGCCAACCGGCTGAAACCGTACGCCGCGCCGCCGCCAGGCCGTTCTTGGCATGCGCGCCACGGCCAAGCCGCGGGTCCCACGCCCTATAAAACCCGCCACCCGAGCCCTTGGTCCCCTGTTGCCCCACCGCCGTTTTCCCCTCCGTGCAGCGCGCCACGCCGCCGCAGTCCGCCGCCGCAATCCGCCGCCGCCGGACCCGGGAAGCCAAGCGCCGCCGCCGTCTCCCTCGGTCGCCGACCAACGCCGACGCCGCCAGGAGGTCCGCGCCGCCAGGCCGAAGGTCCGCCGCCGGTCCCCATCGCCTTCATGGTCGCCGGAGCGCCGCCGCAAGCCGTCCTGAGCCGGCCGCCCTTCGTCCGCCGTCGGCCGGATTCCCGCCGCTCTCGTCATCCTCCGCCGCCGGCGAGAACCTCCACGAGCCCGCCGTCTCACCCTCTTCCTCTTGCTCAGGTTCGCCGGAACCCTAGGAGGCCAGAGCGCCGGCGATTTTGCCGCCAGTGCCGCCGGCCGCCTTGACCAGAGGAGGAAGATGGTCATTTTACAGTTTGACCCTCGGAGAATTCTGTAACTTTTAATCTTTTCTTTGTGTCTTGCAATTCTTCCAGAAAACCCCCTAGATCTATTGGATCCTTTCAATCTAATCCGAGCCCTGACCTTTTGCAGATCTAACCCCGAGGAATTCTCTATTCGCGGGCACTGTTCGCTGTGTCTTGCAATTCTTTTCAGCTACCCCTTCGAAGCTACAGTTATTTACGTCAAGGTCCCTGCAGCTCTGTTTTAGGTATAACTTCCACGTTTTAAATCCGTTTCGATCCGTTTCCGTTTCGTTAGACCTGTAATAACTTAAATTACGTGATAGTGATGTTATTCATGATAGTTATGTTTTTTCTAAATTAATTTTAAATATTAATTTGATTAATTGTTTATAGACATGTTTTGCAATTAAAATCTATATATCTTTATACCACGTGCTTTCATAATAAAGTTTAATTGGATTAATATTTATTGAATTATCTTTCTGAATAAAATTTAATTAGGCTTTATCTCGGCTTGTTTAAATTAAATATTAATTGATTAATGCTCACTTACACTAGTCTTTCTAAATAAAATGGAATTAGGCTATACAGCGGCTTTTATAAGAGAAAGTTAATATGATTAATGCTATTATAATTTATTTATGATAATAACATGATTAGTGGAACACGTTTGATAAACTTATTCGTTTAGATGCTTCATATGTCCTTTCTTTTCTAAAGTTAAATGTTTAATTGAAGTAACAAATACTTGAATATGTTTAAATAAAATATGACTAGGTCTTATAGCGTCTTTCTAACATAAATGTAATTTTGATTAATCTTAACATAGGGTATTTCTCTGAAGTATCCCTTACATCGTCTTTTCCTAATTAAAATAAATGAAGCACCTAGCTCTTGTTTTGATAATTAAAATCTTTCGTTAGTTTGTTCATAATCGCGTTCCGTTTCAGCGTTGCGTCTCTGCGTTTGTAGTAACGAGCTCCTTCGTTTAGTACGCTCTTTAAAAGCTTTTATTTTGATTGGTGTATTGTTCTTAGTTGTCTTTGTTTGCTTGCTCTAGAATGTTTGCTTTGCTTGGATGATTGCTGCGAGTAGAAGGAACTCGGTTCGAGAGCTTGAAGAGTTGAAGAATATTCTGAGCAGCTATTCTCTGGATTTAAGGCAAGTGTGTCCTTGTGCTTTTGTCCCAATAACTTTACTTAATCACTATTGCATGTGCTTGCATTTAATATTGATGGGTCCTATTAAGGAGTGCCTAGTCTTTTATGCTTATTCCTTGTCTGCCTGGGTTTATCTTTATGTTGGGTAGCACTGCTAGTTGCTATACTTGGGTTATGGTGGTTCTAATGAACATTATGATAAACATGCTTTACTTTATGCTATACCTCTGGTTAATACAAGATCATATGATTTAATCGGAACATGGAGAACCACCCGGGAAAACAGTACAACCATAAGAACTAATGGGCTCTGGTCTTGGCTAATTAATTAGAAACTCTAGCTTGGGATAGTCTTACCTGTACTGGGCAAGAGGGGAAGCGTTGACGGTGTATAGCCCGGCCCTTTTTGGGAGGAAGCCTTTGCTAAGGTGTGCCCATTAGAGAGGGTTATGCCTGCTTCGGCTTGGAACCTTAGCGGACTATCACTTGCTAGGGAATCTTTGTAAAGGCCTTGTTGCGTCCCTATGCGGTCACACCTCGGTAGTGTGATACGTGCTTGGCCAGCACAGCGTGGTTGGGTTTAAAGTTCTTTTGGACTTTTACGCGACTTATGGTGAAAGTGTACAACCTCTGCAGAGTGTAAAACTGATATATCAGCCGTGCTCACGGTCAAGAGCGGCCTGGACACTCACATGATAATTGAACTTGAAGATGGACTTAAATCGTGGTTCTCGTTGTGCCATGTGCTTATGGCGCTCTGTTTATATTAATGTGGGTTTGGTATATACTTATATGTTAGTAAATATGTGCTAATAAAAGTTTGACCAACTAAAATTGCTTATCGCTTTAAACCTCAGCCTCTCCTTGATTCAGCCTTGCATTCATACTTTCCCCACACTTGCTGAGTACGACATGTGCTCACCCTTGCTATAACCAATGTTGCTCAGAAGAAGAAAGCTACTGTGGAGTTCACTGAAGACGTTGCTGAGTGCTAGGCGTACGCAACCCCGGTCGTCTGCTTGTGGAGTTGGAGCCTCCGTTTCCAGGATTGAGCTGTGTAATACTCTGATTCATTTTCTTTTACGTGATACTGTCTCTATTATTCACTTTTTGTTCGCCGTATGTGTGAAACTTGATCCTGGCACACATACGGTGTGCACTCGGTTTTGTTTTGCAGAACCGGGTGTGAAAAAGTTGTATCAGAGCTGTATCGACCGTAGGACGTAAGCCTAGATAGCAATGGTCATTTTCTAAGGTCTATTTCACTATGAAACTTGTCCGTATCCGATCCTTGACCTTCTCCTTGTCTACTTGTCTAATACTTGATAATTTAATTCATAAACGTAATCCTTGCTGTTTATTACCTTTTCTTGTCTTAAAATTTTAATTCTTATCTATCTGCTTTAATCTCTCCCTTGACCATTCATTCCCGTGTCAATGATTTTACCATTCTCAAATCTGTTCGCGTCACCGTCTGACCTTACTGTATTCTTTGAATTAAATATGGAGCTACAGGTCTCGGTTTGAGGTGAAACCAATTTTTCTGGATTCAGATTTTGATGAGGTAGTTTCTGGTAATTTTTCACGATTTTTGGACTTTCGGACAGAGAGCTATGTGCCTGTCTTTCCAAATATCTGAATCTGCCATTATTGCCATCCTCCATCCAATTTATATAATCATTCTCATTTATTCCTTGATATTAAATGAGAGTATTAATTTTCTCTTATTCACCTATGATTGATCCTCTTTGAAATTCTCTCTTGACTTTTGGATTTCAAAGTTTGTTTTCTGCTTATTCAAAATATTTAGATCGTCCGTGTCACCTGTCCTAATTCCTGCCCCTCTCATCCGACGAATGAAGATGCTATCAATCACGAGAAGTTAAGCTTGAGCATTTGTTGCTAGACAAGCTGAAGGACGCTTGCACCAAGAGTATTGAAACAGAAGAGAAACCTCATGCTTAGGATAACCCTTTTCCCTTACTAACAACGTTTAGATCGTTCTTGTTATGCTGAGTGGTGGATTCCCGTGCTTTGAATGATGATGTTTGTTTTATGATAATGTTTGATTGGATTCTTTGTATTGATTGTTGGTGTATTGTGGGTCTTATACTTATAGTAACACCAGTTGCCTAGTTGGGTTCTTCTTTTACCTTTCACCTCCTTGTCGCTCTCCTTTCTATCTGTTGTTTCGATGGAAGTCATAGAGAAGGAAGCTGAAGGCAACACCAATGTCGACAAGCGGATGCCATCATCGTCACCACCGTCAGAATGGAAGCAAGTTGAAGAAAAGAAGGACGCCCTCTTGTTCCTCTGCTTTTTGCTTTTCTCCCACCTACCTCACTCCGGTAATGACGACCCGACAAGTTAGAAAGACGAAGATCAAGATTCTGCCTCGCTCGACGCTAATCCTGTTTATCTGTCTCCTCCTTGTTTCTTCTTTCTTTGAATCTCGAGACGAGATTCCTTTTAAGGGGGGTAGTTTTGTCACACCCTGAAATTCTCCAATTTCAGGATGTGAATTTTAAGAAAAATTAAACAATGGTTTTCTCTCAATTTTAAAATTTTTCCAACATTTATTTATTTTACAGAGAATTTAGCTAGAAAGAAAATTAATTGTGTGTGTTTCTAAAAATAATTAATTGTTCTCTGTGTGTTGCATTCATGCCGTGTTGCATCTTCATGTTTCATGAGTGCAAAGTTTTGAAAAACTCTTTTATCCAACGTTTAGGCGCTTTTGAGAATTTTCTACATTTTTCTGGAAATTATTCTCCTCTTCCTAGAGCTAAATCTATTTATTAGAAGGCTCTAAAATTCTTTTCACGAGCTCTAAATATTTTATTTAGCCTCCTCGTGTCCAAATCTATCTCTAAGATTTTTCCTAGAATTTTTGGGATTTTCTGGGTATTTTTCGTGCATTAAAAACATTTTCTAGATTTTCTGGAATTGTTTTCGCATTGAAAAGTATTTCTGGAAAAAAATAATAAAAAAACCTAATACTTTTCCTTAACGGATCGGGCCGGATCCAACTGGACCCGACCCGACCCGTTAGCCGGTCCGATCCGCCAACCGGCCGAAACCGTACGACGCGCCGCCGCCAGGCCGTTCTTGGCGTGCGCGCCACGGCCAAGCCGCGGGTCCCGCGCCCTATAAAACCCGCCACCCGAGCCCTTGGTCCCCTGTTGCCCCGCCGCCGTTTTCCCCTCCGTGCAGCGCGCCATGCCGCCGCAGTCCGCCGCCGCAATCCGCCGCCACCGGACTCGGGAAGCCAAGCGCCGCCGCCGTCTCCCTCGGTCGCCGACCAACGCCGACGCCGCCAGGAGGTCCGCGCCGCCAGGCCGAAGGTCCGCCGCCGGTCCCCATTGCCTTCCCGGTCGCCGGAGCGCCGCCGCAAGCCGTGTCGAGCCGGCCGCCCTTCGTCCGCCGTCGGCCGGATTCCCGCCGCTCTCGTCATCCTCCGCCGCCGGCGAGAACCTCCACGAGCCCGCCGTCTCACCCTCTTCCTCTTGCTCAGGTTCGCCGGAACCCTAGGAGGCCAGAGCGCCGGCGATTTTGCCGCCAGTGCCGCCGGCCGCCTTGACCAGAGGAGGAAGATGGTCGTTTTACAGTTTGACCCTCGGAGAATTCTGTAACTTTTAATCTTTTCTTTGTGTCTTGCAATTCTTCCAGAAAACCCCCTAGATCTATTGGATCCTTTCAATCTAATCCGAGCCCTGACCTTTTGCAGATCTAACCCCGAGGAATTCTCTATTCGCGGGCACTGTTCGCTGTGTCTTGCAATTCTTTTCAGCTACCCCTTCGAAGCTACAGTTATTTACGTCAAGGTCCCTGCAGCTCTGTTTTAGGTATAACTTCCACGTTTTAAATCCGTTTCGATCCGTTTTCGTTTCGTTAGACCTGTAATCACTTAAATTACGTGATAGTGATGTTATTCATGATAGTTATGTTTTTTCTAAAATTTTAAATATTAATTTGATTAATTGTTTATAGACATGTTTTGCAATTAAAATCTATATATCTTTATACCACGTGCTTTCATAACAAAGTTTAATTGGATTAATATTTATTGAATTATCTTTCTGAATAAAATTTAATTAGGCTTTATCTCGGCTTTAAATAAAATTAACTTGATTAATGCTCACTTACAACTAGTCTTTCTAATTAAAATCAAATTAGGCATACAACGGCTTTTATAAGAGAAAGTTAATATGATTAAATGCTATTATAATTTATTTATGATAATAACATGATTAGTGGAACACGTTTGATAAACTTATTCGTTTAGATGTTTCATATGTCTTTCTTTTCTAAAGTTAAATGTTTAATTGAAGTAACAAATACTTGAATATGTTTAAATAAAATATGACTAGGTCTTATAGCGTCTTTCTAACATAAATGTAATTTTGATTAATCTTAACATAGGGTATTTCTCTGAAGTATCCCTTACATCGTCTTTTCCTAATTAAAATAAATGAAGCACCTAGCTCTTGTTTTGATAATTAAAATCTTTCGTTAGTTTTTCATAATCGCGTTTCCGTTTCAGCGTTGCGTCTCTGCGTTTGTAGTAACGAGCTCCTTCGTTTAGTACGCTTTTTAAAAGCTTTTATTTTGATTGGTGTATTGTTCTTAGTTGTCTTTGTTTGCTTGCTCTAGAATGTTTGCTTTGCTTGGATGATTGCTGCGAGTAGAAGGAACTCGGTTCGAGAGCTTGAAGAGTTGAAGAATATTCTGAGCAGCTATTCTCTGGATTTAAGGCAAGTGTGTCTTGTGCTTTTGTCCCAATAACTTTACTTAATCACCATTGCATGTGCTTGCATTTAATATTGATGGGTCCTATTAAGTAGTGCCTAGTCTTTTATGCTTATTCCTTGTCTGCCTGGGTTTATCTTTATGTTGGGTAGCACTGCTTAGTTGCTATACTTGGGTTATGGTGGTTCTAATGAACATTTATGATAAACATGCTTTACTTTATGCTATACCTCTGGTTAATACAAGATCATATGATTTAATCGGGACATGGAGAACCACCCGAGAAAACAGTACAACCATAAGAACTAATGGGCTCTGGTCTTGGCTAATTAATTAGAAACTCTAGCTTGGGATAGTCTTACCTGTACTGGGCAAGAGGGGAAGCGTTGACGGTGTATAGCCCGGCCCTTTTTGGGAGGAAGCCTTTGCTAAGGTGTGCCCATTAGAGAGGGTTATGCCTGCTTCGGCTTGGAACCTTAGCGGACTATCACTTGCTAGGGAATCTTTGTAAAGGCCTTGTTGCGTCCCTATGCGGTCACACCTCGGTAGTGTGATACGTGCTTGGCCAGCACAGCGTGGTTGGGTTTAAAGTTCTTTTGGACTTTTACGCGACTTATGGTGAAAGTGTACAACCTCTGCAGAGTGTAAAACTGATATATCAGCCGTGCTCACGGTCAAGAGCGGCCTGGACACTCACATGATAATTGAACTTGAAGATGGACTTAAATCGTGGTTCTCGTTGTGCCATGTGCTTATGACGCTCTGTTTATATTAATGTGGGTTTTGGTATATACTTATATGTTAGTAAATGTGTGCTAATAAAAGTTTGACCAACTAAAATTGTTTATCGCTTTAAACCTCAGCCTCTCCTTGAATTAGCCTTGCATTCATACTTTCCCCACACTTGCTGAGTACGACATGTGCTCACCCTTGCTATAACCAATGTTGCTCAGAAGAAGAAAGCTACTGTGGAGTTCACTGAAGTACGTTGCTGAGTGCTAGGCGTACGCAACCCCCGGTCGTCTGCTTGTGGAGTTGGAGCCTCCGTTTTCAGGATTGAGTTGTGTAATACTCTGATTCATTTTCTTTTACGTGATACTGTCTCTATTATACACCTTTTTGTTCGCCGTACGTGTGAAACTTGATCCTGACACACATACGGTGTGCACTCGGTTTTGTTTTGCAGAACCGGGTGTGACAATCCGATGCATCCTGGCTGCTGCAGTCCATCGCGCGAGTGGCCTGGTCCACGCTGATCATTCAGGTGGATGAGCCCGTCCTGTCTTCTTTTCCTCTCCGGCTCCAATCCATCCGCATGGCGATGCCTTGGTTCCCCAACATCGTCCCAGTGAACGAGCTCCGCGTCTAAATCCATGCCCAATTGCTCCTCCGTGGAAACATCGCATCGTCAGTCTCTGTGCAAAATGAATCGACTAATTCGATTTCATGCGGCGACGTACTGGTGGTGAAGCCGTCGGTGCTCCTGCACCTCAGAATGGTATGGACCCTAGGTTCATTGCGTTGGGTTCCGATCGAATAGAGCTGTCAAAGTTCCTGTAAATCTTGTGGCTAGTGATTTTTTTTTATCTTTTCTTGCTTTTGACCTGTGATTCGTGCTGTCCGTGATTTGATTCTTTAGTTTAAGCTGGTTCAACTTTTTCTGAATAATATGGAGTTTGAGACTAGTTGTTTGATCACGGTGTGCAGTTCTTAGTATTGAAGAACATCGATTTGGTATATATCTGCTCTATGGGCAAAGCTATTGTTTATTTTGTCCGATAAAATGATCGACATGCAATTGTTGTACTAGCTGAACTTTGCAATATTTTTTTCTCTATTCTGTGGTGTGTATGTACAAATTTTGCTCCATACCAAATAAACTGATGTTTATGTTGGACGTATTGACCCTGCCAGAGTTGATCCTTGTTCATTCACATGACATGCAAAGAACTATTAATTTTTTCTGTATAGAAATTACTAGACACTATGGGTTGGAGAGGTAGTTTCTAAAGCTAGAGTCTTGCTTATGTGGCAGTATAGAAACTACCTATAAAAACCTTGGGTTGGGATTGCCCTAACAGCAATAATACATACTGTAAGAGCATCTCCAAGAGACTCTTTACTTCTTTTGTTTGGGCTAAAATAAGAAAAGATTCTCAAAAAACCTCATCCAACAGCTATTGTATCTGGCTAGCCATCCGTAGACGCTCGCTATTCCCTCCATCTCGCTCGTTTCTTTTTCCGAGCGGCGCACGCTCGCTAGCGCATGGATGCGCCGCGATTTTTCCGGCGGCCAGCGCCCGCACCTCCCTTTCCCGCGCATCCACGGCCGCACCTCTCCTTTTTCCCGCGCAGCTCTTTTTCCCTAGTGAAACACCGCCAGTGATCCAAATCGCCGAGCCACCACATCGTCATGCACGTACACGTACCTCAAATATACAGAGACCAGCTACACGTCACCTATCGTCGTTTCCATCCACCGGCGTCGGGGAAAAAATTCATGTCGGCGGCTGTGTCTGGTCAAATAGCAGCGGCGTCTCAGGTATATCTGCGTTAGGTATGGGCTGAAGCGGAATGGGCCCAAAAAAATAGGATGACGTGGACCCGATTTGAAAATTAAAGCCCACAATTAGGTAAAAATAAAGAGTCTCTTGGATTACCCCATTGAATTAGACGATTTTTTCTATTTTTATAAAGGGAACAATCTCTACATTTAGCTAACATAATAAAGAGTCTCTTGGAGATGCTCTAAGTTGGAAATGGAGCAACACCTCCTTGGTTTGAATTGGCCCCTGATTTCCAACGTACTACCATGCAGCACGTAAT
Source organism: Urochloa ruziziensis (assembly GCA_015476505.1). Classification (NCBI taxonomy): domain Eukaryota; kingdom Viridiplantae; phylum Streptophyta; class Magnoliopsida; order Poales; family Poaceae; genus Urochloa; species Urochloa ruziziensis. The sequence goes on along the minus strand of CM027120.1, from coordinate 12,414,294 downwards.
GTTAGACGATGGAGCCGATTTTTCTGTCTAAATAATTGTTCATACATGTCAAGCTAGGGAATAAAATCCAATATACCAAATTGGGCAAATGTTTTACTGTTTTATCCTGCCCCAATCACCCAACAGCTAACCAAATCCCCCACCACAAATCACTAGGAATTGGCTTCAAAATTTTAATGCTCGGGAGGCTAATATTATTATAACTGGGGCAGCGGCTCTATGTTGGGCAATATGGCGTTGTCGAAATTATATTATCTTTGATAACGTTAAACGTTCGTCATTTATGCAGCCTATTTTCAGGGGACCTATTGGCTGTGATTTTGGTCAATGTTGCACATGAAGAGAGGACAAATGATCTATTCTTGAAGGCGAACACTTTGTTTGGAGATGATAGCCTTAGAGAGATGTTTGTTAATCATGATGGGAACATAATAATAGATTTTGTCAGACTTAATTTTGCTTTGTCGATTTCCCTTTTAATCCAGCAATTGGGGTTGGAATGATGTAATAACCAAGGCACAATGCTAATATGACGCGCGCGCGTCAGCAAGCGTCTAGGCGCTCGACCCCCACCGCCCAGCCAGTCTCCTCTTTCCCGTCCGCATGTGATGGGGCCCGCCGGCCAGGCCTTATAGTAGCCGCTCATCTTGCCGTCTCCCACTATTTTTCCTTTCCTGGTTGCATTCTCTTTCTCCTCTCCTTTTTCGCGGCGAGCTGCCTCCGACCATGCTTGACGGCGCTCGATAGGACCGACGTCCTCGTGCCTCCCTACGCAGACGGAGTCCCTAGAGCAGCTGCTTAACAATCACTCGCCGCGGCGGCCGCCGGCGTCCTCACGCACCCTGTCACCACTTGTTCCCAGTGGAGTAGTGATCTAGATCTCGGCGGACAGCAGCCGGGGAGACGCGGTGGGGCGGCGGGGTCTGCTGGCCCGGCTAGCACCCGCCCGCGGGAGCGGCGGCGCGAGGCGCACCTGCGGTGGTCGGGGAGGGCACCAGGCGCGGTGGTGCGGCGGGGTCTGCTCGCGGGAACGACACCGCGGGCCGTGCCGGCGGCGATGCCAGGTGATTTTTTTATTTTTTTTTGAGTTTTTTTAAACTTTTTTGAACTTCTTTTCTCTTCCTGTTTCAAAATATTTTTTTCAAAAATGAAAACTTTTTAAAAATCTTTTCTATTCCAGTTTCAATTTTTTCTGAATTTTTGTGCGATAACTTTTGAAAATATTTTCTCTTCCTGTTTCAATTTTTTTTGCAACAACTTTTTAGAAAATATTTTCTCTTCCCGTTTCAAAATTTTTTCGATTTTTTGTGAAAACTTTTTAAAAAATATTTTATCTTCCTATTAAAAAATTTTCCAAAAAAAATTCTCTTTCCATTTTTCCTAAAAAGGTTTATTAATTTTTGCGCTTAAAATGTTTTTAAAACTTTTTTCTAAGGGTTTCTTATTTTTGAAAAAAATATTTTGGAAACAAAAAAAATATTTGTAAGGGGGACGAGATGGCGCGCGCTAGTGCGCTGCAACCTGGGTGGGAGTGGGACATGGTGCGCGCGGGACCACGCAAGAGGGTCGGACGTGGTGCGCGACAGAGCAGAGATGCGTGGCAGTAGGAGGAAGCCCACCTGCTGCTGTGCGATTGAACCATCAAAGTGAAAAGACAACTTCAGACCCATACATCATTACATGGCTCTCTTTTTAATGACTGGTGTTCATACATATCATTTATTTCCTTACACGATTGATGACTACTAGCTAGAACAACAGTAAATTGCTGACCCATATCATTGTTGCATGGACCTCGTTTTATTCGTACAACACACGCATAAAACTACACAGCTGTAAACCACCGGTTCATCTCGATCACGCCCATCCCTGTACGACGCCGCTGTACCCGGTCTTCTTATCTGAAAACCTGTCCCACACCATCACCCCGCCATAGTTCTTCGCCTTCTGCACCTTGGGCAGCAAATCATAATACAGGTACTTGAGGTACACGGCGATGGTTCCCGTGGCCCCATCCGGGATGCCGCTCTCCGCCGCCGCGAGCCCCAGGTAGATTTGGGCTTTCGGGTACGCCGCCGTCCACTTGTTCCACGCCTCCACTACGCCCCACGTCCCGGCCCCATTCCCATACGAGCACTTGTCGCTAGAACCGTAGAACCTGACGTGGACGCGCTCGAAGAGCCCCGTCCGGAGCGCCTTCTCGAGGCGAGCGTCAGGGAACCCGCACCGCGGCGACGCCGTGAGACGCACCCCTTTCCGGCCGCGGTAGAACCGGTTGTACCCGTCGAGGCGGCGCGCCAGCTCGTCGTAGTGGTCGGGGGACCCACGGTCGATGTAGAAGTCGATGCCGTCGACGGCGGCGTCGCCGAAGGGGCGGTAGACGCCCTTGCGGCGGCCGCCGAGGTGCGCGTTCCAGAGGTTGTCGGCGACGGCGGCGGCGGAGGCGGAGGAGGGGAGGGAGTAGTCGCTGCTGGTGGCGTTGCCGCCGATGGAGAGGAGCACGAGGATGTGCTTGGACTGGCAGTGCTTGATGTCGGCGCCGACGGCGGAGAGAGGGTGGCCGGAGAGGTCGCCCCAGTAGCGGCCGTGGCCGAAGACGCTGTAGAAGGAGATGACGACGGTGGTGTAGAGCCCCGTGTCGCAGGCCTCGCGGAGGGTACCCTCGTTCGCGTTGCGGCCCCAGAAAACCGTCACCTGGCCGGTCGGCTTGGCCGCGGCGGCGCCGGCGAGGAGCGCCAAGGCGACGAGCGGGAGGAGCAGAGTCAGAGGGCATGGCCGGCGTTCGGGCGCCATGCTGGTGAAGATTTATTTGCAGCGAGACATGGGTTTGGATGTTGTAAATTAAAGGTGGCGTTGGTCTGTTGGAACTTGGAAGCGTGGGGAGGTCTATTTATAGGATAGGATGCGTAGTGTTTTGGCACAGGAGCAAGGTAGGCGGAGCGTGTTTTCTTGTGTGCCGTGGGATGCATGGGAAACAGGGAGCTCGACTTTTCAATGGTGAGGAAACAGGGGGATTGAACGCGTACGCAGGGCTTTCAGGGAACCAGCAGGGATGCACGCGTGCATGGGCATGATTGTAGTGTACGTCCGAGCTTATCGATCCAGAGAGCTCGATCATCGTCGTACGGTGACTTTATTTGAATGTGGTCGACAGCTAGCTCGGTAGAAAATGTCAAGCGAATGTTTCGAAAAAATAAATAAAATGTCAAGCGTCCTTGGTCGTAAACCAGGGGGGCTGATAATATAGCTTAGCTCCTGCAGAAGTGAAGGGCTAGCTTAACAAAACAACCCACTCCACTTGGAAGCTAAGAAGCTGGAGCCTACACACAGAGTGAGACACCTCTTGAAATAGAATATGATGCGGCGAGGAACATTCCTGGAACACGCGCGAGATGCACCTCTCTCTGGTGTCTGGTGTGCCCGGTTTTTTACCTTTTCCTTTTTGAGCGGCGCATTCTCGTACGCTGGTAGCTTGAATTGTTAGGCACCGCCGGCGACACGACGGCCTAGCTAGAGCCTAGTGGCAGGATTGTTGAGAGCTCATTGAGAACCAGGCGAAGCATGGAAATTAAACGGCCCAACGTAACAGTGATGGATGCCATTGTTGTAGCTAGGTATGCATGTCGCCATCGTCTCTGCAAAAATGCTGCGAGTCAGCGGTGCCGTCCATGCATATGCCAACGCGCGCGTTGTCGCACGCCCAGAAAAATGGCCTTTAGTGTCGGTCATACGGCGCGTTATTTTGACCGGCACCTTTTAGTGCCGGTTGGTGACGCCAGCCGGCACTAAACTGCGTCCCCTCTCACGGGGCAGAGAAGGCAGTTTAGTGTCGGGTCGTATTCTCAGCCGGCACTAACAATCATGTTTTTTTTTCTTTTTGCTTTTATTTTCTTTTCTTTTGTTTTATATGTTTTCGTATTTGTACCAAATGCGTCTACGTAGTGATACTATTTGCGTTCATACTATATTACGATGATATATATCACATTATTAATATTATATATATATACATAAATAGATGGAATTCATACTATATACACAACATTTAAAAGACCCAACAAAGTACTTATAATACTTGAGATACTACAAGTACTTCATGCACGAGATATATCAACGATCGTGAATACCCTTCTCAATTGTCACGACGCTTGATAGGCAATTAAACGGCCCAACGTAAGAGTGATGGATAGAACCAGAATTCTCTACACCCGGCCATCTGAAGGCCGGGTCTACTGTAGCTGACAGAACTGTACTATACAAATATTTTTCTTTCAATAGTTCATCTTTCTTTGCCGGATTCTGTTCTACGCCCGAATTCTGTCCACGGTGACGGGTCTTGTACAGGTTCAGGATGCTGGTACAGCTCGCGGGGGAGTAAAAATAACCAACCATCTACCCCTCTCCGAATTCAAAATTATTCGATTGCTCTTCCTTTCTGTCTTCAAGCTTACTCCTCCTCTCTCTTTAGGTGTGGATCTGGCCGGGTCTGTGCCGGATTTGTACGGTGCGAAGGCCCGAAGCGCCGCAGGCAGCCGGCTGATGCCGCGGAGTCCGGCGACCACGGCCTGGCCCAGATCGAACGGTGCGCAGGCTCCGCGTGGCCGCCGGATCCGCACGGCGGGGGTTCGCAGCACGGCGTGGCGGTCGGATCCAGACGGCGCGGGCCCGACACGCTGCAGGCAGCCGACGGATGCCGCGGAGTCCGGCGACCACGGCTTGGCCCAGGTCGAATGGTGCGCGGGCGGCGCGGGCTCGACATGGCCGCCGGATCCGTGCGGCGGGGGTCTGCAGCACGGCGTGGCGGCCGGATCCAGGCGGCGCAGATCCGGCGCGCGGCGTGGGCACTGGATCCGGGCGGCGGGAGGCGACCGCCGGAACCTGGATGTGCCGACCCGGCGGCGTCGACCGCCGGAACCTGGATGCGCCGACCCGGCAGCGTCGATCCCGGACGACGGCTGCCACGGGCAAGGGCGTGGCGATAGGCGGGCGGGGGACACAGGTCCGACGAGGACCTCCGCTCGGCGGGGGGCGGACGCCGGAGCTAAGACCTTCTGTTGGACCAAATCTCTTTCTTTTGTGCTTGCTGATTGGATTTTCTTCGTAATTTTTGTCTTCCGCTTGCTTGTGCTGCGGGGCGAAGCCATCGCGGCAATGGAGCGGCGCATCTCTGCTCTCCAGCGGCCGAGGCGGGACCTCTGCTTCCCGGCGGCTTCTTGATTTCTTTGTTGGTCATGTTGGTTTATTGCGGCTTGATTTTGTTGCATGTACACCTCGGTTCTGACTTCGTTGTTCTTCCCTCTCATTGCATCTGGGTCATGCCGCTTGGGCCATGCCGGCCGTGGGAGCTGGGGCTGTACCACGGTTTAGATGCACAAAAGGGCCACTGCATCTCAGATCTCTAAATTTTTCATGGTGTTTCAATTTAATCGTCGTTTTGATGTTGTCTCTCTCTGTTCCTATCCGTTCAAACTCATTCTTTTTGAGTTCGTCGCTTGTTCTATGTGACCGAGTATCATGATGTATGTCACTGATAATTTTTTTAAATATCATTTGATGTTGCCCTTCCTAGTGAAGATATGTGTTATATTGATATTTCACGTGTAGTACAGTGATGTATATCACTGATAAAAATTCTTAATTTCATTTGAACTGTTATTCACAATGTGCTATAGGGGTATTTCACGTGCGGTGCAATGATGTATATCACTGTATTAATAGGTTAATCGTGAATTTTTTTAATGTAGATGATGAAAGTATATGTAGTTAAAATAGATTGCCAAAGAAAATACATTCACTACTAGAGAAACGACCTTTGGTCCCTGATACGTTAGTACCGGTTGTGTTATAACCGGTACTAAATGCTGAATTTAGTACCGGTTTGTAAGCACAGTACTTCGTGGAGCACATTAGTTTACCAACCGGTACTAACGTGCGCCTCGGGGGTCGGGCCGCAACGGCTAGAGGCACGTTAGTACCGGCTGGTGTTACCAGCCGGTACTAACGTGCTTCGACTTGGGGGCCCCGCAAGCCGCTGCACGTTAGTACCGGTTGGTAACACCAACCGGTACTAACTGCCTACGTTTAGTACCGGCTGGTGTTACCAGCCGGTACTAACGTGCTGGGTATAATACCGCGGCAGGCTTCTTCCTCCCCGAGCCCGAGCTCATTTCTGCAGAGAGCTTGGTCTCTCACTCATGGCGCCATAGAGGGGGGAGTTTTTGCCCAAGTTTTCCATAATTTGTGGATTTCTCCTATATAAGTGCGTCAAAAGGTTAGCAACTTCATTCTCTGTTAATTGACGGTACTTGTGCTTATTTTTATGCTCTATACTTAGAGAAATTTGAAAAATTGTGAATGAGAAGGATTTTGGTATTTGTAGAATGATTTGAGCTAAATAGAATCATGACCTTAATTAGATGGTAGCTTTTAGTAGTGAGTTCATACCCTAGATACCTAGATAATGAGCATGTTTTTTGTGACAATATTCCGTATCTTTTTAACTATATTTAATGTTATGTAATGGATTTTTTTAAAAATTTGATTATATATATGTAATGTTGTTTAATAGATTTTTCCAACTTTTTAATTATTACTAATACCTTTTTAACTAATAATTAATGAAATGTTGCAATATTAGTAATGTTGTTAGGTATTTTCTCAATGTTACTAATAATTAATAAAATGTTGCAATTAATGGATACATTTATTTTATAAATATTTTTTATGGTAGGATTCAAAATGGACCGTCAATGGATGTACGGCGGTAGGAACACCATGGCCTGGATTGTTGGCCTAGACGTTTTTCTCAATGTGGCTGAAGCAACCAGGTCCACGAATGGTCTCATGTGTTGTCCATGCCGTATTTGCCGCAATGTGAAACAGGTCATGAAAAGGGATACTCTACACGTTCACCTAACTGAAAACGGTTTCATGGATAGCTATAATGTTTGGACGAAGCATGGTGAACTTGGTGTTTTGATGGGAGACGATGAAGAAGACGACGATAACAACATCCCAGACTTTGCATACTTACATGAAGCCGGTGCCTTTGACGAGGCTGATGACCCAATGGAAGGGGTTGATGCAAATGTCGTAGAGGAGGAGGAGGCACCTGATGAGTTTGGTCAGGTCTTGCTTGATGCACAGAAAGACAGTGAAACTGCGAGAGAGTCAAAAAAGTTCGAAAAGATGTTGGAGGATCACAAAACAAAACTATACCCAGGGTGCAAGCCGGAACTGAAAAAACTGGGTAGCACGCTGGATATGCTAAAATGGAAAGCAACCAATGGTGTCAGCGACAAAGGATTCGGTGAGCTACTACAAATCGTAAAAAACATGCTTCCTGAGGCTAATGTGCTGCCGTCGACCACGTACCAAGCCAAAAAGATTGTGTGCCCTCTTGGATTGGAGGTACAGAAGATACACGCATGTCCTAATGATTGTATCCTGTATCACGGCGCTGAATATGAGAATTTACAAGCTTGTCCTGTTTGTGGTGCGTTGCGGTACAAGATCAGGCGAGACGATCCTGGTGAAGTTGACGGGCAGCCAGCGAAGAAGAAAATTCCTGGAAAGGTGATGTGGTATTTTCCTGTGATTCCACGATTGAAGCGTTTGTTCAGAAGTAAGGAGAATGCAAAGTTGATGCGGTGGCACAAAGAAGATCGTAAGCGAGATGAGATGATGAGACATCTTGCAGATGGGTCCCAGTGGAGGAACATTGAGAGAGAATTTCCACAATTTGATCAAGATGTAAGGAACATACGGTTTGGTTTAAGTACAGACGGAATGAATCCATTCGGCGATATGAGTAGCTGTCATAGTACTTGGCCAGTTACCCTATGTATATTTAATCTTCCTCCTTGGTTGTGCATGAAGCGAAAGTTCATCATGATGCCGGCTCTCATCGCAGGTCCAAAACAACCTGGAAACGACATCGACGTGTTCCTAAGACCTTTGATCGATGAGCTTTTACTGTTGTGGAAGGACGAAGGTGTAAGTGTGTGGGATGAGTACAAACAGGAAACATTCATCCTCCGAGCATTACTTTTTGTGACCATCAATGATTGGCCTGCACTTGGAAACCTTTCGGGACAGTCAAACAAGGGATACTCGGCCTGCACCCACTGTTATGATGAAACAGACTGCATTTATTTGAAGCACTGTCGAAAGTGCGTGTATATGGGCCATCGTCGGTTTTTACCACCGAAGCACCCTTTAAGACATGAAGGAAAACATTTTAGAGGCGAGTCTGATAATCGATCTAAGCCTTTGTTCCGCAACGGAAAGCGTGTGTTTTCGATGGTAAAAGATGTGCAGGTAGTATTTGGAAAGGGCCCTGGTAGCCAAGCCGTTCCAAATGACGAGGACGGACATGCACCCATGTGGAAGAAAAAGAGTATATTATGGGAGCTACCTTATTGGGAAATGCTTGAGGTCCGCAATGCAATTGATGTGATGCACCTGATGAAGAATCTTTGTGTGAACTTGCTAGGATTCATGGGTATTTATGGAAAAGGGAAAGATACAGTGGAAGCAAGACGTGACAATCATGGTGGATAAATAATTAATCAAGCAATAATATCATCATCATCTCATTCCACTTCTTACTACGATGCAACAGAGTGATCGAGGTTCTCTTATCCGAGAGCGGCGGCAAATCGATCCGATTTTAATCCTTGCAAGGAAAACCTAACCACACGTCACATGCATGCCCCGTCGAACAGCACGTGCCAACTGTTCCTATCTTCGCTACCGGAAGCCGGATCTGCCCCGCCCGCACTAGTCCGCCAAGCCCTACGAGAGACCACCAAAAATAAAAGTACATACCCAATTCTTCGCGGCCACTTGCGCTACCCTAGGAGGACAGGAAGGAGTTCCAACTCCGGAGCGAATCAAGTACGTAGGTTTACCGGGTTTGACTACCTCCTACTAATAGCATGTGATTAGTACTGTTCAAACTCGATCAACACAGCCAACAACGGTTTGGTCCTTAATCGACACAGGCGGAGCTAGTAACCAACAACATAATAATAATCCACATCTTCGCCTGGTCTTCAATTTATCAAGTGAACCAGTTTTAAGGATTTAACTGAAGTAACAAGTAACCCTGTATCTCGCGAGTGACAGGAAATCACTCGTCTTCTACCGGACTTAATTAAGCATGGCAGCACTAACGACGACCTACACATACTAGTATAAGTGGGGGAGCCTATGGATTATGAATCTATGGTTTCATTCAACTCCTGAAAACGTAAATGTACAAATCATAAATAATTATAATTTCAAAGGAAGGGTTATGCTTCGGTGCTTGCCTTTGTCGCAGAATGTTAGTATTATCTAGGCCTTGGACCCTTCCGACCTTGGGCCAGTTCTTGCTGCTGCTCAGGTGCTCCATGTGGTGCCTCCTGCTCCTCCTGTTGTTCAGCTGCTGGCTTATACACCACGTTCTCAGCAGCGATTGCTACATGGATGCAAAAGTATGATGCAACGTGTAAATATAATGCAACATTTATTTATTTCAACAACACGAAAGGGATGCAGAGTGAAAATAATAGTATACAACTAATTTTGTCTAAAATATTTTCCTCAAAAAAATTTAATTTAACAACACCGGATCACAAGGACGATTTTTAAAGAGAAGAATAATTCAAACAACTATTTATGATGTGCAAGCATGAAGTAAATTGATCTACACAAAGCAGCATGGTGAGCAGATCACAGCATGGGCACATATCCAGTTTTATAACCTCTTAATCTAGCACGATTTCTCACAGGTAGGATATGTGCAAATAATAATTTAGATTTAGGACCCAAGTTTGTGCCACTCCAAATGCATTCCCCATTAATGTTTGAACAAGAAAACTATCAGTGCAAGGATCTTTCCCCCAATAATATGCAGCACGGCATGATAACAGAAAAAGGTTTCCATATAGCACTCTCAGGTACTGAACCGAGCTACTAGATTTAATATATGGCAAAGGTAAGTTCCCAGGATTGAATTAACAGGACACATATTAATATGTTTTATTTACAAATAATGCTAAATAAGTTAGGAACAAATAAAATTCCTAGTTACATTTATGAGCACCTGGTTGTAGAGAAGAGAACCTTTCATATACAGCAATGGCAATTGGGTTCATACTTTGAGAGAAATGATATGAGTTTGCTACATATTTTATTCTTTACCCTAGCTCTAAATGAAGCAGCGATAAACCACATTGTTAAACAACAGATTCATGACAAAAGATGACTCTACTAGATAGATCAGGTTTCAATGAGGCTAACCGGTTTCAAAACATCATGCAAAAGTGACTAACTATGAACTTATCAACTCATACCCTTACAATTAATCCTAGTAAAATGGTCAAGCATTTCGTAAGAAAACATAATTTCAGCATGCAGAGAATAACAATACAAAGCTAACACAATTGGTTTAGCTAATTTCAGAGCCACCATTATTTTACTTTGAATCACACTAAATCCCAACACACAAGTGCTAACATGCATCACTAATTAACTAGCTTGTACTGTTCCTCTTGCTGTCGCATGAAACACAGAGAACGAGAGAAGGAACCGGGGCCTGCCTGGAGCATGTGGCCGTGATGCAGCGCCGGAGAGGGTCACCAGACAGCGGGGTTGATGCAGGTTTGGTGAAGAGGTAGAAGGCAGCAACTTCATTGAGGATTGTACGAGGCAAATAACCTTAAACTATTTTTTAGCATGCAAGTGTATGAAAATGGTCTAATATACTATCAATGGATATCATTATTCTTTTCAAAATTTCAGGTTGTTTTGAATTTTTTAAATACATAATATATTTAGGTGTATAATAAAATTTATATACTTTAAAAATCAAAACGACCTATATAATTTAAAACGGTGATTGAGTCTTATTGGCATCATCGGTGAGTCCACTTCGCGTTGCATTTGTGCTGGCACACCCACAAGAACAGTTGATTTTGGACAGCGCGAAGAATCCATCGCCGAACAAGACAGCGTGGGTCGGCCGGTGGGATTTAGCGGACGTGGGCTTTATTTTCCTTGGGCTAGAGAGATGCCCGATATACAAAGCCCATTTGCAGGGGCGATGCATATGGGCCCAAGGGCCGCCCCACGCATGCACCACCCGGCCCGAACTCTCTTCCAGGGTTTTAGGGGCTCGCCGCCGCGCCGCCGTCTTCCTCCCGCGCGGCGCGCTCCCTTAATTTTCCAGCCAATATTAGCGAGCACAGAGTTGTGGGAATGGGATAGAAATGTTCTTGGAGAGTTGGAGAAGAGAATCAGTAAGGTGAAGAAGGAACTAGAGAAATGTCGAAGGCGAAATATTTCCCAAGAAGTGGTAAACCGGGAACATGTGTTGCGTTACAAGCTCGAACGCTTGCAAGATCAACAAAATGTTTATTGGAAGCAGCGAGCTCATAACACGTGGCTAATCACAGGGGACCGGAATACCAAATTCTTCCATGCCTTCGCATCCAAACGCAAAAGGAAGAATTATATTAAACAATTGAAGGATGAGAATGGTCACGTGGTGGTGGGGGAACAGCTAAAGCATTATATTGTTAATCATTATCAGCATCTTTTTATGTCACATGAAAGCACACATTTGGGGGAGGTACTAGATTGTGTTGAACCGAGAGTTACACATGATATGAATGAGGCTTTGGTGGCGCCATTTACTGGGGATGAAGTTTGGCAGGCCCTGGAAAGCATAGGGGATCTGAAAGCACCTGGAGCTGATGGTATGCCATCTATTTTTTATAAGAAATTTTGGTCCCTGATTGGAGAAAGGGTGAAACAAGAGGTTCTGAATGTATTAAATGGGGATGAAATGCCAGAGGGTTGGAATGATACAATTATTGTGTTAATCCCAAAAAATAGTTCCGCCCAGAATTTAAAAGATTTAAGACCGATTAGTCTGTGCAATGTGCTTTATAAACTTATATCTAAGGTCCTAGCCAATAGGCTCAAAAATATCCTGCCAATTATTATCTCCCCATCTCAAAGTGCTTTTGTTCCTGGGAGGTTGATCACTGACAATGTTTTACTAGCCTATGAGCTAACACATTACCTTAAGTGTAGAAGGAAAGGGGTTGGAGGGCTAGCTGCAATTAAACTTGATATGAGCAAAGCTTATGATAGGGTGGAATGGGTTTTTCTTGAAAATATTATGAGGAAAATGGGCTTTTATGAAGGGTGGATACGACTTATTATGAAATGTGTATCTTCAGTTTCCTACAGAATTAAAGTCAATGATTCATACACCCATCGCTTCTTCCCTCAAAGGGGCCTAAGACAGGGCGATCCACTCTCACCATACTTGTTTATTTTGTGTGCAGAAGGGTTGTCAGCTATGCTGCAAAGAGCGGAGGAGGAGAGGAAGATAACAGGTATTAGGATATGCAGAGAGGCTCCAAGAGTGAACCATCTTTTTTTCGCAGATGACTCACTAATTTTAATGAAGGCAGAAGTTAGCGGTGCTAAAGAGTTGATACATATTCTTGAAATATATGAAGGGGCCTCAGGACAAATGATCAACAAAGATAAATCATCAATAATGTTCAGCCCAAATACAAGCGAGTCTGTGAGGCGTCATTTCAAATCAAATATGTCAATTATTCAAGAAGCCTGGACTGAAAGGTACTTGGGTCTACCAGTGTCAGTTGGAATATCAAAAAAGAAGACCTTTGAGTACATTAAGAAGAAATTATGGAGTAGAATCCAAGGCTGGCAGGAGAAACTTCTATCCAAGGCTGGGAAGGAGATACTTGTGAAGGCTGTTGCGCAATCTATTCCGACCTATGCCATGTCATGCTTTGACCTTACTAAGGGTCTTTGTGATGAACTGAACACAATGATTGGAAGGTACTGGTGGAGTCAACAGGACAAAATGAATAAGATCCATTGGATAGGCTGGGAAAAACTCACGAGTTCGAAGAAAAATGGAGGCCTTGGTTTTAGAGACCTGCATCTGTTTAACTTAGCTATGCTGAGTAGACAAGCGTGGCGACTGCTTACTAATCCTGACACACTTTGTGGGCAAGTTCTAAAAGCAAAGTATTTCCCACAATCTGACATTCTTCATTGTACTCCTCAGGACAGAATATCATATTCATGGAGGAGTATATTAAAGGGGGCATAACTACTTAAGGAAGGTCTGATTTGGCGTATTGGAAATGGAGAAAGGGTGAGAATATGGGATGATCCTTGGCTTCCCAAAGGAATAACCAGAAAACCAATAACACCTAGGAGGGCTTCTCTGTTAACAAGAGTGAATGAGCTAATTAATCCACTAACAGGTGAATGGGATGTGGAACTGATCCGAGACAACTTTTGGCCGGAACATGTGGAGGAGATAATTCGTATTCCTATTGATATGGAAATGGATGACTGGCCTGCCTGGCATTTTGATGCAAAAGGAAATTTCTCGGTGAAATCAGCCTATAAGGTGGCAGTGCACAAGAGAAATGCTCTTGCTAGGAGGGATGACTCTACATCAGGAAGCAAAGAAAATACTGAGGGCGAATTTCATTGGCACAAAATATGGAAGCTTAAGGTTCCCAACAAAGTACAGATGTTTATATGGAGACTTGCACATAATAGTCTCCCAGTAAGAAGAAATGTGGCTCGCCGAGGGATAAAACTTGATACAGTGTGTCCAGTTTGCAGAAGATTGGACGAAGATTGTGGACATCTGTTCTTTAAATGTAAGTATGCTAAACAATGCTGGCGTCTTATGAATATGGAAGATCTCAGAATTAGGTTACAGGAATGTCGGTCAGGGAAGGACACAATAAGCAAAATCTGGACTTTTGATAAAACTGAGCAACTAAAAGTGATGGTGCTGATGTGGAGGTGGTGGTCGGCAAGAAACAAGGCTAACCAGGGAAGGAAAATGTTGACAGCAGCTGAGATCCAAAGTTCAGTCCTATATCACCTCTCAGAATTTGAAAAACTAAACACAACAGCGCAAGATATGTCAAAGGCAGTACAAGGAGCTTGGAAGCCACCTCCGAATGACATATACAAAATCAATATTGATGGTGCATATTACTCAGATGCAAGAACAGGAGGATGGGGAGTTGTGATACGAGATAGAAGTGGTGAGGTGTTGGCAGCTGGGGCTGGGAATATTAGCTACGCAGCGTCAGCGGTACAAACTGAAGCAATTGCTGCTTACAGGGGTCTCCAGCTTGCTGCACAGCTAGGCATGATTAATGTTATCTTGGAAACAGATGCATCTCTACTAGCGACGGGCCTGAGGTCTGAGCAGATTGATAGGAGTCCAATTGGCTGCATAGTTAGACAGATAAGAGACTTTATGCGATCTCAATTTTCTTCATGTTTTGTCTCTGTCTGCTCTAGAAGCTGTAATAAAGTGGCAGACTGTCTAGCCACTCATGGAGCGTGCGTTATTGGCTCTGGCTCAACTATGCTTTGGAGCCAGGCCCCTGAGTTTGTAGCTCATCTTGTATCAGGCGATTTGCCTAAACATGATGTGTAATGCAAAGGTGCATTGAGTTCAAAAAAAAAAAAAAAAAAAAAAAAAAAAAAAAATATTAGCGAGCACAACGACCTTCAAATCCGCAAACCTTCTTAAACCCTACCAAAGCGCAGCCTCCTGCCGCCGCCATGCCTCCATCCAAGGGCAAGAGGAGGCCGCAGCAGCAGGCGGCGGCGTCTTCGCCGAAGCCGTCCCCGCGCACCCCTTCCTCCTCCCGCTCCTCCCGTGACCCCGGCGGCCGCGGCGAGGACGGCGAGGGAAGCTTCGACCTCCCGTCCATCTCCTCCGCCGCCGCGGCGCGGTTCCCGGCGCTCGTGCCGCGCGGCGGCGCCGGATGCTTCGCCGGCGCTGTCGCCGAAGTGGCCCCCAGGAGCGGGAGCGGCGGTTTGGGGAGGCTCTGGCTCTCCGAGGCCGCTATGGTCGGCGCCGGGATGCGGCCGGGGTCCCTCGTCTCCGTAAGCTCCCCAATTTGTGCTTCCGCCTTGTTCCTTCAACTTCGGGCTATTTGTTTCTGCAAGTTGTAAATTGTTTCCGTGAACTACCTAGATACAGCTATTATCAGTTAAACCTTCGATTCAGCTACAATTAGTTCGAGGAATCGGGCCTTGCTGCTCAAATTTGTATCTGCGTTGTGACTAGGAGGTCCAATTTGAGTAACATTTAGCAATTGGTAGCAATTTCAGGCAGCGTGTGCCTACCAACGTGCGTACTAATGAGCCAAATTGAAATTCGTGTACAGAGTTGTGTTATTCTGATTGTGAAAATAACTTCAGAGTTCCTGCGAAGCACAAACGTACCAGTTACTTGCTTGTATGTGTCTTTCTTTCGAATGACTAAGCTGAGGTGTGTTCCCTTGTTTTGCAGGTGTCTCTAATTTCTTCAAGAAGTGACCAATCAGATGGATTCCCACTAGGCGATTTGTTTGCGGAGTGCAACAGATTCTTTGATCTTGATGTGGACAATAATATTCTGTATGGTGAAGCTGGGAGAAACTTTGTGGTTGCCACGGTTTTCCCCTCGCGTGAGGTATGTCTATTCTATTTTGCTTCTCATGTTGTCTAAATGCTGAGAGTAACGAACTGAAACATTTTTGCCTGGGTGTCTTGCTAGGTTCAAAAGAATGGCATCAAGCTCTCTTGGGATCTTGCTTGTGTTTTGGGGTACCCTTCAGTGGGTCGATCATTATTTATTAGCCCCTTATGTACATCTCAGGACCCAAAGCATAGCGATAATGTCGATATTTTACGCGTAATGAAATGCAAGAATCTTTATCTTGGCCTAGTTCCACCTGAGGCTGGATCTTCCGGTGCCATCCAGTCAGAATCTGATTACCGCCCTGAAAGAAATGAAATGCATATGGAGACACCTAAGAAGAGTCCTTTTACTCCATTGCATAGGAAGGAATCCCATGACTTTGCATCCAGCAGTGGCTCTTCAATGTGCTTGGATCCAACCACTGCGAGATCAGCATTAGCAGATGAGAAAGTTAATGAGTTGTTGCAAACTTCAGCTACGAGGTGGCTTAGTGGTAGACACTTAATAAAAGGGAACTTTGTTCCTCTCTCATTGTGCGGAAAATTGTCCTTGTTTATGGTGACGGGAGCAGAATTTGATAGCTCTGCTCTAGATGATTTGTGTGAGAAAGGGAATACACTTCCTCTTGCAGAAGATTCATCTAACTTGGGGCAAACCCTAGTTTCAATCCTTGTGGATAGAACCACAAAAGTGCATCTTTCTGATTCAGTCTGCACTGAGAAGCTTGGCTCAGATAAGCTAGATTTGCCATCCGAAGTTTACGAGTGTGACAGTAAAAGAGATAAAGATTCCAACCATGCTCCAGTGCTTGGTGGGTTATCTGAAGAGTCAAAAACCATAAAAGGCATAATTAAGTTTTCATTTGAGGATCGAATTGGTTCGTTAAGGTATTGTTTGAAACAGATATACAAACCCCTTAATTTTCAGCCAATAAATTCATTCTTCCAATTTTGTAATATGCTGATTGTTTCAGATACAAGGTATTCTTCTCTATGGTCCACCTGGAACAGGGAAAACCTCTCTTGCTTCTTCCTGTGCCTATGATGCAGGAGTGAACCTTTTTACAATCAATGGACCGGAGATCGTTAGTCATTACTATGGAGAAAGTGAGCAATCTCTGTATGATGTTTTCAGTTCAGCTAAGAAAGCCGCACCTGCTGTGGTTAGATTTTCTTCAAATGCTCAGCTGCATTATCTTTACTGTCATGTCAACTGCAAGAGAGAGAGAGAGAGAGAGAGAGAGAGAGAGAGATTTACCTCTTTCAGGGATAGTATTGTATTAGAAAGACACTTCTCTGACCAGTATTTTTCTGTTGATAGTAGCATCTTAGTTTTTTTGAGAGTGATACTGTATTGTTGAGCCCAAGCTGTTATAATATCTTGGTGTGCTCTGCAACTCTGAAGTCTTAAAGCTGCATTGTCTATTAAAACTTATGAAACTGAACTTGTAGCTACTTCCACTATTTTTATCACAGGCAATCATTTATGCTTGGCTATATATTCTTCTTAATGCAAAATTTACCCTGTGCATACAAGAAGATTCGCTAGAAGCCTGTTTCTAGTGCCTCCTTAAATATCAAATGCTAAGAAATTTTACCGGAGCTGTTAACTTGCCTATATATCGCACTGCTCAGACTTGGGAACATCTCCTCTTGTCTTGTTCACTCATTGGTTTTCTTTGTGAAATTCACATATTTGATGTATATAAAAATTTTTATGCAATTATTATCTAAGGTGTGAAGTATTTATTTAGGGAGCACTATTATATATTTGACATGTTGGTATTCTAGTTATGATTCTTCTCCCATGATGTTGCCTTTTGTAACAGTATCATATCTATCCTCATGTATCTTATGAATAAAGGTCTTTTGATTGTCGCAAAAAAAATAAAAAAAAAATAAAAAAAAATCTATCTCATGTATCTTTGTTGCTTTCAGATATTTATTGATGAATTAGATGCGATTGCTCCTTCAAGGATGGAAGGGGGTGAGGAGCTATCTATAAGAATGGTGGCTACTCTGTTAAAACTGATGGATGACATAGGCCCTAATGATCGTGTTCTCTTAATCGCTGCAACTAACAGGCCTGATAGTATTGATCCTGCACTGCGACGTTCTGGAAGATTGGATAAGGAAATTGAAATAGGTATTTCTCTGATGTTATCCATATATATTTAGATATAAAATGCCGTGGCTGTAGTCTGCTCCATATATCTTGCTTTTAAAGCTAAAGAACCTGCAACTAAAGCATAGCTTATAGATTACAGAATGCATTAAGGATCCTGGCCTTTTGATTTTATGGATTAGCATCATGCATTCTTCTTTTACGATTGGAAAAAAAAACAAGGAATAGACTGCCTTGTACATGTTCTGTCATCCCTAGTGAGATATTTTGTTATGTGTTTAATTGCCAGTTAAGGATTTTTTTTTTTGAAACTAAGGTTGGCCTGCACTTAAAATGGCATTAAATTTAAATGTTCTAATGTTGAATTAGCATGGTTGTACAGTGGATATATTGTTGTCTAAAATCAAGTTGACCATGATTTGTTATCTTTTCATTGGGTTGCAGGAGTGCCCTCTCCAGGACAGAGGATGGACATACTTCACCACCTTCTACTCGGAGTTCACCACTCCCTCAATGATGAGGAACTTAAATCTATTGCTATAGAGACCCATGGATTTGTGGGTGCCGATCTAGCTGCACTATGCAATGAGGCTGCAATGTGTGCTCTCCGCCGTTATATCAGCCTAAAAGAAAATTTGTGTATACAACTTGGTCATTCTGACTCTAGCGTAGATAAGTGTATTTGGGACACTGATGATCCTTCTGGCTATCAAGAAAGCTCATTACCAGTATCTTTCTCAGCCATGTCATTGGATGATGCTCCCTGCATAAATAGTAATACAAAAAGTAGCGAGTCTTATGATGTGAACACAAAAAGTAGCGAGCCTTATGATGTGATATATGAAAGAGCACTGTCAGTGAACATTGAAGACTTTAAGAAGGCTAAAACGAAAGTTCGACCAAGTGCAATGCGTGAGGTATCAATTCTATCCACCCAAGACTGTAATTGTTTGCTTCTATCTTGATAGTTCCTATGGATAAATGTGACTTTTGAGAAAACAATGCCAATTGCTCAACCATATTCTGTACAGGTGATGCTTGAGCTTCCAAACGTGCGTTGGGAAGATGTTGGTGGTCAAACCAGCGTCAAGCAACAGCTAATTGAAGCCATCCAATGGCCACAGAAATGCCCAGAAGCATTTGAACGTGTGGGGATCCAACCTCCCAAAGGATTGCTAATGATGGGACCACCAGGTTGCAGCAAGACCTTGATGGCTCGTGCTGCTGCTTCTGAATCAAAATTGAACTTTCTTGCAGTTAAGGGTCCTGAACTTTTCAGTAAATGGGTTGGTGACTCTGAAAAAGCAGTGAGATCGCTATTTGCAAAAGCAAGAGCTAATGCACCGGCTATAATATTTTTCGACGAGATAGATGGACTTGCAGTAACTCGTGGGCATGAAAATGATGGCACGTCTGTTGCTGATAGGGTCCTCAGTCAGTTGCTTGTGGAAATGGATGGTGAGTTTTTATCACTTCATTAGGAAATTCCTCTTTTGATGCTTCATATCTGTTCATAAATTTGCCATAGGGTATATTCTCCTCACTGAAACTAGCCACTGAGGTGTGTTAGGCTGTAATTTGAGGTTTGCCAAAAACAGCACCTTGTATTGTTTCTTGTACATAAACCAAGCATGAAATATCTGATTTTGTTGTCTCCAGTCAATGATTAATTAACTGGAGCCTTTGCCATTCGCCTGTAATCATGCACAGTTGGAATGTGTTGATGACCTGCTATCCAACTTATTTTGTGGTTTACATGATCCTGTCAGTCCCTATATTTTGATATAATTTATATTGTGGCAACAGGTTTGGACAAGAAAGTAATTGTTATTGCAGCTACAAATCGTCCTGACAAAATTGATCCTGCACTTACGAGGCCAGGTTGTCTATTGAATCCATTTTTTGGCTTAACATAAATGCATTGCTTGGTTAGCACATAGCGTGGTTCCTTTGGTCATTTGATCTGACTTTTTGAATGATATGCCCTAGGTCGTTTCGACAGGCTGCTCGATGTGCAACCGCCAAATCAAGGTGACCGTGCAGATATTTTCCGGATTCATACACGGAGCATACCACGAAGTCCTGATGTGAATCTAGAGGAATTTGCTAGACTCACAGAAGGTTACACTGGCGCGGACATAAAGCTTGTCTGCAGGGAAGCTGCTGTAGCGGCACTTGATGTATGCTACTCATTCTTCCCAGCTGTGCTAACATGCCTTTGTGCATCTTCACTAACGGTAGCAGAAGTTTGCTGATAAACTGCAATTTTTCAACAGGAGAACCATGACATCGAAGAAGTATCAATGAGGCATTTCAAGTTCGCAATCAGCAAAATAAAGCCATCCGATGTCAAGTTTTACGAAAAACTTGCAGTGAATTACCGGAGATTCGTGGATCCCTCATCACAGAGAACGTAACAATGCTGGACATATTGAACCTACCTCTTTTATTTATTTATTTGTATTTTTAGTTATTTAGTTATTTATATGTTTTATTTATTTGTTTGTTTATGTATCCTGGATGTTTCTTAGTTGTAAAATGTAGTCACAGAATTCTTGTTGTATCCTGAAAGGAATTCCTCGTCTCATCTTCCGCATCATTTACCCTGTAAATATTAAATTCAGAATTTTCTTGTAACTTGTACATCGTTTTTCTTGTTTTAGGCCCTACTATTCTGGAAAACTCTCCGCCAGTGTTTTCGTTTGTTGGAGCCTTACAGCAATGATGTTGTTGATGGGACTGTACTATAGAAACTACCTAGAGCAATGTAGCTGGTTGGCGCGCTGACTTTGTTTCTATACGGCGTGTGCTTCTAGTAGACATACAAATACAAGAAACTACGAGGAAAAGTCTTCTGAATTTAGACATCGTTCTATCCTCTGCCCTTGTATCTCAGGAGAAAGCAAAGCCCAATGCAAAACGGCATGGAAAGATGACAACGTCCCATAGACTAAGGCCCAGTTTAGATTCACCCAGCTAATCCATTAGCTGGTTGGTCCAGTCTGAATTCACACTAGATAAAATTTGGTAGCTAGCAATTAGCTACAGGCCTCTGCTACTGCCATATGTCACTAGCAGAAAGCAGCATTCTTTGCGGAGGTTTTGTTTGTGGAAATAAGGTAACAAAGGTGAGAATTGGTTTCATAGATTTCCATGGAAACCAATGCAAGGGTTGTTATTACATCACCTTGATACTTCCGCATGCTAAATTTATGTCATTTTTAATTTGTAACTTCTTAAGTTAAATCTTCTAATTTTAGTCCAATTTCTATTGTAAATATTTGTACATTATATTATTTTATAATTTGGTAGAAACAATTTTAACTTAGGACAACATTTAAACTAACTTATATTTCCTCCGTTCCACATTATAGGCCGTTTTGGCTTTTCTAGTTTCATAAATTTTGCTATGCATCTAGACATAGTGTTTATCTAGGTGCATAACAAAGACGATGAACATAAAAAAATCAAAACGACCTATAATTTGAAACAGAGATAGTAATTTGCAACAAAATGAGGTGGTACTAGCTACATGAGCGAAACATCACCAAATGCATCGGTACACTGTTCTGTATAGTTAATATACATGGGCTTAAATAGTCAGTGGCCAGGGTACTCCTTTAATCTATTTCATTTTCTCAATGAAAAAGATTGGAAAGCCCGAGCTAGCCTGAAAAATAAGGCATCCTGCTGTGCACACTTCTTTTTTCATATGGGTTGCAGCTTGAAAATAAGGCATCCTGCTGTGCACACTTCTTTTGTCAGTGAAAAATAAGGCAGCCTTAAAAATAAGCCCGAGCTAGCCCGAGCGCGCGCGCACACACGGCAGCATGGAAGAATCAAACAATATTTTTATGCACAAATGCTCCTCGTGGCTCGTGCACAATTCTTTCGTCATATGGGTTGCAGCGTTTTACTTTCGTCATAAGACCAGATCAATGATTCCAAGGCCCCCCTCATTTTTTGGTCTAAAGCCTTGGAATCATTGATCTGAATGCTCACAACAAAGCCTCGATTCTTAAGCATCTTGACAAGTTTTACAACAAAGCTGAGCTGCCCTGGGTGGAGCTGACCTGGTCTCACTTTTATTCTAGACCCATTGCCCCACTAGCAAGAACCTGTGGGCTCTTTCTGGTGGAAAGATACCCTCTTTCCTTCATACAAGAAATCCAAAAATTTCACTGGAAAAATTTCATACTACTTGTACTGTACATAGAGGAAATACTGTCATGCTTTTGGAGGATGACTGGAGACTTGGATGTCTACGTTTGAGGTTCCCACAGCTGTTTTCCTTTGCAAGAAATTCAAAAATTTCACTGGAAAATATACTCTCTGTTGGATGTACATGATATCTTCATCACTCCTCTGCTATCTGAAATTACCCTGCTACAGCTTGAAGAGATGACTTCTCGGATTGACAATTTGAACAGAGACGTCACTGCTAATGACCAATGGAAGTGCAATTGGAACTCTGGGATTTATTCTTGTAAAAATGTCTACAAAGAAATCTTGGGTTCAGTCCCCTCATCCCCTTTATTCAGATGGTTATGGAAGTCCAGCTGTAGGCCGAGACTCAAGTTCTTCTTCTGGTTGCTGCTCAGAGATAGATTGAACAGGGAACATTTTGAGGAGGAAAACCATGGTTCTTCAGAGTTATAACTGTGTCTTATGCAATGGAAATACCGAGGAAACTCTAATGCACCTTTTCTTCTCATGCCCCTTCAGTCAATCTTGCTAGGCCCACATTGGGAACTTCTGGAACCTCAGTTTGAACCCACTGAACATGGTTATCCAGGCTAAACAAGCATTTGGAATGAAATGCTTCAGAGAGGTAATGATCACAGCTTGTTGGTGCATTTGGAGTCATCAAAACTTGATGATCTTATTTGACCAGGCTAGTACATCTCTGGCTAGATGGAAAGTCTTCTTTAGGGAAGAAATCGGTAAAGCAGCCATTAGAGCTAAGGTTTCCCTAAAGCTTGATCTTGATCTATGGATTAGTAATATGTAACATAGCTAAAACAGTTTAGTTAGGGTCTCTCTTTTTGGCCTACGACCTTTGTACCTGTATATATCTCTTTTTATATTAATGGAAAAAGAGTCAGGACCTTCCCCACTGTTTAATCAAAGAAAAAAAAACTGATCAGCTAGAATTTCCCGCATGGGCAAACTAGCTCATTTTAAGCTAGCGCGATCTTGCCCATGCCTGTTGTTTGGATACGTCGTCACAGCAAAGAGGTCACAGGTTTAATTTTCTCGTCGTAATCGCGTTCTATGTCAAAGAAAGCGAGGCAGTTAGGTTCTCTGTGCTGGGCAAGGTTTTCCTCGCTGGGTGTATATATATGTCGTGCAGGATGATTTTTGCTATCAAACCGATGCAAGGGTTCATCCAATTACAGATCTATATATATGGATGAGCTAATCGTGTCCCAAACATTCTGATCCATATCATCCTTGAAGTAATGCATGAGCTGCGCGGTTCTCTGATCCATATCGATCAACAATTCATGAAATAACATATGCAAGTATAGGCGACACACGCTCAAACCCTGCATGTCTTTATTCATTAGCTGTACGTACGAACATTCATTTCACATGTATATATGGAAGTACAAAAGTACCCACAGATCGGACTCGAACAATCATACAATGACGAAAATCACGCACGATCGACTTCGACATACTTATATATAGCACACACGCAAGCCATATAAGAGCACACTTATATCTGACCATTCTGATCCATGCCATTCTGGAAGTAATGCATCAGCTGGGCGGTTCTCTGATCCATCAGCAACAATCCATCACTACCGGCATTGCACACGGCAAAGGCCGTTTTACACCGGCAAAGGCTTTGCCGTGTGTCGCACACGGCAAAGCGCACACGGCAAAGTTTGGACGGCAAAGAATCTTTGCCGTGTGCCAGATCACGGGGCACACGGCAAAGGCCCGATCTGGCACACGGCAAAGAGGGACACACGGCAAAGTTTTGATCCCGAAAAAACGCAAAATAAAATATCAAAACATTTTATTTTAATGGGGGAAGGACCCCATCGGCCATTACCCATCGTACTTTTTTCGCGGAAAAATCGCGCGCTACACGGCTGGCGGGATTCGAACCCGCGCCGGCCCCCTTCCCGTGTACCGCCCCCTACCACTACACCACTCGAGTCTTTGTGTCCATATCTCATTTTGATTCCCCTCATATTAAACTTTTCCGAGTGTAAATTGCTTATTTGAGGCTCTAAATGACTTCAAATAAAAAAGTTGTGAACTACAAATCTTCATAACTTTTCAAGATCTACAACTTTCGTTTTGGTCAAAAGTTCATCCGAGGTCGTTTATAGAATTTGAATTTTGAAATTTGAAAAATTCAAACTTAGATCCGGGTGACAAGATGACTTCAAACAAAAAGGTGGTCAACTACAAAGTTTCATAACTTGTCGATCTAGACAACTTTCATTTTGGTCAAAAGTTCATCCGAAGCTGTTTACAAAATTTGAATTTCAAATTTGAGAAATACAAACTCAGTTTTTCGTTGACAGGATGATTTCAAATAAAAAAGTTGTGAACTATAAAGTTTCATAACTTTTCGATCTAAACAACTTTCATCTTGGTCAAAAGTTCATACAACATACCGATAGTAAGATTGTTCACAAATCTTATACATCTCTCTTCTAGTTTTAGGAACTACTTATGAGAGGTGTATGATTTGTAAACACTTTTAGTATCACTTTGTTATATAAACAAATGATCAAAGTAAAAGTTGTAGATCTTTAGAAGTTATACAACTTTGTAGTTAAACATTTTTTAATTTGATTTCGTTTAGGGGTTCAAAATGTGTTTTAAAAATTTTCTTTGCCAAGTGTTTTTAAAAAAACACACGGCAAAGAGTTCTTTGCCGTGTGTCAAAGCTTGACACACGGCAAAGAGAGTTCTTTGCCGTGTGCCAACTGTTGACACACGGCAAAGAGAGTTCTTTGCCGTGTGTTTTTCTTTGCCGAGTATTTTTTTTCTCTTTGCCGTGTGTTTTTCTTTGCCGTGTGTTTTTTTTTTCTCTTTGCCGTGTGTTTTTCTTTGCCGTGTGTTTTAAAAAAAAACACTCGGCAAAGAATCTTTGCCGTGTGCCCCGAGAAAAAACACACGGCAAAGAGGTTGACACACGGCAAAGGCCGGATTTCCGGTAGTGCATGAAATAACAGATGCAAGTATAGGCGACACGCTCAAGCCATGCATGTCTTTATTCATTAGCTGTACGAACATTAATTTCACATACGGAAGTACAGAATGTACCCACAGATCGCAATCAAACAATCATACACTGACAAAATCACACGACATACTTGTAGCACACAAGCAAGCCATATAAGAGCACACTTATATCTGGCCAGGCAACCTAAGCCAAGCCTAACGACGACCGGGATAACCGATCGGCCGGTGGCGCTGCGGCGGTCAGGCGGCGAAGTCGACGACCCTGAAGCAGTTGCGGTTCTTGACGACGATGTCGTTCATGTGCGTCGCGCCGACGCTGGCGAAATCTGCGGGCAGGGAGATGAGGTCGACGCTGCTGCGGCGGTGGAACTGCACGAGGGCCGGGTCCTCGTAGTAGCGCTCCCAGCCGAGCTCCAGCAGGCAACGCTGCAGGGCATCGTGCGAGGACACCGGCTGGCCTGACGGCGTGTGCACCAGCGCCTTCTTGCCCTTGCATGGCGCCGTCTGCTTCGGCTTCTCCTCGAGCCTCACCACCCCGTTCCTGAACACCCACACGCCCGACATGACTCTTTGCGGCTAGCTGTTTCTTGTCCCTCTGCTCTAGTGCTCTGTATCGATCAATTGCGCTGGGTTAGCAAGGGTGATCTTGTGTCGATCCTGCCGTGATGGTGCCCGGGTTATAAAGACGATCCTCGTGGTGGTGGGGAGTGCCTTTTTCCCAACCTTGTGCACCGCGAGGAACCCTAGGATACTCAAAGGTTGGGGTAGGTGAGATGGGTAGTGTATAAAGATGGGCGTGGCTCGGATCGAACCGGCGGATCGTCGAACCAAACCATAAATTCGAACCTAATGGGCCCCTAATATAACCAACGAACGGACACATGAGCAATGGATCAGAACCATAGTATCCATAGGTTCGAGCGGATCGATCCACCGCCCTTCTATCTGCTGGCAGTAGCTTGTAAGGAATTTCAGGAACTTTGCTTCTTCAAACATTCAGAGTTCAGTTCAGAATTCAGTTAAGCCAATCTATGTTTTTGGAATGTATTGATGGAGAACCACAAATTCGTCATTCCAGCGTTGTGATGGAGACTTATGATTAATCCATGGCTCGACAGATTTGTATTAGAAGAGAACCACGCATCACAAAAACTGATTGAAGACAAGAGGATCATGCACGCTGTGTACTAACAAATGAAGAACAAGTCGTTAATATCTGGTGGATCTCCACTCTACTATACTGGAGATATTAATTCTATAGTGGCAGCAACGGATCGAGGATCCCATAGAAATAGAGAAAATGAGTAGCGATGCGTGATGCTCCCAGCAGCTCTCAGAGGTCGCCGGAGACGGCGATACACATACACTAGCCAGGAGCGCCAGAGTTCCCCAGCAGCATACACGCCGGAGAGATGAACACCGCGTCGCCTGTTCCGATCGTGGGTCGACCCACGTGGCCCATTGGATAACGAGTCCTAACCTGGCTGAACCAAATGGATCGACCCATAAACCTGCAAATGACGATTGGTTCGTTGTGGTATCGAACCAATGCCCCTTAGGTGCATCCACGCCCATCTTTAGTAGTGTACAAAGTTGCGTGCACCCAAGTACCCAACGCGGGCAACTGATGCTTTGAGCTTGCTTTTACCTTTCTCCCGTTTCCTTAACACGGCTACTAAATTCCAGCTAGCGTCTGGAAACGCCTCCATACACACACGACCATTGGCAGCATGATTAGCAAATGATTTACCTGACCATCGCAATATGCTGGCACGTATGCATTTTGATTCTTGAGAGAGATGCAACAAAAAAAATCCTGATTTACTCACCTTTTATTTTTTTAATGACTGAATCATATATCAGCACCTTGAGATGCTAATTGGATGCAAGGTCCAGAACACATGGTGCCATTATGCGCGACCATACTTGTGATGATACAAGTAGGCACCTGTTCAGGAGGGACATGTCCTCCTCAACGGGCACCGTCACCCTCCCAAGTCCATATAAATATATAATCAACCACAATGTGGCTAGCTCTTAAAGAGTTCAACACCCGCAAATTAAGCATGACTCACCACCAGTTTTGAGGCCAAACCGGTCAAAATCCTCTTGCATGTCACACACGATGTGACTCACATGTGCCAACGCGTGTGTTGACAGCTCTTAATTACCAAATTAAGGCCATCAAGTTTCTACATCAACATTGATAGTAGGATTATTACTAACAAATTTCACAAGTGTTTGTGAATATTTGCCTAATTCTATAAGTGCTGGTGAATATTTGTATGCAGGTCCATTAAGGAAGAAAACACACATCAAGAGCAAGGAAACACACTCTCGACAAATTAGGAGCAATCACGAGGATCCATTGGCCCACAAAGCACGAGGATCCACTAGCCCACAAACGGGAGTAAACTGACTACATTGACCACCAAGCACCCTGTATCCAAGTGAGGACCCATAGGGTAGTGACCTAGATGAAAGGTGGTTGCCATGGTGGTTATAGGCCGGGGTCGGCCAAACCCCTAGTTCAGGACTCCTCTCCTCCCCAGCTTCCATGGGCTCCAGTTATCAACCTCCCAAAGATAGTTAAGGAAGATTCCCTGAATATCCGTGCCCTGAACCGACCTTTAGAGGATATATAAGGAGGAAGAGGTTTCACTTCAACACACAACACTTCAAGATAAAATATTTAAAGCCCTACTCCATGGCAAAGCCTTGCTTAGACTACTGCTTAGAATAGGGAGAAAGAGAGGAAGTGGTTCAGAAGAGTGCTGATTTCCTTAGCACTATTCTCTGGTCTTGTACCTCTATGGATGCTAGCTTCTTTCTAGGTAAGTTTAGTGAATATTTGTGATTCTTATCTTGCCTAAGTACTTAGGTTTAATTGAGATAAGTTCTCTTTGCATGCGGGTTCATCGCTCTATATTTACTTAGAGTGCCTTAGTTTGTTATGGTGTGCCATAGCGTAGTAGGACTAAGGTGGTAACCAAGAGCGTATACATAGTGTCTAGGTTACGGGTTACCTTTGTTTGCCTTATAACCCATGATTTGCTAGATATAGGCCATAGGTGGTGACAACCCTATTGGTCCTTTGTAATCCTCCACATTCGAATGTAGTGTAGAGCCATTGCCTACAGTTGCTTGGCAGACCAAGAGTATATATACAAGCCGATGATCAAAGCAAATAATAGTCTGGCCTTTAATCTCACCTCAAGTGTTACCCTTAGGAATCCTCTCTACCCTTCGCCTACATCTTGCTTGGTTGTCCTTGGATACTAGAGTGTAGATGTATGCACATGTTGCTTTAGATTCAATACCCTTGCAATACTCTATGATAAAACTTACAATGATACTCGTGCGCTTGTGGATTTATTCGCATAGTAAAAATATCCAATATTGTGTCGGGCTTTTTCCAAGTGCCACTATGCCTCCAAGATGTTTTGCACTCTTGTGCATGGGTAGCATACTCAGACTTTCCATAGCTTTCCTCCTTGGCTTGACCGATGTCGTCTTCATCCGATCACTAGAAGAGAATGAGGCATCCGCGGAGCCCATAAGCAGCGGCCATTTTTGAACCCGGTGCAAATGTGGTTTTAGCACCGGGTCCAAAGAATATGAGCCTGAAAGAGAAGATGGGAAGGTTTTAACACCGGATGATGGTAAAATCCGGTGCTAAAAGGTACCCATTAACACCGGATGCAGCCACCAACCGGTGCAAAATGAGCTCGGACACATTAGCACCGGTTGGTGGCTCCATCCGGTGCTAATGGGTACTTTTTAGCACCGGATTACACCACCACCCGGTGCAAATGGGCGACCGCATTGGAGGAGGCAGCCCAACTGGTGCTCTTTTCATTTTCTTTTCCTTCACTCTTCCCTCGTCAACCTTATCCCTTCTCATTTTCTCTCTTCCTTCTCCCTTCTCACATTTCTAATCTCTCTCTAGCAAGTGAGGGACCAAGGGCCAGCGGCGGGGGCCAGGCCGCGGCGGCACACGGGCCGGCGGCGGCCACGCGCGGAGGCCAGCCGCGGCGGCCAGGAGCGAGTGGGCGCGGGTCCCAGGCGCTCGCCCGCACGGGTGCTCGCGGCGGCGACGGCCAAGCGCAGGCGCAGGCGGCCAGGAGCGAGCGAGCGCGGAGGCCAGGCGCGCGCCCGCGCGGGTGCTCGCGGCGGCCAGGACCAGGCGCCAGGTGCGCGTGCGCGCGGCGGCGGCCAGGCGCAGATGCAGCGGCCAGTGAGTCAGTTTTAGTTGAAATTGTTCCAATTTTGTGAGTCAATCTTGTATGATTGTTGTAAAATTTGTAAATCATGGATGTTGTAACTTTGGATTTGATGTTATAATATGAGTGAGTCAATCATTGTTTCTCTTTCTCTTTCTGTTCTTGATTCAAGCGAGTTCTTGATGAAGAAGAGAGAAAATAATATGCGATGGGGAAGAAACAAGAGGAGCGATAAAGAATGAGGAGCAGAAAAACGATTTCAAATTTTTTTTAGCGCGCAAAACTAATTGCACCGGGCCATGTTCTCACCCGGTGCTAAAGTAAACCTTTAGCACCGGGTATTTGACCCGGTGCTAAAAGGGTACCTCTTTAGCACCGAAAGATTAGCACCGGTTGGGAAACCGGTGCTGTAGGGGGTTTCCCAACCGGTGCAGATGCCTCTTACTCTACTAGTGGATGCACTCTTGCTATTCATATGCATGATGTAGATAACCCATGACCCCGCACGACAGACTCTTACCTTAGTCCCAAGACCTCTATTCACCCTTCACTTCGCATGGTCCCTCGGCATGAACACTTCGCTTAACCTTCACCTCATGATGTCGTCGGACACATTGCACCTAACACCTGTGCATCAAAGTCGAGAAACAACACACATATATGGTTACATGAACACATCACAACTCAACGCACTCAACATAACACCTCTTATTATCCATTAGCATAAATAAACACATATGAAATATCAACTCAACCAGAAAAGCTTCAAATCATCTAATCAATTACTGATCACATATTAGACTCAGGTAACATAGGTGACAGTTGGTTTTACATATTTGCATGAAAACCAATCTAAGAGATGTTACTCCCCCTTACTACCATTGCGTTCTGAATTGTATGTCTTTGTAGTTTGTCTTAAGTTAGACCTTGTCTAATTTTAGTCAAGTTTACATCGTAATATTTTGTGCATTATTTTATAACATGTATAAAATTAGAAAAGTTTAACCACGCTAAAACTAACTTATAATTTGCAAAGAAATAAGGTGGTACTGGCTATGTAATCAATGAGCGAGCTACCCATGTCATCAAATGAATGAGCGAAACATCACCAAATCATCCGGGGAATCAATATGCATCTGTTGCACTGTTCTTTACAATAAATATATATAGGCTTGAATAAGTCATTGGCCAGGGTACTCCTGAAATCTATTTCTATTTTCTCAATGAAAAAGAATGCAAAGCGCCGAACTCAGCCCGAAAAATGAACCAAAAAATAATCAGCCTTTTTTCAGCCCACCCCAAGTTTTGGTCGGGTATATACACTGCTTGGCCGCACGGAAGAAAGCAAACAATGTATTTATGCAAAGCAAACAATATATTTATGCGCAAATGCTCCTCGTGGCTTATGTGCACACTTCTTTTGTCATATGCGTTGCGGTGTTGGTTTCAAAGTATCCTGCTGCGTGTTCTCCTTTCAGCTAAGACCATATATGCGGTATGCCCTAAGCACACAGTACACCTCCATCGTGCGCATCCGATACTAAAGTCAGGGCGTGAGCCTTGTGCCGCGTGCGTAGAAAAGTGGCGTGGTAATATTCGTTGATGTACAGCTTTATCTGTTTCTTTAATTGTTCCATTCCTGATGCATTATCGCTTCAATTTCTTTCGGATTTGTTTATTGTACAATAATACTGAACCTGTCTCTTACAATCTCAGCAGCTATTCTTGCTTTTTTGGAAGCAAACCTATCGTGAAAACTTGATTAGTTATATAAACAATATTTTTTTTTGGGAAGAAAAAAAATCACCTATAGTGATCATGCTATTCGGATTGCAGGTTACAACAGAATTTCTGAAACTATATTTATAAACCCAAGAATCATCAAGGATCCAATTTGGGAGAATATACATCTAACTCTAAGATGTATGTTCCATTGCGTCCAGCAAAATCAGCGGAACCACACCGTCTTGGACAGCTTGCCAACAGCACACCCTGCATTCTAGTTGCTAGTTGATCAAACAAAATTCTACTGGCTTGAACCATTCCTCAATAAAGTAAAATAAACACAAAGCAAATTTTACCTTTCTGTGTATAATTCCATCCAGGACCATCCCATATTCAAGTGAACCATGCATGCCATTTATGTTCCACTTACAACGAGCGAGCAAACACTGCACCTTAATTAGGCTCATGTCAGGACTCATCAGGACTGCACGGCATGCTGTACATGTGTTGTGTGCAAATCCGGAAGGTATCTGTACCGGCTCGCGGGAGAATCTTTCCATTGCTTAGTACTGTCTCGCATGGCAAAAAGGCATAGCCTTCGGGAATGCCTATTTATGTGAGGCCTTGATCCACACCCTGCTAGCCAGCCTTGGTAACCTGTCCCAAGGGGCCACAGATGGGCAATGGAGCTACTGGAGACAGACCCCGACAGAGGGCTGGGTCTGGTCGGTACGAGTCGCAGGTGACAGGGTCGGTAGGACCTGGTAGCAGAGTTGTCACGATAAATATTTTTGATGCATCTATACCCCGGGAAGGTCCTTTTGTGGACGTGCGCGACTCCTACTTAGGCCCCAGTACATTCCGTGGACAGAACTAGGGAGAGGCTGTCTAGAGATAGACGGTGGTGGGAAAGGATCTCGTAGGACAGTACCACCTAAGTACACGGTACGGGCTGACCGAATGCGGGACAGAGAAGTACGACCTCTGCAGAGCGAAGAATCTATCTAGATAGCCGAGACTCTTAGGAAGAGTCCAATTGGTTAAAGTCCCGACGATTAGATCACACTGAATATAATGTGACCGCGAACTCTCCTTATCGCAGGTTGATAAACACTTTTGTTCACTAATCGGGACTGGCGGTAGAGAAAAGAAAAATGTTCCGACGCCTCACTCCGGTAGGGCACGCCCTCAGCGACACCCTGTGCTTCCCCGTCGAAACGTCGACAAGAGCATTCCGACGGGCTTGTTTGGAGCCCCGCTTCCCGGCGGAGAGGCTCGAGCGGGACGCTGTGAAGCTGAAGGGGACGTGCATCCAGTTACGGTGGGAGTCAGCGCGAAATCGCGAAGAATGCGGGTGGGAACCAGCGACACGCAGGATCGATCCACACCAGGTTGGGTATGGAAGGAATCCGTCCTGCCCACCAAGGGTAAGATCACCGCCTGTGTGTGAGGTTACCGATGGTGTTTTGGGCGCACATCCAATCGAATCTACGCGTGGCATTGATCTAGGGCAGGAGGGGGATGTGGTGGCGGACCGAGGCGGTGAGGGGATTTCGAATCGAGATCAGGTCCAGTCGAATCGACCAAGACCTACCCCAACAGCATCCCCAGCCGATCCATCTACATCCACCTCGCGAACCCTAAATCCCCAAATCCTAGACAAACATCGCAAAATTCGTCAGATATTTCCGGAAAGGAAGTGCGAGAGGAGCAAATTGCCATAAATCGACAGAGCTACACCCAAAATCCTACGCACAAACCGTGAAGAAACATCCAAGCATCGAGAGGATGGTGTACCCCGTGGCGAATCGTGGCGAGGGGCGAGGAGGGGTTTCGGCGCCGGCTACACGGGCCGCGGCGACGGCGGGTCCCGGCGCGGGGAACGCGGGGCGTGGCGGCGGCGGTTTCGGCGGCGGCAACACAGGTCGCGGTGGCGGCTTCGGCACCGACAACACAGGCCGCGGTGGCGGCTTCGGCGTCGGCAACTCAAGCCGTGGCGGTGGCTTCGGAGCCAGCAACACAAGCTGTGGCAGCGGGCACATGAGCGAGCTCGGCGATACCTGGCAGCGCGCCGACCATGGGCGAGGCGCAGGTGGTCAAGGATCCATGGGACCTACATCTGAGAAAGGCAAAGGTGAGACACAGAACACCCAAAATCCAGATCAGGTTGATAAGGGGGAGAAATCTAGGAACTCTGGATGGGATCGGGCTGCAGAGCTTAACAAACAAGGGGGAGATACCTCAGAAGGTCATTCTAATCGGTGGGATCAACAGGAGGGGGCAAAAAGTGGAAACATAAATCTGAATAAGGAGAAGACATCACTGGGGAAGGGTTCTGTACATGAGGATAGCACAACTGACTCTCAGACAAAAGAACAGACTCAAACAGAGGCAAAGCAACAACAGGAGAAGGCTAGCTGTTCGTTCTGTGGGCTCAAAAACCATGTGACTGAGGATTGCAAGAGAAGAAATGCATGTGAACTGTGTGGGCTAAATAGCCATGGTGCCTTTGAGTACAAAAGGGATCCTGTCTGAAACTTTGGACCTGAGCTGTGTGCAGCACAAGTGACAGATCAAAGCTTCTTCTACATAGAGGAACACATTGACCCAAAGGCCTCCAAAGAGAAATCAAGTACTGCAATCCTTACTGTGACAAATGGAGAAATAACAGCCAGACAGATAGAAGCAGAGTTTGCCAACATTCTAAGTGAAGAATACTGGAGATGGAATGCTAGGCAAGTGGCAGACAACAAGTTCGCCATGAGGTTTCCTAACCCCAAGATGGTACAAGACTACAACAATTTCAAACTGGGCATGAAAAATGTTGATGCCCAGTTGACAATTGAGCCCTGGTCATCCACTTTAGGAGCTAAAGGCAAGCTCCAACAGGCCGGGTTCAAGGTCAAAGGGATCCCCACTGACCAGAGAGGCACTAGAACAATAGCAAAAGTTGGAGGACCGGTTGGCAAGACTATGGCAATAGATGAAAGCACAAGACACAATCCTGATTATGTGAGGCTCGACATTGCATGCAGAGACATATATGAGGTACCTGATTCAGCTGAGGGTACTCTGGGCTTACACATTTATGATTTCTTTTATGAGTTGGAGGAATCTGAAATCCTCAAGAAAGAGTTACAAAAAGAAACAAACAAAGCTAGTGACCCTCCAATCCAACCAAGTCCAAAGAAAATGAGGACTGGTGGATCAAATTTCTCTGAAAGCAGTAAACCAGAAGGGAGCAAGACAACACATGATGGGGGAGGGGGCCCTGGATTCAAACACAACACCAAATCTCATAATCCTTTGCATGAGCATGTTCAGGATGCTCTTCATATGCATGATGTAGATAACCCATGACCCCGCACGACGGACTCTTACCTTAGTCCCAAGACCTCTATTCATCCTTCACCTCGCATGATCCCTCGGCATGAACACTTCGCTTAACCTTCACCTCATGATGTCGACGGACACGTTGCACCTAACACATGTGCATCAAAGTCGAGAAACAACACACATATATGTTTACATGAACACATCACAACTCAACACATTCAACACAACACCTCTTATTATCCATTAGCATAAATAAACACATATGAAATATCAACTCAACCAGAAAAGCTTCAAATCATCTAGTCAATTACTGATCACATATTAGACCAAGGCACCTCTCAACTCAGGTAACATAGGTGACAGTTGGTTTTACATATTTGCATGAAAACCAATCTAAGAGATGTTACTCCCCCTTACTACCATTGGGTTCTGAATTGTATGTCTTTGTAGTTTGTCTTAAGTTAAACCTTGTCTAATTTTAGTCATTTTTACATCGTCGTAATATTTTGTGCATTATTTTATAACATGTATAAAAGTAGAAAAGTTTAACTTACAACCACGCTAAAACTAACTTATAATTTGCAAAGAAATAAGGTGGTACTGGCTATGTAATCAATGAGCGAGCTACCCATGAATGAGCGAAACATCACCAAATCATCTGGGGAATCAATATGCATCCGTTGCACTGTTCTTTACAATAAATATATATAGGCTTGAATAAGTCATTGGCCAGGGTACTCCTGAAATCTATTTCTATTTTCTCAATGAAAAAGAATGCGAAGCGCCGAACTCCAGCCCGAAAAATGAACCAAAAAATAATCAGCCTTTTTTCAGCCCACCCCAAGTTTTGGTCGGGTATATACACTTGGCCGCACGGAAGAAGCAAACAATGTATTTATGCAAAGCAAACAATATATTTATGCGCAAATGCTCCTCGTGGCTCATGTGCACACTTCTTTTTGTTGTAAAACAACCAGGACTTTCCAAGAAGGAAAGGAGGACTAGAAGTCCTAGTCCTTGTCCGGTTGCTTGTGGGCTCTTACCAAAATCTCTAGCCTTAGTTCAGACTATATAATCGGAGGAGCAACCCCATTGTAATACATCGATTTGAGGAATAAAGAGAAGCTCCACCTATATATTGTCTCTTGTCTACTTTATACTTGTTCTTATGTGCTTGTCGTGAGAGGCGTGAGAGGGAGAAGATCCAACCGTTGACGACGTGTTTCACAACACGTTATCAGCACGACCGCTCTTTGTCGAGTACATCGGAGAAGTCGCCATCAAGCTCGACGCCGGCGATCTCGCCGTTGTCCTCGCCGACGACTACTCCGACGTACGACGTCGACTACATCAACGTCGCCAGCGAACGGATCTGCACCGACTCGCCATCAAGCAGACATGTCTACGACAATGTCTAACGCCCTACGCGGTATGTATCTACTGATAACTGCCCTACGCGGCAAGTGGAGTAGATCAAATTGACATCACGTAAAGGTACGCCATGTTTGATTCATGCGGTAGATTGGATCCGCGTTCAGGTGTTTGAGCCGGATTAATTTCTTTTCTAATCTACTATGGAACATAGAATACGGTCCACATAAGACTAGAAGTCCTGTACGTTTGCTAGTCCGGAAGACGTACGCACGCATTGGTTGTACGAGGATAGTTTTTCTAGACAAATAATCCTGCCGGTTATAGTAACTAGAGATATTTTTTTTTCCAATCTGCTATGCTTCCAACCGACTAATTAATTTTACCCATAAGCAAACTTGGTTACAACATGGTTATACTACTTTATGCACAGAGTATCATCTGCGCTAGCATGCAGTTTCATTATTGGTTGATTACGCTAGTAGCGCTGACCTACATGCTAACCCGATGGGATATAAGCACTTAATGTCCTCTGCGATGTCCTGATGTCATCCCCCGCTGGCCGCTATACATAAGGGCTAAATATCCTGTCAGCCAAGGTGCATCTGCATGCATGCCTACCTGAAGTTATTAATTGTATGCAAGTATACCCAAACAGAGCCAAATATGAATTAGTCAGAATAGCTAGCAATCGGACACAACCGCGATCATTGTCCTGCTGACATTCGCACACTTCCTCAACAACCATGACACGCGCTGAGTAGCCGCGACGCAACCGCACAGCTTTGCATGCTGTCTTGGACCATCCATCGTATGACCTGAAGTTGCCCATTGCGTCCCGAAGCCGCGTGGCCCTGGCTAACATGTCACGGCCGTCACCGTCCCCGCCGGAGCTGTTTAGTAAGCCCGACGAGTTGCTACGCCATCCGGATTTTCTCCGGTGGCCACTCTGCCTGCAGCTTCTACCATAGTAACATTGGAATCGATCAAGGTCGGGCGCCAATCTCAACCTCATGTCACGCATGGTGGACCCGTAGCCCACCACACCCTCGTGTGTTAGCCTAAAGCTCTGCATGATGACTTTCACCCCGTGCGCGTATCCTCCTAGAAGTGAGCTCGCTGCCCCCAGCAGCTGAACTGAACTCCACGCACGGTGGAGAACGGCCTGCCGCCGGTCTCTTTCATCCGCCCAGCTCGATATAACGACGCATGTATGCGCCTTCGCTGCCACCGCAGTCTTCCTCCTTGGTGACCGTGCTAGCATGCATGCCTCGCCAGGGCTGGTTACACGCATGCCTCCACTGCATCAGTTCTGGTTGAACGAGAATCGACAGTGTATGAAAATTTAGAAAGTAAAAGCCTAGCATGGCAATTTTACTTGAGAATAAATTTTGAGTATAACCCTGAAGTTTGAGGATAAGACCCCTAGTTGAGGATTTTGAGATATTTTCTTGCAGAAATACTACTTGGGAAAGGTATTTTTATGGTAGAATTAAGAATCATGTGTACAGTATAAATCTTTGTATTTAATATTTGTGACGGATTTTGTTTGCTTTTATGCGTTAATATAGTAACAAAATACCTTTAATCATAGAAACATGGTTTTAGGTATATGAGCTCTCCAAGATTTGAAACCCCCCTTTGAGGCTCATATTTGAACCTTTTCCAGCATGGTTAAAGGGTAAATAATTCTGAAAATTATAAATTTTGAATCATTAATCCCTGAAGTGGCTAAAATTTTACCTTTTATCATAGAAAATGGTTTTAGGTTTATGACCTCTCTCAATCTTGAAGAACCTTAGACATGTTACACCCCTGAGAGTGTCATATTTATTTTTTTTCCTAGCAGTGATAAATGTGGCATAATTTTTGCTAATTCTGGGAAAATAACAAATATATTGAATAGATTAACCAACCTTAATCAATTTTGCACTTGTTTCATGCATTTAAACACATGAAGTGTGCTTGTAGCAATTGCATGAATAATGTAGGAAGTGACATGAAGTCCACTATTTCTAGAAGAAATTTTTATCATTGGTTTAAAGTATAGTAATGTATAATTTCAAGAAGAAATGCTATATAACTTTGAAAGTTATTTTGTCCATGTGAAACAACGTATTTTTCTTCCAACATGGCATTATGATTTTACAATAGCAGTAAATTCGTAAGTTGTATGCCAACTATTTGAGTTTATAAATAACATGAAGTTATACAAAATTTATGTGTTTTCTTGAAGAATCACATTATTTGCCACGTAGGTATTTTTGCAATTCAAGAAGAATACGCATAAACTCAATATAGAAAATATTTTTATGTGATGCATAAATTATAGAATTGGAAGGAAAATAAGATACATTCTTGAAGTGATGTTAGGATCAGGGGGAGATGCATTGGAACAAAGAAGTTTCATACTCACCCCTTAACCATACATAAATAGAATTTTCTACATAAGGTGCATTATTAATTATATTCATGAAGAATTTGGTTATGCTCACGAAGAGAGAACAATTACTTTTTGCTCCATACTAGAAGTTTAGCAAAATTTTAAGAATATTTCCCAGAATAGAAGGGCAAATTGAATATGTTAGTGTTTCTTACCTCTGTATAGGTTTTTCTCACCTTATCTTACGCCCACTTGCTTGTAGCAATTTTTACCTGAAGTAATAACTTTAATCTCATGAAATAAATAAAGAATTACATGCTGAATATTGTAAATAATTGCTTTGAATTGCCTATTTGATAATTATTTGAAACGGTTTTTCCACTAAAAGTCTCAAATAACCATGAAGGTTACGGTTATTGTGCATTTCTACCATGAAGGTAGAACGAAAACTGAATTTTTATGAAGCACATTAACTAGTAATGTACATGCTTTTTAATTGAACTCAGAAGATTCAATCTAGTCTAGAAATTGTATATTACTCAATCATGTACTAAAATACATAAGCCCTGTAACTTGAAGTTTATTCAACCCAAGCCATATTATTGTACATTGAATAGTACAACTATGTGGATTTCAATCATTCTCTATATATACTAGCAGTATAATTTAATTCTATGGTATATTTGAAATAACTCATAGATGATGCTTGAAGCATAACATCCCTGAAGTGCATCTATGATATGAAAAAGGGTAGAAAATAGGGTATTAGAGGCATGGATAAACTTGAAAAATCTAATAGGCATATCCCTAATCTTGTAGTATTGTTGGTTTAGAGCTGCATCCTGTTAGATTGATGGACAAACCAACGCGCAAGTTGGCCTGTAGCTGTGGTCATTATAATGACTAAGTCTGTAGCTCTGCGCATAGCCTTCGTAATCCATATATACCACTTGTCACTAAGAATGACTAGTTAATAGCTTTTTCACACTAATGTGGGAACCTGCATGTTACTACATTATTTATTAGCCTTTGCATGGGTATTATACTAAAAATCCGCTTTATGTTGGCTAGAAGCCACAATACTGTTCTTTTCTTGTATTAGCTCGCATGCTATACATATACTCAAGCTTCTCCTGTTGAGTAGTAGCTCTCACCGTCGAGATGATCAGCAAGTCATCACAACACACTATCACAATCAGCTTGCATGCTGATTCAGTTTGTGCATTTCATGCAGATGTATAATGTGACTAGTAGTCATCATATTATCTCTAATCAAGTAGGTTGAGATCAGGGGGAGCAAACCAATTTGAAATCGGGACAATAGTGATTTTATTCAATCAATTAGAAATTGATTAACTCAATTAGAATGAGTTTGCGAACAAATAAAAGATGGACCTGCTAGTCCATTGTGTGGAAAACTATTTCGTATTTATGGGTTCAAAATCTTAAGGCATATGGGGAATTCTTGAATGAATAAGCAATTAAAAGAAATTTCGTGTAGATTTAATGTTGCAAACTATAAACATGAAGTTTATTTTTCTAAATTACTTATAGTATATCATATGAGTATTTGAATCGAAATTTTTTAGGCTAAATAAAGAAGTTAGACAATAAAATAGTCTTGTAGATTTTTAGAACTGCAAATTTGTAGGTATGCAGAACATACCAAATTGCATAATATACAAATAAAGTCTAGCTCACTAATTTTGAAATTAGGTGCGTGAAAATTATTAATTTCACCATATTGGCATACATGGGTATTAACTTGAAGTTTAAAAATATGGATATGAAATTCCATTATGTAAAGCTCATGGGGATATTACTGAAAGTATGCTATTATTTATGAAGATGTAATACCGGCATTAGGGGGAGAGAAAGCCTATATGAATGCCTTGTATTGAATGGAATAATGATCTTCATAAAATATTCTTGAAAGCTTGAAGCACGAATAAAAACACGCACTAAATCATACTCGCATGAAGCTGAGTATAATGCCAGAATATTTAAATGTGAGGAAGCTCATGAAGGGCACCACCTGATGTGGAAACACACTTGAAGTGAAACTATTTGAAGGATTTTATCCCAGTGAGAATGTGCACATAATGAATACTCACAAATGGGAAACTGGAGATTAGGAGAAACAACCTGAAGTTATTAACCAGAAGTTAAGTTTACTTGTAGTAAACATAATGCTATGTGTGGTATATCCCGGGTATTTAATAATATACTCACCATGGCAAATGACTTGATCATTAATTTAAAATCTACAGGGACGCCTGTTGGTTTTGGATTAAATGAACTTGTCATACAAATTTTACTGAAACCTCGATAGAACTCCGGAAAGAAGACCATCATGGTCAAATACCTCACAAATTAAGAATGGTCATCATGAAGATGAAAGCCTAACACTACAAAGCGCGCGCACTATTTTGTGTTGGGATAGCAGATATTATTTGACTATATCATAGTCTTATCCTGAAGATATGGGAGAAATAGAATGAATGTCGACAATATTACCTCTATCATTGCAATGTTTATCTAAGCGAGAATAGGGATCCACAAATAAAGTCCATGGCAGAGTCGCATGAAGCGCTCATATCGGGTCAATGAAAAAATGCAATTGAGGTTAAATCATTAAGAATATACTTGAACCTGCAAGTTCAAGTTACATAAGTCATTATGGAATAATGATATGGTGAAATGAAATGGTTTATAGGTCTTTCAAAAGACTAACAAACTCCATTATGTATGAATGAATATTCTGCTGCTTATCTGGCAAATGGAAAGAATAAATTAAATATTATGCAGTTAATTGATGGATTCGGAAAATCCATAGGTGATCCTTGAAGGAATCATCATTCCTCGAAGGAATTAAAATTAAATCTCATACTAAGTATTAAATGTCTAAGGTAGATAATATTTCTGAATGAATATTAAAATCTCTAGAAGAGTTAAATCCTGGAAGGAAATAAAGTCATAGAATGACTTATTGTGAATAACACTTTTAAAATGGTTCATTGAAGAACTCAAGTTAAAAGGATCATGTAAATCACTTCTCTCTTGCATGAGAGGATTTCTCACATAAGAGAAATACTATTCTTGAAGAATTACAAATCCTTGAAGGATATAGTCAATGAATGACTTATCAGTCATTTCCTGAATGAACACCAATAATCTTGAAGATATGAATTAACTTTATACAGACCCAAATAAATTAAGAATGAAGTGAGCATCATATGGTCCTGAATGTACCATTTAAGCACTTGTGCATAGCTATCTAGTATTGATAGTAAGTATTCTCACATACCACAGAAGGTATATTGGTGATTGGCGATTTGAATTATCCCCTCAAATGCCAAAGTGAAGACTGATTTATCTATAGTGGAATAAGCTATCTTTGAAGATCTAGTGAATAGATCATTGGTTATAAACTAGAATCCACTTAGATAGAGTTGCTATTATTTCAAATTTGAATTTTGAAGTTTGGAATCAAATATCTAGAAGATATGTGAATTGAAACTTATTAGCCCCATATTCCTCTGAAAGGATAAAATTTATTTTGTGTTGCACAATTAATAAGTGGTTATTAATGCTTGAAGCATTGCTCTTTATCATAGTTAAGTCTTTGAAGGACTAATTATTGTACTCATACACATTTATGTAGAATGTAACTAAGACATTATTGAACACTGAAGTTTAAAGGATGTCGACATGAGGGGAGCATATTTTTTATCATGTTGTTACTCAGAAGGAATCAACTAGATGATTAATTTTTGAATTTACCATAAGGTATACCACTTGATTATTTAAGATCATTAATGCAAGAATCATGAAGTTCATGCATTAATCTTGAAGATTATCACTATTCATGAAGAATAGTAAATATAGAATTGTGTATAACCAGAAGGTTTAATGTTGTACTCTTTTTTCCCTTTGTGAGTTTTTACTTGAAGGTTTCTCACATAAGGTTTTTGATGAGGCAACATGTGCAATACAATTGCGGTTGATATGTACTCTTTTCTCCAAGAACGTTTTTCCCACTGGGTTTTCGGATGGAGTTTTTGATGAGGCATATGCATTCGCGGTAATCGCCCAAGGGGGAGTGTTGTAAAACAACCGGACTTTCCAAGAAGGAAAGGAGGACTAGAAGTCCTAGTCCTTATCCGGTTGCTTGTGGGCTCTTACCATAATCTCTAGCCTTAGTTCAGACTATATAATCGGAGGAGCACCCCCTATTGTAATACATCGATTTGAGGAATAAACAGAAGCTCCACATATATATTGTCTCTTGTCTACTTTATACTTGTTCTTATGTGCTTGTCGTCAGAGGCGTGAGAGGGAGAAGATCCAACCGTTGACGACGTGTTTCACAACACTTTTATCATATGCGTTGCGGTGTTGATTTCAAATTAAAGCATCCTGCTGCGTTCTGCTTTC
This sequence comes from Urochloa ruziziensis, assembly GCA_015476505.1. Classification (NCBI taxonomy): domain Eukaryota; kingdom Viridiplantae; phylum Streptophyta; class Magnoliopsida; order Poales; family Poaceae; genus Urochloa; species Urochloa ruziziensis. The sequence continues at coordinate 12,371,942 of CM027120.1, read as the reverse complement.
AGCTAAGACCATACGGTAAGCCCTAAGTACAGTACACCTCCTTTGTGCGCACCCGATACTAAAGTCAGAGCGTGGGCCTTGTGGCGCGTGCGTAGAAAAGTGGCGTGGTAATATTCGTTGATGTACAGCTTTATCTCTTTCTTTAATTGTTCCGCCATTCCTGATGCATTATCGCTTCAATTTCATTCTGATTTGTTCGGTCTACAATAATACTGAACCTCTCTCTTACAATCTCAGCAGCTATTCTTGCTTTTTTGGAAGAAAACCTATTGTGAAAACTTGATTAGTTATATAAACAATAGTTTTTTTGGGAAGAAAAAAAATCACCTATAGTCTCATGCTATTCGGATTGCAGGTTACAACGGAATTTCTGAAACTATATTTATAAACCCAAGAATCATCAAGGATCCAATTTGGGAGAATACTCCCTCCGGTTTAGTAAAAGAAGTCGTTTAGGACAGCGACACGGTCTCCAAAGTACAACTTTGACTTCTTATTTTGTAAAGATATTTATTAAAAACTAACATATGTATACTTTTATGAAAGTATTTTGCAAGACAAATCTATTCATATAGTTTTCACATTTCCAAACTCAACGACTTAAAAGTTATTCACGATTTATATTCCCAATGTTTGACTCAAATCTTGTCCAAAACGACTTCCTTTACCAAACCGGAGGGAGTATACATCTAACTCTAAGATGTATGTTCCATTGCGTCCAGCAAAATCAGCGGAACCACACCGTCTTGGACAGCTTGCCAACAGCACACCCTGCATTCTAGTTGCTAGTTGATCAAACAAAATTCTACTCAGGGGCGGGCCCAAGATTTGGACTTTGGGTATTCATAATTTAAAATGGGTGCAAAAAAATATTTTTTTGACAGTCTAAACAAGCCTAAAATACACCCTAAAGACTCAAAAATGTACTCAATGATCAACATGGCAAGAAATACTTTGAAATCTTATCACTTTCTCATTGTTTGAATACACGTATATATGTATATACTATATATACTTGAAAGTTTTGCAAAAATAATGGGTATTCAATGAATACCCTTGCATACCAAGTGGGCCCGCCAATGATTCTACTGGCTTGAACCATTCCGCAATAAAGTAAAACAAACACAGCAAATTTTACCTTTCTGTGTATAATTCCATCCAGGACCATCCCATATTCAAGTGAACCATGCATGCCATTTATGTTCCACTTACTACGAGCGAGCAAACACTGCACCTTAATTAGGCTCATGTCAGGACTCATCAGGACTGCACGGCATGCTGTACATGTGTTGTGTGCAAATCCGGAAGGTATCTGCACTGTCAATTTAGTTTGGCGGTTGCGAATTGATCGTGTAACTATGAAGGAGGAGGGGATGAGCGGGGTTCGTCTGTTTTGTGGCATTATTTATTTGTTCATGCATGGACATGCTGTTATTACGTTGTTTACGCTGGAATTCCAGATGGCCAGATCGGAGCTCTTGCTCACATGGCAATAATCTTGCTCATTTTAGCGCTACCGCGGCTTCGCCTGTTGTTTGGATGTGCCAAACATTGTGATCCGATCCATACCATCCCTGTGGAAGTAATGCATCAGCTGGGCGCGCTCTCTGGTCCATAAACAATCCATGAAATAACAGTTGCAAGTATACGCGCGGCACGCTCAAACATCCATGAATGCATATCTTTATTCATTAGCTGTACGTAAACATTCATTTCACATATATATGGAAGTGCAAAGTACCACACACAGATCGGAATCGATCGAACAATCATACACTGACGAAATCACACACGAACGACGTATTTAGACATACTTATAGCGCACACGCAAGCCATATAAGAGCACAGTACACTTATATCTGAGTGACCAGGCCTAAGCCAAGCCTAATAAAGACGACCGGCGCGGTGATCAGGCGGCGTCGACGACCCTGAAGCAGTCCCGGTTCTTGACGGCGATGTCGTACATGTGCACGGAGCCGACGCGGGCGAAGTCGGCCGGCAGCGAGATGAGGTCGACGCTGCGGCGGCGGTGGAACTGCACGACGCCGGGTTCCCCGCCGTGGAACCGCTCCCACCCGAGCTGCTGCAGGCAACGCTGCAGCGCCTCGTGCGAGGACACCGTCTGGCCCGTCGGCGTGTGCACCAGCGCCTTCCTCCCCTTGCACGCCGCCGCCCCAGCCTGCTGCTTCGGGTCCTCGAGCCTCACCACCCCGTTGTTCCTGAACACCCACACGCCCGACATGGCTCTTTGCTAGCTGTTTCTCGTCCCTCTGCTCTGCTGCTCTGTATCGATCAATTGCATGCGCTGGGTTAGCAAGGGTGCTCTGGTGTCGATCCTGTGCCGTGATTGTGCGCCGGTTATATAGGCGATCTCATGGTGGTGGAGCGTGCCTTTTCCTAACCTTGTGCACCGCGAGGGAACCCTAGAATACTCAAAGGGTGGGGGTAGGTGAGATGGCGGGGAGTGTACAAAGTTGCGTGCACCCAACGCGGGCAACTGATGCTTTGGGCTTGCTTTACCTTTTCCTCCGTTTCCTTTACTTAGCTATACTAAACTCCAGCTAGCGAGGGTCTGAAAACGCCTCCATACATACACGACCATTGGCAGCATGATTAGCTAATGATTCAATGACTTTCGTAATATGTTTGCGTGTATGCATCTTGACTCTTGAGAGAGATGTGCAACAAAAATAAACTGATTTGCTCACTTTTTTTATTTTTTATATGACTAACGCATCGTATCATGTATGCGTGCGTAGTGCATCTTGAGATGCTAATTCGATGCGAGCTCCATTAGAACACATGGTGCCATGCCTGACCTAATATTAGTGGACCAATAATGGATTATATAATCAAATATTTAAGCACATGACTAATAGTTCAATTCAATCCGCCATATTTGTAATACAAGGAGGCGCCTGCTGTACGTTCTGGATGGTGTCCTTCCCAACGGGCACCGTCACCCTCCCAAGTCCATATAAATATATGGAAGGAAACACACTGATAATAATGTGGCTAGCTCTTAAAGAGTTCTATAAAGAGCACTACGAAAATTGAGCATTCGATGGCATTATTGCTGGGTGCACTTTAGGCTGGTATGTGTTGTAAAACAACCGGACTTTCCAAGAAGAAAAGGAGGACTAGAAGTCCTAGTCCTTGTCCGGTTGCTTGTGGGCTCTTACCAAAATCTCTAGCCTTAGTTCGGACTATATAATTGGAGGAGCACCCCCATTGTAATATATCGATTTGAGGAATAAAGAGAAGCTCCACCTATATTGTCTCTTGTCTACTTTATACTTGTTCTTGTGTGCTTGTCGTGAGAGGCGCGAGAGAGAGAAGATCCAACCGTTGACGACGTGTTTCACAACACGTTATCAGCACGACCGCTCTTCGTTGACTACACCGGAGGAGTCGCCATCAAGCTCGATGCCGGCAATCTTGTCGTCGTCCTCGCCAACGACTACTTCGACGACGTCGACTACATCAACGTCGCCAGCGAACGGATCTGCACCGACTCGCCATCAAGCAGGCATGTCTACGACAATGCCTATCGCCCTACGCGTTATGTATCTACTGATAACTGCCCTACGCGGCAAGTGGAGTAGATCAATTGGCATCATACTAATACAAGGTATGAATAGTTAAAATCAAGTAGTAAACTAGATTTGGACTCTTGCCGTCCATTGTTCCAATCTACTACGGCCACGAAGGCTGGTACTCGGTACGTGGTCAAGGAATCTGCATGCAAGTCTTGGCCTCACGGCTACGCATGTATTTGATCCATATATGTGTATATTGTTCTATGCACGTATGAGCACATAATTTGCACGGGTAATGTTCATGCGGCGGCATCGCAGAGAAAAGAAAAGGGCCTACAAATCATTGTATTACCCTGAACGGTCAACACAAGAGTTGCTTGTTGGACACAACCCAATTAGGGAGATTATTTTAAAAAAAGTCGGCACAACATAACAACTACCGGCAAGCAGCCAGGTAGTACATGCTAACATGCACACACAACCTGCATGCTGCAATCTCATGCCGCCGAGATCCCCCTGATGACGTCGAGACTCACCAGTAATTAAACTGGGCCGCCCGAAGTCATGCAATACCTGAAGTTGAATCTTGTCCACAAACGCGCTCCACCCGAAGTTAAATTCCGTCGTTTGTAGATGAACGCAAGAAGTAGAGCCCGTATACCAAACTGAAATCGCCGTCCAAAACCGTGTGTGCCGTCTCGAAGCACGCATATGCCGCTGGCAAGAAGCCTGGCACATTGGTATACATCGCACAACACTGTACCAGAGTAAAGCTCGAAGCTAATAATTCTAAAAAAAGTAAAGCTCGAAGCTCGATGGCTTTACTCGCACAACATCGACACGAAGATCGATGGCTTGCAGCCGTACACCGTTGTCCGAGTTCTCGGCACGGCACGAAGCCGAACCAGCCCCGAAGATGAGTCCATCCTAAAGACGAGCTCTATGCCCGCCAGCAGTCAGGCTATGCCGTACCCGAGTAAAGCTCGAAGTCGAACTCACCATGCCACCTGAAGCTACGCTGCCGCTCGAAGTAGTACCAACGCACATAGCCAGAACGTGTGCTCGGCTTTTACAAAACTCGCTTGAAATCGAGTCTTATTTGCATTTGCACTTGGCCGTCTGTAGTCGTACGCCGCCTATGCCAAACCCGACGCATGTGGATGTACATTTGCAGACTAGGATGCATTACAATTTATTTGTAGATTGAACTTTGTGAAAATTTATATTTATAAAATTTATTTACTGTTTATGATATAATGGTTCTTTTCCTCATAATTTCAATAAAATAATACCTTTAATTATAGAAACATGGTTTTAGGTATATGAGCTCTCTAATTTTTTGAAACCCCCTTGTGAGGCTCATATTTAAATTCTTTTTCTAGCATGTTTAATGGATACATAATTCTGAAAATTGAACCATTAATACCTGAAGTGGCTAGAAATTTACCTTTAATCATAAAAAATGGTTTTAGGTTTATCACCTCTCTCAAATCTTGAAGAACGTTAGACATGTTACACCCCTGAGAGTGTCATTTTTTTCCTAGCAGTGATAAATGTGGCATAATTTTTGCTAATTCTGGGAAAATAACAAATATATTGAATAGATTAACCAACCTTAATTAATTTTGCACTTGTTTCATGCATTTAAACACATGAAGTGTGCTTGTAGCAATTGCATGAATAATGTAGGAAGTGACATGAAGTCCACTATTTCTAGAACAAATTTTTATCATTGGTTTAAAGTATAGTAATGTATAATTTCAAGAAGAAATGCTATATAACTTTGAAAGTTATTTTGTCCATGTGAAACAATCGTATTTTTCTTCCAACATGGCATTATGATTTTACAATAGCAGTAAATTCGTAAGTTGTATGCCAACTATTTGAGTTTATAAATAACATGAAGTTATCCAAAATTTATGTGTTTTCTTGAAGAATCACATTATTTGCCACGTAGGTATTTTTGCAATTCAAGAAGAATACGCATAAACTCAATATAGAAAATATTTTTATGTGATGCATAAATTATAGAATTGGAAGGAAAATAAGATACATTCTTGAAGTGATGTTAGGACAGGGGGAGATGCATTGGAACAAAGAAGTTTCATACTCACCCCTTAACCATACATAAATAGAATTTTCTACATAAGGTGCATTATTAATTATATTCATGAAGAATTTGGTTATGCTCACGAAGAGAGAACAATTACTTTTTGCTCCATACTAGAAGTTTAGCAAAATTTTAAGAATGTTTCCCAGAATAGAAGGGCAAAATGAATATATTAGTGTTTTTACCTCTGTATAGGTTTTTCTCACCTTATCTTATGCCCACTTGCTTGTAGCAATTTTTACCTGAAGTAATAACTTTAATCTCATGAAATAAATAAAGAATTACATGCTGAATGTTGCTTTGAATTGCCTATTTGATAATTATTTGAAACGGATTTTCCACTAAAAGCCTCAAATAACCATGAAGGTTACGGTTATTGTGCATTTCTACCATGAAGGTAGAACGAAAACTGAATTTTTATGAAGCACATTAACTAGTAATGTACATGCTTTTTAATTGAACTCAGAAGATTCAATCTAGTCTAGAAATTGTATATTACTTAATTATGTACTAAAATACATAAGCCCTGTAACTTGAAGTTTATTCAACCCAAGCCATATTATTGTACATTGAATAGTACAACTATGTGGATTTCAATCATTCTCTATATATACTAGCAGTATAATTTAATTCTATGGTATATTTGAAATAACTCATAGATGATGCTTGAAGCATAACATCCCTGAAGTGCATCTATGATATGAAAAAGGGTAGAAAATAGGGTATTAGAGGCATGGATAAACTTGAAAAATCTAATAGGCATATCCCTAATCTTGTAGTATTGTTGGTTTAGAGCTGCATCCTGTTTGATTGATGGACAAACCAACGTGCAAGTTGGCCTGTATCTGTGGTCATTTAATGACTAAGTCTGTAGCTCTGCGCATAGCCTTCGTAATCCATATATACCACTTGTCACTAAGAATGACTGGTTAATAGCTTTTTAACACTAATGTGGGAACCTGCATGTTACTACATTATTTATTAGCCTTTGCATGGGTATTATACTAAAAATCCGCTTTATGTTGGCTAGAAAGCCACAATACTGTTGTTTTCTTGTATTAGCTCGCATGCTATACATATACTCAAGCTTCTCCTGTTGAGTAGCAGCTCTCACCGTCGAGATGATCAGCAAGTCATCACAACACACTATCACAATCAGCTTGCATGCTGATTCAGTTTGTGCATTTCATGCATATGTATAATGTGACTAGTAGTCATCATATTATCTCTAATCAAGTAGGTTGAGATCAGGGGGAGCAAACCAATTTGAAATCGGGACAATAGTGATTTTATTCAATCAATTAGAAATTGATTAACTCAATTAGAATGAGTTTGCGAACAAATAAAAGATGGATCTGCTAGTCCATTGTGTGGAAAACTATTTCGTATTTATGGGTTCAAAATCTTAAGGCATATGGGGAATTCTTGAATGAATAAGCAACTAAAAGAAATTTCGTGTAGATTTAATGTTGCAAACTATAAACATGAAGTTTATTTTTCTAAATTACTTATAGTATATCATATGAGTATTTGAATCGAAATATTTTAGGCTAAATAAAGAAGTTAGACAATAAAATAGTCTTGTAGATTTTTAGAACTGCAAATTTGTAGGTATGCAGAACATACCAAATTGCATAATATACAAATAAAGTCTAGCTCACTGCATAACAAATAACCCCTAAATTTTGAAATTAGGTGCGTGAAAATTATTAATTTCACCATATTGGCATACATGGGTATTAACTTGAAGTTTAAAAATATGGATATGAAATTCCATTATGTAAAGCTCATGGGGATATTACTGAAAGTATGCTATTATTTATGAAGATGTAATACCGGCATTAGGGGGAGAGAAAGCCTATATGAATGCCTTGTATTGAATGGAATAATGATCTTCATAAAATATTCTTGAAAGCTTGAAGCACGAATAAAAACACGCACTAAATCATACTCGCATGAAGCTGAGTATAATGCCAGAATATTTAAATGTGAGGAAGCCCATGAAGGGCACCACCTGACGTGGAAACACACTTGAAGTGAAACTATTTATAGGATTTTATCCCAGTGAGAATGTGCACATAATGAATACTCACAAATGGGAAACTGGAGATTAGGAGAAACAACCTGAAGTTATTAACCAGAAGTTAAGTTTACTTGTAGTAAACATAATGCTATGTGTGGTATATCCCGGGTATTTAATAATATACTCACCATGGCAAATGACTTGATCATTAATTTAAAATCTACAGGGACGCCTGTTGGTTTTGGATTAAATGAACTTGTCATACAAATTTTACTGAAACCTCCATAGAACTCCGGAAAGAAGACCATCATGGTCAAATACCTCACAAATTAAGAATGGTCATCATGAAGATGAAAGCCTAACACTACAAAGCGCGCGCACTGGTTTGTGTTGGGATAGCATATATTATTTGACTATATCATAGTCTTATCCTGAAGATATGAGAGAAATAGAATGAATGTCGACAATATTACCTCTATCATTGCAATGTTTCTCTAAACGAGAACAGGGATCCACAAATAAAGTCCATGGCAGAGTCGCATGAAGCGCTCATATCGGGTCAATGAAAAAATGCAATTGAGGTTAAATCATTAAGAATATACTTGAACTTGCAAGTTCAAGTTACATAAGTCATTATGGAATAATGATATGGTGAAATGATATGGTTTATAGGTTTTTCAAAAGACTAACAAACTCCCATTATGTATGAATGAATATTTTGCTACTTATCTAGCAAATGGAAAGAATAAATTAAATATTATGCAGTTAATTGATGGATTCGGAAAATCCATAGGTGATACTTGAAGGAATCATCATTCCTCGAAGGAATTAAAATTAAATCACATACTAAGTATGAAATGTCTAAGGTAGATAATATTTCTGAATGAATATTAAAATCTCTAGAAGAGTTAAATCCTGGAAGGAAATAAAGTCATAGAATGACTTATTGTGAATAACACTTTTAAAATGGTTCATTGAAGAACTCAAGTTAAAAGGATCACGTAAATCACTTCTCTCTTGCATGAGAGGATTTCTCACATAAGAGAAATACTATTCTTGAAGAATTACAAAATCCTTGAAGGATATAGTCAATGAATGACTTATCAGTCATTTCCTGAATGAACACCAATAATCTTGAAGATATAAATTAAGTCTATACAGACCCAAATAAATTAAGAATAAAGCGAGAATCATATGGTTCTGAATGTACCATTTAAGCACTTGTACGTAGCTATCTAGTATTGATAGTAAGTATTCTCACATACCACATAAGGTATATTGGTGATTGGTGATTTGAATTATCCCCTCAAATGACAAAGTGAAGACTGATTTATCTACAGTGGAATAAGCCATCTTTGAAGATCTACTGAATAGATCATTGGTTATAAACTAAAATCCACTTAGATAGAGTTGCTATCTTTCAAATTTGAATATTGAAGTTTGAAATCAAATATCTAGAAGATATGTGAATTGAAACTTATTAGCCCCATATTCCTCTGAAAGGATAAAGTTTATTTTGTGTTGCACAATTAATAAGTGGTTATTAATGCTTGAAGCATTGCTCTTTATCATAGTTAAGTCTTTGAAGGACTAATTATTGTACTCATACACATTTATGTAGAATGTAACTAAGACATTATTGAACACTGAAGTTTAAAGGATGTCGACATGAGGGGGAGCATATTTTTTATCATGTTGTTACTCAGAAGGAATCAACTTGATGATTAATTTTGAATTTACCATAAAGGTATACCACTTGATTATTTAAGATCATTAATGCAAGAATCATGAAGTTCATGCATTAATCTTGAAGATTCATCACTATTCGTGAAGAATAGTAAATATAGAATTATGTATAACCAGAAGGTTTACTGTTGTAATCTTTTTCCTTTGTGAGTTTTTACTTGAAGGTTTCTCATGTAAGGTTTTTGACGAGGCAACATGTGCAATACAATTGCGGTTGATATGTACTGTTTTCTCTAAGAACCGTTTTTCCCACTGGGTTTTCGGATGGAGTTTTTGATGAGGCATATGCATTCGCGGTAATCGCCCAAGGGGGAGTGTTGTAAAACAACCGGACTTTCCAAGAAGGAAAGGAGGACTAGAAGTCCTAGTCCTTGTCCGGTTGCTTGTGGGCTCTTCCCAAAATCTCTAGCCTTAGTTCGGACTATATAATTGGAGGAGCACCCCCATTGTAATATATCGATTTGAGGAATAAAGAGAAGCTCCACCTATATTGCCTCTTGTCTACTTTATACTTGTTCTTGTGTGCTTGTCGTGAGAGGCGTGAGAGAGAAGATCCAACCGTTGACGACGTGTTTCACAACAGTATGAATGCTTGAATTTAGTATCGGGTGTCACGTATAGTGCCCAAAAACCTTTTATTACCGGATCAAAACACCACCTGGTACTAAAATGTAGCAACGAGTGATGTTTTGACCCCGTACACTAAATGATCCTTCACGAATTACACTAGAAAAGGAATGCATCTCTCTCCCACTCATATGTGTTGTATAGGCAGGATGGTAAGGGAGGTTCGTGGGAGGCTTGAGGTTGTGAATGAGTCCCATAAAAAAAGTCATGTGACTTATGACTTGGAACGTTGCGACAAAATCCTTCACATTATACATGCACTAGTTTCTCTATAGAGGAATGCATACCTTAGCTAGCAAGCTCATTCCGTTTCGCCTTCTTAGCTTTTTAGACTTTTTTTGCAGATTTTTTTCCGTCTTCCTTTTTTGCTATTTTCCAATAATTTATTTCATATGCAATGCATAGGTTTATTGCCAAATTGTTCCATTCAATACAAACAATATTTTGAAAATTAATGTTAGAATGTTCTATTAGCTGATCACAAACAATTTTGTTCCTGTGATTTATTTATTATAAAAAAGACGAACAATCTAATCCATCACGAGTTAGAATAGAATTCCAAGTGTGCCACAATTTTTTTTTGGCAAAACTCAAAGGTTTCATTGTTAAACTATATTTCCCGAACTGGTTAACTGATGGAGAGCAATACCATGTGGATTTTTCTGTGCACGTTGAGTTCCCTGATATACAATGAAAATATTCCCAAAAGTAAAATATTCTGTCAATAGAAAATGGTTCGGTGTGTTAGCCATTAGATTATAATGTTTTAAGATTACATTATTTCAAAAGCTACTTAAAAAATATTTACTATTTGCTTATTAACATTAAATGTTTACATATAGACAATTTATGAACTTCAAAAAATATTAAACATACAGAACAATCAAAGTAGTTTACAATCAAAGTAAACTTGTCTTGGATTTAGTTATGCACTTGTGTTATTTTTTTAGTTATATTGTCTCAAAGTAATATGGAACATGTTCCTCGTTTCGGAACATCATTCCGGAAACATTGTTCCACTCGCTTCAGCAACGTGTTTCATCTCTCGTGGGAACGTAACAAAAGAGGTATACCCCTTCGTTTCATATTATCTCATATTGGCGTTCCCCGTTCCACGTCTCCGTTCTCCATTCCCTATGTTCCAGGAACATGGCTGCTAAGGCCTGGAACAAAAAATATGCAAAAAAAAAAGGTTGGGGCTTCCCTGCTGACTTCGGTCAAAACAATTTGAACCCACATATCAAGTTGTTGTATTAAATTGAGAATTTTACGAGCTGTTATATTAACTTAACATGATGGTATTTTTGTTTTTTTCCGCTCTGAACCAGTAAGTCTGCACACAAAAAGTTGTCAATGACAGACATCCTTGTTTTTGTAGTGCTTTCATTTATAAATGTTTTCAAATTGTGCGTTACTTTGTGAATAAATGCAGGTCTCAAGTTATGTTTGCACTAGTTCCAGCACGCTGTCAACATATCTTCAATCTCTTACTATTCAAAAATGAGGTGCGAGTGTCACAAACTATTGCAGCCGGGATTTTGCTGCACATGAATAAAACTTACCCACCAACAAGAAAAGCAACATATAGTACCAGCCTCAACCAGGGCCGGGCCGGCATAAATTCGGTCCCTGTACAAAATTTGAATTGAGGCCTATTAGGTTTGTAAAATAAATCAATAGAGTAATAGATTGGTCGACAATTCGATTATTGAAGGCCCTACATCATTTGATCGGAGCATACCACCAGCTATAGGAGGTCTTGCGCAGTTTTTTTTGCTGTCACTACGTCGGCCACTCGACTCTAGTGCCCATTTGCTGTCGCCAAGAGAGGCAAAGCCCTAGACGCAAACGGGACTACATGAGACAAAAATAACATATGAGGGAGACAGGATGGACGATTGGACGAAAGGAAGACGAGGCCTTGCGGCGTTGCTATGCGTGCGAGCGAATGGGCAGCATCGAAGACAGAATCAAAGGCAAACGCATTGTGCTTGCTTGCCGGCATAATATGGGTTGCATCGCTGGTAACGTATAAAAAAACTTGGCCCCTGAAAAATATGGGCCGTGTTCGATCGCACTGGCCACACACCCATCTGGTCCGGGCCTGGCCTCAACTTATTAGCAAGGCATTATAACACCCTCCCTCCCCCCCCCCCCCCCCCCCCCCCCCAACGGATTCCAAACAATCCCTACCTACCGTACCTAAGCATTAGCTCCAACTGCCAACTGAGATCAAGACAAGACTGATTGAACAACATCATTTGTTTATTTTACTACAATTATTCTGTTCTAGAGCCCTCCCAAAGGCCACTTAAATGTATGAACTTTTGTATTAGATTATATAAAGTTCAAGTTACTACCTTAAACTATTTTATTACTCAATTTACCCTATAAACTATGTCATTTCATTCAATTTTATAAATATCATAAATACAATTTGTTTTCTGTTTGTCCATAACTTGAATTTTAATTTAATTTTGTAAGATGGTAGTGGGCATCACAATATATGTCAAAAAATGTATTATGAATTTTTGAAACAATTTTGTATCCCAAAGATTAATTTATTACAAATGTCCTGCCATATAAAAATAATAATAAAGAACTCATGATATATTTTTCTAACTTGTGTTATGATATCATCTCGTAAAATTTTAACTTAAAAGACTCCACTTGTTTATGGAGAAACAGAAAAAAGTCAAATTGTATTAGGGGATAAATTGAAATAAATAACATAATTTATTATTTAGGGGATAATGTCACCCAAGAAATATTTCAGGGGAATGATTTGGAGTTTTTCTTAAAGTATTTACTTACACTTGAAATTCAAAGTCTAACAAAAGTGTAGGACATAAACCTCATCTTAATTTGTAAAGCTCGTTTGGCTGAGCAGGAAGCCCAAGCATCTTCTCTTTCCACAATTTTAGATTAATTAAATTCTAGAGAGATTTTTAATATTATATCCTTTTTAAAAAAGATCAATATTTCTATAAAACCCTTTTTTAAGTGTCTTTTCAAAATAAGAAATAACAAGCAAATGAATACACATGAATAGGAAACAGATACAATAGAAATGAGGAATGTTGATAAAAATACATGCAGGTGTGTAAACGAATCAGATGTGGACGGATATCACTGATATCATATTTGTTTTCATATTTTCTTTTGGATTTGGAGTTGGACACAAATACCTATTGGATATAAATATGAATGTGGATTATCTCGTGTATATAAAAACGGATAAATACATATCTAATATGGGATAGGCCTGAGGAAAATGTTGATCATGTATATTTCCTCAGATATTGAGCAAAAGGAATAACCATATATATCGTATTTGTTTATCCACTACACAAGTCCAAATTATACAAATATAGTGTTTTATTTATGTTATAAAGTAGAATTTGTGCTGAAATATTCAAATTATGGATGACGTACCATTACCGAGTCATGTCACATAGGCATAGTATCGATAGATTGACATGCCAAAAGAGTCTTTTGGGTACTCCATTGCACGACATTCTATTTTATAACATAAATCAAGAACTATATTAATATAAGTCTAGGGTGTCTTTGGTCGTTATACAATACTTCAACAAAAAGCCAAGATGCATGGTCCGGATAGAAAAAACAAAGAACTTATGTTAAACGATCCTACCTTAAAAAGATGAAACCAAATAAAATAGTATATAGAAAAATGCTTTATAAAAACTTGCAACTCACTTCACCTACTAGTTTAAAAATCTTTTGGAGTTTTACTACGATGGTGCAAGTCAGAGTCTGATTTTAGGCCTTGAACTAAAAATAGGAATAAATAAGATTAAAGCAAATCTAAATGGAACATCAATAAATATATTATAATTTTTAAAATAAATTGGAGCAAGTTTTGTATTTTTATTTAAAAAATTAGTTATGAATTTTAAAGATTAAACATAATTTTTGTTAATGTATATAAGATATAATACAACTATTCAGACTGTCCGACTTGGTTATTTGGATTATCCGGCCGGATAGCCAATATCCAACATATATTGCTTTTCTTATATTTGAACCCGATATCCAGATGACCATTTTCGATATCCGAGAAAATATCCGCTCCAATAACTACTTGAATTATGAACGACTTAAACAAGAGAAAATTGCCCTGAAGCAAATAAGGAGTCCCCTCGTGTGTACCTCCGCATTTTTTTTACATAATAAAGGCATAGAGCCCTCTCCACTTTTCTTTTAGGAAAAAGTCTAAATTACTCCCCTCAAGTATGTGCAAAGTCTGGATAACACCCTAAATTATGTTTTGGTTCAGTTTACCCTCTAAACTATGGCATTTGGTTGAATTTACCCTCTAATACAATTTCTCTTTTTTGTTTCTTCATGTACGAGTAGAATCTTGAGTTCAAAATTTGCGAGATGATAATAGGCATCATAACACGTTAGAAAATATATATCATGATTTTTTATCATTATTTTCATATGGTAGGATATTTAATAAAAATTAATCATTGAGATGCAAAACTATGTAAAAAATAATGATAAAAAATATAATATATTTTTCTGACATACATTGTGATATGTGATGTCCACTACTATCTTACAAAATTTGCACTCAAGATTCTACTTGTGTACGGAGGAAAAAAAAAGACAAATCATATTAGGCAGTAAATTGAACAAAATGTCATAGTTTAGGGGTAAACTATACCTGATCATGGGTCGGGTCGTGTCGGGTTCGGGTCGGGTCATGTCGGGTTGGCGGGTCGAAATTGTTGACCCGCGCCCGACCCGTGGCATGGTCGGGTCGGGTTTCGGGTTTCACGTGTAATTTTTCGGGTCGTGTCGGGTTGGTTCGGTTTTTTATTATTTCGGGTTAAAAAATTGTCCCACGCCCGACCCGTCATGTGCTCGGGTAGGTTCGGGTTTTTTTCGAGCAGGTCGGGTCGGACGGCCCATGATCAGGTATAGGGTAAACTGAACCAAAACATACTTTAGGGTTCTTTTATCGTGTTTGGATTCGATTCCCGATCTAGCAATCCCATCGAGTCCCCTCGTGTCGTGTCGTGTGTAACTCTGCTGCCGGCGGCGAACCACCTGACGAGTCCTGCCTCTCCGAGGCCGGGCCCGCTTACACCCTCTAGGACATCTAGAATCCCACACAGACCAACACACGTCTTTTCTGCGCACTTTGTCATTACTCATGCGTATCCGGGAACGACTTCCCGGTCGGTCATCCATCCTGAAATTACTCCGGGCCAAACACGTTTAACCTCAGAGTTCTTTCGAGATGAACTTAAAAAAAAAGTGGCACTTCCCTTAGAGACCGTACGAAGGCGGCCTGGTAAGGAATCCCATCTTCTTCCGGTGTCCCTCTTGACCCTTCCACCCAGCAGCTGTTCCCTCGCAGCCACGGTGGAATCAATGGAGGCCAAGGAAGCGCCGCCGCGGTCCTACGCGAGCGGGGGCGACCGCATCAGCGCCCTGCCGGACGGCGTCCGCGAGCTCGTGCTCTCCTTCCTCCCGGCGCGAGTGGTTGCCCGCTCCTGGCGTGACCTCTGGACGAGATCGCCCGCGCTCCGCATCACCAGATGGGGGAGTATCGAAAAGTTCAACAGGTTCGTGGAATGTTTGCTGCGCCTCCACTGCAGTGCCCCGGTGTCCGGTGCTCCGATCCACGAGCTGCACCCGCTCGTCTTGATTCCTGTCAGTTCGATTTCATTACACCGGACTTCGTCGGTGAGATTGAAAGCATGACCATTTACGAGAAATTGGCGAATTATTGGTTCCATTGCGCTCTGCAGTGCCAAGTCCGAGTGCTGTAGTACTGCTTCTCACGAATCGGAAACCCGCTAGGGCTACTTGACATGACTCGTCTCGGGGCATCTGACCAAGTTAGAGCTTGCTGGTGTGAGCTGCGAGGGTGGTGACTATTATTATTCTGACCCCAATACTGACCGCACAAACTGCTTGCTTCTCAATGGTCTTTCTGAAGCTACAAACTTGGAGCTGTCAGCTTATCCTGAAACGGTATTTGTGCACTTCGGGCCCGTTTGGGACTGCTCTGCTCCACCTTTTGTAGCTCTGCTCTACCAACTCTACCACAGAGCAGCTCCACTATGGAGTTTCTGGAGCAGTCAGACTTGTTTGGCACGTAGCCCAGTTCCAGCTCTCGAAACATGAGGTTTGTCTGGGAAAGGTCTACTATGCCCCTGATCGATGTTTGTTGTATGATATATTGTATGGAGAGCATGTATAATTATAATTGAATATGGTATATTATGACCTCATTTAGTTTATTAGAGAAAGTAAAAAAACAAATATTTCATCCAAATAATTCCATACATTTGTCACGTAAATTTCAAGTGATTGATGGATAATTAAACAAGTCCATATTTCGGATACAAATAATTGTACATACATGACTACTGATAAATAAGATAACAAAGTTCATCATTCTAATAGAAATAGTTGTCCATAGATAACTAGAGAATACAAACTAGCTCCAAGCTAGAGAAAGGGCAGTGGCCAAGTCATCACGGAATCTGTCCATACTAGGAGCATCTGGTGCATCAGTAGAGACATTTGACCTAGCCACATATTTTCGGCCTCAGTACAAAATTATCGACAAGTTGATAGCACTCACTTTTTTTGCTTTCTTCCACCACTCGACCTCCATGTCAATTGTAAAAACCTATTTGAAACCTCAGTATAACCTACAGTGTTCAGATGAGTATTTGGGCGATTGCCTCTATCAACCTGTTCAGCCATCAACTCACAGGCTAATGTCAAATTAGCATCGTTCCAGTCCATTTGATCACCCTGACCATGATATTGCAATAATATGTTCAAGCATTCATGATAATCTATTGAATTTTTGCAACCACTGTTGCACATGTACAATCTATACAGGGCATCAGCCAACTCATTTTGAAGTTTACAGCAAGGAGCAGTACCTGGTCATCTTTATTCTTCCCTGATGGTAGTCGTTTCCGTGAAGCAGATGCTAGGGGGCGCTGGTCGGCCGTGGCTTGCGGCCTGGTACCATGGGCCCCTCTTGCCTGGCCGTCCGTGGCCACCAAGTGTGGGGCAGCCGACCCTGTTCGGCCAGCAGTGCCGGCTGCCCGGCCACCACCCGTCCCTCCCTGGACGGAGGCCACTGGAGGAGGCCGCGACAGCCCCACCCTTGGCGCCGGCGAGCTTCCTTGATGCACAGACGGCACGGCCTCATCTTCAGTCAACCTCGGGGGATGGAGGACGGAGGTGATTTGGGGGTAACAAAAGAGAGGATCGAGTACAGGCTCATCGGATCTATCATCTCCGGCCATCTCCTCGCCGGATTTCTTGCCGTGGCGGCCGGAGGCAGTAGCGGCGCGGCTAGGGTTCGGGGTGAGGGAGGGGTGACGGGGGATGAGGAGGGGGCGAGTTGCGTGAGGGGCGACGGGAGGAACGGAACAGAACGAAGCGTTTTTTTCATAACCAGTGGCAATTGCGGGTAATTACCTTCCAACTCCGTGAGGACATACAAAACGCTGGTTTCTGGAGTACCTTTTGACAAGCTCTAGAAAAAACATAGAGTTGGGCCTAAACTCCACCTTTTTTTCTAGAGTAGAGTTTGTGAAGTTGGACCTGTTTGGCAGAGAAGTTTAGGAGCAGAGTTACAAAAGGTGGAGCAGAGCAGTCCCAAACAGGCCCTTACTATGTAGTCTCAATATTTCTTCAGCTCCACTATTCTCTTTTTATGACCACACCTCCCATTGCATTAAATGAATGCATGACTCATTTGTACTTGCATTTCATCATATTTTTCAAACACACTTCAGAGTCATGTCATCGTATTTAATAAGATTACCTACGGTTGTCCTTCCGTTAACTTTTGGAATAACATTTTCTATAGCTTACTAATGACCATCATGCTATTGTACCACCAGAGTTTTTATTCCTACTCTGTAATTCATGACATTATCCTCCAAAGAAAGAGAAAAAAAAATGGGCAGCCACTGCCGAGCGATGTTAATTTCATTTCATATTCGATATGGTAAATGGATTTTCTTTTTGAAAACTCATGTATCTATATAACTTATATGGTTAAAAACTTAAAATTTATTAGCCACCATTAATTTGTTTTTTGTTAGTTTAGACTTCAAACCTCCACCAAATAGACAGAATGACTATGGTATGGTTGCATCTTGTACATTAATTTTGCAGATTCCTTTTTTGACCAAGCTCCATTTAACCTTGCCTAGGTTGTTTTCAGACAGGATTTAAAGTTTGCCCGTACATTTGGCAAGTTAAAGAATTTGGTACTTTCTGATTGGTTTGTGGCTGATGACCTGAGTGCACTAATTTGGTTTCTTCACCACTCGCCAATCCTTGAGAAGTTTACACTTCATATTTCAAAGGTGTTAGTTTTGTTTATGTGTAGCTTTGTGCTTTTGAAATTTTGGTCCATAATTGATTTATTTGGTTTTTTTTCTGCTATAGGTCCACGAAAATGCTATGACTGAAGAACAAAGTTGCAAACTGCCAGAACGATCAGTCGCATCTAGCCATCTTAAGATAGTTGAAATCAAATGTCATCCGGTTGATGGGATAGTTATTGAAATTTTGAAGATTTGAACTGTCCATGGAGTACCATCAGTGCAAATTAATATCAAATGTTCTACTGGATCTGGCTGTGAGTTACCTATTGTCATTTCTTATGCTTGTATTTGAATTTTATTACCATCTGTTAGCAGAACCAAGCATTCTCCATAAATACTTAATATCTTTTAGATGGAATCACAATATACACTTCATTTTTTTTGGTCAAACGAGTATTTCCGTAGTCTGATGACCATGCCATTAGTTCCAACTTTCAAGCTTATCGTAGATCTAAATTAATAACCCCTCTAGAATCAATCAAAACCAATGTGATTGCTCTCCAGTTTCTTACATCTACACATGCAATCAACTAGTGTCCTCTATGAAGCCCATTATTTTGATTGACTTTTCCATTGTCTAGTTCCTGCTCATGTTAGTATAATGCCATTTGTTGAATCTCCAGTGAAGCTAGTTTCTTTTAATACAATTTTTATTATGTCATATGTATTTATGAGTTCCATTTAGTGCAAACTATCTTAGTGCTCTGTTTTCTTCTTTTTTTTACAGATGTTAATTTTAAATGCACAGGCTTCAGCACAAAGTAGAGGTAAGAAGATCTATGCTGTTCATGGTATATCTTTTGCACTGCCTAAAACTGTTGTACAAACTTGCATCCCTGGTGGAGCTGTATTCTGTTCATGATAACGTTTTATGCATATTCAATGGACAGAATAATCAGATTTTTTTTAAAGACTAAGGAGTCAACATACACTTGTTCATACTACAGTTTAGTTTACGTTATTTTTTAGTCCGGGTGAGGCTTCTATTGGCATTTTGGCTACTTATTTTGGAATACAACGTATGTCCAGTGTGTTGGTTTAAATTGGATTGATGATTGCAATAATCTGGAATGCATCTTTTTTAGCTTTGGTGATTATCTTTCAAAACCTTATTTGCTCAACTCTTCATGCTTTTAATATATATACCAAATCTGCGCATGTACATGTGGAACAAAATGAGGACATTCTTATCAGCTAGAATTTGAAACTGCAGTAAAAAAGAAGCTCCCTATATGATTCAGAGTTTCAGAGATGAAAGCAAAATTTATTCCTCCTACCTTAGACATATGAGTTTTGCTATGTAAATATAGATCTATCACCGTTATTTTTCTCTGAGTCTCCAAGTAATACATTTTTCATTCATTTCAATATGCTTCCTGTTTGCCTATGAGCTTGTAGCAACTCAGGCCATCACTTAAGTGGTTTTCTAAAACACTTCCATCCTCGTAATCTAATGAATGCTATTTTTGATGGATGGGGAAATTTTCCATCGACTGTCTTATCATTCACATTTCCTCTTTCTCTTGTACAGGTTTCAGCAACGTTTGCGCAGCTTTTGGTATCCAGCAGAAGTGATTATATTTACGTCGTTTAGAGCAACTCCAGCCCACCCTCTATATTTAAGCCCTCATTTTGCTTTTTTAGATGGCATCTAAAATTTAGGGGCTTCAAATTCTCTCTCCATTCCAACCTGGATGAGCAAAATCTGGCCCCCAAATCAACTGACGAGTGGGTCCCACGTCCCCATCTCTCTCC
Source organism: Urochloa ruziziensis (assembly GCA_015476505.1). Classification (NCBI taxonomy): domain Eukaryota; kingdom Viridiplantae; phylum Streptophyta; class Magnoliopsida; order Poales; family Poaceae; genus Urochloa; species Urochloa ruziziensis. The sequence goes on along the minus strand of CM027120.1, from coordinate 12,351,737 downwards.
CCAGCGCCCGCTCTCCCCCGCCCGCGCCAGCCGCCCCCGCCCCCACCCGCGCCGGCGCCCGCTGCCCCCGCGCCGGCCGCACGCGCCCCCTCTCTCCCTCCCGTCCTCGAGCTCGACCACACCTCGTCCATGATGCCGCAGGCGTTCGGGCCCAGCATGGTGTTCGCGCCGGCCATGGAGGACACCAAGGCTCCGCATGACCTTCTACTTCAAGAAGGCCCTGCGCGTGGCGCTCGCCCCGGGCGGTGGCGGCGAGCCCCCCGTGGCGTCGGCGGCGCCGGCCCTGCGCGGGACGCGTCCTCGCCTGTGCCGGCCGCCGTGCGCACACCCGCCGGCTGTCGCCGCGCGCCAGCCGCCGAGAGGCAGGTCGTCACGCTCGTCTCCGCCATGGCCGCGGGGCACCGCAAGTCCGTCACGCTCGCCTCCGCCATGGCCGCCGAGAGGCAGGTTTTGCTCCCGCCGCCGTCGACATCGACTTTCGCAGCCGTGCATGCCGCGCGCGCCCTATGGCCGCGCCCGCCGCGCGTGACCCATGCCCCGCGCCGGCCACCTCGCCGTGCGCCCGCGCCCTCCGCGCCGGCCGCCGCGTGCCCACTCTGCTGCACCCACGGGCAAGAACAGAGGAGGGAGAGAGAAAAAATAGAGTGGGGCCTACGTGTGGGTGGAAATAGAGGGCCTCCAGATCTGAGGGCTTTGGACCAACATTTGGAGGCCTCCACAAAATGGGTGTCGGTGATATTATCTCCGGCAGTCTTCCACGGGGTAGCCCACGGAAGTGATTTGTAATGTAGGGAAGATCGCAAAGATCGGAAGCAAGATGGTTAGGATGGACAGACACAAGGGTTTAGACAGGTTCGGGCCGTCGACTCGACGTAATACCCTACGTCCTGTTTTGGTGTGTTGTATTGCGTGGATCTCGCTATGAATTGAGATGTGGTGAGTTGGATTGTGGTGTAGTTCAGATGTCGTCTGATGTTTTTGAGGGGGTCCCTGCCCGCCTTATATATCGGGGGGCAGGGTTACAAGTCGGTTTGTATCCGATCCTATCTCTAAGAATCCTTTCCTTCTTTACAATAACTCCTATTCCAACTAGGACTTCTCTTTCCAGATCCTTCCTACGTGCGCCGACTTGTCCCGCACGCCTTCAGGTCCAGAACGGTGGGCTGGGCCGCCCCCTTTTGGTGGGCTGCCAGGCTTGCTCGTGAGGCACCCGGGTACTATATCCCCCACAGTAGCCCCCGAGCACTTCTTGGCCGATCGTTGGCTGTAATTGTTCCATCTTTTCTTGCATGATTCGAGTGCTCCAAGTTGTCTAAGATCTCATCCGAGTGGTTTCGAAGAAGATCCGAGTGGTTTCGAGGAAGATCCGAGTGGTTTCAAGGAAGATCCGAGTGCATGCTCAGACGTTCCTGAAAACAATTCTTCAATTACAGTCAAAATGAGGGGAAGGAGTGCTCTTTTTCACGACGCGACAGCGAAGTGAATACACTTAACCCCCGGGCTTTGGACAATTTTAGTATGAAATTGGCCAAAGGTCTTCAACTTTTATCCATCTGTATCTTGATCTTCAATGGTGTGCACCTCCAGGTGCACCCATTGGGTGTAGCCCCCGAGCCTTGAGCAGAATAGAATATTCTGGTCGAGGGTCAAAAATAAATATTATGAATCTCTTTTTGAACTTGATCCATCAATGGTGTGCACCTCCAGGTGCACCCATTGGGTGTAGCCCTCGAGTCTTGTTACGACTCAGCATGATCGTGTCAAGACTCTGAAAGCCATGAATTCCGACTGATTTTTTCAGCCCCCATGCCTCTGGACATGGATTTTAGATAATCTTTTCCTTCAGGGGCTTTTTTATTTCCCTTTTATAAGGATTTTGTCCTCAAGTTCTTTGAACTCGGCATGACTTCCGAGTCGTGTCCCACGACTCAGCTTGACCATATGGTAAGCCATCTTCTCACAAGATTTATACTTGTCAGCATTTGACCCAGATTTCTGAGTCAATTTAGCGATAGTATCGCATGCCTTACGTAAAAATCAGCTGCGAGGATGCAATATTAATTGCAAAATCAAGTCTGGCCGTCGACTAATTTTAGCCTCACGACCGAGTGGTTTCTGCCCCTGAACCCTAGCTCAGGAACCCACAAATTTATTATCGTAACAGAACCGAAAGGTCGTGCTATATTTCAGCCCATTTAGGCCCATTATTCCTCAAAGTCCGTTGCGTCCCTAACGGTCGCTTTACGGAAGGCGAGATATCGCGAGATATCGCGACTCCCTACCGCATCTTTGAATTCAAAGCGACGGGACGTGCCTGCGTCGGTTGAGTTCCCGAGACAAGCGCCGCGCCGCGCGCGGGAGGAACGGTTTATTCCTTTATAAGCCATCCCCGCCGCATTCTTCTTCCTTTACTTGCCATTTGCCTTCCCCGACGCTCCAGTTCTCTTTGCGCCAGAGCAAACCCTAGATCTGCTCCCGCAGCTTTCTTCCTCGCTCTTCAGCACCACTCGTTGCCATGGCGCCCAAGAGGAAGGAAGCCTCGAAGCGTAAGGAGAAGTCGCTGGCAAGAGCCCGGTCGTCCAAGGCCAAGGCCACCGCCGAGGTCGCCGTAGATCGCGCCGCCGAGTGGAGGGAGTCCATCACCACCACCAGGCGCCTCGAGCAGCACGTCGTCGACGGCGTCCTCCCTGACCAACAAACCGCCGAGTGGCGCGCCGCCGCCGGTGAGTCTTTCCCCACCCCAAACTCCTCTGATTTGGTGGTGTTCGAATCTTTCTTTCTCCGTGGTTTTGGCGTGCCCGCGCACTCTTTCCTCCGCGGGCTGCTGCATTACTATGGGATCTGCCTCTGCGCACTGAATCCCAACTCCATCCTTCACATCGCCATTTTCATCAATCTCTGTGAGGCCTATCTTGGGATAGAGCCTCACTTCAATCTTTTATTCATCTTTTCTTCTTAAGCCTTATCCCGAACCGACTGCCCACAAGTAGTCGGGGGGCGCCGGACTCCAACTCCGCGAGGGTCGAACTCGGGAGTATTTTGATATCCCTTTCCTTACCTCCAATAAAGGGTGGCAGTCCGAGTGGTTTACGTAGGAAACCACTCGCCTGCCATCTCTCCAGAAATTGATTCTCGTCCTGTTCCTCCCAATCCTGGACTGCTCTTCCCAAGGAGAGTGAAATGGATCAGGTTCGGGAACTCCTAGGTCTTATTTCCCAGTTGAAGGACAATGGGTTGTCTGCCGTCGGTGTGGCAGCCAACTTCGTTCTGCGCCGGGGTCCAGCCACTCAAGCAGCGGGCTCACCCGGCGTATGAGTATTACGCCGAGGGGGACAACACGCGCGAAGCCCCCGAGCGCGTCGACAAAGTCCAAGCCGCCGCTCGGCTTGGCAAATTCTTCGCGACTGGAACCTCCCTGAGGACCACTGACTGTCCTCCGGCGTTCAACTTGGGAAATCCACGCCCTGAGGTATTTAGTCAATCTGTTGTTGTTTTTATTTCAATTCCACCCATTGGGTGTAATCTCAGAACTGAACCCAATTTTTGCAGGGTCGAGTTGCCTTGGTATCCCTCCCTCCTTTGCCTGAGATGCCAAAGGGGGTGGATCAACCGGCTCGACGCAGGGCCGTTGGATCTGAAGAAGCAGTCGGGGAAAGTGAGAGTGATCTGCGCGACTCGGATATCACTCTGTCATCCTCTCCTTCTCCCGATGTGCTATCTCCGAGTGGTGGGAAGGGCTGCTCCTGCTCTGAAGAAGCGGAAGATCTCCACTGGGATCGTGTCAGGGATGCGCCAAGCCGCCGCCAACTCCTTATCTCTGAGTCGTCTGACTCGAGAAAAGATGAAGCTGGCATCGCCGAGTCGTCTCTCCATCCGCCAATCACAAGCTCGTAGCAGTCTCCCCCTTGCAGTAATGCCTCTGAGTGCTGCAAGTCCGAGGGACCTCCCTTCCCCTACTCGGAAAGGAAAGCGCCTGAGAATGCACATTTCTACTCTGTAAGTATCCTTATCATCTCTTGATTTCCTTTATGTTCTTTTGTTAGTGAGCCATATATGCTTTATCCTGTAGCACGCCGTCTGAGGTCCCCTTCTCGGGTCCTCCGCCTCAGTCGGCGGTTGAGACCGAAGCCCCATCAATCCAAACTCCAGAGGTGCCGATCCACTCGGCTGATCTTCTCAGCGATCAGCCTGTGGGTCCGTCATCAGAGTCGCAGCGGGAGCCAACCCCGCCACCGCCGAGTCCCACACCGGCGTCGCCGACCCCGCCGCCAGTTCCTCAAGGCAGCCCCCAGCATGCTCCTGCGGTTGAACCGACTGCAGCAGTGGAGGAGCCCCAGACTGCGGCGGTCGAGATTGCTTCTTCGGCGGTCGGCGTTATGAGTGGTGGTGCTCCCCTGACTCCTCTGGAGGAGTTCCTGTCACTCCATCGTCGCATAGGCCACATAGCCAAGGTACTTCCCGAGCTACCTATCTTGTTGATATCAAATACCGAGTGGTACGTTGATTCATATTGTCATCTGACTTGTTTTTGCAGAACTTAGCTGCTGATGCCGAGGCCAAAGCCTCGGTTATTCAAGAATTATCTTCTGCAGTTGCAAAGGCCGACTCTTTGGTGGCCCGAGTGGCTGAGCTCGAAGCTGCTGCGGTAGAGCGCCAGGCTGAGTTGGAGGAAGCCCAGCGTACCACCCGCGATTTATTCGGGGAGGTAGAGCAGGCTAAGCTCAACGAGGCCCAGGCCGTGCACGAGCTCAGAGGTATGTTCTTCCTTGCTTGTGTTTCTGTCAGACATGAAAATATTATTCAGATCTAACCTTCTTTAGATTATCGATATCGGACTATGTCCCAATTCGCAGAGCTCACTGCCAAGGTGGCCCGGCTGCAAGGTGAGGCTGAGGCGCTGCGCACTGAGAAGATAGCGCTGGAGGATGCTATCCGAGTGGTGGCGGAGGAGATCGAGCCGGAGGCGTCATCGTCTTCAGCTTCCATCCTCGACCGCGTTCGGGCGCTTCCACGCTACTTCCGGCGGCAGCTCTGCTCCATCAGCCAGGCCAGCTGTGGCCATGTCCTGGCGGTGCTCAAATCGCTGTTCCCGGCGTCAGACCTGGAGCCACTCGGCCGCGGGTATGCTGCCGGCACCTCTGAAGACGACGTGGGTAGACTACTCCATGAAGTCGAGCCCATCGCCAATGTCCTGTCCAAGGATGTTGTTGATGACTCGGATGAAGCAGCCCCGTCTGGTGCTGGTGACCCTGCAATGTAAATAAAGTATTTGTAGTATTTGGTCGAACTAGTACTGTTTGAACAATGTTTGAATTTGTCATTATTGTATATAAGTTTTTATTGGTCTACAACTCCCTTTCTTTCTGCGCTGGCCTTAATTTCTGAGTGGTTGACCTGTTACGGAGTAGATTAGCCTCGTTGGTCTCAGTCTCATGCCGCAGAGTCTTTGTCGTACGTTTAGAGCTTTGACTTGGCGAGTACTTTCCCTCTCGATTTAAGGTTTGTTCCACTCATACTTTATGTGCGTGACGCGAAAGAGGAAATGCGAGTAGTAGAAATAGATTAAAGATGAAATCAACTTTATTGATAACTCATTGTGAACATGCCGAGTCGTAACTGGGGGTGACTACCCTCCAAAATCACTCGGAAAAAAGTAAATCTAAAAAGAAAAAAGATAAATACATAACTGGATTAGGCGTAGAAACGCTGTAAGTGCTCGATGTTCCATGGATTTGGGATGTCTACGCCGTCTTCCGTCATGAGGCGATATGATCCTGGGCGACTTACTGACTTGATGATATATGGACCTTCCCAGGGGGACGCAAGCTTGTGCGCGCCCTTGGTGTCTTGCTTCCTTCTCAGAACCAAATCGCCTGCTTCAAAGGACCTCTGCTTAACTGATCGATCGTGATAGCGTCGCAGGACCTGAGCGTAACGCGCGGCTTGGATCTGGGCAGCCAATCTTTTTTCCTCGATGCTGTCGAGGTCTTCAATGCGCGCCACTTGCGCGTCGTATTCATCATAGAACTCCACTCGGGGGGAGCCGTATGTGAGGTCCGTTGGTAGGATAGCTTCCGAGCCGTAAACCAGAAAGAACGGAGTTTGCTTCGTGGCACGACTCGGCTGTGTGCGCAGCCCCCAGACTACAGCCGGCAACTCCTTGATGCTCCTCTCGCTGCACCTGTCTTTAAACTCCTGCGCCACGAAGTTCGTACCATTATCTGTGATGATACGATTTGGGACTCCGAAGCGGTGGGTGATGTCGGTGAAGAACTCGATGGTCTTGGCTGTCGTGTGCTTTCTGACTGGTTTCACCTCAATCCACTTGGTAAACTTGTCAATAGCTACAAGGACATGATCAAAACCACCAGGAGCCTTCTTAAATGGACCAATCATATCCAAGCACCAACAAGCGAAGGGCCAGGACGCTGGTATGGTTTGCAGCTGTTGTGCAGGTGCATGTATTTGCCTTGCAAAATACTGACACCCTTTGCAGTGCCGCACGATGTTCTCTGAGTCTGCTACAGCAGTCGGCCAGTAGAAACCAGACCGAAAAGCTTTACCAACAATGGTTCTAGCCCCGGCGTGATTGCCACAAATTCCTTTATGTATATCAGTCAAGAGCTCTATAGCCTCAGTGCGACTCACGCACTTTTGTAGGATTTGGGAAGCTCCAGATCGACGATACAACTTGTCTCCGATGATGACGTAGTTTTTGCTGCGCCGCACGATTTGTTCGTGGAGCGAGTTTAGATCTTTGTCTTCCGCGACCTCTGCGGGTAATATGCCGCTATCCAGATAATCGATGATCTGTGTCCTCCAGTCCAACGGTTCGTCTACCACTAATGTGGCCGACTCTGGGGATTCTACGACTTGTTGCTCCGCGACAGTGCCATCCGGGTTTATCTTGATAGATGGTTTGATAAGATCTTGTATGAAAACTCCGGGTGGGACGCCTTCACGGGTGGACCCCATCTTAGCGAGCTCATCTGCTGCCTTGTTATGGTCGCGCACCACGTGATGGAACTCCAAGCCATAGAATTTCCCTTCCAGCTTCCTAATTTCCTCGCAGTATGCGTCCATCTTTTCGTTGGTCCTGGACCAGTCCTTGTTTACCTGGTTTATGACCAGGGTAGAGTCCCCGCGTACCATCAGGCGTTTGATACCCAAAGATACTGCAATGCGGAGACCGTGCAAGGCTGCTTCATACTCAGCTGCGTTGTTGGATACTGGAAACATGATTTGAAGGACGTATTTTAGTTCCTGTCCACTTGGAGAAATCAGGAGTACGCCTGCGCCGCCTCCTTTTATCTGGAGGGAGCCATCAAAGTACATCTCCCAGTACTCAACTACCTCGTCGTCAGCCGGAGCTTGGTTTTCTGTCCAGTCTGCTACGAAGTCGGCCAAGACCTGAGACTTGATAGCAGTACGTGGAACAAAGTTTATGTGATGGGCAGCCAATTCTATTGACCACTTGACGATTCGGCTGCTGGCATCTCGGTTATGGAGAATTTCCCCTAAAGGATTTTCGCTCACCACCGAGATTGGATGGGCCTCAAAGTAGTGTTCAGCTTTCTTGCTGAGATAAGAACTCCATATAATAATTTCTGCACATGGGGGTAGCGTACCTTAGATACGGTCAGAACCTCGCTGATGAAGTAGACTGGTCGCTGAACTCCATATGCGTGTCCTTCTTCAGGACGCTCGACCACTAGTACCGTGCTGACCACTCGGGGAGTAGCAGAGATGTAGAGGTAGAGCTGTTCTCTTGGTTGAGGTGGGACGAGGATGGGAGGACTCTGCAGGTAATCTTTGAGTTCCTGGAAAGATCGCTTCGCCTCGTCATCCCACACGAACTTGTCCTGCTTCTTGAGCAGTTTGAAAAACGGCAATCCGCGAACGCCGAGTCGTGATATGAAACGACCGAGCGCTGCCATGCATCCAGTAAGCTTCTGCACATCCTTTTGACAGGTTGGTGGTAGCATCTTGGTGATGGCCGTGATCTTCTCGCGATTTGCCTCGATCCCGCGGTTGCTGACCATGAAGCCGAGTAGTTTACCTAGGGTACTCCGAAGACACACTTTTCCGGGTTGAGCTTCCACCGGAATACGCGTAGGCGTTCGAAGACCTTTGTCAGATTCCCTATCATGTCCTCGGGGTTCATGATCTTGACCACGATGTCGTCGATGTAAGCTTCTACTATGTCTGGGATCAATTGATCCAGACATGCTTGAATTGTCCTTTGATAGGTTGCACCTGCGTTCTTCAGACCGAAGGCCATTGTGTTGTAACAAAAGGCACCGAACGGCGTGATGAACGCGGTCTTTATTTGATCTTCCAGCTTCAGGCCTATCTGGTGATATCCTGAGTAGCAATCGAGAAAGCAGAGCCGGGCGGAACCTGCCGTGGAGTCAACGACTTGATCGATGCGGGGGGGAACGAAGGGGTCTTTAGGGCAGGCTTTGTTGAGATCTGTATAATCGACGCACATTCTCAATCATTATTATTCTTTTTCCTTACAAGAACTGGATTAGCTAACCAGTCGGGGTGGAACACCTCCTGAATAAACCCGGCTGCTAACAGCTTTGTAATTTCTGCCCTAATTGCCTCCTTGCGGTCCTGCGCGAATCGACGAAGCCTTTGCTTGATCGGTTTGGCAGTCGGATTGACCTTCAAGGAGTGCTCGGCAAGTTCCCTTGGGACACCTGGCATATCGGATGGTTTCCACGCGAATATGTCGGCGTTTTCCCTTAGGAATTTGACGAGCACTTCTTCCTATTTGGGGTCCAATTCTGCCCCGATGATGGCCGTCTTCTTTGGGTCGTCCAGGTCCAAAGAGATCTCTTCAGCTCCGTCTCCTTGCTTGGCGCGATGGCTTCTCTTGCTGGCTTCTTGGTGGGGATCTCTAGAGCGTCCTTGTCCACCTCCTGTGATGCAGCCAGTACTTGTTCCATGCGCTTGGACATGTCCAGGGCGGCTGCCGCGTTGAGAGTTTCCTGCTCGCATGTGTATGCGACTCGGACGTCTCCCAAGACGGTGATTATGCCTTTAGGTCCTGGCATCTTGACCTGCAAGTAGACGTAGTGAGGAATCGCCATGAACTTGGCAAGTGCCGGCCTCCCAAGGATGGCGTGGTATGCAGTTTCAAAGTTCGCCACCGTGAACTGCATGTGCTCGGTCCGGTAATTATTCCGATCTCCGAAGGTGACGGGCAGCGTGATGTGCCCGAGTGGTTCTGCCCCCTCTCCCAGTATCAAACCGTAGAATGCGGATTGGGGGGGACTCAGGTCGAGAGTGGTAAGGCCGAGCTCCTTCAATGTGTTAGCAAAGAGGATGTTCAGGCCACTGCCACCGTCGACTAGTACCTTGGTGAGCCGAACGTTGCGGATCGTCGGGGCTACCACCAAGGCATGGGACCCGGGCTTCGGTATGAAGTTTGGATGATCTTCCCGGGTGAATGTGATCGGAACTTCCGACCACTTGAGGTACTCAGGTACCGGTGGCTCCCTCGCGTGCATGACCTGGCGATGGGTGAGCTTCTGCTGGCGCTTCGATTCGAACTCTGGTCCGCCATAGATCATGCGGACCACTCGGTCGGCTTCCTGGAAGTCATCGCCGGGCTCGTCGTTTCTCCTGTCGTCTCGCGGGGAACCATCGTTCCTCTTTCTGTATGGAGGGCCTCTGTTGCCCCCGGTGAATGCTCGCTTGAGCCCGTAGCACTCTCGCGCCGAGTGCTTGTGTTTGTGGTAAGGGCATTGCTCATCGAGCATGCGCTGGAAGTCCTCTGGAGTTACCCGGCCTCTGGACCGGTCCAGGGCAGGCGACCATGTCTCCCTCGCTCTTCTTCTTGCGAGGTTGGCTGTCATTGCGCCGATGGTCGTCGTGTCGGTCTTCGTCCTCGCGGCGGTCGCGTTTGCGAGTCGTCTTGTTCTCTTCTTCCCAGCGACTTCTGATCTCGCTGAGCTGTTCTCTTTCCGCGATCTCGGCGTCCGCCCACGTGCTAGCGACCCGGAACATGTCATTGACAGTCGCGGGTGGCTTCCGAGTCCACTTATGGATCAGTCTCCCGTCGGAGATGCCGCGCTGGAAAGCTGACATCACCTCCTGATCCGTGACGTCCGTGATGGAGTTGCGCTTTTCTGAGAACCTGCGCACGAAGTCGTGCAGGGTCTCGTTCTTGCGCTGCCTGATCTGACCGAGGAGCCGCTTGCTCCCGGGCCTTTCCCAGGTACCAAGATAGTTACCGATGAAGAGTTCGGTAAGCTGCTCCCAGTTGTCGATGGCGTCCTGCGGGAGTCCTGCCAGCCAATTGCGGCAGTCCTTGGTGAGCATGATGGGAAGATAGTTTGCCATCACGTCCTCGTCGCCGCCGGCCGCTTGTACGGCGGTGTAGTAGATCTGAAGCCATTGAGATGGGTCAGATTTCCTGTCGTACTTGTCGATGTCCGACAGCTTGAAGCCTCTGGGCCACGTCACGCTTCTCAAGCGCTCGGTGAATGACTGGAATCCGCCGATCCGACCTCTAGGGCGGGAATCGCTCGGTCCCGATCCATCAGCTGCTCTTGGGGGTGTGCTGTCCCTCCTGCGATCCCGGTCCCTGGGCGGGGAACGGGTCCTCCGATAGTTCCGAGTCCTGGGTGGAGTTCGGTCCTGCCGGTAGGTTCTGCTGCGCGGTGGAGTTCGATCTCTCGGTGGAGTCGGTCGCCTGGGTGTTGGAAGCACTCGTCGTCGTGGCGGAGTGCGACCGCCAATGTTGCCGCGCCTTGGGCTACCGGAGAGGTCAGAGTAGTCTGACTCCATCGAGTAGCCGCTCCTGTTGGGGTTACGACGGGGATTTCCATGATCCCGATCGTACTCTTCGCGCCGTCGGATTTCTTCACGGTGGCGCTCTTCGGTGCTGTTGGTGATGATGTCCCTCGCATCTCGATCTCTGTTGATCGTGGTGCGGAGGTCTTCATCACGACCCGATCCGCCGCCGGCCCGGTGTCGAGATGAACCGGGTTCAGGAGCGTCCGTGGTCGTTCTGCCTTGCATCTGGTGAACCTGGACGGAGGCGGCCTGCACGAGAGCCCTTACCTTTTCCAGGCCCGGAGTGTTAGGCGGCAGCCGATTGATTTCCTCGTTGATAGTAACGAGGTTCTGGACCGGTGTCTCGTAGACCTCGTGTCCGTTGAACTCGAACATGCCGTCGCGCATCAAGTTCCGGGTGCTCCTCCGTTCGTGTTGATCCCGTCGGCGACGATGATCTTCAGAGTGAGGTTCTTGGAGTCGAGCAGTGCCAGATCCTGACACGGTGGCTCCGTGCGGTCGTGCGGCTCTACGAGTCGCTCGACTGGCATTGCGTCCTCGACGCTGGTTCCTGGCTTCAGTCGTCTCCTCAGCAGGAGTGACCTCATCTTCTGAGACAGGATTGGTTGGCGTTGCTGGCGCCACCATGTAGCAATATGATCCGACCCCCTCTTGCGCGGGGTAGTCTTCCTCGGACTCGGAGAAGTCGGATGTGGGCGTGTAACGCTCCAAACTACTCGGAGTCAATTCTCCGAGTGATCCTAGTAGTTCCGGCTCTGTAGAGGCATCGGACACTGTGTATCCTTCCGGCAGATCGTCCAGGATTGAGGGTCCCAGTAGATCTAACCCGTAGGAGTCGCTCCCAGAGAAGTAATCATCCGACTGGACGATGTCCTTCTTCTTCTGCTTCCGAGCAAGCGCGCAAAAGCCAGGGGTCTGAACAGTAATGACCTCAGGGCTCTGGACGCGTGTTGGTTGAGCGTTTACGCTCTGCGATGATTCGGCGACGCGACTCTCAGGAGTCGGATCGGAACCGAGTGATTGTAGATCTGTTCCCGACTGGTCTGGCCTCGCGTTCTGCGATGGACTCAGCGGGGTAGATCCGGCACGATCAGATGCGATCGGACCGGATTGGGCCGTAATGGCCGAAGTCGGCACCAGAGAGGAGACCTCCGTGGCGACCGTAGCTCCTGCCGCTTGGGTATCCAAGGCGGCGGTGATGACGTCCCCGAACTGGATCTCGACTTCGTCGACGTCCGGGAGGTTGCAGCTGTCCAAGATCTTGACGCGATCCATCGAGCTTACCAGATTGATCTCGGCGATATCCCCTACCTGGCGCGCCACTGTCGGTGATATTATCTCCGGCAGTCTTCCACGGGGTAGCCCACGGAAGTGATTTGTAATGCAGGGAAGATCGCAAAGATCGGAAGCAAGATGGTTAGGATGGACAGACACAAGGGTTTATACAGGTTCGGGCCGTCGACTCGACGTAATACCCTACGTCCTGTTTTGGGGTGTTGTATTGCGTAAATTGTGAGTTGAGATGTGTTCGGCTGTGGTGTTGTTCAGATGTTTTGGAGGGGGTCCCTGCCCGCCTTATATATCGGGGGGCAGGGTTACAAGTCGGTTTGTATCCGATCCTATCTCTAAGAATCCTTTCCTTTTTTACAATAATTCCTATTCCAACTAGGACTTCTCTTTCCAGATCCTTCCTACGTGCGCCGACTTGTCCCGCACGTCCTCAGGTCCAGAACGATGGGCTGGGCCGCCCCCTTTTGGTGGGCTGCCAGGCTTGCTCGTGAGGTACCCAGGTACTATATCCCCCACATCAAGCAAACACCCAGGATGATCAAGCACCATGCAATCAACGTCGGTTCGATCCAAGGACCCGAAAGGCTTAGAGTGGGAAGCACATGGATTGAAGGGCCCACCGACCTCGGATTCTTGGACAACCTCAACTGAATGCAACCGTTACCAACCTCAGGAAGCAATCAGGAGCGTCCACGACGAAGGCGGTGGCCAGGGGTGCCAGGTGTAGGCCGATCGGCCTACACCAGGCCGGCCGGCCCCCTGCTGCATCTTCAAGTGACCAACTTCGGCGTGGAGGTTAAGCAGGTGGTTGGCGTGACAGTTAAGCTGGCTACCGACCTTGGGAAGCTATAAAAGGCCACCTCCTCTTCACCCCAAGACACACACCACACTTCTCAAGTCTTTACTTGAAGGGAGCTATTGTATCTTTTCCATTTCTTAGATTAGGATTAGAGTTGGGAGTAGAGTCGAGTCGAGCTTAGCTCGGATATTCAGAGTTCTGGTAAAGCTCTTGTATCCTTTTCTTCTTTTGAAGAGTTTATCATAACAATACTATCTTATTCAGAGCCTAAGTTATCTTTCATATTTATTTCTTGCACTTCTATTAGAGTAAAGTTTTTAGCTCTTTTCAGAGTTAAGTTTTGTCTCCCTTTAGTTTTAGTGTAGAGTTTAGTTTTAGCTCTACCGGGTTTTATCTCACGGGTTTGCTCGCCTTGACCAGGCCGTAAGACGCCTTAGGGAAGACGAGGATTTCTCTTGACAGGCCTCAAGAGAAATCTTAATCATCGAGTGCAGACGTGGTGTCTGGCTTGTTGATTAACTAGGAAGTGTGTTGCACCCCACGGAACTGCAGTGGTAGGGGGCAAATGGTGACAGCCCTGTCCGTCCTTCATAGTCCACCACGTTCGGGTGTATTCATAATAGTAGTGCTGAGCCCGGAGAACCCCCTCTCTCACCCCGTTCTGAGGTTCTCCCGTTCTAGCCGTCGAAGCAAGCTCTGTTCCCGGTATCTAAGCTAGAGTCTAGGCTAAGGCTAGAGTGTCTTTCGCTCTGAGTTAGGAAGTATCTAAGTCCGGTCTCTCCCAACATCTTTCCTTTTCTATAGACTTAGGAGCTCCTGTGTGTCGCTGGTCTTTCAGACCTTCTATCCGGTCATTCATTTGACCATTATCCCTCAAACCTAAAGTTTGTACCCTTGGGTTTTTGGCTTGATATTTCTGGCAAGATTTATCATATCATTCTTCAATACACTTTAACCATCTGCTTCCCTACGGAAATATAAATACGATGCCCTGGAATAACTCCCGAGGTGAAGTGCTACAACGAGATATATTCTGTGCGCTTGCAGAATTCATTTTGCATACAACGACATATCTTCGCGCTCTTGAGTGTTGCTAAAAACGTGACGCTAAGGAGTGCCAACAAAGATATCCTCTCACCAAAGTTAGGTGGGAGAGAGACAAGCTCGCCGCACCAAGGGAGTACACCAGATTGACTCTGTCGATATGCTGGCAGCTAAGATGGACCACCTATTGAAAAAGATGGAATCTCCTGGTAAGGAGATGAATTAGATCGTGGAAGTCCGAATCACATGTGAAACATGTGGAGAAGCAGGACACTCGGGTAACAACTGCCCGATGACACAAGAGGAAGCCTATTTTATCGGAAACAACAACAATTCAGGCTTCCGTCCACAATAAGGTTGGAATTCCAAGCCCAACCTCCCCTTCGGCCAACAGCAAGGTAATAACTCTAACAACGGTTTTCAGCCGTCGTTAAAAGATATCTGGTACGGCCAAAAACAAATTAACGATAGCATTAGCAAGAAATTTATTGCTAATGATAAAGTTATGGAGTCAATGGCCTCCCAGATTGAAGCTTTCATTTATGTTGTCAAGAACCAACTGAGCTTCAACAAAATGAATGAAACTCAAGTAGCTCAGCTGCCCGCATCTTGTCCTAACCCCAATGCGGGAAAGTTACTCGGGCAACCGGAGGTTCCTTTCAAGGAAAATGTTAGTGCGGTAACCACGCGGGCTGGTAAGTCCACACGGGATCCACACAGTCCTCAAGATGCCGGTACCCAACAGAAGGAAGCTAGTGACACCGAGCCAGCAGCCGAAGAGGAAGACGACGAGGAACCCATCCCTGTCTCGAAGGAAGGGAAAGAAACACCAAAAGCCGCTAGCGACAGCCGTGATCCCACTTTCCTCCCGTTCCTCGAACGGAGGATGAGACCAGTGGCCGACGAGCAATTTGACAAGTTCGTCAAGGTAATCAAGAAGGTATACATCAATATGCCACTTCTTGATGCTATGCAGGTCCCAACATATGCCAAGTGCATCAAGGATATACTTAGCAATAAGAGGACTCTACCCACGAGGGAGACGGTACAGCTAACCGAGGAATGCAGCTCCGCCATACTCGGGCCCCACCTTAAGAAGAAGAAAGATCCTGGCTGCCCCACAATATCATGCTCAATTGGAGGCCATGATTTCGACAACGCCCTATGTGACTTGGGGGCGAGCGTCAGCGTAATGCCTAAGGTAGTTTTCGACCACCTTAAACACATTTCGCTTGTCTCTACACCCATGTGTTTGCAGCTAGCGGATCAATCGGTCCGCTACCCACACGGAGTCGCATAAAATGTTCCGGTCAAGAACAGAGATTTCTTCGTCCCTGTGGATTTCATCGTTCTTGACATGGAAGCCGAAGCAAAGAAATCTCTCATCCTTGGGAGACCGTTCTTGAGTACTGCGAATGCAAACATCAACGGGGGAAAGGGACCATTCAACTCAGGATCAACGGAGAAACTGAAAACTTCTCCTTCCCTGCTAAGGAGACCCCTCAACAAGTCAATATGGTCGGAGAAATCATACCCAGAAATCCTAGGATGCCAACCATAGAATCACTCATGAAGATGGTGGAAGCCTTCGCTGCCAAAGAAAAGAAAAGGGATGACCGTTATCATGCACGGCAAAGGATATCGAGAACCAAAGTGCTGAAAGAGCAAGCAAAGCGCGATAAGGAGGTTGAATCCAAGCCCCGTCTGATCCGAAAGGAATGGCGGGTGAAAGCAGCCCCGAATGAAGAATCGGAAAGTTCCACTCAGGACGTAAAACTCGAGCCCTCACCATAAGGTATATGGTACGTATCCATGCATTGCATATAGAATAGGTTTTCCCTTTCTTTACATTCAATTCTTTCTTCCAACATAGCATGTTTAAATTTCGAAACTCGCATCCATATTTTATTTGTGCATTGTTTAGCATATAAAAAAAGAAATTTTTTTGGCCAAATGCCAGGCCGGCCCCACATGTCATCCGTTTTGGCCAGATCACCGAAGCAGGCAACCAGCAATCGTGCATGGGCATGACACGAGGGAGCTGGAGCAAAGTGGAGCCAGCACCAGGCCGAGCGGCCCCAGGCAGGCTGGCCGGCCTCTCTCCACCGTTCCAGTCCCATCTTCACCTACCAGAGCACATTGCACAGGAAAGAGACTACCAACACACGGGATGAGCACCAGCCGTGCCATGTGCAGGCCGATCGGCCTCACACAGGCCGGCCGGCCTCCCCCTGCCTCGCCTCTATAAAAGCCGGTGCCCAGCTCGAGAGCAACTCGCCCCAAGTGCAGGTATGCAAGCTTCCGCAACGCTGCACTCCTCCCTTGCTCTAAATCTCGAAAATCTCTAAGCAAGATTAGAGTGCAACCATAAGAAAATTCTGCTAAATTGATCCTTGAATTCTTGTGAGAACAAACCCTTTCCGGCTGAACGAGAACGTTTGTGGTGGTTCTTACCCCACAAGAACGACTAGAGGGAGAGATGGTTGCCGGGAAACAAATTCCTACTGATAGGATCAGTGGCTCACTATAGGGATCGGTGACTTTTCTGACACGTTCATCTGCAACCCACAATGATATACCTCCACAATTTGTTTCGCGCACAAGGTTATCTCTTAAGTGACTGAGAGCAGGATTGAGGATTGTCTGTGCCACGGATCGTTGACATTTTTGACACATTCATCTGCAACCGGGTGATAAAGAGAAAGTAGTCAACAGTACACTTACGTCCTCTATAGGATCCTCGAGAACAATATAAGTTGGTAATCCTCGTACATCTCTTGACACCAATAGATGTCTTCCTGTTCACTCAGAGGAAATACAAGACTGGAAGGAATGACATATGAATAGAGCTTTCCATCGCTTCATGAGAGACTTTGATCTCGACACTGGTTAAACAACTGGATGATATGGTCCCCAATCTACATGGAAAAGCATCTTTGTGTTTGCAATCCACACTGAGTACCATTTTCTAAATAGGAAAAAAATGTTAACAAATAGTAATTAAAACCTCAACTGCTGGTTGTTCATCATTCAATCTCAAGGACAACAGGATAATACCATGGAATGAATACAACAAACAAAGCATTACAAACAAAATTTTAGGTGGTTTTACACAAACCCCTCCCCCTTACCCCCTTGTCTGTCCCAGCCCTAGCCCGACTAAGCACCACCACACGTTCACAGCCCCCCAAGCCCGACACCCTCCCACCATTTACTCGCCTTGAATAAGCAGCAAATGGTCATAGTTGGCACTAATGTGACCTTTACGCAACCGGCAAAATTCGCTGCTCCACCCCATCTTAACCACCTGCACGCAGCATTTGTGGCCACATCAAAAGCTTTAGCTACTAAGTATACTGGTCAGAGCAACCAGCTTCTCCAATCCATAGCTCAAAGCTAGAAAAAAGGCCACTTGGCAGGAACCTGCCTGGCCTGAGCTCGCCTGTGTAATCTGCGTGCATCTTGTTTAGTTCAGAATGTTGACTTTCATAATAAATTTCTGCTGATTGAGTGGGTTTGGATAAAGAATGAAATGTTGCAAGGCAAATTTATGTTCTTGAGATCACATTTGTGGCAACTCTGACAGGCCAATCCCCATGGCTATTAAGGACCAATTTGTGATTCATGGTGTGTTATTTTTGTGAGCAGAAAAAAAGATGAATTTTAACAAGAAGCTGAGGCGGAAGAGAACAGAGGCCAACTTATGTTAGAAAGACTAAATAAATCCCAAATAATCCTATCAAATCATAACTAATTACTATCCCTAATTACACAGAGCGAAATAATGCAACTTCCATGTTTAGGTCCTTGCCCTGTAGTTGCAATGGAAACAATCTTTTTTTTTTTTGACAAAAACAGCGGGAAAGGTCCCCACTAACTCTTTTTCTTTTGTATTAAAAGGTATATTTAGTACAAGTACAAAGGTACAGGAACCAAAGAGAGATACTAACTATCAAAAAGAAAGGCTACATATTACGGATCCATGATTGAAGAACAACCTTTAGGGAGTCTTAGCTCTAATGACAGCATTCGAAATTTCCTTCTTAAAGCTAACTTTCCACCTGTCCAGACTCCAGAGATGTACTTGCTCGATCAAAGACCACAGCGTTGCGATGACACCAGATACACCAACAGGCCGTGATCATGACTTCCATGAAACATTGCAGTTCAAAAGCTTGTCTTGCCTCAAGTCCCATGTTTACAGGATCTAAGCCAAGGTTCCATTGGATGCCCAAATAGCTCCAACAATCTTGGGTGAAAGGGCACATGAAGATGAGGTGCATAAGGGTCTCTCTTGGCCACCATTGCATAGGACACAGGTGTAGTCGGGAAACAACCAATATTAACTGAGTCAGCATTATATTTGCACCTATGTCTATTTCTTAACCAAGTCAGAAAGCTCTAATTGTTTTTATAAAACTTCAGAACGGTAATCACATTCCCACTGTTCAGACTTCAGACTCAAAAATAAAGAAAGGATGCCCATCACGTCAGAAGCACATGACAAAACCAGTGGACAAATTTAGTGTTCCCTGTATCAGTAGCAGTAGCACGGATATATGCAGCCTTAATTAGACCCAATTAAAAGCATTAAAATTTGGAAGGACAAATGTGATCAAGAACTAATAGAACCAACTGACCTTGTTCAGGCTAGTGACCTTTATATCCACTATTCCTTACCAAACCGCACAACAAAATGGTGGCGTCGATTGAGTAGGGTGAGATACCATTTCAGTGGTTGGCAGGTCAAGGCAGAATCGGGTACTGAAAAATGTGAATTTTAGTTTGGTATTAGATATTTTTACAGTAGGAGCTGAAAGCATGGGAGAATATTTGTTGTTGGCATGAGAGATATTAGGAACAAAAATGTTAGTGTCACGTTCTTGGCGGTGTTTCAAGTGTCTCTGCCTCGGTGCAGCCCCTAACGCTATCGTACACACACAACTACCTCCAGCGGATCCACAGCACAGCAGCCCCGCCGGTGCAACAATGTCCCCGGCACAGCAGCCCCACCGGTACAATGTGTAAAGAATGGTGGAACGTGATACCCGTTAGGGTTCACGGCTTCGTGTTAAATAGGCCGGGAACAGCCCCCGGCGTGGCTTGTACATGAAGAAAGTTTCCTAATCTAACTTATCTACCAAGCTAGATTACAACAACCGAACACAACAGCCTTAGCTGGATTACAACGAAGCCAACAACCCTATCAACAGAACCGCTATCTTAACACCCCCGCTCAATCTCAACTTCCCAGAAGATTGAGATTGTTCTTGAAGTTAATCAACAACCGAGTTGACAGCGGTTTAGTAAATCCATCGGCAACCTGATCTGCAGAATGAATAAACCGTATATCCAAGAGTTTCCTTGCAACTTGCTCTCTCACAAAATGAAAATCAATCTCTATATGTTTTGTGCGAGCGTGAAACACTGGATTTGCAGAGAGATACTTTGCACCTATATTATCACACCACAGTCGTGCTGCTTGAGGATGTGCAATTCCCAACTCATTCAGAAGCTTTCGTACCCACATTACTTCTGATGCTGCATTTGCTAATGCCTTGTACTCAGCCTCAGTGCTCGATCTGGACACTGTTGCTTGTTTCCTTGCACTCCATGATATAAGATTCGAGCCAAGAAACACAGCAAATCCCCCTGTACTGCGACGATCATCAGGACATCCTGCCCAATCCGCATCAGAGAATGCACTTATCAGCATAGACGTGGACTTTCCAATCTTCAAGCCAACACCTATACTTCCTTGCACATATCGTAGTATCCTCTTTACAGCTGACCAATGTGTTGTTGTTGGGGAATGAAGAAACTGACAGACCTTGTTTACTGCAAATGAGATGTCAGGCCGAGTCAAAGTAAGATACTGAAGGGCCCCAACAATACTTCTATAACGAGTGGAGTCTTGAGCTCCTAATTTTTCTCCATCGTGCAAAGAGAGTTTCTCTGAAACAGATAATGGAGTTGTCACAGGTTTACAATCAGCCATATTCACTCGTTGAAGAATGTCCCTTGCATATCTTTCTTGTGTGAGTAACAACTCCCCTCCTGATCTTTTGACCTCAATTCCAAGAAAGTAATGCAGATCACCCAAATCTTTCAAGGCAAATTCACGTTCAATATTCTTAAGTAAAAGTTCAGTAGCTTTTTGTGAGGAGCTAGCAACTATAATATCATCGACATAAACCAATATAAACATGGTGAGTGATCTGTTATTGAAATAGAACAACGACGTATCACCTTTAGAAGGAACAAAACCAAGTTCTTGTAACTTCTGACTCAGTCTTGAATACCAAGCACGTGGTGCCTGTTTGAGACCATAAAGTGCCTTGTCCAACTGCATATGTAGTGAGGAACAGACTTTTCTTCATACCCTGGAGGTTGACGCATGTACACCTCCTCCTCAAGCACTCCATGGAGAAAGGCATTTTGAACATCAAGTTGTCGAAGTGACCAACCCCTGGACATTGCAATGGACAAGACAAGACGAATAGTAGCTGCTTCAACCACTGGACTAAATGTGTCCTCGTAGTCTATCCCATACCTTTGTTTAAATCCCTTTGCAACTAGCCATGCCTTGTAACGATCCACTGTTCCATCGGCTTTCCTTTTTACCTTATACACCCACTTGCAATCAATCACGTTTTTGCCACGCTAAGGAGGTACCAAGTGCCATGTCTTGTTCTTGATCAAGGCTCCAAACTCATTATCCATGGCAGCCTTCCAGTGTGGACTGTTCAATGCATCAGAAAGAGTATTAGGTTCTGAAACCGTAGCTAAATTTGCATACCTGATGGTGCCATCAGTGTAAACTTTGGGCTTGCGTATGCCATGGGTGAGTCTTGTTGCAGGGCGGACCATAGGAGCATCAGGCGTAGCCAATCCATCTGAGGAAACGTTGGCCACGGGATTCAGCGCGGCGGATCCTCCGACATCCCCCCCGTGCAGCGAATCCTGGGGCAGCGGCGCGGTCCGCACACCAGTCTGTGGCGAGCACGTGGCAGCTGGAGAGGGCGGCGTCAAGCGCGTGGTGGAGGTCGAGCCAGGTGGCGCCTGGGGACGCGGCGAAGCGGGGACGTCGTCGACAGCGTCTGCCGCGCCTGCAGGCGAATCTGCCGGCCGCTGATCCGAGGAAGATTGACACGGCGGATCAACCTCGTGTTCAGCGCCACTGTCGTTTTCTCCCGGAGCCCGTTCAAACATGAAATCACGCCGGATTTCAGAGGAATTTCGTCGGATTTCGCCCAAATGTCCACCTCCTTCCTGCTGAAACACACTGGCAGCCTCATTTGGGGAGTTAGACACAGGAGAAGAACCAAACTGATCAAAGGCAGTAGTATCCCCTTGAGAGAAAGAGCTGGAGAGATCGGTCAACAAGGAGATCTCAGAGCGAAGGCGGGCACCAGCGTTTGGATGTAACAGGGAGAAGGGATAAACTGTTTCATCGAATACGACATCTCGAGATATATAAACACGGCCAGCCTTGACATCAAGACACTTGAACCCTTTGTGAATTGGACTATACCCAAGGAATACACACTGTAACGATCGGAAGGCAAGCTTACGGGTATTATAGGGACGCAAGTTGGGCCAGCAGGCACAACCAAACGTGTGAAGCTGTGTATAGTCGGGTTTAGATGAAAAAAGGCGTTCAAGAGATGTAGAATTCCCAATAACCGGGCTGGGAAGGCGATTGATGAGGTAAACGGCCATGGTGAAGGCTTCATCCCAAAATTTCAAAGGCATGGATGCGTGGGCTAGGAGTGAAAGCCCTACATCAACAATATGCCGATGCTTACGCTCTGCAGACCCATTTTGTTGGTGTGCATGAGGACATGAAACGTGATGAGTGATCCCAACACGTTGGAAGAAAGAATTCAGTTTTTGATACTCCCCTCCCCAATCAGTTTGCATGGCCTTAATTTTGCGGTCAAACAAGCGCTCAACTAAGTTTTGAAACTCATGAAAGCGTTGAAAAACTTCAGATTTGTGTCGAATCAAGTATATCCAAGTGAACTTGCTGAAATCATCAATGAAGCTAACATAATAATTGTATCTTCCAATAGAGGTGGGAGCTGGTCCCCATACATCAGAAAATACAAGATCCAAAGGATGATTCGACACACTAATGGATTTGGGATAGGGCAACTGATGGCTCTTCCCTAATTGACACGCATCACATACGGTCTCGTTATTCAACTCAGAAACAAAAGGAATTTTATTGTCACTAAGGACTCGATGGACAACCTTGGAAGAAGGATGTCCTAGGCGGCTATGCCACCTGGACGAGAGAAGCTTGATTGCACCACAAGCTTGCTTATTCTGAAGAGGCTTCAAGGGATAGAGACCCCGCTCACATCTGCCGCGAAGAAGGACCCTTCTCGTTGCTCGATCCTTGAGAAGAAAAAAATCGGGATGGAGTTCCAAGAAGGCGTTATTGTCAGACGTAAAACGATGGACAGAGATCAAATTTTTGTGGGCAGCAGGAGCATAAAGAACATTTTTTAAAACAAGATCTCGATTAGGGGTACTAACAATGCTTTGACCAATTTGTTTAATCTCCATACCTGTGCCAGAGGCGGTGTGGATCTGGTCAGAGCCAGAGTACTCATCTCTCATGGTGATTTTCTCCAAGTCACCAGTGATGTTGTCGGTGGCGCCGGAGTCAATATACCAATTGCTGTCGACGCCGTAGGAGGTGGTTGCAGACGAGGCGCTCTTCTGATCAGGAACGCCGGTGAAGGACGCATCAAAGCGCTTGTAGCACTTGATCACTGCGTCGCCCTCCTTGCCACACAGTTGGCAGACAGGTCGCTCGGAGGTACCGTTGCCACCCTGACGTCCATTGCCGCGGCCGCGACCAAAGCCACCACGGCCACGACCACCACCACCCCTGTTACCACGAGGGTTTCCACCACCGCGTCCTCCACGAGACGCCATGTGGGCGGAAGATCCAGAGCCATTGCCCTGGAGGAGATCCATGCGTTGCTCAAAACTCGTGAGCTGGTTGAAGAGCTCCCCGGGGGAGATTGACTCCACCCGAGCAGCTATAGCCGATACCAGCGGGTTGTACTCGAGATCGAGCCCCGCCAGTATGTAGGAGACGAACTCCTCATCTTCAAGCTTCTTCCCCGCAGATGCCATCTCATCCGCGAGGGTCTTCATCTTGCCGTAGTACTCGGCAGCGGTGGAGGTGCCCTTCTGCGTCGTGGCTAGGGCGATGCGCGTGTTGATGACGCGTGCACGAGATTGCGACGCGAACAGGGTGTCAATGGCGACCCATGCTTCTCGTGCCGTAGTCGATGAGATCACCTGAACAAGTATGTCGCGAGACAAAGATGACAACAGGTAATTCAGTACCTGCTGATCGCGCACCTCCCACTGCTCATAGGCAGGGTTGGCAACAAGTTCAGCGTCGGTGGCGCTCCTGGGAATCATCTTCTCCGGTGCTTGGGCAGATCTGTTGACAAGGCTCGCCATCTGCGCGCCTCGCAGAGCGGACAGAACTTGGGCTCTCCACAGGGGAAAGTTGTTCTTGGCAAGCTTCTCCGTGACCGGATAGCCAGGCGTTGGCGATGATGCGGAGAACGGAACGAGCGCCATGAGGAAGATGGAAAGGAAAGAAGGCTCTGATTACCATGTAAAGAATGGTGGAACGTGATACCCGTTAGGGTTCACGGCTTCGTGTTAAATAGGCCGGGAACAGCCCCCGGCGTGGCTTGTACATGAAGAAAGTTTCCTAATCTAACTTATCTACCAAGCTAGATTACAACAACCGAACACAACAGCCTTAGCTGGATTACAACGAAGCCAACAACCCTATCAACAGAACCGCTATCTTAACACAATGCATGGCAACTTTTGAGCGGTGTGCAGCCCCACGATCTATCTATAACTATACCAGTGACGTCAGAGCACAGGTCAAAACCAGTGAATATATTTAAGTGTCCACATAATAGTAGCAGTAGCTAGCACTGCTATATGAAACCTGGAACCTTCGACCCAATAGGAGCATTAAAATTTGGTAGGACAGAAGTGATCCAGAACTAATAATAGAACCATCAAATCATGTTCAGGCTAAGGCCAGAATTGATGACATCCATCATTCCGCACCAAACCCAACAATAAAATGGTGGCGTCTATCGCGTAGGGTGAGATACCATTTCGCAGGGCAGGGCAGAACCGGAGAGTGAAAGATGTGAATTCTAGTTTGGTATTGGTGTTGTGGGCAGTAGGATACGAAAGTATGGGAGACCACATACCACGTTCTAGCTCCAATTTGCTCTTGGCATGCGCATGAGAGGCATTACGAACACAACCGTTAGCGTGACAGTCCTTCAAGGTGTGTCATGTGTCTGCCTCGGTGCACCAGATCGTCGTCGTACAATCCCATGCTTGCGTCTGGTCACCTCGAGCAGATCTCCGGCACAGCAACCCCACAGTGGAACGAGTAGGACAACGGAAACTTTGAGCCGTGCGGTGCCCTGACTCCTCATCTCTGCCTCACATCGGTGCAGCCTGTTCAGATGATTGTGCGCATGGCAGTGCAGCAACAGTAGGAGCTCGGGAGTCGATTCGTTGGATCTAATTTGGCACTCAAGATCATACGGCCCCATAGAGCAAACCATAGCAATGGAAATGTGAAAACTGCATTGTTTTATTTCAATTCTACAACCGCCTCCATGTATACTAGCCCTAGAAATAATTAACGCCAATCATCTTAATTAATTAACGCCAGGCTGAATATTAGAAAAATAACAGCCACACTTAGGGCCTAGCCACACTGCACGCTGCACACAAGTACAACGCGCACCACCACCTTCCTAGTAGTTCTAGGACCACGCCCGCGCATGCTGCACATTCAGGGTCGGGGTGGGAGTTGCGAGTAGTAGGAAATAATTTCATAACAGAATATGCCTCGTGAAATTTTTGGAGCTCACCGGTCACCACCAACGCTCCTTTTTTTTCTTTTTTGCCTAGCATCGATGGGTTTTTTTTAAAGATGATGTATTTACCACCAACGCTCCTTTGTTCAGTTAAGCCGGCCGACCTTAGAAATGTAGAATCATAGATTTCTTCTTTTTTTGAGCATTAGAATCATAGATTTCATGATGAGCACTACTAGAGAGAAGTGATCTTTCGGCCATGTCGTTTAGTACCGGTTGTTTTTTATCTGGTACCATGCTTTAGTACCTGTTATATAGAATGGGCTATTTAGTACCGGATAGAGCCATCAGCCGGCACTAAAAGACACCACCAACGTCGGAAGAAACGATTTAGTATCGGCTGATAGCGCCCCGGACATTTAGTATCGGGTGAAGGCCTCAAACGGTACAAAATGTTGCCCATCAATACCGGTTGTTAGCCTCCACCGGTACTGACGCAGGGAGGAAGGAAACATCGCGCTGCACATGCAACGCTTCCGGCCCTCTCTCCTCTCCTCTATCTTTAATTCTTGTCCTCTCCAACCTTGTCAACACCTCTTCCTATCCCCTCTTCCCTGCTCTAACCTTATCCTGCTATCTCTGCAGGCTCCGGCGGCGGTGCCACGGTCGAGTATTTGAAGATGAATATTTGAAGGTATTTTTAGCTTCCAAATGACAGTATTCAAACCATCCAAATCTGGTGCTACATGTGATAGAGCGGCGGATGAGTCGGTGGTGTGTTCAAGGCAACCGTCAGTGCAACGGCTAGTTGTCCAAGAAGCTCCGGGGGTAAAGGTCGGTGACCATCGGATGGGTCGGTGCTACGCAGAAAAACAGCCTGTTGGAGCAACGACTAGTTTCAAGTGTTGGGGCTATATATACCGCCAACCCTGGCCATTTGGAGTGTGCTAGAGCTTGGAGAAGCTATTAGCTTTGTTCTCACATACACACAAGTGCTCTTGCCACCAAAGTGGTTAATAGAAGATTTAGGCAACTAGTTTCAAGCTTGGGCTTTGATTAGAGCTAGTTTAGGCCTCTTAGTGTATTGCTTTAGGTGTTAGCCTAGAGTTAGGCAAGGTGTATATACCTCTTGTGTATCAGTGCTTAGGGCACACCAACAGTTGTAAGTATCGGAGCTTGTAAGTCTTGCGAGACCCTCCAACCGCGTTTGTGGAGTGGCCGCCGTTTCTTTGTACTAGGGAGGTGAGGCCCTAGGCATTTGCCGAAGCTAAACCAAGTGGAGGCGGCGAGGAGCATCCGGGACAGGCCAAGCGGAGATCCACTTGCGAGTGGGGAAGTCCCGTAGGCTATCCTACGGAGTGACCCGACCGGGGAGTACATGCCTTTGCACGGGCATTCCCTTTGAGAGGGGCTCCAACAATGCGGACTAGTGGAAAGCCATGGCTTTCTGATACCTCGGGATACATCGCCGTGTCGGAAGTTTGCATTCTCTACCCTTTACTTCTGCATTTAGTTATTGCACTAATTTCTGCATTTACCATTCCTAGAATTGCCATGTGTAGTTGCTAGGATTGGAACCTATAGTGCAAAACTTTTAGCGGTAGAGATTGCAACACATAGAAAAACATAGTGCACATTTAGATAGAAATCGAAATAGGTTTTTATATGTGCTTTTAGCCATAGTTCTTTTTAGATACACCTAATTCAACCCCCTCTTAGGGTGTCATGGTCCCTTCAGAATGTTTTAAACTTGTAAGGTGGCTCTTCACTTCTTCTTTTTCCTCAGTTAAATTTCCTCCTACCGCTCCTTTGCTTATCTTTCTTCTTTGTTCCGGAAGAAGATGAAGATGAAGGAAGTGTTGGAAAGAGAAAACTGAGAGGAGAGAGAAAGGAGTGAAGAGCCGGAGGCAACCTATTTTTTTGGGTGAAAACTTTAGTACATGTTAATGCTCTCAGCAGGTACTAAATTGCTCTGTTTAGTACCAGTAACCAACTGGCAAAAACGCCTAGTGACCAGAAATAGCAGCGCATGCGGCGCACCCATGACAGCGCTGCTAGTCGCCACTGGCGCCACCTAAGCCTGGTGCGGACCGCCGCTGCTTGCTAGCTGCTCCTGCTAGATGCTGCCACAAATGTGGAGCAGCGCTCGTAGTGGCTAATAATGTCGAGGAGAAGCAGCCGTGGGAGTCGTCTTTGGCTGCACGGTGGCACTACTGCTGAAATAAGGGCGGTGGCAAGGTGGTTCTCGTGTGATGGCTAACGCTATGCAGCCTGAGGGCTTTAGTGGGTGGAGGTCATTGTTGGTCGATCTCTTCCCCACCACGGCCTTTTGGGCCGTGGTGGGCTCTCTCCTTGTGCCCTGATCGGGGGCACCCAACCTAGCATTGGTTGGTGGGCCCCCATCGCACAGTGCTATAAAGATGAGGGTGGGGCTAGGGCGCTCGGCACGAGGTTCACCGCGCCGCCAGTCACCACCTCACAACCCTACCGATTGAGGGAGCACTGGAGCGGCGGGAAGCGCCGCCACCGCCGCCGCCGACGTCTGGGTGGATCCGGCGCACACGGTGCCACCGCCTCGACCTCAACCGAAGGCTGACCGCATCCCCAACGCCTCCTCAACCCGCGGCCGCCCCAGCGACCGCCACCGCCGCCATGGCCGCTGTCAACCCCGTCGCCACCACCAACGGTCTGTGCATCCCCATTCCTCCCTCTAGGTGTATATGCTCTAGATCTAGGTGTTCTTCATGCATGTATAAGTGTTAGCCATGTTTTACCCTATTATCAAGTTATACCCGTGATTAATCTACTGCTAATGATCCTAGAATCCTATCAATGGTATCAGTTAGCCTAATCTAGTAGTAGATTAGTTCTTGGGTAGTTTTTACACTTGAAATGTTCAAGTTTTACTCGCTGTTAATCCAAACAGAGGGGTAGGGGGTGTAGAAACCGAAGCAAATCAAGAAAAATCGACGAAGTTCGATGAGAATCATAGAAAAGGAAGCAAAAATCCATGAAAAATTGGAAAAGAAAGTGGATCTCGGATCCAAAATCCAAAACCCTAACCCTAACCCTAGATCTACAAGAAAGGGGCGCGGTGTGGGGGAGGACCTACCTCTTGGTCTTCTCCGCCGTCGGCCGTCATCGCCGTGCGCGGGAAAGGTCGCCGGAGCGACACCGCTCGACGGCAGCACGCTCGCCGTGATGGGAACGCGCGCGCCGGCGAGGGGCATCACCCCAGCGTCGCGGAAGGAGGGAGGAGAGCGCGCAGGCCTTGCGCCGGCGGTGCTCATCCTCACCATGCGCCGGTGAGACGCCGGCCATGGCGGGCTCGTGACCACCTCGCCCTCTCTCTCTGGGTCTTGTGGATCTGGGGGAGGGGAGCAGCTAGGGGAAGAAGAGGAGGAGGAGCGCTGCGGCCATGGCCGGCGCCGCTCGTCCCCGTCATCGCCGGCGAAGACGCCGGCCATGGCCACCGCCGCTGCGCGCGCGCCACCGGACCGGGAGCGGAGAAGGCAGGGGGGAGAAAAAGGAAAGTGCCCTAGGGTTAGGGTTTCCCCGGGCCGGCGTCGCGTTTTCTACGGGCGAGGTACGCGGGGAGCCGTCGATCTCCGATCGGCGGATCGGACGGCCGAGAGAGCTCGGCGCCGACTCGGGCCAGACGCGGCCCGTGCGGGAGGTAAAGCTGGGCCGGTTTGGCGGCCCAGCCGTTGGCTGCTGGGCTGCAGCCCAAGCGAGCGGGCGCGGGCGCGCCGGGCCACAAAAGCGCGGCTGGGCCGGGCCGCCAAGGGTGATTTTCGCGCACGAACAAAAGTCCGAGGGGGAAAATCAGACTTCTTTCGCGAAATAGAAAAAACGGGCTGGTCGTGCTGCTGGGCCGAAGCGCGCGGAGGCGCAATGCGCGCGGAGGCGCAATGCGCGCGCGCATGGGCCGTGGGCCAAATTCGCTTGCGGGTTTCAGTTGACGCTGTGAACAGTAGTTTTTCACTTTTATGTATATAATTTTCAGAACCTATATTTGGTTGTTTTTGTGTTTATTTGCATGTTTTCAAGTAAATATCTCTATTTAAATTTTTGCACATGGTAATTAATTTTACAGAGAGTAGAATGCTTCTGAAAATTAACTTTTCTCATGATATTTGATGTTTTTCCGCTGCGTAATTTATTCTCTAGTTAAATTGAACTAAAGGAATATTTAATTAGAGAAGTAGAAATGTTTCATATTCAGTTTTATGATATTGTTATTTTCTGGACAAAGCTGATAATTGCAATATCATAAATATTCTTGTTCAAGTTATGATGCATTTATTCTATTTTCTGCCTAAAGGTGATATAGAATTGATGTAGAAAGCATGTTGTATGTGTTGATTTTGACCAAAGTTAAATTAATACATGCAATATTTATTTTTTATTATTGTTCTCACCAATTTTATGTCCAAATTTCAGGCCCAAATGCTATGAGATACGTTGCTGGTATTGAGGACCCGGTGTGTCCGAGGACCGGTGGATGGTCGCTTCCTGGTGTGATGAGTGATTGACAACGTGGTGTGGATTGACGTTTCCCTTGGCTCAAGTATTGCAGGTGTAGAATGCGGCTTGGTTGCATTGGTGCAGGTGAAGAACAGGCGCGAAAGATCTTAGCCATGGCGGCCTCCGAGGAGCGGAGAGACAAGTAGGCTTGGTTCGAGGGACCCGGTGGCCGGTGGATCAAGTGCGGTTCACATGCTGGCAAGAACGAGCAAGGGGACGTGGTTCCGGTGCGAGGTAGCGGCTCACAATCGAAGCTCGTACGCGGACGAGAAGCCAGCGCAAGGTGGCGGCTAACAACCGAAGTTTGCGCGCGGGGTTTGGTGATTTGGCCACAAAATCATCGGTGGACGGTTTCCCTTGGTTTGGGCCTCAAAACCAATGACCGAGGACTCGACGAGGCGAACTTGGGCAGCTGGGCCGAGTGAGGCTGACAGGGGCGGTTTAACCGCCCCCCCCCTGGGCTGGCCCAAGAACGGCGTCGAGGAGCTTCGATCCGGAGGACACGCGGCGTGACTGCAAGGCTTGCGTCGGAGGGAAGCTAGCTTGCAGTGGAAGGTGCCCGAGCCGGAAAATATCTGAGATCAAAATGTCAAATTTGCCCCTAAGGGTATGTATCACTTAGGGGTAGTTTAGTCTTTAGAGCACCACCACTTGGACTACTAATAGCCCCTCCCAGGGCTGGTGGCTGCTATCTCTTCTAGTTATCTCTTTAGGTTTTACTTTGAACTTGTTTTCCCTTTCATCCCCTACACCTAGAACTACTTCGAATCATTCCTAGTTTGTATAGGTGAATTCATGGTTATGTGATTGAGTTTGTGCTGCTCATCTGTGTATCTTGATGTACATTTTTCTTGCTTTTGTATCTTGTTTTCATCTTTTGTATCATATTTTAGGATGAGCTTCTCCTATATGCAGTGATTGGTACAACTTGCTACATTTTAGAGTTTAGGCAGGCTGGCTAGGGATTGATTGTATGGATGGCTATGCTCTTGATGGTTTTGATATATATTCTATTGAGATAGTCTCTTTTCGAAATTAAAATGACAAACTGAACTTAAACCTCTTCACCCATGAGTAAATGCCTTTGCATGTCTTGTTTGAGCCGAAATGGCTATATCTGGCTTAGGATCATGTTAGGGTGTGATATTCTTTTCAATTAGGTCAAAGACCTTTGTCATTATAAATGTTTAGCCCATGCTTTATCTTGTGGAGGAGCATAAGCTTCTTTCTGTCGCAAAGACATTTCATGTGCCATGCTTAATTTGAAAAACTTGAAAAATGAGATGTCTATGCATGAAAGAAGAAAATTGAGAAAAAGATATACTTGCAGAAAATTATGCTCATGTCTCTATGCTTTCACTATTGCACACACTTGCACACATGGGTGCTAAGCGGTTGCATGTTGTTTGCCAGAGAAGTCTCCCATGAGAAGTGAACACATGGCTCCGTGCTTTGACATGACATGAGGTAGAACTTGGGCGTTTATGATGATCTTTTGTCAAGAATGCTTGTCCTTTCATGATTTTGGTGAGATGAAGTTCATTTTTGCTTGAACAATCCATGGTTAGGACTTTGCTCATGTGGTGACATTTTTGATAAAACTCCACAATTTGCTCATGGCTTTGTCAATTGGATATATATCTTCACCTTCTTGATGGCAATGCCCGTGTGACATGATGAACTATCTTGTTTGCCTCCTCTCTAACTTGTAGCATTTTGTATTGCTCATTGTATATTTGAGAAGCTTGTAGTTGCATTTTGTACATTTTTGCCTTGATGTGTGCATTGTCAACAAGGGGGAGAATTTCTGGAGCATTTGGCAAGGGGGAGATGTTGCTGGATCTTTGAGAAAGTTTTTGCTCTAGATTTTGCCGGATTTGTGTGAGAGATTGAAAGTTTTGCCCAGATGAGGTCTTGTGAAAATTTGCGAAGTTTCTGAGAGTTTGATCATTGGAATATCTAGCTGGGCATATTTGGAAGGTTTTCAAGTTGGAACGGCATCGTTGCGAGTTGGTTTGTGCAATTTTGGCATTTTCAACTTTTGTCATCTGCCAGGGGCGGTTTAACCGCCCCCCCTGGGCGGTTTAACCGCCCCTGTGCTGAGTGCACAAAGTTTGTGTTGGTTTGAGCTATTTTCGAGTGTTTTTCGCACGCACAAGTTCACTTGTTCAGGGGGAGTTGCATCTTTGCAGGGGGAGTGCCTTGAGTGTCCTGAAAAGTGAGTTGGAGGTTTTGAAGTTTGTGATTTGTGCTTTGTGCTTTTGCTCTTTTGCCGATGGTGTTGAGCCCTTTCGCTTCTTCTTGAAGGGTCGGCGTTTCTGGAGCTTTCTCTTGCAGAGTGATTTTGTTCTCGGCTTGTTCTAGCTTTTAGTCACTTGCTTGAGTCTTGTTTTCGATTTCTTTTATATTTTCTTCATATCAATGGTTACTATGTGTGTTGTCAATGCACTCATCAAGGGGGAGATTGAGGACCCGGTGTGTCCGAGGACCGGTGGATGGTCGCTTCCTGGTGTGATGAGTGATTGACAACGTGGTGTGGATTGACGTTTCCCTTGGCTCAAGTATTGCAGGTGTAGAATGCGGCTTGGTTGCATTGGTGCAGGTGAAGAACAGGCGCGAAAGGTCTTAGCCATGGCGGCCTCCGAGGAGCGGAGAGACAAGTAGGCTTGGTTCGAGGGACCCAGTGGCCGGTGGATCAAGTGCGGTTCACATGCTGGCAAGAACGAGCAAGGGGACGTGGTTCCGGTGCGAGGTAGCGGCTCACAACCGAAGCTCGTACGCGGACGAGAAGCCGGCGCAAGGTGGCGGCTAACAACCGAAGTTTGCGCGCGGGGTTTGGTGATTTGGCCACAAAATCATCGGTGGACGGTTTCCCTTGGTTTGGGCCTCAAAACCAAGGACCGAGGACTCGACG
The DNA here is from genome assembly GCA_015476505.1 of Urochloa ruziziensis. Taxonomy (NCBI): domain Eukaryota; kingdom Viridiplantae; phylum Streptophyta; class Magnoliopsida; order Poales; family Poaceae; genus Urochloa; species Urochloa ruziziensis. The sequence continues at coordinate 12,319,459 of CM027120.1, read as the reverse complement.
AGGCGAACTTGGGCAGCTGGGCCGAGTGAGGCTGACAGGGGCGGTTTAACCGCCCCCCATGGCCGGTTTAACCGCCCCCCCCCCCCCCGGGCTGGCCCAAGAACAGCGTCGAGGAGCTTCGATCCGGAGGACACGCGGCGTGACTGCAAGGCTTGCGTCGGAGGGAAGCTAGCTTGCAGTGGAAGGTGCCCGAGCCGGAAAATATCTGAGATCAAAATGTCAAATTTGCCCCTGAGGGGTATGTATCACTTAGGGGTAGTTTAGTCTTTAGAGCACCTACCACTTGGACTACTAATAGCCCCTCCCAGGGCTGGTGGCTGCTATCTCTTCTAGTTATCTCTTTAGGTTTTACTTTGAACTTGTTTTCCCTTTCATCCCCTACACCTAGAACTACTTCGAATCATTCCTAGTTTGTATAGGTGAATTCATGGTTATGTGATTGAGTTTGTGCTGCTCATCTTTGTATCTTGATGTACATTTTTCTTGCTTTTGTATCTTGTTTTCATCTTTTGTATCATATTTTACGATGAGCTTCTCCTATATGCAGTGATTGGTACAACTTGCTACATTTTAGAGTTTAGGCAGGCTGGCTAGGGATTGATTGTATGGATGGCTATGCTCTTGATGGTTTTGATATATATTCTATTGAGATAGTCTCTTTTCGAAATTAAAATGACAAACTGAACTTAAACCTCTTCACCCATGAGTAAATGCCTTTGCATGTCTTGTTTGAGCCGAAATAGCTATATCTGGCTTAGGATCATGTTAGGGTGTGATATTCTTTTCAATTGGGTCATCATTATAAATGTTTAGCCCATGCTTTATCTTGTGGAGGAGCATAAGCTTCTTTCTGTCGCAAAGACATTTCATGTGCCATGCTTAATTTGAAAAACTTGAAAAATGAGATGTCTATGCATGAAAGAAGAAAATTGAGAAAAAGATATACTTGCAGAAAATTATGCTCATGTCTCTATGCTCATGTCTCTTCCGCCGCTAGAATTTTCAGACTTAGAACAATGTATTGATTGCATCAAAGGCAAATACGTTAAGCAAGTAAACAAAGTAGCAAAACGAAGCACGAGAACCTTAGACATAATACACAAAGACATATGTGGTCCGTTTCCCGTTGCATCAGTGAATGGTTTTGATTCTTTCATCACATTCACAGACGATTACTCTCGTTATGGTTACATTTATCAAATAAAACACAAGTCAGAAGCGTTGGATAAATTCAAGATATTCAAAGCTGAGGTTGAGAATCAGCTTAATAAGAAAATAAAATTAGTAAGATCAGACCGTGGGGGGAGTACTACGGTCGACACACCCCGTATGGCCAAATTCCAGGACCTTTTGCAAGGTACCTACAGGAAAATGTCATAGTTGCCTAGTATAGTGCACTGGGTGACCCACAGCAAAATGGAGTAGCTAAAAGGAGAAACCGTACCTTCATGGATATGGTTAGAAGCATGATAAGCTATTCCACTTTACCAGTTAATTTGTGGATGGAGGCTCTAAAGACTGCCATTCACATCCTAAACAAAGTGCCTAGCAAAGCAGTTACTACAACACCTTATGAACTGTGGACGGGTAGAGAACCCTCTCTCAGATATATGCGTGTATGGGGCTGCCCCGCTGAGGCTAAGATTTTGAACCCAAATATTGGGAAGCTAGATCCCAAGACAGTCAGTTGCTATTTCATTGGCTATACTGAAAAGACAAAAGGTTATCGTTTCTATTGTCCTAACAGACACACAAAGTTTGTAGAAACGAGACATGCAGTTTTTCTGGAGAATGAAATGATCAGGGGGAGCATGGCTACTCGAGAGATTGATCTTGAGGAGAAGCGGGTTTTTGCACCTTGCCCAATGATTCAAGAACCTTTTTTCGAGTTACCTATGTCAATTCCAACAGTGGAAGCCACTGTGACACCGGTACAAGCTCCTAGTCCTGTAGTGCAAGCAATGAATGAGAACGTGGAACCTATTCCTCAAGTTCAACCAATTGTGGCACAAGATGTTGAACCAATTGTTGCACAAGAAATAGAACCTCAACAGCCTGTGGTTCCTGAAGTACCGGTTGTTGAGCCAGCTGCCGAACCAGCTGGAGGAGGACTGAGAAGGTCTACAAGAGTGAGACGCTCAGCCATTCCTGATTGCTATGAAAATTGCAACTTAGAAGAATTTCAAATGAGGGGTGATCCCGTCACATTTGAAGAGGCTATGAGAAGCGCTCAGTCTGAAAAATGGCTTGAAGCCATGCAAGAAGAAATGAAATCAATGAGTGCCAACAGAGTTTGGGACTTAGAAGTAATTCCTAAAGGAGCCAAATCAGTAGGCTGCAAATGGGTCTATAAAACAAAATGTGACTCCAAAGGGAATATTGAAAGATATAAAGCGTGACTTGTGGCCAAGGGGTTCACACAAAGAGAAGGAATAGATTACAGTGAGACGTTATCTCCGGTCTCGTCTAAAGATGCCTTTAGAATTATAATGGCATTAGTGGCACACTATGATTTAGAATTACATCAGATGGATGTAAAGACAGCGTTCTTAAACGGGGATCTGTTTGAAAACGTCTACATGACTCAGCCTAAAGGTTTTGTTGTGGAAGGCAAAGAAAACATGGGATGCCGCCTAAGAAAATCCATTTATGGATTAAAAAAAGCTTCTAGGCAATGGTACTTGAAGTTTGATGAGACAATTAAGAAATTTGGGTTTAAGGCAAACATAGAGGACAATTGCATATATGCAAAGTTTAAGAATGGAAAATACATTTTCCTAATCCTATATGTGGATGATATCCTGCTTGCTAGCAGTGATACAAGAATGTTGCAAGAAACAAAAATGTTTTAGTCCTCTAATTTTGATATGAAAGATCTTGGTGAGGCTTCATATGTTCTAGGCATTGAAATTCACCGAGATAGAAGAAACGGGGTTTTAGGACTATCGCAAAAGACATATTTGGAGAAGATCCTAAAGAAATATAATATGCATGCGAGTAAAGCCATACCTGCACCGATAGTGCAGGGCGATAAGTTTGGGGATTTTCAACGCCCCAGGAACCAATATGAGATCGATCAAATGAAAATGGTTCCATATGCTTCAGCAGTTGGTAGCTTATAGTACGCACAAGTGTGCACTCGTCCTGATTTAGCATATATCACCGGAGTACTCGGTAGATATCAAGATAACCCAGGCATAGAGCACTGGAAAATGGCAAAGAAAGCTTTGTGGTATGTGCAAGGCACAAAAGACCTCATGCTAATATACAGAAGATCTGATTCTCTGGAGATAAGAGGATATTCAGATGCAGATTTTGCGGGAGATAAGGATGATAGAAAGTCCACGTCAGGTTATGTATTCACTCTCGCAGGGGGAGCTATTTCGTGGAGAAGCTCTAAACAAACTCTGGTTGCTTCATCTACGATGTATGCAGAGTTTATAGCATGCTATGAGGCAACGTTGCAGGCCAAGTGGCTAAAGAAATTTATACCCGACTTGAAAGTGGTAGATTGTATTAATAGACCACTTAAAATGTACTGTGATAATGAGCCCGCAGTATTTTATGCTCACAACAACAAGTCGAGTAATGCTACCAAACCAATAGAGATAAAGTTCTATGTTGTGAAAGATAAAATCCAGGATCACACCATAAGTCTGGAGCATATAAGTACGAAAAATATGCTAGCGGATCCGCTCACTAAAGGCTTACCACCCAGTGTGTTTAGAGAACACATTACCGGTATGGGTTTAAAGGAAAGCCTTATGATCACTGGATAATGGCCCGAGTAATGGTCCTTCGTAATGGAGAAGTTTATTGTGGCTGATTAATCTAATTGAAATGACAATTTTTGATGACTCATGCTCAATGTGCCTTTTTGTTATGAAGTGGATATCAAGCGAAGAGCTTAAGGTAAGAAAACTTAAGGTGAGATCGAGGGGGAGATTGTTGGGTCGATCTCTTCCCCACCACGGCCCAAAGGCCATGGTGGGCTCTCTCCTTGCACCCTGATCGGGGGCACCCAACCTAGCATTGGTTGGTGGGCCCCCGTCGCACAGTGCTATAAAGATGAGGGTGGGGCTAGGGCGCTCGGCACGAGGTTCACCGCGCCGCCAGCCACCACCCCACAACCCTACCGATTGAGGGAGCACTGGAGCGGCGAGAAGCGCCGCCACCGCCGCCGCTGACGTCTGGGTGGATCCGGCGCACACGGTGCCACCGCCCCGACCTGAACCGAAGGCTGACCACATCCCCAACGCCTCCTCAACCCGCGGTCGTCTCAGCGACCGCCACCGCCGCCATGGCCGCTGTCGACCCCGTCGCCACCACCAACGGTCTGTGCATCCCCATTCCTCCCTCTAGGTGTATATGCTCTAGATCTAGGTGTTCTTCATGCATGTATAAGTGTTAGCCATGTTTTACCCTATTATCAAGTTATACCCGTGATTAATCTACTGCTAATGATCCTAGAATCCTATCAGTCATCTCCGTCCCCGACCCGTGCTTCAAGCAATTAACAAGCGCGACCGCCAACACACAATACATCAAGTTCTGCCTTTCAAATGGTCCATGCCGCTAGCACGACCAAGTCACTGGTGACGACAATTGCTACGTCTTTTGATGTAGTTACCTCACTGGAGGCATTGTTGTGGCCTACAAACCGATTCGGTTTTGCAAGTGGGGACTTGGACCACTCCTATGTGGACGGTCGGATGATGGCGGCCTCGACATCGCTCACTTCGTGAAGGCATCATTTTGCATGACCCTCTCACCCTAGACCTGCCTCCTTTGGCTCAGAGTTGTGAGTCAATCGGTGCTGTGTGCAGTGTGTCTTGATGGTGTCTATCTCCACTACAGACCTCAGTCGTGTTAGATCTTTTTTTAGGTCGGGCTCTTTTATTCTTCTTGGCAATGTGTCTTTTGTTTTCTCTATTGTGTTGTATTTCTATGCTTTGGGGGTTCTCTCAAAGTGGTTTCGTTGTAATTCTCTTCCACTTAATACAAAAATGTGTCATGCACGTTCTAAAAAATAGGAGCATTAAAAATTGGTAGGACTATGGTGATCCAGAACTAACAGAACCAGCATACAGTGTTGAGGCTAAGGAATTGATGATATCAACCATTCCACACCAAACTCAACAATATAATACTGTCATCGATTTAGCAGGGTGAGATACCATTTTAGTGGTTGTGGTTGGCAGGGCAGGGCAGAATCGGAGAGTGAAAGATGTGAATTCTAGTTTGGTATTGGTGTTCTGGATAGTAGGAGCTAAAATATGGGAGACTACCAAATTCTAGCTCTGATTTGCTGCTAGCATGAGAGGCATTAGGAATAGCGTGACCATGCATCGCGGTGTGTCACGTGCCTCTCCCTAGCTTCACACAGTCGCTGATGTACAATCGCATGCTTGCTAGCCACCTCCAGTGAATCCCCGGCAGAGCAGCCCCACCAGTGGAACGAGTAGGACAATAACAACTTTGAGCCATCCGCTGTCCAGACTCCGAACCGCCATGCGTTCCCTCGCTTCGGTGCAGTCTTGTCAGATCGCACTGCAGCAAGAGCATACGGTCGGGACTCAGGAGTGCATTCGTTGGAGCTAATTTGACGCTCAAGATCATACGGCCCCAGAGAAAAGACCTTAACAATGGAATTATTGAATTACATTGTTTTATTTTAATTCTACGCTTTAATTTCCTGATCTTTAATTTTTTATGATTCTTCCACTGCGCAAAGAAAGATTTTAAGGGCCAGCTAAAATGGATTTCTAATGCCGGATTTTACCACTGCCTTGATGTAACTAGATCTAGAAATAATTTAGTTTCGTGCAGATCAAACAACCGGCCCTACGAATACTTTTTATGCCGCCGGTCATCTTGTTGATGGCAACGGACCTAGAAACCTATTCTGAATATTAGAAAGAGTAAATTTCACCAGCGGTCCATGAACTTGTCCTGAATTCTCATCTCGGTCTTGGTACTCTCAAAATTCGCATTTAGGTCAACTAGTCCCGCACTCATCCAGGTCCCGATAATTTCAAAATGCACACAACGGTCCTCGAACTTGTCCCACGGTCTCATAAAGGTCCATATACTTCCAAAATGCATTTAATTATTTATAAAAATATTTTTGATTTTTTAAAAGCTTTCATGATTTCAAACAAAGTTCAAATCCGCTTTTATCTTGTTGACTGAGATCTTGATTGTTGTGGTTTTATGATGTTTGATATGTGTTGGAAAATCTCCATGCTAGTTTTAACTTTGGTCATGAATTATTCCATTCAGAATTTAATACCGTGTTTGCCTAGCTCATTATTTAACAATACCAAACAACATGGTGCCTATAGAGAATACAGGAAACCCAGGACGGATACCTCGTTGTATGAAATGAATGAAGAAAAAGCAGCAGGAGTGAAGCGACATGAACGTTGATCTTGGATTTCACATATATTAGGGCGTCTCTAGGGGTCTGGCTATTTGGGCCAGCGATTTGAAGAAAGAGAGAGAAGGCCAGCAGGTGCTCTGGAGCAGGGCGCATGAGAGCAAGATTAATAAAGTCGCTCGCTGCCGGCTCTATTTCTCTGCCAGATCACTTCACGCCGTCATCAACGTCTACTGGTATTACGGAGTGGGCGATTGCATGGCTATTCAATCAACTATTTAAATACTTAATATTCGCATGCATGAACATTTAGTGGCCAGAGCCTACACTTTTTCTTGGGTTTGCCGCTTGAGCCGGCGAGCGAACAGTCGTCTGCACCCCTCTCTTTCTTGCTCACTCTCTCCTCCACGTCAGTTTTTTGAATGACTAGGCAGGTGTTTCACCAGCCATAATACTTGCTCTGACAGAGAGTTGCATTGGCGAGCGTGCGAGCTAGCTAGGAGAGAAGCGCTAGAGAGCACTGTGCGCGCAGCAATTGTTCAGTGCTTAAAAAAATCAAATAGCTAGTCGAATAGCTACCCGTTGGAGACGCCCTTAGTAGCACTGAAGGACTTCTTGTCTCATTATAAGCATTAAAAAATTGTTGGAGAAAAAGAAAAGTGTTATGGAATAAATAGGTCCCTCGTCTAAATAAACCAAATGCATTGTGAAATTCCATGTATAAAATGCATCTGACTGAAACACATATTAAAAAGGAGGGGTAGAGCAGAATGAGCTGTTATTGTAGAGTGGTTTACAGGCCAAGGGCAGCAGTTAATCTCCATGTTCTGGGTGTTCAGGCATTCTGGTATTGGGAACATAACCTAATCTCGGTCCAAAGTGCCTCGTGCTCAATATAATGGGCTCTTGTAACTGCAGTTTAGCGACCCAGAGGTTCATTCGAAGCATAGAGCACATATGCAGAGCTCCCTCGCGCCCGACGTCATCACAATGTCAAGATGATGCATAATTTCTTGTCATTTGGAATCTAATACGCAAATTAAGAGATAATTTCCTCTTCCATTGAGAAGAAGAAACGCCATCATGTAATGTCATCCGAGAGACAACACGATGCTATCATGGTTTGAAATGCATCTTCCTACACCCGGTGCATGCTGTGCACTTTTTTCTACTAATTGGAGAAATGAATAAAATATTGCATCCCTGAGCACCGACCAGTGTTCGTTGTTTGTCCTCATGAAAGAGCTCTGCCGAGGCGCTCCACACCAGCCACAATACATGCAAGCATTTCGTGTTTGACACTCTAGACGAAAGATTGAAAGCTAGACATCTGCATCCCTCTGAATAGCTGTGTGCATTCTGTTCGCTATCGCATTCCGCTTTATAACCCCAACGTAGAGTTTTCTAAATGAGGTCATTAGAGCATTTTGTTTTCTTTCAAATAAAGCTTGCATGTTGCTACATCACTCTGCAGAAATGTCATGATAAGACATCACACTATCATCACAGGTGGACGTGGGAAATCGGTGCAGGACAATCAAAGCTGTGCTCTCTAGTCCTCCCCTACATGCACGCCATGATCCTTTTCCTTTGCGCCATCCCACAAGTCTGGGTCATGCCATGATAAGACTGGAAAGGACACAACTGAGCACGTGCGTGACTATAACTAACTGAAGAAGCAAGCAAAAAGAAGCTAGGACTGACTTACAAATATTTTCTTGTATTGAACTAGCTGGCGCTCCGCGCTTCGCTGCGGGAGACAATCAAATTGCTAATCGTCACTTAGCTGCTTTTTACTGTACTTTTCATTTCACACATAAAAAATGTGAAGGTACGCCTATAAAATGAGAAGGCAAACTGGCAATTCTTATAGGTGTTTTTTTTATCAAAGTTTTCATTTCACTTACAATTTATAAGGTACGCAACCAAAGTAATATATGCTAGCCCAAATATGTATTGTGAACACTCAGAACAGGGAACACTTGTTTAGTTCCTGTTTTGTTTACTCAATGTGGACTATTTTCCAAGCAAAATATGTTGGCACTGCAAAAGGGAAAAGATAAAGCATAGTTAAAAACATGGTCAGTTAAAATTCAGGAACGGAAGAACGCATCAGTTGTCGTCGGTTTCTCTGTTTGTAATACAGAGACATGAATGCGCTTATGAAAGAATACACCTAAAAAAGGTCTACATTATCACTTCACCTTCTGCACAGCAATGGATGTCAAAGGGCACAATAACCTTTACAAAAAATGGTGTATACATAATCACTTCACCTTCTCCACAGCAATGGTCAGTCAAATCTGTTGGTAGGCCTGTGGATTCGCGGCTGAATTAGAGCTTCCCAGGAAACTACTTCATTCGATTTCGATAGGCTATAAACTGTGCTGGTGAAATTGGATTGGAGGTTACTGGCAGCAAGAAACATGGAAGCGAGGTGCAGGTGCGGCAGGTTATGGAGCCGAAGCAGGACGGGAAGACACGCGGCACCATGGACGTCGCGGGTTGGCGCTGAGGAGGCACGGGGAGGACAGCGACGTACAGCACCATGCGAATGCGTTGGCTAGTGTTGGGTGATGGTGAGCATCGTCGGAGGGGTGCGGCGGCAGCGTGGCGAGGGTCAGCTCAGCTCGCCGGAGGATGGGAAGGCGCAGGCCTCGATTTACGCAGAGCTAGGCAGGAGCAAAAATTGAGGTGAGGAAGCATCGAGAGAGAGGACAACGGTGCCGAGGTGCTTCTAGAAGCAGGGGTAGTCACTCTTTGGTGCAGCGCTACTCAGCGGACGAATCGAAGGATCTGGATGATGAACAGTACAACAGTAAAATGTGAGACATTGTCCGTACATCTATATCTGTATTGGTTTATATTTATAACTTTGTAGACATGGTCTTCATGTTTCTATAAATTAAAAAACTGTAACAACGGTAGAATATTATAGTATACGATACAATGGTGTACTATACTATATTGCATTATACAGCTATTAAAGTTTCATACTTCATTCATCTACTTCTAAGATTACCAATTAGACATTAAATTGAGTGATTTACAAATACTACCATGGTCTAAGGCTCAATCTGGACTACTTCAAAAGGGAAAACTAGTCACGGAACTTGAACTAACGCATTAATTAAGTCATATAGCTAGAACCAGAGCCTGAGAAGAAGTTTGCTAGAAAGTCCGATTAAAAATCCATGAACAATGCTAACAAATTATTTAAGATGATCTTTCTATTTTCTTTTCATTGTGTAGATAAAAATACTTTAATTGTTACTACTAAGTCGGGGGTGAGTTGACCCATTTTCGTTAACAAATAAACTACCTTTCATCTCTGAATTTTCTCAAATGTGAATTTATATTGTGATTGATGCATAACAACGGACTCTCTACTAGTTAAGGAGTATAGCATGGACACATGCCCAGATCATATATGCTTTGTAGCAGCACCACAACTAATGAAGACTAACAAATCATGCATGCATTCATTTCATTTGCTCTTTGAAGAAGACTATACTAGCTACATATATAGACCACGCAGAGCCTGCTATCAGTAGAATTGATCCACTCATGGACCGAATACGTTCCCTAAAATTTTATAAGAGAGAATTGACCCTGATTAATACAACAATCGTTTCACTGGCAAGCTAGGGATCGGAAACAAGCCCTTTCAATGACTACAACACTGTATGAAATGGTTCTGTATATAGAACCTGAAATAATTAATTTACAAGGGACCAGAGTGAGAGATGTACAATTTGTTGTGGGCATGTGGGGTACTGGGAACAAAACCATACCATTCCGGGCCCCAGCAGACCAGTGTGGGGAGACTTTTTTGACACATTCATCTGCCACCCACAATGATGTACCTCCACTATTTGTTTTGTGCACCAGATTATCTCTTTAGTCATTGAAGATCTGCTTGAGGATGATCTGTGCCACGGGCTCGTTGACATTTTTGATAGATTCATCTGCAACTGGGTGATAAAGAAGAAGTAGTCAACAGTGCACTTCCAGTCTTACTTGTGGTAACCAAGTAGAAGCTAGCAAATGTCCTCGATCTATAGGATCCAAGAGAACAATATAATGTCCTGTGTTGACAGCATTCATTTTACAAGTTGGTAATCCTGCTACATCTTATTTGACATCAATAGATGCTGTCTTCCTGTTCACCACGAGCAAATACAAGACCAGCAGGAATGCCATATGACTAAAGCTTCTCATCGCTTTATGGGAGAGTTTGATCTCGACACTGGTAAAACAACAAGATGATATGGTTCCCAATCTACATGGAAAAGAATATTTGTGTTCACACTCCACACACTGAATACCATTTTGTAAATAGGAAAAAATAATCTTATCAAATAGTAATTAAAACCTTGACCGCTAGATGTTCATCATTCAATCTCAAGGACATTACAATGGAATGAATACAACAAACAAAGCACTACAAACAAAATTTTAGGTGGTTTTACACAACCCCCTCCACCTTACCCCTTGTCTGTCCCAGCCCCAGCCTTGACTGAATTTTAACAAGCTGAGGGGGGAGAGAACAGAGGCCAACTTATATTACAAAGGCTATAAACAAATCCCTAATAGTCCTATCAAATCATAACTAATTATTATCCCTAATTTTAGTTGATCGTAGGGGTTGACATTGACACACAGCCAACTTCCATGTTTAGGTCATTTTTCAACGGAAACCATCAATATCAATTGAGTCCGCATTATATTTGCACCTATGACTAATTCTTAACCGTATCAGAAACCTATGAGGATTTTTATAAAACTCCAGAACGGTAATCACATTCCCACTGTTCAACCTCAAAAATAAAGAAAGGACGTCCATCACGTCAGAAGCACATGACAAAACCAGTGGACAAATTTAGTGTTCCATGTATTAGTAGCAGTAGCGCCGATATATGGAGCCTTAGACGCAATTAAGAGCATGAAAATTTGGAAGGACAAAAGTGATTCAGAACTAATAGAACCAGTAGACTGTGTTCAGGCTAAGGAATTGATGATATCAACCAATCCGCACCAAACCAAACAATAAAATGGTGGCGTCGATTGACTAGTGTGAGACACCATTTTAGTGGTTCGCAGGGCAGGGCAGAATCATCAGAGTGAAAGATTTGAATTCTAGTTTGGTAGTACTGTTCTGGACTACCAAATTCTAGCTCTGATTTGCTGTTGGCATGAGAGGTATTAGGAACAAAACTGTTAGTGTACAAATCCACAGAGGTGTGTGTCACGTGTCTCTGCCTTGGTGCACCCCATGGCTGCTGTACAGTCGCGTGCTCGCACCCGGGCACCTCCAGCGGATCCCCAACACAGCAGCCCACCAGTGCAATAAGGACCACGTACAATGGCAAGCAACCTTGAGCAGTATGCTGTGCTGTCTCTAAAACCGCCTTATCGCTGCTTCACCTCGCTGCAGCCAGTTCATATGATGATTTGGCGCATCACACTACAGCAAGAAGAGCAGACGGACGGGTCCCAGCTACGAATCACTTAGCAATAAAAAATGACTAGTTTCATTGTTTTATTTGAATTCTACACTTTACATTCCAAATCATTTGTATGATTCGTCCAGTATGACCGAGGAACCGTTTTGCAGGCCGGTTAAAACACGTTTTTAATGCTGGTTTTTACCACTGGCTCTATACAGTAAGTTTTAAAATAATTAGCTAAGCCTTACAAATAAATTGTCATTGCAGGTCAGCTTAACACGATGGGGCTGTGAAATATTGGTGGATGCAGTCAGGCCCCACCGAACACTAGGGCCTCCACCTACACTACAGCAGAGACCCTCATCCGAGTGGGAGTCAAATCTTTGTTCTCACCGCTTTCATTTTGCCGATGGAACACTACTACACAAACCCTCATCACAACCGGTTCCAAACCCCTATCACAACCGGTTTTGGGGGGCGGATGAGATAAAGCGGCTGTGACAGTCCCCACTATCACAACCGGTTTTCAAAAACCGGCTGTGATGATCCCCCATCACAACCGGTTTTGAAAACCGGCTGTGATGCAAAACCGGCTGTGATAGTGGGGTGATCACAACCGGTTTTTGTCTAGAACCGGCTGTGATGGGGGGATATCACAGCCGGTTCTAGGCTATGGCCGGCTGTGATAGGGGGCCTATCACAGCCGGCCATAGCCTAGAACCGGCTGTGATCTTTTTTTTAATTTTTTCATATATCAAATATTTCGCATATATATCAAATATTCCACAAATATCAATCACATATTCAGAACCCACATATAAAGCACGATGCATTCAAATATAACATTTCAACGAAACCATCTAAACGTTATTACATTAAGTTCATACACATCAAGTTCAATAGATGCATATCAAGTTCCGCTACGCTACGAGTGCATGTCAAATATATTACAAGTTCCATCTAGTCTCACGGCTTCATAATGTGGTATTCTCCATCTTCGGATATAACATGTTTGAGAATGAACCTGGCAAACTGTTCTGAAAGTGCAATTATCTCGGTCACAATCATCTCGGACGCACCAACCTCGGCTTCCTGCAACATGAGTGAGAGCGAAGCAAGCACATGAGTAGTGAAGCAAGAACATGAGTTAGTGAATCAAAAATGCATTAACATATATGGCTAAAACTATTGAGAAAGTAAAAGACGATACGAACCCTAGTTAGGTTCACATAAAGCGGTAAACTCCCACAAACCTGTCTCTCTAGAGCGCTAAAGTCATCACCAGTGTAGCAGTGGATGTAGTGCATGACATAGTACCCGCAGTGATTGTTTCCCATCGGCTGCTTTTTAATCCACTTTGTAGATGATACAATGAATTTATCTGTGACGAAGGGTCTATGCAACCCTTTGTTTTCCTTTTTCTTGCAATACATTTTGAAAGCCCTACAGGACATTTCGGAGTGAATGTGATTAGGCAGATGCAATCAATTTTGATCCAAAAGAGTGATTTGTCTATACTTACTTGTTTAGTACTTGAATGAGTGGATCGATCATACGAAGAGGCCTATCTTTTGAGTCATAAACCTTGATGGAACTTTGCAGAATGCAAATATCCAAGAGAACATAATGGTTGCTGTAAACCAAAGGGTGGAACTAACAACGGTTAGATAAAGGAGAGATGGAATGTAACTAGGAACACACTTACAGGAAGTTGTACGGTAGAAGTATGCTTTCCTTCATTTTAAGAAGGCAAAAAGCATTGTACAAATAATGCATGGTATCAACATTTGCAAAATTCTTCTCATTTACTGCAACAGGGTCCAAGAAGGCTATGTCTTTAATCCCATGCTCTTTTAACAAGTGGGACTCCATCCTAAAAAAGATCTAGTTGTAAAATGCATTGTGTTGAGCAAGAGAAGTGAACAGAATGTACATGAGAAGAGAATACTTACAAGCACCACAGGAAGAGGATGTTGACGTCGAGAGCATCTTGCTGGTACAACTCAAATAGAGACTTGTATTCGAGGTACCTGTCGTAACGAGGACTGCCATCAATTATTTGGCCAAAGAATTCCTTTGGGTACCTCACTCCAAAGTAAATGCCGGATTGACGTTTGTACCAATCATGCAAATTCCTCATCTTCATCGGTAGGCCAGCCAATTCTTCTGGGCAAACTAGGTCTTTCCCGTGCTCAAACGTCCAAGCTAATTTTGTTGGAGCAGTGACGAGGTAACCATCTTCATTCGCTATATTGTCCAAGTCTTCCTCAGTCATGCCACCTTCCTTGCAAAATTGAGCTTTAATTGATTTCTCCTGATCAAGGTTATCTTGGTGCTTCAGCTTGCTAAATTCCAACATTGACTTCTTAGCAGTGATTCGCTCAAAGTCTGTCTTTGGTGGTTTGTTATTCCCCGTTTGCTTAACCAAGCACAACTTGTGAAAGTGCTCAACCGCCTGTTTGCCTAGCATCGGCTCGTCCTTATCAGGGAGGAGGGATGTTATGCTTCCACTCACCGCTTTTTTCTTCTCTTTTAGCGGAGGCGGGCTTGAGTTGGATTCATACCATCAGTATTCAATCCGAACCTTACGCTCCTTATTTCACTGGCAAATTTCTTCTTGAAATGATAATTGATAGCCCTCCACTGTGAACCGTCAGCCGGATGTCTAAGCTTTCCATCATTCAGACGCTCTTCTTCATGCCAACGCATAAGCTTTGCTGTCTTTGGGTTTGCAAATAAAGGCTTCAATCGAGGACTCATGGGAAAGTACCAGACGACTTTGGCGGGTGGTCTTTTATTTCGATCACATGTCATATGTATAGCTCATACAGACTTGTACCTTGAAGCTTCACACACTGGGCATGCATCTAATTCTTTATAGTCACCACGATATAAGATGCAATCATTTGGGCATGCATGTATTTTTTGTACTTCTAGCCCAATCGGACATATCATTTGCTTTGCCTGGTATGTGTTCTTCGGCAACCCATTAGGGCTGGGAAGCATCTTCTCCAGAATATTCAGCAAAATGTCAAAGCCCGTGTCTGACACACCATTTGTTGCCTTCATCTTCAGTAGCAAGAGGTCAGCTTCAAGTTTCGACATGCTACAACCACTGTACAACGGAGTCTTTGCATCCTTTCTCATCTGCTCGAGCTTTTTCAGATTCATTGCATCCAAGCATTCTGGCTCCACATCACGTATCATCTGGTCAAGACCATCAACCACATCATCCGCAGCTAATGTCTCGGCGAAGGTTTCACCGATGTTTTCCAAATATGTTTGTTCGACCGGTTTTGGCTCATTTTCAAGTTACACTGCCTATGTGGCCTGATGGTGTACCGTTTCCCTAATCTTCTCTCGGGTAGTTTGCTGCGTGGTTTCATTCTCACCTTCCTCACCATGCTTATTCCAAATCTTGTAGTTTGGCACGAACCCCCTAGACAACAAATGATACCGGATCTGCTCGACGTTATGAAACTGTTTCTGGTTTTTGCAGTCATAGCATGGACAATACACATATCCATCACTCATGTTGATGTAAGCCTTCGCAACCTTCACAAATGAATCAACGTCGTTGATATATATGACATCTCTTTTGGTCGTTGGCCTGTACATCCAGCCTCGATCGTTGTCCATCTAAAATTCATGCCAAAATTCAAAATATAGTGGATGAAACATGCTCAAATTTGAAATGGTTGCTAGTTACCCACCTCAAAATAAGTTGATGGAGTGATTCTTCAAAGAAATCCCACTTTCTACATTGAAATTTGACAAGAAATCCCCTCTAAAATGGAACAAGAGAGCCCCTACATCAAATTCATGCCAAATTTCAAAATCTAGTGGATTAAACATGCTCAAAATTGAAATGGTTGCTAGTTACAAACCTCAACCAAAGTTGATGGAGTGATTCTTCAAAGAAATCCCACTTTCCCCATTTAAACTTGGCAACAAATCCCCTCTAAAATGGAACAAAAGTCCCTCCATCAAATTCAGGCCAAAATTCAAAATCTAGTGGATAAAACATGCTCCAAATTGAAATGGTTGCTAGTTACCCACCTCAAAATAAGTTGATGGAGTGATTCTTCAAACAAATCACACTTTCTCCATTGCAATTTGCCAATAAATGCTCTCTAAAATGGAACAAAAGTCCCTCCATCAAATTCATGCCAAATTTCAAAATCTAGTGGATGAAACATGCTCAAAATTGAAATGGTTGCTAGTTACCCACCTCAAAATAAGTTGATGGAGTGATTCTTCAAAAAAACCCAACCTTTAGAGAGCAATTTGGTGAAAATGGAGAGCAAAAAGGGTTGAGAGAGGGGTGGGCGTCGGGTTGAAGAAGGGGAGGGGAGGGAAAGAGGGTTTTGTACTGTGCAGGCACATCACAACCGGTTTTAATAACAAACCGGCTGTGAAAGGGGGCATCACAGCCGGTTTGTAAGAAAAACCGGCTGTGATGTGCCCGGCGACTATCAACAGCCGGTTTCTAACAAAACCGGTTGTGATAGGGGTCATCACAGCCGGTTTTGACGTATGTTTGCCCCACCTAACTTAAAACCGGCTGTGATGCCCTATCACAACCGGTTTTGCCAAAACCGGTTGTGATAGCCCGTTTGAGAAAGTGGTTTGTGTAGTAGTGGACATGAGGGATCAATCGGTGTGGCACAGAGAACAGATCACACAACACAGTCCACACCAACTTATACGGTGTCCATAATGACTCTATTCGGTGTTGGGACTAGAGGAGCATCGTATGAATCGATGTGGCACAAAAAAATACTCAAAAACAAGGTCCACACCGATCTATCCATTGTTCAGACCCATGGTGCACTCCACCACACTGGTCTATCATGTATGATTATCGGAACCACACTGTATCAATCGGATTGCCCGAAACATTTTGGCTTCTTTGGCGGATCGAAAATTGAATCAAATCTCGACCAAACAAAGTACAAATCACACCAAATTTTGACCAGATGATCCTCAACACATGCCACACGAGATCCAACAAACCAATTTGAAAACGATCAAGTAATCATCTCAAAATTTCAGATCTGGCAAAAAGTGGAAGAATGAGAAGAACTTGAAAAAAGATTCAAAATCCCTCGTGCCCAAGTGGTTGTATCACTAGGTGATGATCCTAGGCAAACTTTTTTGAAGGGAAGTGGGGGACTTCCCCACAACGCTTCAATTTTCATTTATAAAGACTGAAAAGAAAAATTGTACAGTTCGTAGAGGATAATTACAAGCATGAAGGGGGGTTTAGAATGTACAAGGCAAACTTACAAGGCCGTAGCACATCATCTCATGGAAGGAATCCTTCCAAAACCGCAACTACAAGTGAAGAACAAAAATCACCAAAAAATAGCAACAAAAAAGAGAAATTTGAACGAGATGAAACTAGGAGGGGAGCACGAATTTGAACAAGCAACTTGTAATTCACCATGAATTCACATATACCAGACTACGAAGGATTCAAGTTCTCATAGGCAAAATAAAGGATACAAGATGGAAGTGATGGATGGATGGATACCTCTTCCCACCTAGCCTCTATATATAGGCCAAACTACTACTACCTAATCTACCCCTAAACTGACTTACTAGGATAACTACCCATTAGGGGCAAGATAGTAAGGTTGTAGTTTTTCCCATTGGACAGACCTAACTTCTTCACACTTCAGTTCTCCTTGACACAAGCTTTGCGATCTCGCCACGCATCCTCCAACTCGCACTCCCCCATCATGGGGTCACTGTCGGTTTTGAGGCCCAAACTAGAAAACCCGACTCTAGTGGGCTGCAGTACAACTAGTTGTGGTTTTGAGACCCAAACCGTTGAAACCGTTGGTGATACGTATCCGACATCCTGCCGATGCCATCTCCAACTTCATGCATCCTTGATCTTCCGTGTACCATGTGGATCCCCATGGCCCCACGTGGTCTCTTTGGGTACCTCGGTCCAAGCCTATATCTGGCAGGGACTCATCCAATTCAAATCACCTTTGAGTCCTTTAGCCAAATCTAAGCTTATTTACAAGAAACCACCATTTGGATAAGAATATCAAAACTTGGATTTCATCCTTGACAAACTATTAATCCCAATGACTATATTGTCATTCAATCACCAAAATCACAACAATTAACATGGTTAATGGGCCCATGTTGGTTTCAAAATTAGTGAACGCAAACAATTTTACCACATGGTGGTGCACCACTTGATCATCATCAAGTGTGGTCAACCACTTACTATGGGAAACAATCAAGTTTCTCGGAGGAAAAATATTCTAACTCTTAAAAATTAGTTAGCCGAACAATATCAGAAATGCATGGCTGCAAAATAAAATGTTGAATAGTAGACAAATGTTGTTAAAACACATATTGCATGGAAAAAATGTTGAGTTATCATAATGTAAGACAACTATTGGAATAGAAAAACAGGTTGAATGAACTGCATGGTGAAAATAATATTGCAGCTTTGAAAAGGATTGTTGGCTATACTATAAAAGAATATCATCGTCAATTTCTATAAAAGTTATAGGAAAATGTGAGGACACATCCTTACTCGAATTTGAGCTCCCTTAATGAGTTGAGGACTTAATTAGAACTTGGGTGAGCATATTCCACTACGAGGAACGTAATAACCAACACGCTACTGTAACACCCTAAAACTCAACTTTTGCAATTATTAAAATTTCCTAGAATTTGATTAAGCTCAATTAAAGTTTTTAAGGATTTTTAGAATTTATTTGAATAAATTGCAAGTTGGAAAATGTTTTCTCAAATTAATATAATGTTTAGGTTGCATTGTTGCATTCATGTTGCTGCATTTTATTTTGAGTTGTTCGAATTCAAGTTTGGTTGAATTCGAATTTAATTTGATTGGTGTGTTGTTTAAATTTCTGCAAGTCTATTTCTGCTCCTTGATTTTTTCGGCCTGTTCAATCTTGCCCCCTCGCTCTCTTCAGCCGCAGCCGCTTTCCAGCCCAGCCGCAGCCGCTTTCCAGCCCAGTCGTGGCCAAGTTTCGGCCCGGCGGTCGTAGCCCGCTCAGCCGCTCCGCGCTGCGACGTCGAAGGCGTACTCCGCCTTTGCGCCTTCTCCTCGTGCCGCTGACAGGCGGGCCCCGCGTGTCGTCTCCCTCCTCCTGCCGCGCCCGAGCCGGACTCGACGTCGAGTCCGACCGCGCCGCCCTGGCCTTGGCCCGCATGCCAAGGCAAGGCCCTTGGCCTATTTAACCCATGCCGTCATCCCTCGTTCGCCCTTTAGCCCAAACCCTAGCCGCCTCGAGCCGCCGCCGCCGCTCTCAAACCCTAGTGTCGCCGCCGCCGCTCGATCCACCGCCTCCAGCCACCTCCGTCGCTCGCCGTCGCCTTCAATGAGTTTGTGGTGAGCTCCGCCGCCCTCTCGTGCCCTCGGTGCGCCTTCCCATGCCGCATAGCGCCCGCGCGCGTGCGCCGCCGCTCGTCGGCCATGGCGCCGCCGCGTTGAAGTCGCCGCCGCCGCCAGCCGAGCGCCAGAACGGCCGCCCGCCGTCAATCCATCGCGGACGATCCAGATTACATAGGACTTACCCCTTCGCCGCCGATCCATCATGGACCCATGGACTGAGTCCACGGGCGTGGTCCACAGCGCCGTGCGCCGCCGACGTCAGCAGGCCCCGTTGGCGCTAACGTCAGCCTGGCGTCAGCGGCCGTCAAGTCCGCTGGCGCCGTCGGACGTTTTGCTGAAAGGCCCTCGAGATTTTCTCTATTTACAGACCCTTTTGCCGCAGTTCTAAGATTCTTACTGTTTAGTCCTTTTATTCATGTTTAGGCCCCTGGAAGTTCCTGTTCTTTGCCAGCAAGCCCTTAATCTTGTTTATATCATATCTTTACCATCTTAACTCCGTTTTATGTGTTCAAGATATCGTTGGAATCGTTGTTTTATGTACAATCTATATGTGTGGACCATGTGTTGGTTTCTTATGGTTGTTGTACTGTTTTCTTATTATTTCTTTTGCTTGTTGCATGTGTGTACCGGTAGACGATCCCCGCTTTGCTGACTTCCCGGGAGAGGCAATTCGAAGAGTTCGAGGAGTTCGGACAGCAGCAGGTTTTCACTGAAGGCGCCTTGGTCATGCTTTGTCCCATTTAAATTAAAAACTTACTTTCGTGCACAATCGACCTTAGTTGCATGTAATATTTAGTCTTGATGGGTTTTCCTACTAAGGACATGCCTAGCCACCCTATCCTGAATATTATGCCTTTACCATGGGTTAATGAATCTGTTGTAGCCTTTGCTAGTGCGTTACTGTTTAATTGAACTCCTATGTTAATCTTGATTTTATCATGCTATGCCTCGGTAACAAGATCATTTATTTAATTCGAAACATGGAGAACCACCCGGGACATACCGTACAACCGCAGTGCTAATGGGCTCTGGCCTTGACTTAATAACTAGTGACTCTAGCTTGTGACAACCTTACCTGGACTGGGCAAGAGGGGAAGCATTGACGGTGTATAGCCCGGCCTTGTTGAGGAGCGGCCTTTGCTAAGGAGCACTCTTCAGAGAGGGTTATGCCTGCTTCGTCTTGGAACCTTAGCGGGCTTTCACTTGTTAGGAAGCTTCGTAACGGTCTCGTAGTGAATCCCTGACCATTCACCAAAGGTAGTGTCTCATGTGGCCTTGCAAACCTCGGTCAAAAAGGGTGACACTTCTGCTGGGTAAAGTTGTACAAACCTTGAAAGGTTAGTTAAAACTATCATGATAGCCTGTGCTCACGGTTACGAGCGGCCTGGACACTCACATATTTAATACTATCGAAACTTAATCTAAATAACTTTATTTATTGTTGAGGCTCTCATATTCACCTTTATGCTACTTTATTCATTAATTGTGGGTGGTATAAACTTATACTTATGCTTGCTTAATTAAAATTGGATCAACTAAAATGCTAAATGCTTAAACCTTCAGCCTTTCCTTGTTTATGCCTTACAAGTCATTCGTTATCTCTCTTGTTGAGTACGACATGTGCTCATGCTTGTTCATTTATTTTTGTAACGATCGATCCGGATTTGTTCAGACGTGGAGAGCTTTGAGGAGTTCCCCCGACGATTTCCAGGAGTTCTAGGCTGCGTGTCTGCCAGGCAACCTCAAGGTCTTAGTGGAGATTCATTCGCAGCGTTAAATAAAGACTATTTATTCTATGGAGACAAACCTTGGCTTGTAATAGTGCTATTTAATACTCTCTATTTATTCTTGCACACTGTGATATTTATTTTTGTCAATTATATGTGAGTTGTCTTGATTAAAGACTTGCATATGAGATGGTTCGTTTTCTTCTGAAAACGGGTGTGACAGCTACTCTTGGACAATCTATTCGTTTTGGCTTTCGTTGACAAGGGAAATGCTGCATGAAAGAGAGGCTGCATATGCGTATATAGTTTGTTTTTGGGTGAGAGGAGAAATCACGATCCATCCTTCAATGCCATATGCAGTACCTCGGTATGGCACACCTCGCCTAACCTTCATCTCGCACCATCGACCACCACGTGACATCCATCAGCTGCACATCAAATGCCAGGAGATACATCACATGTCACGGTTGTCAATCACTCATCATTAGATGGTAACCACCACTGGTCTCTCACAATGAATTTCATGATACTCATAAAACAACATGACAATGTGAAAAAATTGTATCCCAAAGCACAGACCAATGTTCATTAATTGTTGAACCTCAAGCCGAAATTCAAAAGGTCAAATCCGTCACGGAACTTGAACGAACACCAAAATTAGGTCATATAATCAGAGCTTGAGAAGAAGTTTGCTTAAAGATTGGTTAAAAAAATCCATGAACAGAAAATGTTATGCTAAAAGATAATATAATAGTCTAATTTTTACAACTAATGTACCAAGTCAGGGTTGAGTTTACCCATCTTTTTTAACAAATAAAGTACCTTATTTATCTATCAAATTTCCCAAAAGTGAATTTATGTATAATAACCGATTCGATCTGTACACGTTCAGGAGTAGCATGGACTTCAGTGCCGGTCCTAGGGGTAGGTCACGGGGTGCAACGGCTGAGGGCCCAAACCGGGGAGGGCCCAAACCCAGTTATGTATATATATGTTACGTACATGCCTATATGTATGTGTATCAGGCAGCCCAAGGGGGAAAAACTGAGACGTCGTCGGCCAATCTCGTGGAGAAAGAACAAAAAAATGGAGGGAGGCACAGAAAGCAAAACGCTCGTGGCTAGTTCACAGGCGCCGTCGTGAGTCGTGACTCGTGATCTGATCGTGGTATCGGGCCAGTATTGGATCGCGGAGGGGCCATCGCGAACGAGTTCTCCAGGGGGCTTTAGAGCATGTTTACTGGTTTAGCCCGCTTGCCGATGTATCCAACGCTACGTCATCCCGTCCAAAACACTTGTTCCATTATATATATATTTCCCTACACCTTGCAACTTTTAATGCTCCTTTGTAGCCTGTTGAGCCGAGGACTAATAGGAGCAGCCGGAGTGGTGGTGGCGGGTCTAAAAAGCTGCAAATTAGTGCATGCACCGGCGTTGAGCCAACGTTTGGTGAACCGCCGCTCTCTTCTCTCTCTTTTTTTCTTACTCTTCCACCTAGGATTTCTATGATCTGGATAACCCTGCTCTTATAAGGTCTAAACTCTAGAGGGGCCTTCGTGGCAAGTTCGCCAGAGGGCCTTTAAAATCCTAGGGCCGGCACTGATGGACTTGTCCAAATCATATATGCTTGTAGCAGCACCACAACTAATAAAGACTACGAAATCATACATGCAATTCGTTTCATTCCTCTTTCAAGAATACTACAGTACATATACATATCATACACAGCCTGTTGTCAAGTGTCAAATATGAATTTTGGGCTTTGCCACTCAACATATATCAGTAGCACTGATGCTCTCATGGACCCAATAGCAGCCCTAAAATTTTATGAGAGAGAAGTGACCCGGAATTAATAACCATCGTTACGTGGCATGCTAGGGAATAAAGCCCTTTCACTGAGTAGAATACTGTAAGAAAGGGTTCTACAGACCAGAGTGTGAGACTAACGTTGTAGCGGTTTATTTACAGAGGCGGGAAAGGAGAGAACCATAAATTAATTTACAAGGATTAGTATATATTCTGGATATATATGGACCAGAGGGAAACAGCTTGTTGTGGGGATGAGGGGTACTGGGAATAAAACCATAACTTTCCTCCAGGCAAGTTCTCTTCTTTTGGAACTAAATTGAATTTCTAAACTTTTTTCTTTCTTATTAGCAGATTCAAATTTTGTTTTCCTCTTCGTGGTTGCAGTCAACTGCTGTGACAGATTGCTCTCATCACACGTTTGGCGGTACTAGTTCAATCATGTGGCTCATCTGCAGAGCTGCTGCCAGACCCCGTCACTACTGCTACGTCCTGACGATAGAAGAGTGGTACATATTGTGGGGAGAGCTCTGCGTGTGCCCTGGCCACCCATAATGAAGTGCCTCCATATTTTGTTTATTTGGCGCACGACCAGCTTATCAGATTTGCTTGAAGAATAAAGATGGCCTATGCCACGGTATTATTCACTTTGATACGTTATCTGCAACCGTGTGATCGAGCGCAAGTGGTCAACAGTACACTTCCTGGCTTGTGGCAACCAAGAGCTAGCAGATGTGCTCTATGAGATCCTTATAACCCGAACGATGTCCTGTGTGTTAACAGCATCCATGTTATAAGTTCATTGACAAGCTGATATATAGTTAACTTCCTGTTCACCCAAACGAAATACAAGACCAGAACGAATGCCATACTGGCTAGATCCCATCTCAACACCGGTAAAATAATAGGATGTCATGGTTCCCAATCTACACGAAAAGCATCTTCATGTTCCCAATGCACGCTGAGTATCATTTTATAAATAGGACAAATAATTTTCACAAATAGTAATTACAACCTCAACCAAGCATGACAGGAGATTACAAAGGAATAAATTACTACACACAAGATTTTAGGCATTCTCACACCAGTCCTCCCCTTACCCTTTCTCTGACCCAAACCAAGCCCGACCAGGCGTTGCCGCATGTTCGCTGTCCCCAACTCCGAACCCATTGGCCACCCCTCCCTAACCCCATCCGCTCCCTCTCCCACCATTTTGTTGCCTTGAATAAGCAGTAAATTTACATAATTGCTAATAGTGCGGTCTTTACCAGTGAAATTCGACATCGTGCACCATCCTTCACCCCTATAAAACCCATAATAAACGGATCACTCTAGTGTGTTCTAGGGCCAATTCCAACCGGCCCCACCATAGCATATTTTATAAATTAGTGCTCTTTTATTAATTAATTGATTAATTAGGCCAAATGTTCAGTTTCTTGATCTTGACTACAATAATGCAGTGTAAATGGCACCATGCTAGCAATCTTTGGAGATAGACTAAAATGTGCTTTCTAATAAAAACTAGGGATGATATGAGTAGATACCACAAGTTTCACAACACTTAGTACTAAACAACACTAGCTTTATTGCAAATTTTAGAGCGCACATGATTTTACAAATTTCCCTTTTTCCAAAATATGCAATTCCAGAAAATGGCTTAAATGTGATTGTTTGTATCTTGGCCAGGAACAATTTTTTGTCTAGATAAAAACAATTATGAGGTAAACTCTAGAGGTCCTCGACTTATTAATAACTAGGTGATACCCCGCGCGTTGCTGCGAGAGTTTTTAAACAAAATTTTAAGTTAATTTGAAAGTAGAAATACTAAGACGATTGTTCATTTTGTTGAGAGATAATGACTCTTAAATGATTGATCCTTTGTGTATGTCTACTGTGTGAATTTTATAGCGTGATACTCACAAAGATTAATAAGTTGCACATATATATGTTATTAGTCACAGAAAATCGATGGAAGACATAAATAGATGATTCTAGTGGATGGTGACATGGCGTCTGATGTAGTGGGTTTTTAAATGAAGTGGATAGCTTGCATGTTAAGAGAAATGGATAGTGGGGATCATCTATATATGTTATATAGATGTGTTGTAAAGACTTTGATTTCAGGAGGATTCTACACGAGCACAAGGCATCACTTTATGAGAACTTCATCACTGCAGAGGTATGCCATGTGCCAATAAACTGTACTTGATGGCAGCGAAAACGAAGTACATATCAATTTAGTGTGCCAAATGCCGAAATTTACCATGACATTCCGCAACTGAACAACAGATATGTGAGGAAATTAGATCCACACGCTGTAGTAAAATTTCCATGAAAACGAGGGTATTTATATTGGGTAATCTTTTAGAAACTATTGGCTTTTCGTAAGATCTTCTTAAATAATTATTGTCTTGGTCAAGTCTTCTTCTAATACTAGGTGATTCTCGCACATCGCTATGGGATTTTAGAGAGATTTGAGATAAACTAGGAACCACTGCCAGTTCTGATCAATAAAAAATGCCAAAACATAAATCCAACGATATGATAACTTGGGATTTGATAACTACCCATTTATATAATGATCCTTAGTTGGTGAGAGATGACGTGGATATGTTGCATGAAGATAGAATTGATGGGAGATGATGTGGATAGCTTGTATATACACCACTACCGGTTTATATAATGATCCTTAGTTGGTGAACGATGATGTGGATAGGTTGTATGAAAAAAGAATTGGTGGAAGACGATGTGAATAGCTTACATATAGAGAGAAATAGAGTTAATGACTCTTAGTGGAGTGCTTCTATTTAGGTTATATAGATTTCTATGGCTGGACCAAGCTAATTAGCCCTCATGGCCCATGGAGCCGTTAAAGAGATTTTAAGTGAATTTAAATAGACTGTGTTCTTTATTCAAAGGGTACTAAGCAGTACAATTACGATGAATTATACAAAAGGAAGCATATATATATTCACCACAATTTCAAGGTTCCCCATTTACTAGAAAACTTTGTATCTATTCCATTTCTTTTGCTATTAATGGGATGCTGAGATGACTAGTCACTCTTTTTCATGTATGTACATTACATTAAAATAGAACTGATTGAACAACAAAAATGTGGGAAGAGTGGGCCATGCATTTAAATTGTTCCGAAAGATCAACATTATTGATGGTTCAAATATGAGCATTATGGGGGTGTTTGGGAGAGCTCTAGAGCTCTAAAAATAGCTCCACTCCACCATCTCCAAAAAACTTCCAGCCAAACATGTCCATCTCCATCAGCTCCATCTCCAGAAAAAAAGTTGGAGATGAGGGTCATCTCCACCTTTTTGTGGAGTACCTCAAGGGGTGCTCCAAAAACCCTAAATACATACCTTCTCATGGAGATGGTGGATAATTACTCACCATGTCACTGGTTACACAACGTACCGTTTCAGGAAAGAAAAAAAAAGGACCGCTCCTCTTCCCCTCCTCTCCCCCAGACCGACGCCTCTCCCTTCCACTTTGCCACTCGCCCCCCTCCCCTCGACAAACCCTAGCGCCGCCGCCCCTTGGCTGGGGGCGCCGCCGGCCCCAACTCCGGCGAGATGGAAGGGAATGACGAGCCTCATCCTTCCAATCTTGCAAGAACATCAGGTGCTCCTCCCAAAGATTTGATTTCCTCCGCTCATGCCGCTCAAAAGAGCTTCGTTGCATCTCTTCAATCCGGCCGGAATCCTTTCAATCCGCCGGCTCCGGCGGCCAGCCGTGAAGCCACGGACGTCCTTACAGAGGGGGGCGGCCTGGTGGCTGGGCGTGCCCCCTTGGGCGCCCTAGGGACAGGCCGTGGCCCCCTAGGCGGCTAGGCCAGAGGCCGGGCCAGCCAGGGCGGCGGCCGTGCCCCCCAGCGCGCTAGGCAAGGCCCCAGCCAGGGCGCCGGGCGGGGTGCCAGCCAGGACAACGCCCCAGGTTCCCAGTCAGTCGTCCAAGATTTTCTCGCTGCAGAGGCCAGAGGCAAGAAGAAGGTTGATGACACGGTAAAATTTAATTCTTTCTTTACCCTGTTATTCATTACTACATCAGTACTTGTATATGAGTTAGAGAAACAATAGTTCAGATGCTTGAAAGATATCTATCATATGGTCAGGGTGATTCTATTGACTGGAATGATACAAACACGACGCTCATATGTTCGTTGTATGCCAAACAAGTTAACAAAGGGAATAGGCCGAACACCCATTTGAATGCAGTAGGATATGATGAGGTTCGTCAGGATTTTTTTAACCTCACAGGAATTCATTTGTCCAAGCGGCAAATAAGAAACAAATAGGATAAGTTGAAACCAGATTATACAGCTTGGAAGCTACTAATGAGGAAGCAAACAGGGCCAGGATGGGATAGAACAAGAGGTGTGATTGATATGGATGATGAGTGGTGGAAGAAAATGAAAGCGGTTAGTTCTGAAACTAATTTAATTTTGTTCTTCACTGGTTTGTTATCATTTTAGAATCTCAGTAACATTCGTTGCCTTCTTTCAGGAGATACCGGGTTGTGGCAAGTTCAGGTAGAAACCATTACAAAATGAGGATGACTTGTCAGTGATGTTTAGTGACATTATTAATGATCTATCGAATCATTGGAATCCTATGACCTCGAACCCCATCATACCGCCATCTCAAGAGGACATTCCGCCAGCTGATGTGAATGAGGTGCCTCATGATTTTGATGCTGGTGATGGGGATGGGGATGGTGGGGATGGTGATGATGAACCCCAAGATAATTCTCCTTCTCCTTCTCCCACCATTTTGTTGGCAAACAAAAGAGTTCCACCACCAAAGAAACAAAGAGTAGGCACAGCACTAGTTATTCAAGAGCAAATAACCAAGATTGCTGAGTCGGCCTCTTCTTTTACATCTCAAAAACAGGATGAAGTTACTGTGGAACAAGTCATGGACCTTGTTTTGGCAAGTGGTGCAGGGTATGGTTCAAATGAGCACTTCATTGCTACAGAGTTGTTTGTGAAGAAGGAACAAAGGAAGATGTTCATGACCATGCCCACAAATGAAATTAGATTTGATTGGCTTAGCAGGAAGTACAATACCAAGTATGGCAACTAAGGAGTTGTGTTCTTTTAATTTTTCTTTTTTCTTCATTTGAACTATGGTCTGTACCATATCTTTACAGGAAGAAGTGTTACTAAATTTATATGAACCAGATGGCCAAGGTCAACCTCAGAAATCATTCGTGCATGCATTTCGATGTGAACCAAACTGTGTTCTATAAATATATAATGTTGCGAATTTGAGTGAGATTATCATGGTATAGTTGTGCCAGAGAGAGACAGAGAGCTCCATTGTTTGGTACTTTGGATATGATGGGAGCTGAACAGAGAGAGAAGCATGGTCTGTTAGAATTTCTCGTGAGCTTGAGAGGTGTTGGGAACTCAACTCCATCTTGTGGTATCATGTTAGCCATGAATATACAGATTTTCAATTTCCCAACATGTATTGTAGGTTTTTTTTCATGATTCCTCTAACCTATCATATATTCAATTGATGAATCTCATTTTGCACGATCCAGGTATTCCCCTTGGGTGATGCCTGGCTCCATGTAGCTGGACCAGCATTTCCGGTCTGGACCTGGGCGCACCAAATCTGACGGATGACGCCAGCCTCATCGACCGCACCATTAGTCCGTCCCTCTCCCCTCCCTGTCCTCTCAGAGCCTGATGAATTGTTCGCTCGGTTAAACAACTACTATGTGCCACAACCTGCAGAAGAACTCTAGTTTACTTGACTAGAAAAGGCCCAAAATGTTTGTCACCACGGAAGCAGAGCCAATTGAACATGCCAAATACCCAAATGTGTACCATGTCCTCTTGGCCACTAAAAAATAATATGCGAGGAAATTATATGTAGAAACTGTAGTAAAATTATTATGAAAACTTACGTCCCGAATTCTATACATCTTCGAAAGTATTTTTCTCTACTATCTTTCGATGTTTGAGATTCGTGTAACAGACAGCAGCCGTTGGATCTTTCTTAAACCCTAGCCTCCTCAACCCCATGTCTGCCTGAACCCACGCCGTCGCCGCCTGCGTGAGCTCTGGCCGTTGCTCCGCCGCATGCCCCCAGTGCCTACGCGCTGCTGAGCGCGTGCCGCCCCTTAGCTCGCGCAGACGGAAACAACTAACTTTTTCTTTAAAAAATTATTGACAAAAAAATGTTGAAAATTTTCATAAAAAAACAAAGTTGAGTATCTATGTATGGAAAGTTGAAATGCTGAATCCACTATTTTTCAAAAAAAATGTTGAGGTAGGTTCAACATTTTTTAAAAAGTAGGTCAACATTTTTCCCAAGAATGTTGGTCAACATTTCAACATTTTTATAAAATATTGCTCAATATTTTTTAAATGTTGAGGTTCAACATTTTTGGAAAATATTAGTTCAATTTTTTGAAAAAAGCATTTTTTATTCAACAGTTTTTCAAAAAAATGTTAAATGGGCTATCATCAGCTGGGTTTTGATGGACTTTAATATAAGGCCAATACTCATGTGGGCTGGACCTAGGCCAAGGGAAGCAAAGGACTGGGCTTGTCAGCAGACCAACGGGGAAAACAATACTGTATAAAACCATCACCACCATCAACCGGAGGGAGCATCAAAGACTAGAACGAACCGGCAGCAGCGAGCGAAAGCTCGAGGTGAGCATCTACTCAATCTTATCACCTTTCCCCTCTTCTTCCTCCTAAACTTGTATCCAAAACATTCTAGTAGCCTCTAGAACTTGTTTCGCTACATTGTATGTATCATAATTTGGTTGGATCAACCAGTGGGTTGTTAACATATTTTCAATCGGGCTCGATTTTAGTAGAACTAGCATAAATGCCCGTGCGTTGCAACGGCTAAAGTCATATTATAGATGTATGTTTTTGCACATGTGCATCAGTTAATTAATTTTCTACATCTAATGCATATATTCTATGAATAAAATTAGGAAATATGGTTTGGTTATCAAAAACGTTAAAAAAAGAATAGATGATCGAAATTAATCTTAGAAGAAGCTATGGATCTTCTTAAAATTAGATTAGAAGGTATGGTTATGGTCATCAAACACCTTAAAAGAAACAAAAAAAATAGGGCATCTCAATCTCAAAGCAAGCTATGGAGAGGTTTACAAAAGAACTACATCGTTATTACTTCATTTTTCCATTGTAATTTAGGCCCATGTATATTTTGTATATGCCCTTGGATTTTTTGAGACACCTTGATAACTGCGTGGAAATTTTGGTCCTCCAAGCACGGACCTTATCTTCCGTTTGTAATGCATCAAGGTGAAATTGTTAGGTTGATCTCCAGCCAGTTGGCCCAAAGGCCAACTGGGCCTTTGACTCGCGTCCTGATCGGGGACGCCCAGCCCAATAGAAGGCTGGTGGGCCCCCGTCGCGCAGTCCTATATAGAGGAGGTGAGGGCTATGGCACTAGATACGAGGTTCATCGCTGCCGCCAGTTCCCCACCGTCCTAACCCTAACCGATCTGAGAGGGAGGGCTGAAGCGGCGGGATGCGCTCCACCAGCGGCCGTCATCGTCACAGCCACGCCGGAGTACCTACACCAACTGTCGCTGCCCTGTGCAGAGCTTCACCGACCGTAGCAGTGAAGGCGATACGAGGTCAAGGTATGTCCTCTAAAGACAATACCCACTCGATCTACTCCTAGCAATCCTGTACAGTTTATCAATGGCATCAAGAGCCAGGCTAGTGAGTACATCGAAGTAGGGGAAGAAAGTTTTTTTTTTCTTCCCTCTCGGTCCAAATCACAGAACAGAAAGAAGATGAACAGAGTTCATCAAGATTCACGAACCCTAACCCAAGATTGAGACGGAGTGGTGAGGGGCTCACCAGGGTCCCTCACGCCCGTCACCACCGCTGGTCGACTCGTCGTCGCGCGGGAAGAACGGCCCAAGCCGTGTGCTCGCCGGCTAGATCGAGCTGCGAGCTCACTGGGCATCCCCGTCGCGCCACGCGCGGGAGCCTAGGGCACTGTCGCAGGACACCTCGACGGCTGCGCACTCACCCTCGGGCGAGCGTGCGCGCCGGCGAGGTGGCCTGCGGCGGCGCCTCCATCTCCATCCGGCTGCCTAGGGCGGCCACCGCAGTCTCGTTGCCTCTGTGCGCGCTGCAAGCGAGAGAAGTGAGATGGAGAAAGGAAGAAAGAGGGGAGAGCGCTGCAGCCTTGGGGAGGCGGCGCCCGTCCTCGCCGTCGACGGAAAGCCGTCGAGCTCGGCGGCGCCGACGAAGAAGGGCGCAGTGAGGAGACGAGAGAGGAGGATGGGTTCTGGGAGAAAGAAAGGTCGCTGGCCATGGCGCCGGTGGCCGGACACGGCGGTGTGGCGGCCTGCGTGCCACTGGCGGCGCCGCCAGCCACGCCGAGAAGAACAGTGGGGGGA
Source organism: Urochloa ruziziensis (assembly GCA_015476505.1). NCBI lineage: Eukaryota > Viridiplantae > Streptophyta > Magnoliopsida > Poales > Poaceae > Urochloa > Urochloa ruziziensis. The sequence goes on along the minus strand of CM027120.1, from coordinate 12,288,284 downwards.
GGAAATGAAAAAGGGGCTAGGGTTTCAGGGGTGCCGGCCGGCTGGTTTCTGTTTGGGCGATTTTCGCAGACAGCCGTCCGATCCCAACCCTAGGAAATCAATGGCCAGGAGCGGACGAGCGGTTTTTCCACGGGCTGCTGATGGGCCTTAGGCCGCGATCCGCGCGTTAGGCCGGACTCTAGGCGCGGGCGCGAGTGGGCCGCAGGCCCAGGCGGACGCGGGGCGAGCGAGCCGAGCGGGCCAGCTGCCAAGCAGCGCGAAGCGGGCCGAACAAGCTGGGCCGCTACGTGGGCTGCGTGCGCGCGCGAGAGAGCGAACCGAGCGACTGAGTTGCTGGGCCGCCAGTGGGCCGCAAGCGCGCACGACCCGCGCGTTCGGGTGTTTAGCAGGCCGGGCAAATTCCTTTCGCGGGCCGAAATTGAAGTTTATGGACAGAATTTTTTCACATTTATGTCTATCATTTTCAGAAGCATGTTTTTGAACAATTATGTATGAATTTCAAGTTTAAATCTCTGTTAATTTTTTGTACCAAAGGGATAAAATTTTACAGAGAGTAGAATGCTTCTGAAAGTTAGTGGCAAAGTATAATGTCATGTTGCTTTTGAATAAAGTATGATTTTATTTTGTTGCCACTACAAAAGTTAAATAGTTGCTCCTTTTATTTGTAATAATTGGAACCAACAGGAAGAATTAAGCTTTAAGAGCATAGATGAGTCGTATGCTAAGTTTTCGGACCATGCTAGACCGAGCAAATAAGTCGAGCTTGGCCGTTTTGGTTAGCTCGTGGGCCGAGCTACGCAGAGGCGTGGACACGCCGTAAAAGGTGGACCGCGAGTGCGTAAGCAGACCGTGGGCTGTTTACGCGACTGGGTCAAAAGTAAAGTTGCAAATGGTGACATTTCGCATTTATTATGATCTTTTTCAAAAGCAATTATATGTTGAATTTTTGTCTCTATTCAAACTTAAACCAAAGGGATAGTTTGTTTAAGAGAGAAGTAAAGTTTAAATGAGATGTTGCTTTTGAATAGTTTTAAAGTTTCCGCTGCAAAGTAAAGTTCCATCCTCTAAATTAAGTTCAATTTAGAGGAGTAGAAAGACATTTATTTAAGTTAAAATTATGGTATTGTTATTTTTCTGACCAAAGTTGATGATAACAATATTATAATTCTATAAGTTCATTGGTTTATAGTTCATATCTGTGATAAATTTTGTATTAAAGTGATCAATTTTTCAGAGAATTGATAAAGATTGAGAAATGCTTTTTAAGTAGAGCAATATTTAAAGTTCCCGCTGCGATTGATGATAATCTCATATTAAATTCATATACCAAAGGGATAATTTAATTTGAGGAGCAAAGTTTTAAAGATAATTGAGTATTTTTCTATGTTATTTTCATTTCTGCCCAAAGGTGATGTGAAATTAATATAGAGATAAAGTTTAAAAAATACTCTTGAAGTAGAGAAATGTTTTAACTTTTACGTTATTTCTATTTCTGCCCAAAGGTGATGTAGAATTAATGTAAGGAGATGTTGTTCTATTCTATTTTCTGCCCAAAGGTGATATAGAGTAGAACATAAATGTTTTGAAGTCTAACAAACATTATTATTGATTATTTTCTCAAACAAAAGATATTCATGCTTTCATTCTTGAAAGCAGTAAGAGAAGAGATCTGTGTACTTGTGACTCAGAAGAGATCTAGGTGCTTGTGACTCAAAAGATGACAAAAGAAGAAGGCCATAGCACAAGGGACAATGTTCTTTTTAAAGAGCGCCTTCAAAAGAAAGCATTCTTGGAGAGTGATCCGAGAAGAAAGATAGATCATTGAGAAGTATTTTTTCATGTACTCTATAAAGAAGAATGTATTTCAATTATCATGATGAGAAATAATAATTGACATGCATGTTTATTTTGACCAAAGTCGACTAAGCATGTGTGTTAAAGAACATTCAGATTTAAATATCTGAATTTGATGATTGAATATGCATACAAAAGAGTCAATTCTTGCATTTATGTCCTCATGGGATATACCCGTAAGGGGGAGAAATTTAAGAGCAGATCCCGCATAGCGGGAAAAAGTTGAGAAAATTACCCGCATGGCGGGGTAAAGTTGAAATAATGCTTATGTTAGACAATCCCTCATGCCGGGAGAAGGTTGATAAAAGACTTATCCTGCAAGGCGGGAGAAAGTTGCTATAACTCATGTGCTTTTTACGTATCCCATAGTGGGAGGCAAGCAATGAGCATGAATTACATGCGAGTGTGACTTGCAAGTGGACTAAGGATAAAGAACTATGTTAAGTTCTTGAAGAAAGATGAGAAAAAGGCACTCCCGTACGAGCTAAGTAATAATTCTGTTTTGCATGACGTAATCATGCAGTTGAAGAAGATAAATAAAGTTTCCTCACTCACATTAGTTCTGAAAGGATTCGAAATTGTGGTAGAAAGATTCTAACCACATTTCGAGGGGGAGAAATATGAGATCAATTGAGAAAGAGAGAAAAAGATGAAATTTCCTCGATATTTCAGATAATGTGATGCATGCTATACATTTAAAGTGATCTATAAATGATGAATGTAATCGTCAGGGGGAGTACGACGATTCATAATAACGATACCCCTAAAGTAAAGAAATGGCTAAAATCCTGAATTCTGTCAAGTTTCAAGGAAGATAGCGTAGTTAATATAAGAAAGTAACCATTGGGATTGTGAATGGAGGCGCTAAAAACCCTATTCATATTCTCAATAGAGTACAAAGTAAGATATGTTCGGATACAGATCCCAAAAAGTTGCCATCTCATTGGCTAACCTGAAAGATCAAAAGGGTGAAAAGATAAGGGGGAGAACGGTGACTCGAAAAACTGATCTTGAGGAGACGTACCTACTTCGATGATTCAGGAGCCGTCTTGGCGGTTATACTCGTGGCAACAATGAGCGAAAATCTGGAACCTGTCCTTCAGGAGCCGATAGAAACCCATTATTGTTCACGAGGAAGAACGTCACCAGCCCCACATGAAAGAGTTTGTGCCATGAAGGGCATTCACTTATCAAAGTGGCTCGTGGCCATGGAAAATGAGTTGAACTCGATAAGTTCCAACGTGTTTTGGGACTCAGTAGTTATTTCCTAATGGAGCCAAAACATCAGGCCGTGATGGGTCTGACAGTCGAATTGTGACTCCAAAGGGAACATGTAGAGAAGTGAAGTCTGCATAAATCGAAAGATTTTGCACAAAGTAATGGCACATCATTATCTGAGTTACATCAGATGAAAGTAAAGACAACATCCTTAGATGTGATTTGTGTCATAACCCAAAGGTTTTGTCATGGAGAACATAAGGAATGCTGCTTGAAGAAGTTATTTATAGGCTAGAGCAAGTCTCTAGACAATAGTGTTTGAAGTTAAGACTCAATAATTTTTTTTGGTTAGAGAAAAAGAAAGGATAATTGTATTTATATAAAGGTATGGAATGGGAAGATCTTTTTCCTAATTCAAGTTCATGTAGATGACATTTCACTTACTAACAGTGATGTCAGTCTGTTAATGAAAACAAGGAAGTCTTTGTCCTCAAAGATTCAATCTTGACGAAATTCATCAAGATGAAAGAAAAAGGGGTATTAGGAATATCGCACATGCACGCTAAGAAATGTTTCTGATAAAATGTGCATGCGAGAAAGCCTACGCCTGTCCTTAAAGTCAAGGGTAATGATTTTGGGAACTTTAGTGTTCCAAGAATCAATATGATTTGGTTGTGAGAACTATAGTGTTCCAATAACTAATAAGAAGATTGAAAGAATATGGTACCATATGCTTCAGCTGTTGGAAGCTTAATGCAAAAGATGAAAAAGAATAACATTACCTTGACATAGTTCAAATATCCGGGTTATTTTTGGCAATGACCAGTCCAGATATAGATCACTGGATTGGAGTTAAGTGTATCGGTCTCATGCTATATTAAGAAAGAAATAACCAGTGCTCTCAAAAGATTGTGAGTACAGGGTAGAACTTGTGAAATGTGTAGCGAAATCCACAATTGTCGCTAACTTTCATATTTTGGGGTTTTTTGTGTGGAAAATCTCCAAAGAGTTGAACAATTATCATCAATGTGATGTAAAGATATAATATAGCATGACATAAGGCTGAAGGACAGGCAAAATGGTTGAGAAAACCAGTGCCCGGAGTTGATAATGGTTGACAACAGTAACAACCATCTAAGTATTTCACTCCTGTGACAACGAGTCAAGTGTGGTGCCAAACACATTGACAGAAAAGCATACGTTGTAAAGGAGAAAGTCCGGAATCATGTTGGAAAGCAACAATCAAGTACTCACGGATCCGTCTATTAAAGGCTTACCACCCAGTGTGTGCAGAGGACACAGAGTCGACATGGGTTTAAGGTATTGCCTATTGACTTCTGAACTATAAAGGCCCAAAGTTATGATCCTTCAAAATGAATAAGTATATTGTGGCTGGTTAATCCGATTGAAACGACAATCACGGTGACCCATGCTCGATGTGCTTGTTTGTAATGAAGTGGATACTAAGCGTAGAGCTGAAGTGTAAGAAAACTTATGGTGAGATCAAGGGGGAGATTGTTAGGTTGATCTCCAGCCAGTTGGCCCAGGCCTTTGACTCGCGTCCTGATCGGGGACGCCCAGCCCAATAGAAGGCTGGTGGGCCCCCGTCGCGCAGTCCTATATAGAGGAGGTGAGGGCTATGGCACTAGATACGAGGTTCATCGCTGCCGTCAGTTCCCCACCGTCCTAACCCTAACCCGATCTGAGAGGGAGGGCTGAAGCGGCGGGATGCGCTCCACCAGCGGCCGTCATCGTCACAGCCACGCCGGAGTACCTACACCAACCGTCGCTGCCCTGTGCAGAGCTTCACCGACCGTAGCAGTGAAGGCGATACGAGGTCAAGGTATGTCCTCTAAAGACAATACCCACTCGATCTACTCCTAGCAATCCTGTACAGTTTATCAGAAATCACCATAAGGCCCATCTAGTAGCCTGTGCAACTCATCCTCAAAATCGCTTAACAGCTAGATGCTTCCCGGTGCGCAGCGCCCAACAAAATTTATCAGTGCTAGAAGCCTATGACCTAAGCACATTTGACCTCTCCACTTTTTTTTTTACATCATAGACATCACGTGTACAACTTTATTGGGTGGACGTTTCCATATACATAACCGATCGTGATACGGCTTACAAGTTTTGCAGCAGAGGGTGGGAGGTTGCTGGTCTGCATCTACAGAGTGGTTGCAGTAATCCATTTCACGTGTTGAGTGATTAAATAAATTATAGATTGTACAAACTACACAAGCTAATGCATGGTTTGGTGGTCAGCTAAGTAGCTAACTGAATTGGAAGCTTAACGTCTATGTTCGATTCCTTATAAATGTGTTTTCTATTTAAAAATCAGTTTTCCACATATTCACGTGGGAGATTGGTTTAAACTTTTTTTTTTGGATCTTCACGTGGGAAACCTGGCTTTACTAACTTTACTGTTTTCTATCTATCTGGGAGATTGGTTTAAACTTTCTTTCGGATTTTCACGTGGGAAACCTGGAAAATGTACTTTTTTATCCAAAAAATCAGTTTTCCACATGTTCACTCTGATTTTCACATGGGAAACAAAAGACCGGTTTTCACGTGGGAGGGCGGTTTTCTCCGGATTTTCAAGTGGGAGGGCGGTTTTATCTGGTTTTGCTTGGTGTTTTTACCGTGTCCGATTAGGAGGAGATGACGGATCAAAAAAAATAGACAGAGGCTTTACTCGCTTTACTATTAGGTAAAGATTATTGGTCTTGAGTGAACCCATTCTTTTTAAGTAATTGTTGGCCTGAAGTCAATTTTCTTTTTAATAATGCTATGGCTAAAGCAGGTCAATTTGCCCTCATTGCCTATGAAATTATTAAGAGACTGACAACCCAACTAATAATTCCATGATTGTATAATTTAAAGAGAATTGAAATATTTTTTTCATCAAAATCTACCAACAGCACTATTACAATGGATTATACAAACCTAACAAAGTTCTCTCTTTTTTCCTTAAAATTCTTTATCTATTTGGGCCTTGCTACGGTACTCCCGGAATTTTAGGCCCCGTCTGGATCAAAGGAAATTCGTAGGAATTTCACAGGAATCCATTCCTTTGGAAAGGTTTCTCAAAATGCCGTTTGGAACAAAGGAAGCTGGAACAGTAAAACAGAGGAAAGTTTCCTGCGTCCATTGATTTCACGGGAAATAAAACATCCAGTCGGAACCAATGGTTTCACCGAAGCCCGAGGCAACAGACGTGAGAGAATGATGCTTACTGCGTCATTATCGCGCCATGGGCGACTGACGCGCAGCCGAGAAGAAACGGCGGACCTCCATGGCTGCTCACTGCTCACCACTTGCCAGTGCTCGACCCAGGCCCGCAACTAAAGCGATTGCGCGGCCACGAGCCCAAGCTTCACAGGCCTCAGCGTGCTTGAGTCGCATTGGACGACCGCTGGCCTTGCCGGAGATCACACAGTTGACAAGAGCATTGAGGAGGAGATGATGAGCAGCAAATGGATAAAGACGACGACGAGTGGATCAGACCAATCGCTGGACTTGCCGAAGGTTTATGACTGGTGGGACCTGTATTTTGAGCCCATCTGTCAGTATCAGTCATGCGTACATTGGAAAGGTGGCCAGTATCAGTCATGCGTACATTGGAAAGGTGGCCGTAGCCATGTTTTATGTTTTTCAACGTACTAGTTGATTCATTCAAAAAAACATAAAACGTGCTAGTTGATTCCTTCATTTTTATTCCTCCAATCCAAACACCACCTCATGCAATTTTCCTGTGTTTTTCCTTTCCTCTGTTTTCTCACAACATTCCTGTGTTTTACATTCCTTCGTTCCAAACAGGCCCTTACTAAAGACGAGCTTAATAGTTCAACCCTTACAGTGGACAAACAGAGTACGCGAAAAACTGCTATCTACTTACTTGCCACTGGAAAGCTTGACAGTGGAGTGCTGACAACTCGCGCCTGAAGCCGGTCTGCTTGAATCTTGTACTCGGCCACCGGATGGCTTGGGAAGTGGGAACAGGCAGTGCTCTTAGGCCAGTCTCAGTGGGTTTCATCGACACACTTATCTAGAGTGACACATCATCTAAGAGAAGTTTGAAACTATGATGAAACACCCTCTCTCAATGCAAAGTTTCATCTCGTGTTGTTTCCAAGACAACATGCAAGACACAAGCTGTCTAGAGTACCGTGTAGAGAGAGTTTCATGAGTATGAAACTCATTTCACATCTCTCTTCATTAATACACTGCCACATCATCAAAAATGCTGACATGGCAGTCTATTTAATGCTGATGAAACTCCCACTGAGACTGGCCTTAGCCAGGATGAGGCAGGTCTACCACCCGGATGACACGGCAGTAGTTCTGCCTTGGGAAGTGGGAACAGGCAGTGCTCTTACCAGGATGAGGCAGTCTACCACAGTACCACCCGTATGACACGGCAGTAGTTCTGCAGCTGTGGCAGGTGCTCTCACCGGGATGATTAACACAATTGAAAGAAAATTACCTGGCACAATTAACACATTTAATTCTTAGACTGATCAATTTGGTAGGAAAAATTAATGATGGTTCAGAGTAATCAATTTTAAAATCTTATTCGTACCGTGGCAAAATAGGATTCTGTGAGGCTAAAAAGCCTAATAAGGAGAACAATCCGAAAAACAAAACTCTCGGACTGTTTCTTATCATTCCGTGATCAAGTCCAACATGTATTCTTCCTGTTTCAAATTGCCATAGAGCTTAATTATTAGTAGCAGTTGAGCAGCGACAGCACCAATCTGACAGGCACCACACAGGTGAGGGGCGGCATGTCAATGGGCCACCAGCAAAAGGGCTCAAGCTATATATACATCAGCCATGTTAAAAGAAACCCAACCTCATGATAAAAAAGAAGACATGGAGCTTAATGATAGTACTCTTATATATATCGAAGGAACGGAGAGAGCAAGGAGATAAATTCCATGGTTTCGTATTCTAATAGGTGTCAAAGAATGGGAGAACATTATCCTAGAGGAATTCTTGTGCGCAGTAGGCTTGAGAGGTATTGGGAAGAAAACCTTATGCCGGACGTTGTAGAACAGGTGTGCTTGGGACACGGCTGAGGAGGTCTGTGACCTCCCAGCATTAGTTAGCCTTGTGTTTTCCTCAAGCACTTGGCATCGCTGCCGAGCGAACTCGCGACGTCAAGCTGCCTTGTCCCGAGCCACCAACGCTGAGAGCGCTGCTAGTGCCGCCTTAAAACTATCTCCAACAATGGAGACCTAAATCGGAGACCCATTTACTACTTTAGGTTGCCTACAGTAAAAAAGTCTGCGACCCATAAACTTTCTTCTCCAACAGAAGACCCAAAAGAGAATCCTTTCTGCAAATGGGTTACCAGGAGAGAGGATACCCATTTTTAGGTTCCTCTCCTAAAAACCCATTTTGGGTTTGGGTATGGGTACTCTGTTAGAGGCTGAAATAGTGCCATGAAAGACCCATTTTGGGTTTGGGTCTCCTTTTGGGTCACTTGTTGGAGATAGTCTTAGCCACTGGCAATGCGTTTGTCTTAGTTTGCAGTCTGCACGATGCAGGTAGCCAGGTACTCGTGAACAACTTACGATTCGTTCTTGGCATTCATTCTACTACCTCCTCCTGTCCTCCTGGCTGGCCTGCCAGAGCTTGTTTGTAATCGCGTGCATCTTGTGTCTTGTTTGATTCATACCTGAAACTTCTGGCCCAGGCCCATGGAACACCAATTTCAGGCTGCCCCAGGCACCGAAAAGAATTGCTGGTTCCAGCAGCATAAGTTAATGCAACAAATAATATGTTAATTACCCTCCTACGCCTTTCCAGAAAAAAAAAAACACCATACGGTCCCAACAGGCAAAACAGTGTGCAACAAAATAACAAGGCTACTCTGGAACATAATTACCCACTTTTTTACAGGAATAGAAGTGACAAATGATTGAATATTAACTGGGGGGGAACCATGTATTTCTAAGATGCTTCAATCAGACTAGTATATCAAACAATAGTGAAAACTCCACCATGCTGCACAGTGAGACTCATAGTGGAGTACACCAAGCAAGAGTGAAACAACATTGCTTCAATTCTTCACTCAGGCGAAGAAAGTTAAGCACTGGTTGCAAAGGTAAACATCAGTGACCGGGCATTTAGAGTCACCACTCACCACATATTAAAGGTTCCTTCATTCCTTGCAGATTGAACTATGCACCAACAAGGCAACAACAAAAGGTAATAAAACGCAATGTCAATCACATTTCCACTGACCCGCCGCAAAAATAAAGAAAGATTGCACATCACGTCGTGACTACAAGACAACGAACCAGTGAATAAATTTAGGTGTCCAAATCACTACGAACTGCCTTGAGAAGTCCGAAATGACTCGTCACAATGATTTGAGCACATGAGAAAATCGCTGGACGAAACATGGAAAACGTTGACACCAGACAGGTTGGAGATAAGACAAAGAGTGGATAGGAATACAAGACCGGTTCAACAGCCAAGTGAGGAGAAAATTGGTGGAAAAAAGGGTTACAGGATGCAAATGCAAATCACACTCCAGATACCTTTCCTTGTCTACTTGTTGTTCCAGGGCAGGACAATAATACCCACTTGTCAATTTCATTTTCAGCAAAACAGACACATCCTTGTGGCTACTGACTAGGCCAGGAAGAAACTTCTCACTAAATGTTGGGATATGCACAGAGCCTATAACCTAGCACATGTTGCACATGCACTGAACAGTAATCAAATTTCAGGAAACATATTCTATGATGGGTTAGCAGAATTTCATATATGATCATGTCTGACTAGGTTATGCAGTATTATTCCACTAAAACAACAACAGAAATGTGCATGATTCAACCTCGACATGTCAAGCAGCATTTGTGACATGAACGTGTGATGCTGAACAATAAACATGGAGAATATGGAGATAAGGACAATTACCTCTAGTTCAAAACTCCCTTAATACTATCTAGTCATAAATTCCCTCCTAGCCAGCCGCTTCATAAACTTTTCAGGTAGTGTTAACAAAGTCACTGCAAGGATAGGACTGTTTCCTTGATGTTTCTAATAATTGCCCACCATAAGTTGTGTCACCTTCATTCAGCTGGTATTCACCTTGGCGCTCTGCAGTTTATTGACAGCACTAATGGTTGTTTTGCTTGTACCATCATCAATCATTGACTATGTTTGCAAAAATAAAACCGCTCTGGACATTGATGCCAAAATCCAAATCCGTGGGCTCCAAAGAATCAAATGATGGTTTCAACTCAAGATTTTTGATCTGTGAATTAAACTAGACAGGATCCACACAGTACAAGCTGCATTGAGAGCTTGGCTACTCAATGAAGTTATTGGTATTTTCTGCAGGGTTTAGGTGATATGACAGACAGTTGCCAAACTGCCACAAAGGTGTTCCAAAGACAGTCCTGGTGGCACCAGTCTTAAATTATTTATACCAAACACAAGCAAAATTGTTTGTGATTGTCAGCACAAACAGCAAAGAAACAATGGGGAAACACACAACTGAAAGAAAAGTATTCTAGCTCCACAAATTGGCCAAGAACTATAGGTTATATCAGCAATCGACTATCATATCTTGACAATTAACAACAATCATGGCACTGGCAGATTTTCCTTTCTTTCATGGATACCGTTATTGAATCCACTAGCAATTCCTACAACCAATCCTTCCCACACCTACTCTCATGTACCCCAAATTTCACCATGGCAATCCCAATTGTGAGTTACCAAAACAATCCCTACCTCAAGTTACCCCTAAAATCAAGCCTTAGCTTCTACCTCTTTCAACCCATGGCTCTCCCTTACCAGCAATGCAAGCCCATCCTTCACCTCCCCCTTCTTTTCCTTCACCGCCGCGGCAGCCTTCTCTGCCTCTTGCTTCCGGTACATCCAGGCCTCCGAGGGAGGTGTTGTGATCACCCTGACATCTGCACCACCCCCATTAATCTCAAGCACTTCCGGCAGCCCATTCCCGCACCCCCTCGACAGCCCCACATCAACCCGGACCGCCTGCGCACCACACACCGCATTGATCCCCACTGTCTGAATCGTGTGCCCCATCACCATCCTCTTCGCACCAGGAATCATCCCAAGCACCCCCTCCAGCCTCTGGCAGTCGCAATCGAAGCCATCAGAGAACCTCCTGAGCCAGACCACAGCATCCCTGCCGCGCACATACTCAGGCGCCCTGGCATTGTCACCGCCCTCACCGCGGATCCACTCGCTGACCTCCGCATTGATGCGCTCGAGGCCGTACTCAACGTTGGCCTTCCAGGAGCCCCCCATGGACGAACACCGAGTCGCCAACCACAAGCACGGTGGGGAGGTCGGCGAGGAACCGGCGCGCGATGGGCCCGTCGGGCCGGAGCGCGGCGAGGCGGGATCGCATCCCGTCCCAGAACTCCGGCTTGACGCCAGGGAACGACTTGGGCACGCCGAGGAAGGGGTTCCTCGGCTGCGGGTCGAGGTGGTCCCCGCAGCGGCGCTTGATGGCGAGCCCGGCCCGGTACCACCCGGCCCAGGCGGAGAACTCCTGGAATCCCTGCGGCGTGGCGAAGCGGAAGTCGCCCGAGACGTTCATGACCTCGTGGTTGCCGAGGATGGGGAGGAGCGCGCCGCCGCAGGACTCGGCGGAGAGCGCGAGGCGGCGGAGGAGGTAGAGAAGGCGGAGCTCGTCCCCGCCGCGGTCGAGGATGTCGCCGAGCTGGACCGCCAGGGTGGGCCCCGCGGCCCAGGATGTGGTGGATGCGGAGGCGGAGGCGGACGGGGAGGGGGAGTCAGGGGCCGTGGAGGCCGGCGGAACGAGCCCCGCGAGGCGGAGCGCGGAGAGCGACTTGGGGAGGTCGCCGTGGAGGTCCCCTATAGCGACGAGGCGGGACGGGGATGGGAGGAAGGTGGTTGGGGTCGTCGGGGATGGGGATGCGGAGGGTGGGGATGGGGATGGGGATGGGGATGGGGATGCGGTTGGGGTGGGGAAGAAGATGCCGGACACGGAGAAGTCGACGAAGGCGTCGGCGAAGGCGGAGACGGCGGCGGGGAGGTCGCCGCAGGCGGGGACGGAGGGGGGCGGCGCCGCCGCCATCTGAGAGGCAGTTGGGCTCTCCCTCTTCGGATTCGTGTGGCGGTCTAGCGATTCGGGCGAGCGAAATGGGCTGCGCAAGCTGGAGATGGGTTGCGGCCCGCCTCCCTTATAAAAAGCTGAGACTGGGAGGTTGCCATGGGTGGCCCACCATGCTCCAGTGGTCAATGTCCTTTCTGTAAAAGTCAACGCCCAAATATATTTTTCGTGATGGTCACTTCCCTGTAGGAAAAAATATTTGTTGGAAGTATGATTGATGTGTGTGCAGTTTTCATTTCGTACTTTGTTTAGTTTATTTCCTTTTGTACCTTCTGTTGATAAACATTTGGTGAAAACATGTGTTGTTTCGTTGAACCTTCTTTGCTTGTCTTTTGTTGCTATTTGATGGCTTGTGGAGCTACGCATGAATTTGGATGGTAACGTGGGATACGTTCGAAAGACGTCTTTTTCATAGTGGAGGAAGAAGAAAGTTCTAAGAAGATGGGATGGCTTGTTCAAATGCGTGCCGGTGGAAGCCAAGTGGCAATTTTATTGTTCATCCAATTTTTGTTCGGTTTTGGATACAAAACTTGGGAATATCTCAAACGACAAATTTGTTGACGGCCCTATTTTACGTTGTGCACGGGTGTTTACGAACAAATTTGAGCTGTCATACGTTTGGCAAAGAAAAGGGCATCATTGCTTTAAAATACAATGGGACAAAGAGCGCTTATTAGTAGATTCTAACTCGATGATATATAGTCGACATACATGCAAAAGCATTATAAAATGCTAATGCCATTGTCAACGTCATTAGAAACAAACTCCGATATAATCACTATACCAAAACATCAAATACACTGTCAGATTTGCGGAATAAATGTACAAAAGTATCAAAAATAGTTATAGGTTATAAAGATGTATAACATGCCATATATATTCCGATTTCGTGTGTAGCTACTTTCTGAGAGCAGTCCCAATGCAGATTCCACTCATAGAGTCTTAGCTTCCAAGACTCCATCACAAGAAACTATACTTCCCAATGCAAAGTATGTAATAGTAGTTTCTATACATAGAACCATTTATTGTGCAACACAAACAAAGCTGATCAGTTGTGGCACAATACCATGTAATCTACTCTACACCTACTCGAGCACTGAAGTTTAGATAACAGCCATGTCACATAACCAAAACACAACACTGCACAGAACCGGCACAGAACCAAACACAACACTGCGCAGAACCAAAACGATTATTGAACTTGCAAACATACTGAACAGAACTTCGATGATAGTTTAGATAACATCCATGAGTCATCCATTACAATATATAGCAATAGTGACATAGATATGAATTGCAAAATAAATAGGTAATGATAGTATTTAGATAATGATAAGCCTCCTCAGAACTCCATGTCCATCGTCCTCCAATCAAATCTGTGAAGAAATGAGAATTGGTTAGTTTAGTTGGCAAAACTATACAGGAGGTTAAATTAACAAAATCTTAATGTTTGTTGAACACGAAGGTAGTACATATAAAAAAATCACAATGCTACCTAATTAGTTCGATTCCCAAACTTTTGCCAAATGTGATCAATCAAATCAGATTGTAGTTGCCTATGAGCTTCACGATCACGAATCTCGGTATTCATGTTTAGTACCTCCTCCATCACCGATTTTTTAGAACGATCCCAACGTATTTTCAGTTGGTTCCTCTTACGACTAGTTTCTGTGGTCTTGTTGTATTCTTCAGTAACATCTGTCCAATAAGCATCTGCCTTCCTTCCATTTCCATCAACAGGGTCCTTTGAATTATGCAACCAAGCACTGGCCTAAAAACAACAAATCAGAAACATATTTGAACAAATCAAAACATATTTGAACAAATCAGTAGCATGTTTGAACATACCAATCGTATGTCTTCAGGGACCGTCCAATTCAAACGCTTGTCTGTTCTAGAATCATTATTGATGTTAATTGTTTCATCTTCTTCTGCATCTAAATCATTCAGCTGTGCTAGAGGGGGAGTTGTTGCAGCACCTAGGTTTAGCGGTGAAAATGAAGATTGACTCATTCCAGCACCAACAAAGTGAGAATTCTCACTTCCTTCAGGATGGTTAGCAAATGTGTATGACTGAAGGAAATTTGAGAACCCTCCTGGTGGGTATATCCTGCAATCAGTGAACACCTTTCTAGTTATTTGACTACCTCAGTGATCATCTAACCTTAGTGAACATCTACTAAAATCATATTGTTAAATCAGTACCCGATCATGTCAAAAAGTCTAAAACAAAAATTAGAAGGTTGTGGGGGAATTACCCTTCACCAGGAGACGCCGTTGACCACCATCCACCAACGGGGGGAGTACCAGTTCGAGGAAGGCTTGCCTGTGGAGGACAGATGGAGGATGGGGAAGCACCAGCTCGGCTTGCAGGACCTCCGGCGACCGAAGCACAGGTCCCAGGGACTGGTGGAGCATGGGTGCCATCTATGCCTCTGCCTCGCCATGGCTTCGTTAATCGATTCATCTGAGGTTTGTGAATCTGGGTCACAGGATAGGGGAATCAGATGGAATCGAAGCGAGGAAGAGGGAGGGGCCAGGAAGTGGCAGGCGGCGGCGGAACCTTACCTCGCTCGAGATGTGCTCCGGCTTGAAGTGGCGCTGGCGCGTGAGGGGGAGCGGCGATCTCCTCTGCGCGTGGGAAGCCGAAGTGAAAACGGCGTGGGAAGGAGAGAGAGAGCGCGCGGGAGCGGGGAGAAGCCGAGCGCACGCGCGGGGGAAGGGGAGGAGGAGCGGCGGCGGGCGGGCGGGAGGGGGGGGATGGAGTACGAGATCCATGGAAACCACTCCGACCTCCCAACGCGCGTTTCAATGGAGTCTTGGGTCCTCGATGCTCACGTAGACTTGGCATCCAAATAAGAAACGAGTCCTCATTTGTTCCCTTCTTTCTTCAATAAATGTCCCGTCACATCAGCATTTTGCCTACATGGCAGCATAATTAATGGCTTAAGACTCTACGGTAGAGTCTGCATTGAGACTGCACTGATAGTTGTTGTAGAAAGGGGTGACTTTATCGAGGGCCAACTACGTTGGATTTTAGCTGATATGGCAGTGAGAGAAGGTGGAAAAAGAAACCAACTAGCTACTGCTTGGTCGCCTATCTCACACAGAAAATGAGGCC
The DNA here is from genome assembly GCA_015476505.1 of Urochloa ruziziensis. NCBI lineage: Eukaryota > Viridiplantae > Streptophyta > Magnoliopsida > Poales > Poaceae > Urochloa > Urochloa ruziziensis. The sequence goes on along the minus strand of CM027120.1, from coordinate 12,272,958 downwards.
CGTTCTTTACGGGAGCAGAGGTAGAGAGGAAAGAGAGTATGAAACCCCAAAAAAAAGAGAAAATGATATAAATAAAATAAATCTTACACATGGGACCTATCTTATGAGGTGGCATCAAAGAGCCAGCAGCTAGTTATTATTGTTACAGAGTGCAGACGCTCTAAACCAATGTCAATACTATGACCAATTATTCACTAACGATTGCAATATAAGGGCAGTCCCAACCTAAGAAACTACTCATGGTTTCTATAACCTCCACATCATCAAGAAACTAGTAGACACTACACTCCCAATGCAAACACCACAATCCAATGCTTGAATTTAATACTACTCATCTCACATAATGTCTTAGATGGTGTGTAGAAACTAGGTCTCATGCAAGACCCGGTTTCCTTCTCTTTCATCATTTAATCTATCGTCACATCATCTTTTATCCTATGTGGCAACTCATTTAATATAATTCTATGGAAACTATCCTAGTCATTGGGTTGGAACTGGCCTAATATAACTACTCGTCTTATGATTTTTCTTTTCTCTGTCTTCATAAATATGGTGCCATGTCGTCAAATCTGCTTAGATGGCACTATATTAATTGTGACACTAGCACTGAGACTGGCGTAATCAACGAATTGAGCCATCGAGAGATTTACGGCGAGGGCACGCATTTGGAGGAGCTAACTTCCTATGACTAAACGAATTACGAGAGTAAATGTTGGATTGTGAGGACTAGCATAGTAGAGGTGCAATTGTACGTACGACTAGGGTACTTGCAAATCCGACGGCCGTGGATCTAGTAAAATTTTATATCCGTCGGAGCATGGGTTTCTAGGAGCTTATAAATTTAGGATGATAAAACCCATGCCTGTTAAGACTATCTCCAACAATGGATAGCTAAATCGGAGACCCATTTACTACTTTAGGTTGCCTACAGTAAAAAGGTCTGCGACCCATAAACTTTCTTCTCCAACAGAAGACCCAAAAGAGAATCCTTTCTGCGAATGGGTTACCAGGAGAGAGATACTCATTTTTAGGTTCTCTCCTAAAAACCCATTTTGGGTTTGGGTATGGGTACTATGTTGAAGACTGAAATAGTGCCATGAAAGACCCATTTTGGGTTTGGGTCTCCTTTTGGGTCACTTGTTGGAGATAGTCTTAGAGCAAGACTTATGGGAGCGTCGGCTGCCGGTTGCCGACGTAAAGAACGCCATGGCACTCTAAGTAATAATTGTGGCCCCCTGCATCTATTTGCTTTCTTTATTCGAGGATCAGAGTATGGGGCAATAGAGACCAATGGAACGACATGCGCCTGCTCTCAGCCGGCATACCACGAGTCCCCGTTTTCATCTCTTTCCTATTTTCTTTCGCTCCCTTACGTCAGATCATGATGACCTGGCTTCTCATTTCGCCCGCTGACATGGCTCGCTCTTCGATGCATACTCCCTCCGTCCATAAAAGAATACAACTATGGCTCGCTCTGACATGCATACTCCCTCTTAATGCATCCCCGTTTTCATCTGTTCCCTATTTTCTTCAATGCATTCTTTTGTGGACGGAGGTAGTACAAACGAGCTCTTGAGCACAGTTGGCCCACCCGCTCGCAAGTTCCCACACGCGGCCCACCCGTCTTGCTTCCGTAAAAAAAGAAAATCCTTTTTTGAATTAAAAACCCTCCTCGCGCCCTTCCGTTTCTCCCGGCCATCGGGCGCCGCCGGTTGATCCTCTCCCCCAAATCTCACCGGCACACACACCTCGTTCTCCCGAAATGGCCGCCGCCCGCGTTCGTTCCCTTCCGTAATCGCTTCGCGGCGTGCCAATATCCCGCACGCCATCTCAAAAGAAAAAAAGCCCCGCCCGCCATCCAAATCCACTGCGCCATTCCAGCCGCCCAATCTCGCTCACGCCCTCACCTCCGCCGCCGCTCGCTCCACCAGCCCTGTTGGCTTCTCGCGCCGTCTCCCCCAAGCCTCTTGCCCGCTCGCGCCGCGTCGCCCGTCGAGCCGCCCCATGGCTGACCAACGCCAACCAGATCTCCGCGTCCTTGAAGCAAAGTACGAAATAGCGGGCTATAGCCACCGCTAGGGTAGTTAGATTTTGACGCTAATCCTTCGTTTCCGCTAATAGCGGTTATTAGCGCGCTAAAATCGCTAAATTGGCCTTCATTTAGCGCCACTGCTCATAGCTCTTGGGCCCAAAATTGTTGCGGGCCCTTCTCAACTTCTCCCATGGCTGGCCCAAAAAGCAACTGTAACCCTATACACTCCCTGTGAAGAGCGGCAGCAGCGGTAGCGATCTGCGATGGCGACGGCGGTTGTGCCTGGCAGCAGCGGGGCCTACGGCCAGCTGCGACTGCACCTACCGGACTACGGCGGCGGCGTACTTCCGACTGCAACGGAGGCAACGACCTGCGGCTGCTTCTACCCAACGCCATGTCCCAGGCGGAGCAACGTACATGTAAGTTCAGTCTCCCTCTTCTCAAGTCTCACGCATGTATCCTCTATTGCATCTTCTCAGATTCAGAGCAGCATGAAGCCTCTGCTTCATCTTCTGAATCAGAAACTGATCAAGATGGCAATATTTCTATGGAGAATTGGAGATGGACTTATCTGATGGTGATGATTAGATGAGATGCCTCTGTGATGTTTATCAACTTGGAGTTGTATGCTTCCACTTTATGTATGAACTCTATGTTTGTCGGCGCACGTGATGATTGTCATTGTGCTTACATCTTTGTTTCTGAACTCAATTTGCAAAACGCTAAATGGGGTTAGCTGGATCTATAGCCCGCTATAGCTTTTCTTAGCCTCTGAAAAATCAGCCGCTAAAGGCCTTAGCCGGCTATTTTGTACATTGCCTTGAAGGCGGACCTAAGCACTGAAGATAGACGAATCCGCTCCGCCGAACGCCGTCCCTGCTGGCACCTGCCGCTCCCCTCCTCTCCTGCTTGCCGATTGGATTCAAAGGTGACGCGTTCGTAGCCCCTGTTGTTGTTGAATGCGTGATGCGTCAATGCAACTTCGGGGATTTTATGACCTGCGGTTGTCGAAAGATTTCGGGGGGGGGGGGGGGGGGGGGGGGGGGGATTATTCAGAAATTTACCTGAAATTGAAGGATTTGTTTACTTGATGTGGTCTGTTCACCTAGTAATATATACTTGTATTTCTGCGTTGATTGGTGCGTCATGTCTAGTAATTGGCTACAGGCGTTTTGCGATTAAACTTCATTATTATTCACTGTTGTGCTTACTTGCCAGGCATTTCTCTGATCTGCTGCGGTATCACCAGCTTGCAGTACTGAAACAACAAGGTCAGAGAGACACAGTATCCGCACTCTGACAGAAGAATAGCTGTGTAGCACAGGCAATATATTCGGTCCTTTTTTATTTCCTTGTATAACTATCTACCAGGGAGAATAGGATGTAGTGCTAAACACAACTAATTGACATGTTTCCATACTTTTTCTCTCCAAGTCATGCCTGAGTCAATAGAATCGGTCCCAGTCTGTAATTTCAGTTAGAAAGGTCTTCTGTTTTCAGTGTCATATGCAATGTTTTTTTATTATTCATGAGCTGTTTAAACATTTTGAACCCCAAAATGATTTAGCCACATAATTTGTGAGCTTTTTAAACATTCAGGATAATATTGTGGGCACCTCATCTGTGTACATTGAGGATCTGGCGATCTGCTAGTGCTTTTATCATTTATATCAAACTTTAGTTCAGTAGAGTCAGCAAGTTGGTTATGAGATATCATAGCTAACATTTTAGTACATGTAAATCTTAACATATCGAAAATGGCATTTGTACATAGCATATACACTGATTTGACCTCATGCATAATTGCGTATTATCGCTGCAGCTGCCAAAACCTGATGCTGCACAGGCGCTTGTACCTTGTCCGTCGTCTCCGTCCACGTGCACACCTTGGAGTCATTTGAAGATTATATATTGTTAGCAGCTCGTGTTGTGTGTGTAGGTAGGTTCTTTTTTTTTCCAGCTGTTTAGTTTAAGATATCAGCTACAATTTTTTGAGCCTCAGCATTTATTCATTCAGAGGGTAATTTATGTTGAACTATAGTCAATTTGTGGATGCCTGGACATGAACATTGAAATTGCCGCATTATATAACTATTTTGTGGCTTCTGATCTGTTGTTTTATTTGTTAGATCATTTTGAAAGCCAATTGATCCTGTGTATAAAGGTTGATGGATAAAACATGGATCGACAATGATGCTAGGTACAGAACAGTTATTTTACAAATTCTGAGAGTTCTATGTATATTAAAAATGGGATTTAACCTAAAATTGCATGTAGGCACACCAAGGTATATTTGCAAGGGGTGAACAGTTTCCTAACTTTTGCATTTAGGAATTCAGCAGTAGGCAGCAAGATACTATGCCCTTGTAGAAAGTGTGTTAACTCGTTTTGGAAAGAGGCAAGTGAAGTGCGTGAGGACTTGATATGTGATGGGTTTCTAAAAGGGTACAGAACATGGAACTTGCATGGAGAAGCTACATCTTCTGTGAATCATGTTAACCATGATGGTGCTAAAGTTATAGAGGAGTCTAAAGAGAACGATAACATATCTGATTTGCTTAGTGATGCTGCTGGTTTAAATGATAGAGGAGATTTTGATGACAACACTTCTGCTCTGGAACCTTGTGCTGAGCTAGATGCCCTTCAAAAGTCGGTAGCAGAAAGTACCAAGGAGCTGCACCCCAATTGCAAGAAATATAGACATCTGCATTTCCTAGTTAGATTACTCCACATAAACAACTTGGAGGATGGACCGATAGATCTTTTAACCAGCTACTAGATCTACTTAATGATGCACTCCCTGAGGGTTCAACACTACCTAGAAACATTCATGAAGCTAAGAAAATGGTGAAATGCATAGGAGGTGAGGCTCTTGGAAAGCAGCACTGTGAAGTTGTTGAGAGTTCCATGCTGAAAAGGGAAACAGTTCTGTCTCGGACTTATGGTGATGTGGAGAAGATGGCTGATGCTCATAAGATACCATACAAGAGGGTAATACAGTTAACCTTGTTTCCTTTTTTTTTCTTTCATGGGTGATGAGAGTGACCAAAGTTTCTAATTATTTATATTTTTGATAGTTGAAGGTTACCAAGGCAACACGATCTTCCCAGGGTACTGCAGGTATGTTGTTCTTAACTCTTAATAACTCCAACTTTAAAATAACTCAACTCTTCTCCTACCTTGCTGTTCAGCATATCTTTAGTCATTTGTTGTGAGGGGCAGCTGTGGGAGCTTCTCTTTCAGCTTTCAGTTTCTATTCAGCCTGTTGTTTTTTTAGGAATGTTCTTTTTTGTTGACTGAATTTAAGTTTTCAGCTAGAATGAGTGATCTCCAAGTAGAAATGGAAAATTACTTGAATCATTAGATGGAGGGTAACTGATTTGCATTCATTACAAATTCCCATGTCAAGAATAGAATAAATCCCAAAATTTGGGTGAGATTCAGAGGTTGATTGATAGTGGATTGCCATCAAACCTAGCAATACCAGCTTTGGATATATGTTAGGTTTTCCAGCAGTCCATGCATAAAGTAATTGAATCTTACTGAATACTAAAAAAAGCCTTATGTTTTGTTTCATTTCTGATCCTTTTGTTGGTAACCTTAGTTGTATAAAGTGCACAGTTCCTAGCTAATTTTATGAACACCTTAGTTCTACCTGCAAGTTAGTTTAGGGGAGATATGGGTTGGTCAGTTTGGTTATGTGCTGATCTTTCTGGCTAAAGTGGGTTTGGGGTTGGATTGGACTACATATTGTAGTTGCAGAGAGAACAGGGGCCTGCAACTCCAGTTCAACCTGCAGCCCTGGTTTATTGGGTACACAGTTGACAATATGCCATTAACCAATCACAGCCATAATATTGCTAATGTCATCAATTCTTTTTCTCTTTAAACTATTTACACTTGATTTTGTTCAGGTGGGAGGTCCTAGATATTGCATGACGCTCGATACTGTCAAGAGCAAACGAATCAGTGCTCATGCTGATGCTATTTTGTTTTGACATACCAGATATGATACACTTTGTAAGTGAATTGTGAGCCGTGTAGCCACATGTGGCCTGTGTGCTGTGAGAAGTCAAACTTGTAGATGTAGCGTGTAGACACCTATTTGATCTAGCTTGGCTGGCTACCAATTTTTTTTTGTTAATGCTGTATTGCTGTTGGCTTTGTCCGCTTGAACTGTGTACTGTGACAAGCCCAGCATATGATCCAGCTTGAGCTCTATGACAGACAAATGTCGATTGTTTCTCTGAAAATTATGAGGCCCTGTTTTGTTCTCTATAGGAGCTAATTTTGTAAGAGAACTGATTCTCTTTGATTCTCTGGTATAAATTTTAAAATCAGGATGGAGAATCAGCTCCCAGCTTTTTAGAGAATCACTTCTTTTTGATAAAATATTTGTTAGAGCTCCTGTTGGGTTCAATCAAGAATCGCCTCTGGGAACTCTGCCAAATGGGTCATAAGCTATGTTCATCTAATTCTGTGTTTGATGTGCTTGTGACCTTGATTCATACGTTTACAGTTTTATCATAGTTTGAAGTATATATAGATAGAAAGCACCTGTACTCATGAAACACAAATCAGGCCCAGGAAGAAGCCAACCTTGCATCCGCAAACCCGAATTTTTTTAACCAGTTTCTCCAAAAATGAAGCAGGCCCAAGCAAATCAAGAACCAGGCCCACAAAATAAAACACACTCAACCCAAAAACAAATTAGCCTGAATGTTTACTGTCGAGCCTAAATTAACCAGGCTGAAGTGATAAAGGATGCACTGAATGTTTACTACCGAGCCTCTAGCCAGCAGGTTAATATGGATAAATCTCCGATCCACTTTGCTAAGGGCGTCGAAGGTAGCACCCGAGAGGAGATCAAGGTTTCTTTGGAAGTCCACAACGAGGCACTTAGTGAGAAGTATCTGGGAATGCCTACTGATGTTGGCACATCATCTAATGGTGCGTTCAAATACCTCAAGGACCGGGTCTGGAAAAGGATACAAAGTTGGCTAGAACAAACACTTTCAGCCGGGGGTAAGGAATTGTTGATCAAAGCGGTGGCCCAGGCGATACAAATCTACTCCATGTCATGCTTTCGACTGCCAAGAGGATTGTGCAAACATATTGATGGCCTCCTTCGTAGCTTTTGGTGGGGCAGCAAAGAAGGAAAGATAATGACCTCCTGGGTAGCTTGGAAGGACATGAGAAAACCGAAATACAGGGTTGTCTTGGCTTCCGAGACATTGAGCTATTTAATTTGACATTACAAGGACCGTCATCGTTAAGTGTACGAGTCCTCAAAGCTGTGTACTTTCCTGATGGCGAGTTCTTGGAAACATAAGTTGGCACATTGCCATCTCGAGTATGGAGAGCAATTGCTTAATGCAAGGAAGAATTGCGCAAGGCTTAATTCGTCGAATTGGGACATATGAAGCCAAGAATATATGGGTGATGAATTGGATCCCGAGAGACGGGCTGATGAGACCTGTTGCAAGGCTATAGGGGAACAACATGTGAATGGTGAGTGACCTCATGACAACACGTCAGGATCTTGGGATATGCAACGTCTGAAAGAGTTTTCTTTGCTGATGGATTGGGAGGTCATTGCTAATATTACAATGAGTACCAGAAGACTAAGAAGATTTTTGGGCATGACACTTGAAAGTGCATCTAGACACTTAATCTAGTTTTCGTAATTAATGACGATGTAAATTTGAATATGATGCTTTGAATGAGTTGTGCAGGAATAAAATCAAAAGAAAAGAAAAGAAAGATGAAAAGAAGGTCCCCAATTCAGTGTTATCCTAAACGCTAAACGGTAAACAGTCGGTCACACACCGTTTAGCTCATTATACGGACTAAACGGCCAATTAAACGGATTAAACGACCATTAAACGGGCTAAACGGATGATTAAACGGACACAGTTAGGCACTGTGTAGCGTTTAAGCTGTGTGTAAACGGGCTAAACAGCCGTTTAGGCGAACAGAGCCCCAATTCATATTTGTATGGTGATGGATTCTAACGGAGGATTTAAATTTATTTATGATTTGAATTTGAGTATAGGATCACCGTACTATCAAGGGTGAAGTGCTTGACGAATTTAGGTTGTTAAAGGGCTTACTTGAGATGACAAACACCCAAAAGAGACACAAACACACACAATCAAACTTCACAAAGTTCACTATGTGTCGAATCTTTGGCCGGATGATCCGGCCCCTAAGTTCTGGCCGGCTCAGTCTGAAATTCATTTTACATCGGAAGATCCGGACCATGCGTCGGATCTTTCAACACTTAGACAGATTTGAAGTCTCTCTCCAGGCGTCGGATCTTTGGCCGGATGATCCGAGCCACAAGTTCCGGTGTGCTCTGTCTCTAATTTATTTTCCATCGGAAGATCCGAACCTTGCGTCGATCTTTCATGACTTAGCCAGATTTCAGAGCGTATGTGTTTCAAGGCAGATCGTCGGATCTTCCGTCGGATGATCCGACCCCAAATTCTGGCTGGCTCTGTCTCGAATATTTTTCCATCAGATGATCCTAACCTTGTGTCGGATCTTGTGTCGGAACTTACATCGGATCATCCGACCCTTGTGTCGAAACTTTCTACACTTAGCCATATTTCAATGTTTCAGGCTTATGAAATTCAAATTTTGGAAGATCCGACACACCATCGCAAGATCCGATACCCCTTCGCAGAACACATAACTGCTAGTTTTGGGGGTTGGGTATATATACCCCTTCACCCTATCATTTATTGCTTGCTGCCTCCACGACCAAACACACTCCAAAACATTCAATTCCACTCTCTACTCCCTCCCAAAGCTTGATTCTTGCATTGAATCACCTAGGGTTTGAGTGAGAGAGAAAGATTTGGCGTGTGACCTTTGAGCACTTGTGAGCTTCCACTTGTTCATCTCAAGAAGCACTTGAAGCAAGCTTGATTCGTCGATTCGCGTTGTTACTCTTGGAGCTTTGCTCCTAGACGGTTAGGCGTTGCCGGTAGCTCCCATTCCTTTGTGGTTTGAGCACCGGAAAGTTTGTATTACCCATCTCTTTGTGAGATCAATAGTAAGTGACTCAATCCTCCTTTGTGGTTGGTTGAGGGAGGCAAGGGTTAGTGACAACCCGGTTCTTTGTGAACCCCTCAACGGGGACGTAGCTCATATGTGGAGTGAACCTCGGCAACAAATCTCATGCCATTTGTTCTTACTATTGTTCTTGTTGTTCATCACCTTATTTGTGCCTGATCTATGTGCTAAGTGTTGTTCGACCTTAGAGATCATATTTAGGTGTTTATTTACTTCATCTAGCATCTTTGTATTCAAAGAGAATCTTAAATAGCTTGTTAGATTTTGAATCTCAAAGTTAGTTATCTCTCTGTGTCGGAAGATCCTACATAGTGTCGGATCTTCTAGGGACCGGAAGATCCGAGATTGCGTCGGATCATCCGACAGTTTCATGAGAAATTTGCAGGAATTTTTAACATGCCCTATTCACCCCCCTCTAGGCCTAGTGTTGGTCCTTTTAACACTATGAGAAGTAAGGAGTTTTCACTGTAAGATCATCTTACCGGATGCTTATAAGCAATCAGGAACAATGGACGGACTGGTAGAACACAATATAAGATCAGATTGGTCAGCTGAGCGCAAGGAGTGGACAGATATTTGGCGCGTCCAAGTTTCATCCAAGGTGCGCTTATTCTTGTGGCGCCTCGCTCGGCAGACGATCCCAATAGGAGATGTCCGACACCAAAGACACATGGCTCCGGATAGCAGGTGCGCTGTGTATGGAGGCCTAAAATTCATGGAAGCACTCTCTGATTGACTGCCATTCAGCGAGGTGCGTGTGGGCGCTGTAGTGTGATGAGATCATATACTTCATCAGTTCAACACATAGCAGCAAGATGCTCAGGGATGGCTCTATGAAGCTATGAACTCCCTGAGCCATGATGAGTTGGTATGCTGAGCGCAAAATCATCCATGAGAATATTTACCAGAGCCCATTATCGACACATTATTTTGTGGAATGGTTCTTGGCTGATCTGGGAGCGAGCAAATCAACGAGGATTGCGAGGCAACCTGTTCAAGCTAAGCAAACCAGATGGATCCCATCGCCACCAGGATTTGCGAAAATTAATGTTGATGCAGCGCTCGCAAAGAACTCAGCAAAGGTCTCGATGGCGGCGGTGGCACGTGATGAAGCTGGCAACTTAATGGGAGCCTCAACGTTGGTAATGGAAGGCATCCTGACCCGGAGATGGCGACGGTGATGGCATGGCGCTGACCTAGTGCTCCAGAAATTTTGGTTGGCGACTGATTACCTAATGTAATCCAGAATTTGCATGGAACTGCAGTAGGGGCTTACGGTCACATTGTACATGAGATAAGGCAAGGGCGACAGACTTCACCGATGTCAATTTTGTTCATGAAGAAGGGAAGCTGATGAAGATGCTCATAGGCTTGCTAAAGGCCCGTTGTATGAAAGTCTAGGTAGACATGTTTGGTTCCTAGTTCCACCTAATGTAGTTTGCACTGCTGTAAACGTTTCTTAATAAAAGCAGTACGCCTATTTATAAAAACAAATTAGCCTCAAGGTGCACGGCAAACCTTGGAACAGATCAACGACACAAAAATTCGACTATAAGCACAATTAAAACAGTAAGTGTTGTACAGAAGTTCCAATTATGTAAGCTATGTAAATCAATCGATAAGGAATGGAAATGAAAATGAACAGGTAAAGGAATTTTGTGGTGTTACCCCACCTCATCATGAAAATGGACTTCATTTAACTTGGGCTGATTTCCATCTTGCTTCATGAAAAATATACTATTTTTTAATATCTACCATTTTATTTTGTAGAAAACCAAATGTATATTAGAGATGGATGTGCCAGAAGTACTGTAGTTAACATAGACACAATTTATTCGTCAGTCAGATTACAAATCCAACAAATAGATGCATTCTCATATTAATTAAGTTTCCCATCGCAAAAACAAATCAATACACGAGACATTTTTGTTACGTTTAGTAGACGACTCATCATCAGCGTACACAAGACGTACATTAATGCCAGATATCTGTTGACTTATTTCATGGCACGGATCGATCAGCTGGATGTGCCTCAGGTACGTAGCGCCATTTACGAGGCGAAGGAGGTGAATCTGTCGGCGCCGCCGGCGCTGCGGCCAAACCGTGAGACGGCGCAGTCGGTGGCGAAGAGCCCCGACGACCGGTACTTATCCTCCCCTCCCATGACCGGCATCTTCGCCGTGATGTCGAGCTTGTTAACGTAATCCGGCCTGTACGTCTGCCCCAGCACGCCGTCGACGCCGCCGCTGAGGCCATGGAACGCGTACCCGACGTCGAGGTGCACGAGCGAGTCGCTCCCCGTCTTGCCGTACCCGTGCCCGCGGGACTCCTCGTCGGTGACGGGCACGGCGTTGGCCGTGACGGTGAACGCGCCGGCGAGCTCGACGGCCACGGCGTTCGCGTCGGCGGTGCGCGTCACGGTCAGCCCCGGCGCGGCGGCGGAGGACCAGCGCGCGTTCTTGGTGGTGGAGCCGAGGTCGACGGGCTCGCCGTCGAGAGCGAGCACGATGTGGTCCTCGTCCTCGTCCCACTCGGCGGCGCGGCGGGCGCCGATGTAGAGACTGTGGTTGCTGCCGCCGGAGACGAAGGTGACGCCGAGGGATTGTACCCAGGTGAAGTCGCGGCCGGAGTCGGCGTTGTGGTTGCCCATGAAGCGCGCGTTGATGTGGAGCTTGTCGTCGGTGACCAGGCAGAAGCTCTCGTCTTTCTTGCCGTGGAAGTAGAAGGTGTTGCCGTCGGCGCCCGTGAAGCGTGGGTCGCCGCACGAGGTGCCCGGCATCAGGTCACACACTGACAAACAGAAAACCAGTCACACACATATAGATATGCATATATATAAAGATGTATATATATACATATATGTAAAGATAGAAAGATGTATTTATACAAAGATGTAAAGATGTAGTAAGTACTGACGGCAGAAGGTGAGGCAGTAGGCGCAGTAGGCGAGGCACTTGTTGGGGCAGCGGGCGGGGCACTTGATGTAGCAGGAGGCGCCGTAGTCGGTGGTGCAGGTGATCTCGTAGTCGCGCTTGTGGTACTTGTTGGTCACGACGGTGGTGAACTTGCCGTTGTGGGGGACCTGCTTGGGGTTCCCCGGCGTCGACATCTTGGGCGGCTGCTTCGCCTTCCGGTTGCTGATACCCCACTGCGCCGAGGCCGTGCCGCACGCCAGCGCCAGCACCAGAAGGGCGGCGACGATGGCGCCGCCGCGGGCCACCATTGTTGCCGACGAGAGAGATCGGCCGATCGAGGTGCAATCAGAAGATTTAGACAAGTTTAATTTGTTTGCAACAAATGTGTGTTGTGTTGTGTGACCTTGGAGGGAGGGGAGAGTAGTGTTATATGGAGGAGGTGGAGGCCTGGAGGGGAAGGGGGTGGAGGAGACGTAGGACTTTTGCAGGGGGTGGAAGGTTGTCAAGTGGCTTGATGGGGAAGTGGCGTAGTACGAGGCAAAGTGACAGCGCAAGCGTACATTCGTCTGCCGGAATTAAGGGGTCGTCGACGGGTTTCAAAGCGGCGCGTGCGCGGCGGGCAACCAGGCATATATGCATACGCATGCGTGTTACGGCCGGTGCCGTTCCGCCGCTCAGGTAGCTTAGCTCTATTGCATGAGTTAATAATGGAGCCCTGGGCTTGTTTTGCCTTCTCTCTAACGAGGGTAATTTAAACGGGGGTGAGTTGACTTGCACAAGTCACATTTTTCAACTTTCTAATGATATATATATAGCTGCCTTCTGCAAAGGAGGACGTTATTATGGCGAAGAGTATAATATAATGTTCGGCAGGTTAATTAGTATGTGGCAATTTGTTTAGTGGGACTCCCACTGTGGGAGGTGACGTCTTCGAATACCACGGTACGATGCACCATCCTAACCTCTTGTACACATGCATGCATCATGAGCTGTGGGGTGGTACGTGTGTGTTGTGTCTACAGTATGTGTCCACATTTCATAGTATGGGATGTTGAACGTTCTGTTTTCTAGCTACATATAGAGAAATGCATGTTTTGCATTGTCTTCTTTTCAGCAGAAAATCAATTGATATAGTGAGCTAAAGTGTACCATACTAATTGGCCAAAATCTTTTGGAAGCGATAAGTCGAAAATGAAGTACACCCGCAAAAAAAAATGAAAATAAACTAGAGTGTTGACCAGACTAACAGTAGCGCTTTAATCAGACTAACATTATTTCATTTGTCCACCGCAATCTATGTTAGGTAGCTTGTCGCGCTGCGAAGCAGTTTCATCTTTAATTCACTGTAGACGTACGCATGCGTCACACTCACACCACCTGCTGCATTGCATCCGCACAGCAGGTAACCTCCTTCTTTCTTTCTTTATTATTTTTTCAAAAAAAAGAATAAGTAAATGAGAAATTGGCTAACACATAGCAGGGCTATAAGAATGGGCACATGTGGTAAAACTTACTAACTAAAACAATTACAAAACCTCTTTCCTGGATCGACCAAATAAATACGGGTACGTATACATACAGCTGGCTGGCTACTCTGACTGCAGTTGTGGGGGCAAATATTTGAGCGTCACCCTGGGCCGGGGGACATTCGTGCTCCGCTCGTGCGTGCAGGTCAAACTAACCCAACTGGAGCACGTAAGCATCCAGATCCAGCTACCGCCTCCGCCACCGGCCTCCGGGCAAGAGGAAGGAGTAGCACGTTACGCGTATATCAACGTCCACGCACGCGCGTCCGCGTAGCTACCCGGCCCATGAGTCAATGAAGAACGGTAATGCTTCACATCAGGGCGTCCGCAGCGGCAGAAGCGACTTCGCTAGCTGATCTGGAGCAAAGAGCAGAAAACAAAGGTTATTCTATGTTCCCTCTCCACCTGGAAGGCCAAGGGCCCCATCTCCCGCACTCACGTCATCTTTTTGGGCTACAGGAACCTGATAGGACCAGTCTCATTTGAGAGTCATTGCACGGCTGCCAAGATTGAGAACTTGAAAACTGTGTCGGAGGAGTGCCGTCAGCATCCTCTCTCATCCCATGACACTCTCCTCATAAATAACTATGTCATGTCAGCAAATTTGTTGACGTGTCATGATATTTAATGCTCATGACACCCCACTGAGACTGGCCTACGAGTTTCGTTCGTTGCCAGCGATAGAAATTTCTCTTCTCTTTCCTCCACATCAGCAAAACGTCAAGTCAGTTTCGCTAGTTGCTAGAGACGCCCTTAGGCGTCCGACGTGAGTAAAATTCAGGACGGTGGGCCCATGGCTCACCTTACGCCACATAACCACGCCATCACATCAATCACCCGCATCAGGCTTATGCTTTCACTCGATATTTTCTCCGTCTCAAAAATTAATAAAATTCTCATTTCTTTAGAAGTCAAACCATTTTAAATTTAATCAAATTTATATAAAATTGTACTAATATTTATAATGCAAAATAAATATCATTAAACTAGTCATGTAATATATTGTCCAGCACAAAAAAGCTACAATTGCTTGTAACAATCAATTTTCCAATGTCGTCTTTCGGCAAAGTGGCATGTTTTGTGTACCCTATGGCCAAAGTTCCCTTATTATATGGTGTCTACTCCAATATGATACATATATACTCACATTACTTGAGGGCATCCATTCTCTTGGAACCACATATTTATCTAACTATCTAAGAAATAAAGTATATGAGTCGCTTGGTACACTAATAAAATGTGAACTTATTTTGTCACATCAAACAAACAGGGCCATATGGGTGTGGGTACAACCTGCCATTGATTATAAACAAACATTAATATATTGCATTTCATTAATATACTGCTGCAAATCTCTTTTTCATAAATGATAACATAGGACTATATATCCATCTTTTTCTATGTCCAATTATTAGATATTTTAGGCATGCACCAATGCATTAAAGTCTCATGGTGGGTACTTTATTTCCACCTATATATTGGAGCATCATCCTGTCGAATAATCTTGTACTTCGGGTTCTAGTTCTTGACAAACTCATCACACACCAAGCTATGATGCCCGGGAAAGTAGCGCTTCTCCTCCTCCTCCTAGTGTTAGCAACAATTTCTCCCCACCAGGTGATTGGTGATCCTGAGTGTACCGACGAGCAGAAGGCAGCCATCCTGAACAAATGCAAGAAATACATTGGGTTGGAACCTATTGTTGAGCGACCATTGCCCGGCACTCCCTGTTGCAAGGCAGTGAGAATGGTACCAGGGAGGAACATGATGTGCATCTACCGTATACTGACAAATGAAGAGAAGGGGATATACTCTAAAAGAAGGATCCAAATGCTCCAACACTCCTGCGAAGATCCTAATACAACCTATCCTCCTCCGACAGTAAGAAACATTAACTGTTGATCCATTTCGTATGTTCCACATATGCAGGAGCTGATAAGATAATTAAGTAATTTCTTCTTTATTTTGGATGCCAGGTACCTATGTAGAGGGTTGGCTGTGCTGACCTAGTTAATAAAATCGATCAAAGCAAAATCAGTATGATATGTATCTTTGATTAAGGGAAAAAAGTGTTCGATAAAGTTTGCGCATTATGTTTCACTACTTGAGAGGGCCGGGCTTGCCTCTATGTACAAATGCAGCACCTATGACAAGCGACCTCTTTTTAATGATGGTAATAATAATAGCTAAAACATAACCCATCAACATCGATCTGCCCTTAATCATATCTCAGCACAATCACAAATTCACAAATCCGTCCTTCATTCGGCCCTCCCAATGACATTCTCACCTCAACATATACCAATACTACAAAAAAAAATTTTAAGGGCGGATTAAAATGGATTTGCAGAGAAATAGCAGTTTGCAAGTGCAGACACAGAACCGTGCCGCCCCTGCCAACACATTTTTAAGCACGAGCGACGGTAGAGCCCGCCCCAGAAACCTTCTTTGGAAGAGCGGACTTGGGGATGACCCGGCCTTACAAACTAAGTAAAAAACAAAAAAACAAAAAAGAGAATTAAAAAAAAAACCAGGAATTGAAACCTAAGGCACTACTAAAAAACATTTTAGGAGACACTGTCAAAACATTTTTCGAGACACTTGCGAAATGCATGCGTCTCTGTTAATGCCCATCATTTTCGGAGGCGGTGACATTCGATTAACGGAGATGGTGCAAAATAACCATCTCTGTTAATAAATTAACGGAGGCGGTTTTTGTAACGTAACCGCCTTTGTTAATGGAACCGTCTCACGTCCACCCCACCCCTCTCTCCCCCCTCCCCCCCTCAACCTTATCCTCCACTCCCTCCCGTACGCATTGCCCCTCCCCCTCCTCTCTCCTGTCCCGTCTCTTCTTTCCTCTGCCTCCCCCGATCCAATCCGCCGCCGCCTCCCCGGTCCCCATCGGCCTCGGTTTCCTTCCCCCACCCCTCTTCTGATTGGTTCCCCACCCCGACCCGCGCAGCATCCGCCTCGCCGACGCCGCCGCGGCGGCGGGGCTAGGGCTGCGGCCCGGGAGCTACGGCTCCCTCGCGGCCTCCGTCGGCGGCAGAGGCGGTGGCATGAGGAAGGCTGGTGGGAGGGGCGCCTGGGCGCTGCGCGGCAGGGAGAAGGAGCGGCTGTAGCTGCTGCACTGCGCGCTGCGGCTCATCGGCCGGCGAAGGGCCGGCGTGCCGCTACTGCTCGCCGTCGCCTCCGCCGCCGTCTTCTGCTCCCTCTTCGCCGTCGTCAAAGGTGCGCGCGCTGATCCCACCCTCTGCTCCCCCGCTCTCCTGCTGAGAACGCGCGCTTGATTTAACTATTGTTCATTGTCTTATGTCTTATATTTCAGGTGAGAATATCATAAGCCTCTAAATGATCTTTGCAATAAAGTTTTTTAGAAACGGACATGCTCATCGGTACTATAAGTGGAAGATGAACTTTGCAATAAAGGATCAGAAATTGTTAAAGTCATCACCGGCCTGTATTGGCTCAATGTCATGGGAGTATTAGTTTTGTACCATGCAGTGAAATAGTATTTATCGGAAATTTTATGAAGTACTTGATTTATATAGGTGTGAATGAATTTAGTCTAACTAGAGGAAATGTCACTACGTAGCTGTGGGCTTCTTGTTAGAAGTTTTCACGACTGAAATACAAAAAAATCAGGCTTCACAAGCTTGTGTCTGACCATGAGTCGTAGGTTGTGTTGGATAATTACGAGTCATAGGTTCTTTCACCCTTCGGTGTATCGATCCATCTCCATTTTCCTTTTCCTTATTATTCAAACTTTTAACTGTGGGTCTTAATTGTTTGGTGAATCAGCAAGTCCTAATGAATGACAAAGCTTGGTGGATCTCAAAGAATCATTTTAAATTCCTGCTCTAGATAAATCTCTAAGCCGGATCAAAGTCTCTTTTTTTTAGAAGGTAGTTAAATCAGTGATAGTACAGTTGCTTGTAGAAGGAGTGCATTTGTTTCACATTCAGGGATGCATCTTGCTTGTATTTTGTTTAGAAGGCTGGGAGGACTGATAATAAGAACATGAATGGATGGATGTAATGTGTTTATCCGACATGAATATGTGTAATATGTGTGGCCTGACAAAATTAGAATTCAAAATCAATTTAGTTTGTTTGCTAACCGCAAGAATTTTCTAGTATATGTTCTTCTTGGCCTTTCTCATGATTTGCTTATTTTTCATACCATCAGTTTAATGGATAGCCCTTTGCTTCTTGCAGCTTCTGTTAGCTATTGGCACTAAGCTGGAGCACGTCATAGCTCAGTTAGCCCATGACGTAGCTGAGAAGCATACAAGCTACTCAACTTTCAGAGGTACATCACTACAATGACACGATGTACAGTTCCTTTCTCATATATATGACATGATGTCCATTTCAAAATAAAGTATTGTGGATGACTTCTCTAGAGTACAGTATGGTTGATTTTTGCTGCTTATTTGGCTTTGCTTGCACGAAGGGTAAACTGAGATTAGAGAAAGCATGTAGTATATCTGAAAGCATGTGAAATGAAACATTTTCTTGACTTCAATCTGAAACAACATTGACTTATCAACAATCCAACACTTTGATGATTCTTCCTCTTGATCATGTTATATCTATCATATGTCGGAAGTGTAATGTAGTTTCATTCTTTTTCAGGAAGAACATAGGAAAATTTCTCTCTTGGAACCAATACGATTATAGGTAACCTGGAAGTGATATTCATCTTAGTGCTTTTAGTGCCATCTGGTCTATCTTAGTGCTTGCCAAATGCATTGTGAACTTGATGTATGGACTTGTAATATATTTTTGATGCATAGTGCTAGTGAAATGTAATGTGGTCGTGAGATATATGTTGTGCTGTGCTAGAATTATTTTTTAATACCTAAATTCATATATGTCTGTAATATGTTGTGCTGTGCTAGATATATGTTGTAATATATGTTGTGCTGTGCTAGTGAAATGTAATGTGGTCGTGAGATATATGTTGTGCGGTGGCAGGCCCGGCGCGAGGAGGACATCAACGGCCAGCGCTCATGAGGACTCCGCGCTCCCGGCCGCTGCGGGCTAGCAGGCGCTCTTCTGCTACGCCGCCGCACCGCCATCTTCGACGGCTTATCCTCCACGTAGCGGACAGCCACCTGGGGGTCACCCTCCACAGCAGGTATTGCTACGCCACCGTTCCCCCTCCCTCTCTCTATTGATGCGCAGGTGAAGTATTAGGTCGTCCTTCCTATTGCTAAGGTATGATGTGTACAGAGCTTGTGTTGGATGAGAGGATGGTGGCAGACTGAATTGCATGTTTTACTGAATGCTCTGAATAAACATGTGAGTAATAAGAGATTGGATCAGTTTGCCATTGTGCTTCCCTGCTGCAGTCCATCCGTATTTTGTTCTTCTATAACTTTAAGCATGACTAAATTTGAATAGTAACAGCATCTGTAATGCTTAATCTGAAGTCAATGTATTCTGAAACTTAAACAGAGGCATCTAATATCTGTGTTTGCCTTTTTTTTTAGCATCACACCTGTTTGAAGAAATGCCTTCAAAGTGAGTTCCTCACCAAACTTGCCTTGCTTCTATTCCATGGATCTTAATTTTATTTGCTCCAACATAGGACACCTCACTTTGCATTTGTTTGCTTCCGTGCTTGCTTTAACGTCGCAGCCACTGTTGTCAATAGGACCTCCAGCTTGGTTAATTCAGTTAGCTTCTGTTACTTGTGTTGGAGCATGTTGTTCATGGATTTGCCCCCCACGAGATTCTGTAGGATGTGCTGCACGCAGTACGTGGTCGTAGTGTGGGTTTAAATTCCAATTGCCGAAAACTGCTGAACACAAGCACTTTACCAACGAGATATTTTTTCAGTAGTTTACCTAATAGGCTTTTTTCATCTGTTGTATTTACAGACAGGCAAAGAAAATTAAATAGCTCTGTTATGATTGAAATGTAGCATTTCTACCAAATACATAATATCAGATTCAATGTGATGCCATCTGAACTTCCTTTTCTTCTCCTCTGTCAATTTTGTCAGCAAGTTTGGGCATTATTTACTAATTGTCCCTATTCCTGAGTTGCTTCCAGGATTTCTTGATGCATGCCGGTTACCTTGCCTTCCTTCTGCTATTTTTCGCTAACTGATTTGTTTCATATGAATCTTTGCATCACTGACATGTTTGCAGGAGAGGTCCTGTTGTTGGTCTCCACTGAGATTTCATTGTTTGGTGAGCAGCTCTGCACTTTGTCAGCTTGTCCACTCTGAATTGTTGTATCTCTGCATTTGACATTGCTTTCTATTACCCCCTGTAGGAGGCTTTATGGCTCATCCAATGATTCAGGTATATATGCATATTGTTTTGAATCTGATATGATGTATGCTTGCACAGTTTTCGTTTTACTGTACTTCCAGAAAAGAATTCCTAACTGATTTTGTTATATATGTCACTAGGCGACACAGAGAGCATCTCTTTCCTTGCATTCCTAATTCTTCACAAGATTCATGTTGGAACTTGAAGTGAACTACTATCATTGTTATGTACATCTTTTCATCTTCGCTGTCAATTTGTTCCTGCAGCCTACCTATTCCAAATAAACCTTTTATGTACTTTAGCTACTCTTTGTTATGGCATCATATTATAGTTAGGGAGTGAATACTTCATTATCTTTCCCATGAAATGAAATGCTTGCCTACTCTTTGGATCTATGTAATGTGTTAAGACTTTGAACATTTATGTGTGATGATAATAAGAATATGAATGGATGTAATGTGTTTATCCGACATGAATGTCTGTAATATGTGTGGCCCGACAAAATTAGAATTGGAAATTACTTTTTTTTAATCTGTAAAATCATTAACAGAGACGGTTTTGTTACAAAAACCGTCTCTGTTAATGCCTATTAACAGAGATGGTTAATCATCGATTAATAGAGACCCCAGCTTAGAGACGGTTGCCAAAACCGCCTCCGTTAATGAAAAAAACCGTCTCCAAAAATGTTTTTGCAGTAGTGAGGGCTTCTCCAACGAAGCGACTTGCATTGGCGATTTGCAGGATGAGTAGGCTCGAAATTAGACATGGAGGAGAGAGACACGAAAAAATGAAGTAGTTGTGGCTTGGTTCCTCGCTAGCGAGGAGCGCGTGAAACGAGAATAGTGGGCTGCATGCGTTGCTGGTTAGTCGCGGGAGAGAGTGGATAGTAAATTTTGTGGTCCCGTAAAAGAGAGAGAAAAGGCATAACGGTTAAATATGTTTTGTAGGTGAGGCCTTCAGGATGATGTGGAATCCTCCTAGCTAGTAGCTAGCTGGATTTGTTGGAGATGCCCTAAGCGTTGACTGCCCAGCGCCGTATCTAGGCCTGTAGCATGCTCGATCTACTTGCCCTACATCTCGTGACAATTTTTGCTCCAAGTCAACGCATCATAAACACCACCTCTTCCTGCCACTCATGTAGTACATGCTTAGCCCAAAATTAGCCTGTTCCAATCCAAAAATTGACCTTTTCCTCTGACCCTTAATCCAATTCCTTCCTCAAATATTTAGTGCATAGCCCAATTTCTAATATTCTCGCTCAGTTTGGATTAATTTTGACCGTGGGGAACTGGGGATCTTCTGCTTGGCTCGTCGAGCAGCAACTTGAGTACGAGGCAGCCGATGGCTGGTTCCAGTGCCGCTAGTCTTGGTTTCTCTCGCTGATGGAAGCCCAAATCATGGCGCACTCCCACCACATCACGACGAGCTCCTCCGCCGCCATCTTGCACTCGTGTTTGCGCCGCAGGGATCGAAACGAGGAACAAAAGCGGGTTGAGCGGGTTTGCTTGGTTTCAAACCGCGTGGAATGCAGCCCATTCCAAGGCGCATGGTTCCAACCCGCAAACCACCTAAACCGGCAAAATTCGCTTCTCCCAATCCAATCTGGGTTGGGTTGGCGGGTTAGCTGGTTTTAGCCCAACCTGTGAACAGGGCTAGGGGCAGCGCCTGCCTCCACCGTTGCCACGAGGGGCCATGCCTCCGCCCGCACCGGCCTCTGGCGCCGCCTCCCACCGCCGCTGCCGCATGGCCTTGATTCTTGGGCTTGGCCCGCAGTAGCCCAACAATCACGGTAGCGAGATCGGGCCGGTAGCCCTACAAAAAGCCCATTTCGTTCGGGGTTTACTATGATCGGATTACAACGGTAATCAATTACGCTAAATCACATTTGGTTTGGCATTGAGCGAAGCAACAAGCTGCGGCTGCAGGCACAACCGCTGGGCATGGGCAAACGTGATTAAGATCCGCGAGGAGGCGGACGGCCATATGGCATTGGTACATATCCTTTTCGAACACTAGTTTAAGATAGCACGATGCACTATAGAAGAGCTCTTGTATAAAGATTTATCTAGTATTTACTTCTAATAGGCCATAAACTATAGATAGAAGAATCATTCTGAGCGAGTTCATAAGAAGCGACCCACTTTTTCATCGGTTCCGAGGGAAGACCAAAGATCTTGCGCGACTGGCCCACCACTCAAAAGAGAAAGCTTGTTCCAAGTTCGAAGTACCGTTTGGCCAAAGAAAAACCTGGTTCCTGACACGATTGCCTCTTTATATAGATAGAGTCATCCATCCGTCTGAGTCGGTAGTAGGAAAGTCATTGTTGCGTTGGAGTTGTTCAATAAAGTGTATATTAATATCCCTTGATGCGATTCAGCAAGTTCGCGCGCGTACGCCGCCGAGTTCCTTAATTATGTACTCAAAAGCGTAAGCTAAGATCCAAGCTTTCGAGGACTGAGATATTGACGGAAAAGGTAAGTACAGTTGGTTTGCAAGGGTCAAGATATGCTTAATAGCACTGAAGTGCGCTAGCTAGGCTACTACCTAATATATGCTAGTAATTTCTGTTTTCTTCTCAAACTAAAACAATTTCTAATCGAATTTGCTAAGCGCCCTTTTAAATTCGTTTTGCAAGGATAAGCACGGCGCATTTTTTAAACTCTAGGTCAACGGACTATGACTAATTTAGAGTCTCCTGGTGCGTTTGGATGGGACAACCAGCGTCTTCAGCGGGGCATGGTGTGACACCTCAGGAGGTGGGAAATTAGCCAAGTGCTAGCTGTCGCGTGTGTGTTTGTTTGGTGAGTTTGCCCAGTGGCGTGTTTTTCGGGGGGAGTCTGCTCTTGGTTTTCAAAATTCAGAACACGTACTGAAACGGCAGGGGAAAACTTTCCTCTCTCTGTTCCCCACCCCATCTCTCTCCCGGTCCAATCTGCTCCTCTCACGTCGTCGGCGATCGCCAGCGGTCACTGGGTGAGGAGTTGATGCCCGGCATGACGACGGCGCTGAGCCGCGCCACCAATCAGCAATTCAGCAGTAAGCATATCGTGTCTAGCTTCTTGTTCTTTAATAAGCTTCGCAAGCTGCAATCCTGCATACATGCAGGCTGCAGCTGATTCATCAGAATTGAAACTGACAGTTTGATGGCGGGGCGCACCTAGAATTAATTCTCTTGCACATAGAAAATCAGAATGGATATTACTGATCATGGACTGACTAGAGATGAACTCACACTGGCAGGCTTCACATGTCGGCTGGGATTATACGGGATAACACGAACTGTCTGCTGTAGAACTTAGCTACTACTGCATATGCAAATGAAATGCAAGATTCAGAGTTCAGTAACCAGAAAGCAGATGGCAAATATAGCCTATATCTGATTAGCAACTCATGTATGAGCATCAACCATGCTTCATCGAGTAGAATAAAGAATAGTTCAAAACTTCAAATTATGTGTGACTGACCATATGAGGTTTGAGCTTCAATACTATTTTCTCTGTTCTTGTGTGCAGCGTTATAAAGAGAACTCAGAACTCTTTACACTTACACTTCTCCATTGCATAAGCCACAATTACACTTCCCATATCTGAAGGAACTGAACAGAAAACAAGTGTTCAGATAATAGCTCATCCCAAGTTAAATCATTCAGGTATGACTACTACCCTCAAGATGGCTGAATGATTTCAGAGTTTTCTGATATCTGAATTTTGCTCACTCTGTTTCTATCTACAAATATAACCAAGATCGATCAAAATTCAACCAAACAAGCTCGCCATGAACATGAAGGTTACTACTTCAATTGCATCTTTCCTCTTGATGTTCCTGGCCTCCATCTCCCATCCAGTCTTCTGCTCAACTTTCGGAAACGATACAGATATACACTCTCTGCTAGAATTCAAGAACGCGGTCACTCTCGATCCACACCAATCCTTGATCTCCTGGAACAAAAGCGCCCACTTCTGCAGCTGGGAAGGTGTCTCATGCAGCTCCAAGAACCCACCTCGCGTCACGACCATTGATCTCAGCAAAAAAGGTCTGGTTGGCCATATCTCTCCTTCACTTGGCAACCTGACTTTCCTCAGGTCTCTGTCACTGGCGACCAACAGTTTTACAGGACAGATCCCTGAATCCCTCGGTCGCCTGCGCCGTCTCCGGTCGCTCTACCTGAGCAACAACACGTTGCAAGGGACCATACCCAGCTTTGCAAACTGCTCTGATCTGAGGGTAATGTGGCTGGATAGCAATGAGCTCGCCGGAGAATTACCAAGAGACCTGCCTCTTGGCCTTGAGGACCTGAGCTTCTCCTTCAACAATCTTGTTGGGACCATCCCTCCCACGCTCGGAAACATTACAGCACTGAAGAGCTTCTTCTGTGTGTTCAACAGCCTCGACGGTGGCATACCAGGTGAGCTCGCCGCACTGCGTGAGATGGAGATACTGGATATTGGCAGCAACCGGTTGTCAGGTGGGTTTCCAGAGGCAACCCTGAACATGTCAGCGCTCGTTCGGCTTGACCTCGACAACAACCGCTTCAGCGGCAAGATGCCGTCCAGCATTGGCACCTCTCTGCCTAATATACAGAGGCTCTTCATTGGCGGCAACTTCTTTAAAGGAAATCTCCCTTCTTCCTTGACAAATGCTTCGAACCTTGTCAAGTTTGATGCCGCTTCAAATTTCTTTACAGGGGTGGTGCCTGCCTCCATTGGCAACCTTGCCAATCTTACATGGTTGAACCTTGAGATGAATCAGCTCCATGCTTGTAGCAAGCAAGACTGGGGTTTTATGGATAGCTTAGCTAATTGCACTAAGCTACAACGATTGTCCTTGGCAGGGAATCAGCTGGAAGGACAGGTACCAAATTCATTAGGAAATTTCTCAGTTCAGCTTCAGTCTCTTTACTTGGGACAGAACCAGTTATCAGGGAGTTTTCCTTCAGGCATTGCAAATCTTCCAAACCTGATAGTTCTTGGACTGGATTACAACCGGTTTACAGGTTATCTGCCACAATGGCTTGGAGGCCAGAAAACATTGCAGGTCCTAAGCTTGACTAACAATAATTTTACAGGGTATATTCCCTCCTCCCTCTCCAATCTGTCAAATTTGATAGAGATTTATCTGGACTCAAATCAGTTCATTGGAAACATACCTTCAAGCTTTGGAAACTTTCCGTTCCTTAGAGTAATCACCAATTCTTATAACAATCTTCATGGTAGTCTTCCAAAGGAGATCTTCAGAATTCCAACGATACAGCAAGTTGAGTTTGCATTCAACAATATCAGTGGAGAACTTCCTACAGAAGTAGGGAATGCCAAGCAGCTCATGTTTTTGCATCTTTCATCTAATAATCTGTCTGGTGATATTCCTAGTACTTTGGGTAACTGTGAAAATTTGCAAGAAGTAGTGCTGGACCAGAATAATTTTGGTGGAGGTATTCCTTCTTCGCTTGGCAAATTAATTAGCCTAAAACTTCTCAACTTGTCACACAACATGTTAAGTGGATTAATACCAGTTTCACTTGGTGATATTGAGTTTCTTGAACAACTAGATTTGGCATTCAACAATCTTACTGGCCAGGTGCCAACTAAAGGAATATTCAAGAATTCAACTGCCCTTCAAATTGATGGAAATCTGGGGCTTTGTGGCGGTGCCCCTGAGTTACACCTACCTGAATGTCCTATTAAAGCTTCAAATAAAAGTAAACACAAGATATCTGTACTACTTAAAATAGTGATCCCATTAGCCAGCATGGTGGCCCTTGGCATAGTGATGTTGCTCTTATTTATTTGGAGAGGGAGAAAAAAGGCAGAACCAGTATATTTGCCCTCATCCGGCAGAGAATTTCCCAAAATTTCCTATAAGGATCTTGCTAGAGCAACTAACGGATTCTCGACGGCCAATTTAATTGGCAAAGGGAGATACAGTTTTGTATACCGAGGTCAACTATTACAAGGTACAAATGTAGTTGCTATCAAAGTCTTCTGTCTAGAGACAAGGGGGGCACAAAAGAGCTTCATTGCAGAGTGTAATGCTTTGAGAAATGTGCGGCATCGCAATCTAGTTCCTATTTTAACGGCATGCTCAAGCATTGATTCAAGTGGAAATGACTTCAAAGCATTGGTATATGAATTCATGGCACGAGGAGACTTGCATAAATTATTATACTCAAATGAATCTTCAGATCTGTGCTATATTTCACTAGCCCAAAGGTTAAGCATTGTGGTCGACATTTCTGATGCATTGGCATACCTACACCACAGCCATCAGGGAACAATTGTCCATTGTGATCTCAAGCCTAGCAACATTCTTTTGGATGACAATATGACAGCTCATGTTGGAGACTTTGGTCTTTCAAGGTTCAGAACCTCTGCATCTTTTGGTAACTCAGATTCGACTTCTTCATTTGCGATAAATGGAACCATAGGATATGTTGCTCCAGGTATATGTGGTCCATTTCACACTCTATTTTTTATTAATTAACTCCAAAGAATATTTTTGTGATTTCTTTAATTATGTAGACATCTGAACTTAACTCTTTCAATATGCAACCTTTAGAATGTGCCGCAGGTGGACAAGTTTCAACTGCTGCAGATGTATATAGCTTCGGAATTGTTCTCCTCGAGATATTCATGAGGAGGAGGCCAACAGATGACATGTTCAAGGATGGACTGAGCATTGCAAAGTATGCAGAGATGAACATCCCTGATAAGATGTTGCATATTGTTGATCCTCAACTGGTACAAGAGTTGGGCCTCTCCCAAGAAGATCCGGTGACTGCCGATGATGCGGCAGACTGCCTTCTTTCTGTACTGAACATTGGACTCTGCTGCACCAAGTCAGCGCCGAGCGAGCGCATCAGCATGCAGGAGGTGACTAGCAAGCTACATACAATCCGGGATTCATATCTCAGATCGTAGATGATACTAAAGTAACAACGTCGGTTTCAGTTGTTCTGCTTTGCCTGAAACTCTGAATAAGATTTTCATCATGTATATAGTGAATACTCGATGGGATTTGAACATTACTTCCAACTTCCAATAAATAAGTTTTAAGCCGTTTTCCTTCCTTTATTGTTTCCCCAAACGCTACTGATGGGACATGGGAGAGACAGGTGTGAAAAATGTTAATGGTGATAAATACTCCAATAATGGACAAAAATATGTGGTACCAAAACCACAAATAGCGAAATAACATACTCCCTCAATCCCATAAAGAGTATACTTTGCGTATTTTTAAGGAATATTAGTAATAATGAGAAATGACATAGATGCTTCTAATTAAAGCAGTTAATCAACCAAATCTTGATGAACCAAATCTCACAATCTCGGAAAGAGAACAAGAGTGAGGCATTTAAATGTAATCCATCTTGGAAATGGAAAGGTTAAAAAAAACTATCAATGCATGCGCCTTGGTAAAAGAAAATTTTAGGAAAAATATAAAATGTGTCAATCTAAACGTAGTCGGTCCAAAAGCTACAAATATACTCTTTTGTGGGACAAATTTTGAACCCTGAAAGAACACTTTTTTGTGAGACGATGGAAGGAGTATATGGTAGTAACTATTACTTCACGTACATCGGTACATGTACAATAATAGAAGTGCTTAGAGTGAAAGGGTCTTTAGCCTAGTGGTTAGAGCACCTGAGTAGCACCCAGCATGTCTAGGTTTGACTCCCCGTAGGAGCAAATTAAGTAGGCCTAGAATAAAAATTATACAAAAAAATAGGTAGGGGATTCCCCTGCTGACTTCGGTCAAAAAAAAAAATAGAAGCGCTTAGACATGCTTCTTAAATAAGTAGGGCTAGACGCCAAGCTCAAAACTCACGAGCTGCCTCGGTTCGAACGTAGCTCGGCTTGGCCCGATTCAGCTCGGTAAAATTTTCAACGAGCCGAGCTGCAGTTTTTGCGTTTCGTTAACAAGCCGGCTCGAGCCAGCTAGCGAGTTGCTCGCGAGCCAAACGAACTAAAATGATAAAGGCCCAAGCCGTTCAACATAAGGAGCTAACTCGAGCTAACGAGCCTACATGGCTCAACTGCTCACTAGTTGTGACTTGTGTTGTGCATGTTCCAAAGATAGTGAATTTTAGAGGTTAAAAACTTTATAATTGCAATATTTTATTTTACACATGTTAATGTGACAATCTCAATTTTACATCTGGCTCATGAGTCTAACGAGCTAGCTCGAGCCGTTAACGAGCCAAGCCAAGCCAAGCCAGTGTTTTTGCTCGTTTTGTTAAAGAGACAAGCCGAGCCAAGCCGAGCTGGCTTGACATCCTGCCCTATGCATAAGGAATGCACATGGTATGTGTTTTAAATATATGATATTTAGGACAAGCAAATTAGTTCATTTTTGAACTAACTAGTTTGTTCTAAACGTTATATAGTTAAGGACGGAGGTATTCTTGGTTGGCTTGGTCCAGATCATAGAGTAAGTTTCTTATCCAGTTTCTTATCCGAGTCGACTTGATTGAATGAAGCCACTAGCCCATGGCGACCTCCAGCCACCGCACGAGCAAACTAAACGTTGACTAGGAAGACTAGTCCATCAACATGTCCTCCCACATGGGCTAAGAACTTAGACCCTAACTAATAATTAAGAATATTTACATATGACTCTCTCATTTTTTTAGTATTCTAACACAGTGTTTATATAAATGTGTACTTATCTTTGTCCAGTTATGATTGATTTTATTTAGTAATTACTCTCCACATTTTGTTATCCTCATTCATACTTTTGTCACCTTGCGTCGTGTCTTTGAAATTCAGAATATTTCATCTCTTCCTCCCATACATGTATAAATGACATACATGGCGACACTTATCATGCATATATACATTAACTTAGTAATCTTATATTAGCAGTGATTGAAATAAGTAATTTACAATCATATATTGGTTTAGCAATAGACATTTTAAGTTTTGGTGTTTACTTTAAGTAATTTTTAATAATGATGTATTGTGGGCAATTGAGATACAATTTTAGAAAAGTATTTTAAGTTATTTTTTATAATGATATGAATGGATAATTTAGATGATGATTATGTGGCTAGTATATATTTTTCTAATGGAAGAGGTGGGTGATTTAGATATAGGTTTAGTGGTTTATGTTAGAATATTTATATAATGATAGTATTTTTTTGAAAATATAATAAACTAATGGCTATGATTATTAGAGTCTACATGATTGATATCAGAATATTTTTTATGTATGTGAAAATTTCTAGAATTTGTTTCCCTACCGAGTCTTCAAATGAAAACGTAGAGCCAAATAGCTAGCAATCAAATTTGTTACCTCAAGTTCCGTCTCATTCGTTAAATATTACAAATAGTTATATAGATATGTACATATCATTATCATCCCCATTGTGATAGACTTTTTTTAACTTTGTACCACAAGTAAGCGCTTAAATTTATTTAATGAATTCCAAATTTTTAATATAAAAATATATATTCTCATCACTTTCTTCATATATTTATAAATAGTGATAGAAGACATGCTTATATTCCTTAATCATTATTTTTTATAGTAAAAGGTAAGAAATAGATAATTTGGAATCATATATTGGTCTATTTTAAGATAATTTTTAATGACATAGATTTGGATTCAAACTTAGAGTTGCCTCATATTATTTTTAATCATAGTATATGTGGGTGATTTAGATGTAAATTTAAAATGCTATTTTAAGTTATTTTTCATAATATTAGTGACGGGTAACTTAGATGCAAATTTAGACGTAATTTAGATGAGGATTAGGGGGTTACTTCAGCTTATTTTGTATAATGATAGAGGTTTGTAATTTAGGTATAAATCTAGAAGGTTATTTTAGGCTATTTTTATAATGTCAGAGGTGGGTAATTTCTTTGAGAACATAATAACATAATAGATCCAATAGCTTTAATGAATTGAGCTGTCGAATTGATGGCTACGAAGATTATAAGTTACTTTATCTTATTTTCATAATGGCCGTTACACTATTTTCATAACAGTATATGTGGGTAACTTTTTATAAGAATACTAGGTAATAGCCCGTGCGTTGCTACGGGCAAACATTATAAACAAACAAATATTAATCTAGAGTAAATTATTGGCACTAATCAGTTTAAATGTCACAGCTTGTTATAAATACCATGTATTTTAAACGTATAGAGTAGTTCCTATCAATAGGATTACTATGAACCTGCAAAAAATAAGATTACTAAGAATTTATTATCTTGAATGTCATATAATTAAAACAAATGAAGTAGTTTGATTAACACATGCTCATGCAAGTGGACTTCTATCAAACAATTCCTTAGATTCAGTAATATAGGTGAGTACTCTGCGCTATAATGGAAAAATTATCATCAAATCTAAAATCATAGACCTGTGAAAAATATAGAACACGACACTCAAACTTGATTCGCCCCGCATGTTAAGTACTACTAATATTTAACATTTAAAGTTGTTGATCTTTGTAGTATAGATTGATAATTTGATGGCACCATTTATGGCAGTGTGCTAGGGCAAATTCGGATCGATTTTTTTTTTCTTTTTGGGTCGAGGTACATGGCCACATGGGTGGTCAATGTCTACAAATGTATATATATCGTAGATACTTTGAAAAGTGACATGATTAATCTGAATCTATCTGTACATAACCTTGGTCAATAATATGGCTCAATTGAGCTCTAATATGTCACATGCCCACAAACTAATTTAATTTTATATTACAAGATCTCGTTCTAAACTTATCTATACCAAATACATATAAAAAGGAGCTAATACCATTACATATGAACATTGACCAAGTGAAAGAAAGTAGTCCATGATGTAAATAGAGATAATAAATAAGATTCAGTTTAGATAGGCTAAATTAAATTAAAATTTTGTTGGATAAATTATTAGCTTGAAATTAATCCATGGTTGTTTGATACAATGTCTAAAAGCTAGTAGCGTTGTTTGGTTACTGTATGCAATTACAGAAATGCCATCTCCTCTTCTTCTTTCTCTGTTGTGCGTCATCTCAAGTCTCGGCCCTTCTATCATTAAGAAAAACAGTAACATGTCATCTCCTATCATTAAGAAATCAGAACGACACAAGCAAACAACCATCTCCTCTCTTCCCATGGAAAAGCGAGCGAACAACTCAATTTTCCTCTACCCACACTAATTCTTTCTCTACCTGGATGCAAAAGCGAGCAGCAGCTTTCACCTTCATCTTTCTTCTCCTCTTGATTCCAACCAGCAGCAACAGCAAATCAGTGCTAACTCGATTTCTCTCAATTCGCTGCCAGGCTTGCATCTCGTTTACTCCTTTCTCCAATCTCATCGCATCGCAGTCAATTCCAGTTTACTCCTGAACTACGACTGCCCCCAATCCCCCATCATCTTCCCTAACACTCAGAGCTTTCCACATCACCCTCCGTAGCTCCGCTCTCCCAACCGAGCCTCGATTCAATACTCACTCTCCAATCACTTCCGCCGCTCGATCCACCTTTCGGCCCGTGCGTTGTCGTGTGTTGGGGAGCTCGCCTTCCTTCCCTTGCTGCTGATGTCGTTGTGGTCGGGCGTGGGCGCAGGCAAGGCCAAGGACCAACTCCGGATCGAGACCGACGAATCGCCGGCCAGGAAGCCCGGAGGTGAACAATCGAACTCCTTCCTATGAAGCCGGCGCGCAGCGTGGGGAGCATGAGGCGGCAGCGCTCCATACCGACGCGAATCGGCGGCGACGACTCCTTCCCTGCCTACCTAAGCAGCCTCGAGCTCTAGGCACCGCCGGGGGAGCGGGGAGGGGAGGCTCGAGGTACCGCATGGAGCTCGCGGGGCCTGGCCCGCAAGTAGCGTATGGAGCTCCAGCATGGCGGGGAGGTCTGACGGCGGATGGCCCGGCTCGAGGGTGGCGCAGCGGGGAGGTCGGGCGGCGCGGGGCATGCAGAGCTTTGGGCCTCTGGTGAGGAAAGGGAATGAAGGAAAGAGAGGAAAGGCATCGGTGGCGACTGGCGAGGACAGCGACGGGACACGTTAATTACTGTGGGCGGGTGGTCTTCTCTACCACGCAGGCGGCATGTGCGGGAGGTGAGGGCACGGGGAGGCGAGGGCACGGGGTGGCTACGATGACCTTGCGGTTTTAATAGTGGTAGAGATAATAGATCAACTCATGGATGGTCGGATATTGGTGTTTTTTGACAACTTTTAGAATTTATATTTTTCTTAATGAATTTCAGGAGAACTAACATGGAGCCTAAAAAGGTAGCAATAGTTCCTAATGGTCTATCTATTTCAAGGGGAGGAGAGCACCCGGGTTTTTTACTATACCGGATCTTTTCATCCCCATCTTCCTCTCCTCCGGTAATAACTACTATATAGCTAGAGCCACCATGTCCTTCGGTGTCATTCCCTTCTCTCATCTGGCAAGACACATCACTGTAGTAACATGTCGTCCTCCTTCGTCGACTCTAGCGGCGTCCCACCGCCAAATTCATCACTACCTCACTGAACCACTGCCTATTGCCCCCGAGTTTTCCACTAAACCTGCCATGCCTATCCGAACAAAAAACCCAAGCCCCAAGCCCAGAACCCCAAATAGAACCGCCGCTTGAGCCTCACTAGAATATGCATGACTTAATGGTTTCATTAATGGCATTGGTCACCTAGATATATAGGTACGATTTAATTTTATCAATGAGATCTAAGATCTAGGTGCTTTGATTGAGAGTAGTATACGAGAGTCCTTTTTTCCTCTCTGCTTAAATTATCTTTAAAAAAAATCTAGAATTCCTTAGATGATGCAGACGAAACAATAGCACCAATATAATAAATACACGCCTACAGAGATGATGAATCATCTAGCAGCCAATGAATGACTGCTATGCACTACCACAGAGTTGAGGTTTCAACACGGCAGGAATTGATCAGTCACCATTAATCTGCTTGTGGCTCCCATCTATATAAGCAAGAAGGACCGGCAAAAATCGTAGAACATCAAGAAACTATCAACCCTAGTAGTTTCGCATATGGCGTTACTCGCGAAGTGCTTCAAGAAGGCTCTACTTGTTCCCTTCCTCCTCGTCCTGCTGATGGCTCTCCTCCATACCGCTGTGCCTGCTTGCATCCCGCTGTCAGAAGGCTGTGGAGACAACCTGTGCGATACGATCTGCGCAGGGATGGGCTCCGGGTCCGGGCAATGCCGGACGGAGCGCCAGACCTCTATCTGCTGCTGCCAATCGAAACCTTCAACCAACGACACCAGTGTCCACCATCTTGTTTAGGGATCCACATCGCATTGCCTATGCATGATTGAGCAATTGACTTTTTGCAATAAAAAATAAAATGTTTTGGTGCAAAATATGTGGCGCCAACTGGAGTCAATTATGCATGATTGGCAGACTGCAACGTGTTGTGTGTCTGTGACGATGGGCTGGAAACTCGCTCATGGGCCATGCCGCAGTGACCATGGCAAGCTCGGTGCATAGTGTTTAGTCGGCGCGCAAGCATCTTGGTGTTATTGTTAGCAGCAGACGCAGGCCTGCGTTGGTCTCTCTAGGCGAAGTTTAGTTTGATTTGGCAACAGTGGGGCAATGTGCATTGGGGTGGTTACTTTGGCTGATCACCTTGCTCACTACCCTCGCTTATGCCAACAGATAAAGATGGGCGTGGCTGATCGGATCGAACCGGTGGTCACTGCGCATGGCCCTGTTTGTGGTTCGGTTTCGGCCCATGGGCATTTCCGTGTCTGATATCATGAAAAATAAAAGGAATTTCCCTGTTTGTGGTTCGGTTTCGGCCCATGGGCCGCTTCCATAAAACCCTAGCCCGCGGCCTTAAACCCTGCTCTTTGTTTTGTCGTCTCATCCACGAAAGAAACAAGGCACCTTCTCTTTCTTCCCCTGTCCGCTGCTCTTCTTCCCCTCCCCCCAAGCCGCAAAGCCACCACCGGAAGCTCCCAAACGCGATGGACCCCTCGGGCGCGATGGAGGAGCGGGTCGTGACGGAGCGGATCCGCCGGAAGCTGGAGGAGGTCAACGCCGCCGCGCAGCAGCACCTCGCCGGCGTCCAGGACCATGTCAACTTCACCATGCAGGTAAAAGTTCGCGCGGCGGTTCTTGGGGTCCGCCCTCCGCCGCCTCAGGTTTTCGGTCCTCCGAGGATTGTAGCGCCGCGGAGGGGGAAGCGAGGTAGCCGGGGTGGTAGGCCTCGGAAATCTTTGGTTGGATTTTTGGGGGTTGGTAGTTTACTTGTTCTGATGGTGAAATTGCGGGGGTGGAGGAGGGCGCTAAGGTCGCCCTTGTGCGTGAAGTAAGTGGGTGGTTTCTCTACATGCTTCGCTAATGTGGTAGTGGTGCGGTTGTCTGAAGCTAACAATTGG
The DNA here is from genome assembly GCA_015476505.1 of Urochloa ruziziensis. Classification (NCBI taxonomy): domain Eukaryota; kingdom Viridiplantae; phylum Streptophyta; class Magnoliopsida; order Poales; family Poaceae; genus Urochloa; species Urochloa ruziziensis. The sequence goes on along the minus strand of CM027120.1, from coordinate 12,238,775 downwards.
AGATTCAGAGGTTCTTGGTCAGATGCGAGTCATGGATGGTTTGTTCTGATGTACTCCCAAGTCCCAAATACCTGAATAAGTTTATATATTATAATGTGGTATTTGAGGTTCTGGGCTCAGATGCAAGTATTGGGTGATTATAGTTTGTTCTGAATTAATTCCAAGAACATGAATGGGTTTCTGTTGGTCTGGAACACACGATATACTTTTGAAGTGCAAAGGTTACATTTTAGTTGTCGCAGCTGTAATGTGTAGGAATTCAAGCTTGTTTGCACAGTGTGGAACTGTGGATGCCAAGTACTGGGACATACTGAGTTCAGTTTTGGATTATTTTTTCTCTCTCTCTTTTCACAATCTGTTGGGAGTATTGTGCTGTCCTGTGGTATGATTTTCTTGTGAATCCATGAGTTGGTTGCCAAATATAGTCATTTCTGTATATTATTCTGGATATGAGTGAAAACTGGATTTAGACTAATAGCAGTAATTCGTGTATGAGTTCCTTAACCAATCGGGGCATGAGATAATTGGGACTACACTTGCAGGAAGCATTGTTGGACTGAGTAGAAGTTATCAGGAGAAGGGTTCATATGCTTGATATCCATCTAGGAGGGTAGAGGTTTTGCCCCCAAATTGAAACACTAGTCCTGATTCCCCTTTGAATTTCTGATTTATTTTCAGCAAGCATACTTCAAGTGTGCATACGACTGCTTTGATCGGCGAAGGAACCAAGAAGGGATCAACAACTGTGTGGAGAACTGTAGTGTGCCTGTCCTGACCGCCAACAATCTTGTTGAGAATGAAATGGCCAAGTTTCAGGTACTTCTAATCTTGTGAAATCTTGTCATTATTTTTGTCAAATAGATCATATCTGTGTCTGTTTACATTTTTTTTAGTTTTAGTAACTTAATTCCTTTGTGCATTTTTACTCTCTGTTTACATCTTTTTGATTGGTTATCTTTATTAGTAGCTATAACTGATTCTACAGAATATTTGCTAAGTTTAGGCTGCAGCTATTTGTTTTGTGTGCTCAGTATTTTCACCATTTCTACCTCTGGAATTCTGCGTAAATGAAAGTTGTATGTACATAATATTTTTAATGCTTTCTTTGATAGTCACCATTGAATGCTTTGACAAGCATGGTGTGTGACTGATTATGTGCTGATACTGTATTTGTTTCGTGCAAGCAAGCGACATATAGGAAATTCCATATTCTTCAAGACAATAAAATATGTCACAGCTGGGAAACCTTCTGAAACTCTACTATTAAGGCCCTGTTTATTTCCCCAAACTTTGCAAAAAGTTTTCACCTAGAGAATCGTGTCAGTTCATTTCTTCTCTCTGTGCACGCAGCCCAATGCAAAAAGTTTTCACCACTTTTTATCACTTTTCACTCATTTAAACACCCCCTAATTGACATTGAGATCATGACAGCATATTGTTCCATACAATGTATAAAATATCTCGAATAGAACTGCTAGCTGCGATCAGGGTTATTGAATATGCTTTTCTCATGTATTTGGAAATCTGGAAAAGTACAATGTCACACGGCTGTGCTAGTTTCAACAGGAAACACAATTCTATAGTCATCTGTAGGTAAACTAAAACTATATGGAACAATTCCCGACTGACTAATGTCGCATTAGGATCTTTGGAATCTTGTTTTGGTCTGACTATTGGTAATTTTAGGTTTTAGAGTATGCATGTGTTTCTCTGCATAAGCCAACCTTCATTAATCTTTGTCCCTTGCACCAGGAACGGTTGAATCGGTCATTGATGGTCTGCCAAGACAAGTTTGAAGCGGCCAAGCTCCAGAAGATGAAGACAGATGCTGCCCAGGAACTGGAATCCTGTGTTAACAGATCTATTGATGACAGCATCAGGGTACTCCCCCATGTGGTTGAGCAGATCAAGTCCTCCCTCAAAATCAATTAGAGGCGTGATTACTTCTTTTCATGAGAACCAGATAGTATAGTACCGTTTAAATTCACAGTTGCGAATCAAGTCCACTTCAGTGGAAAAACCGTTAGCTAGAACTATGCAGAGCTCGTACTGATATCGATATAACATGATCACTCTGTCTTTGTTACTCTCTTGGCGTGAGGTCGACATCATTGTCATTTTGAATTGTACTGAGCTTACAGCTAACAGCATATATGCATCTAAATTGTTCAACTATGGAAGAACATATTATGCTCCCATCAGACTACTCGTTTTGATTTCTCATGTTGTTTCTGTTGTATTGTGAATTTGCGATTTACCCTGTTAGGTCTAAACTCTAAACTATGCACGGCATGTTTGGTGAGTTGTATGCATGTGTGAGTTGTATCAGTGCTGTTGGTGGGGAATTTACTCCCCTCTGAAGTCTGAACTATACGAGTCTGATTGTAGCTGACAAAAAAAATGCTCTAAAAAAACAGCAATAGCAAAATATATGATTTTTGCAATTCGATTCAGATTAAATATTTTGTTCCAAAGCAAATCGGTCAGCGTTCGAATGCAATCCAAGGCCCAACCCAGCCAAGCAAGCAAACCTGACGAGCCCAAATGCTGAAATGCCCGCTCTTCCCTCTCCGGCCGCCGCCGCCGTCGCCCACCGCTACACTCGCCTCATCACCGCCGCCGCCTCCCCGGCCTCCCTCCGCGCCCTCCTCCCAATCCACGCTCGCGCCGTCGTCCTCGGCGTATCCGGCAACCCGGCCTTCGCCACCAGCCTCGTCGCTGCCGCGGCGCCCGCCTCCCTCGCCTACGCGCGCAGGGTGTTCGACGCCGCGCCCGAACGCGATGCGTACATGTGGAACACCCTCCTCCGCGCGCACGCCCACTCCCAGTCGCACGCCGCCGACGCCCTCGCCCTCTACAAGCGGATGCGCGCCGCGGGCGTCGCGCCGGACCACTACACCTACCCGATCGTGCTACCGGCCTGCGCGGCCGTGCGCTCGCCGCGGCTCGGGAGGGCGGCCCATGGAGACGCGGTGCGGTTCGCGCTGGCAGGGGACGGGTTCGTGCGCAGCTCTCTCATCGCCATGTACTTCCAGGAAGGGGATGTGGCGGATGCCGAGCGGGTCTTTTGGGAGAGCCATGGTTCTTCCCGGACGGTTGTGTCGTGGACGGCCATGGTTGCTGGGTACGCGCAGAATTGCTTCTTTGGGGAGGCTGTTGCGCTGTTCGGCAGGATGATTGCTAAGGGTGTGCGTCCGAATGAGATCACTCTGATCAGTTTCCTGCCCTGCTTGCAGGGCCAAGATTGGCTGGATGCTGGGGAGATGGTTCATGGGTTTGTTATCAAGTTGGGGTTCGATGCAAACATTCCTTTGGTTAATGCGCTTATCGCAATGTATGGGAAGTGTGGGAGCTTTGCCATGGCAGAAGCTCTGTTCGAGGGAATGACAGTGCGCAGTCTGGTTTCTTGGAACACGATGGTTGCAATGTATGAGCAACGTGGTTGTGCGGTTGAGGCAATCAAGTTCTTCCGCAGGATGCTGATTGAGAAGGTGGGGTTTGATTGTGTGACTCTTGTCAGTGTTCTGTCAGCTTGCGCACGCTCAGGAGCCCTGGATACTGGCAGATGGGTGCACGAGTTCGCCCGGAATCATGGGCTTGACACAGATGCAAGGGTCGGCAATGTTCTTGTTGACATGTATGCAAAGTGTGGTGAGATTGCTAAAGCAAGGGAGGTGTTTGACTGTTTGCATGTGCGGAGTGTTGTGCCCTGGAGTGCCATGATAGGCGCATATGCCAACCATGGGGAGTCTGCAGAGGCTCTCAAGCTCTTCTCCGTGATGAAAAGTGAAGGGGTGATGCCCAATTCAATCACATTTACTGCGGTCCTAGTGGCTTGTGGCCACTCAGGCCTTGTGGATGAAGGACTGAAGCATTTCAACAGCATCCTGACAGACTACCAGATGTCACCAACACTTGAGCACTACGCCTGCATGGTTGACATGCTAGGGCGTGCTGGTAGACTGGTCGAAGCATATGAAATCATCAGGGGAATGTTAATGCGCCCTGACAAGTGCGTGTGGGGTGCATTCCTTGGCGGATGTAGGCTTCACGGCAATCTGGAGCTAGCTGAATTTGTTGCTAAGGACCTCTTCCGGTCCGGCTCCAGTGATGTCACATTCTACGTTTTGATGTCAAACATGTACTTTGAAGCTGGAATGCTTGAAGATGCAGAAAGGATGAGATTGGCAATCAAGGAGATGGAACTGAAGAAGACAGCTGGTCGTAGTGCTGTAAACCAGTAGGGAAAGAAGAGACATCATGAGGTAGCAAACTTGTACAATTTTTGCCCTTCTTATATTAGTTAGCTTGGTCATTGCTAATTATATGTACTAACGTGCACTTCTGATGGCCAAATTGCTTTATCTGCAGTTCCTGTAGGCTACAAGGCACACTAATTATAAATTGAACATATGTAGTCTGCTCTTCTTTCGTTAATGATTTTACCCTAGACGTCTAATGTCTTTCCAACCATTAAGTATATCTGCCGACGTCCTCGATGATTTTCAGTGGACACGATTTTGGTGTCATTGTAATATCAAAGGAACAAAAACTTTAGAAACATAGAGCTCCAGCCTCAACAGGTATATTGCAAGAAAGGCCTTATAGCAAAATGCGACCCAAATATACCTTGAACAGTAACTTTGTAGCAAGTAAGTTGGACCAGAATGGCAGGGACGTTACTGAATATCGGAATGCCTTTTCTTCCTGGAAGAAAAGGCAGGAGTTCTGTTATCTGAATACCGGTAGAATTTGGAAAGTTGGACCTGAAAGCGCCCAAGCATCCTTTTAGGTCTTATTTGAATTAAAGTGGAATGGGAGGAATTAGATGGAAAATTAGACCGTTTTAGACTCAATACCCTTCGCTCTCCTCCAATCCATTTCTATCAAACAGGCCATTAGTGTGGTCAAGCTGTGTGTCCTCCCACGTCTTTCAAAGGCCATACGGAGAGGCTTCTTTCTCGGCCAGAATCCAGGAGATATTCGTGGGCTTCGGCCCATAACAGAGAGGAGGGAAACAACACAAATTCACGGGCTCAGCCTTGGAGACCAAGTTGAGAAGGCCGAAACTAGAAATGGAGTGGGAAATAAAAGGAAAAGTGCTTCTTATATTATGCAGAAAACAAAATTAACACATTATTATTTGCATTATCACTTTTGGGACGTTTCCAAACTCAGGAGAATTCTGTAAGAAAATTTGTATATTACTCTATCATTATATATCAGATGCTTAGTTTTGGATGTTGCAGAAAAAATATATCTAGATGCAGGACCTTGAATGACTCCGTGGGCTACGGTTGATTCATCCATGCCATAATTTTGGGGCAATAAAACTTTTTTCACAGGTGGCAACAAAAGTGTTTTGCCACACTTTGGTGTATCAGCCTGTCGATGGTTTAGGGTTTTTAGTGTTTTTGGGGTTCTAACTGAAATTATTACAAAATTGTGCCATCACAACATTTTGCTGCATGCATTTTTTTTTTGTTTTAAGTGATGTTATTTTCTTTATACTCAAAAAAGGAAAAAAGTTCCAAATTATTCAGCCAACTGTAGACAAAGTTTTGATAACTCTCTAAACTATTTTTTTTCCAGTTTACCCTTTAAATTATATCATTTGGTTCATTTACCCCTAATACAATTTATCATTTTTTGTTTCTAGATGCATAAGTGAAGTCTTAAACTAAAATTTTGTAAGGCTGTAAAAGGCATCATAACCTATGTTAGAAAATATACATCATAAACTTTTTATCATTATTTTGATATGGTTGAATATCTAATAATAAATTAAACACTAGTATACGAAAAATAATAGTGAACATACATTTTGATGTCCACCGCCATCCTGCAAAATATTAATATAAATTTAGCTTGCGTATGATCAAATAAAAGAGAAATTGTATTAGCAGGTAAATTGAATCAAATGTCCTAGTTTAAGGTTTAACTTGAAAAAAATAGTTTATAGCTTATTCAGACTTTAGTTATACTTGAGTGTTGTAATTCAAACTTTTTTCTAAAAAGAATGTAGGCTTACCACCCTAATTTAATTCTTATGACCCTTTCTAGAGAGAGCATCATAAATCTGTAACGGTTTACTTGATTGTCAGTTAGGTCAAGTAATAGAATAGTATAGTTTAGTTGTCGCACTAACCAAAGTACCCTGAGCTTGTGTATGTTTGGTACGTTTATTGGCTAATTAGTAAACCATCACTCCAGTAATTTGGACCAGTTGACCTATGGTTTTAGAAGACTTCTACAGGTGAGTTGTACATATAGCGGAACTCAAGAATGACAACATCCTGCTGTAATGTTTGATATTTTTCTTTGAAAAGGCATCCGGTTGTAATGTTTGATATTTTTCTTTGAAAGAGCATAGCTCCGCTGGTAAGATTCCCTGTGATGGAACCTGCCCACCAGTGTTCAAGTCCTAGACTCGGCACTGCTGCTCGTATTTTTAGGATTTATTTCAGTATTTAACTGGCGCTATTCGTTCAGTGGTAGACGACGTGCCCGCCGATAGCGAGGCGTCAGTGGTGACCTCGTCAATCTCGAGAATTTGCCGGCTTAGTCTTTCAGATGTGCTCATGGTGTTAGGATTACGTGTGTTTGTTCGTAGGGGTGAGAATCTGTGTGTATGTGAGTGTCTGCGTCTACTATGTGATTCGAGAAAATGGGAGTGTTGATCGTTTCCTTGATCCATTAGGCTTCGACACAATACTGAGGATGGTTCCCACACATGGGTCACTTGTTATTTCTCCTTGTTGGTTTCCCAAAGCCATCCAGATATGGTTTATCAACATCTGTCGCCCTTGTTGTGAAGACGTGGATACCATGATTTTCGGCACGGTGATGCAGTGCTGACGTTTGGGTTGAGGTCATTGTATTAGCTGTTGTGGAGTTTGTGTACTTTGTACATATGCAAATAACGTATCTGTATTTTATTTTTTAAAAGTGGAAAATGTTTCCTGTGTTTTTCACCATTTCATCCATACATCCTCAGTTAATTATTGCAAGGTTTATTTTTTCAATGATGAAGCGAGATAACAAAGTTGTGAACAAACTTAGTGTCTTAGCCATATATCCAACCTTTTGTTTTCCCTTCCTAGTCTTTTAGAGATCTACAACTTAATCTTCAACAGGATCCCTTTAAATGTTTCTTTTAGAAGAACTATTTCTGGAGAAAATCTTACCTTATGGCATAACCTGGTTGTGAGGATTTTGCATGTCCAACTAAATAATATAGAGGATTGTTTTAGATGGAATGCTACGCAATCTAGTGTTTTTTGGTACAATTAATGTATAAGACTCTCATGAGTAATGGAAGTGTTACCCTGTTTAAACCAGTCTCGAAGTTAAAGATGCCGCTTAAAATTAAAAATTTCATGTGGTACTTACAAAAAGGTGTGGTCCTCACAAAGGCTAACCTAGCTAAAAGGAATTGGCATGGTAGTTTGAAATGTTGTTTTTTAACTCAAATGAATCAATAGAACATCTTTTTCTTGACTGCCACTTTGACAAATTCTTATGGAGGGCGGTTCACACGTGTTTAGGTTTGCAATCACCCCGTAGTATTAGGCACATGTTCAGGTCGTGGCTAACAGGGGTAGATGACAAGCTCAAGAATTTAATTTTAGTGGGCGCATCAGCTTTTTGCTGGGCTATCTGGCTTAGTAGGAATGATATGAAAACTTATTTACAGGTATTGTTCAGGGGAACACATTGGCTCCGGTTCTGGAGTCAAATGCAGCGGCGTGAGGAGGACAAAGAACTCTTAATAAATGTCTGCAAACGTCTTGAGACTTCGGTTATGCAGATCTTTGCACACCATGGACAGAGCTTTAGTGATAGGATTGCCTTTACTTAAACCTTTTGTTAAACTATGGTGTGTGTTTCTTTGCCCGGTTTCTTTCACTTGATTTGAGGAGACGGATGTGCTGCAACTTTGTAATAATATGCTGTAACCGTCTTTGAGGGTCAAAACCGAATGCTTATTCATTATCTAAAAAAAGTCTTTTAGAAATCTGTATATGGTTTTTACATGCAAATTCCACCTAAAATTATCTTGTTACTATATGAGAAATCTGGATTTGGTTTCTAGTACATGTCCGACAAATCTAAACGCTGAAACTGGACACATAAGAGCATCAGCAACCCTATATAGATAATGGATGAATTTATAACTTCCAAATGCATTTAGGACAAATGCAAGAGTCCAGCATATATAATCCGATGGTACCGTCGATTCATACGCGGATGGGCCATTGCCATCACAAAATTTGCATTGAAAACAAAACACCGAACGTTTCGAACCTCGGCAAGATATATATATTAACCTGCGGACTTTCCGAAGCGTGGGGCAGCTTTTCTAGCAGCGCAAGTGGTATAGATACATCCCCTGCAAAAGCACAAGCGTTTCCTTTGCATCCTCATGATTAGAATACAACAGTTTTGGCCTACATTCATATTAAGAGGCCAAAAAATTGAGCTGTTAATGCACTGCCAGAAAAAAAAAGTTATATCATAGCTTTTGAAAACCCTAATATCTAATTGTTATTTCTGTTTTGGAACACAAACTGGTGGTGAAAATGAGCGAACTATGACAACAGGTTTTTGTTTTGTAGCTTTCTAGGAAGTATTATTTTTCAGTTAGTATTAGATCGAGACAACTTATATAAATATACAGGAGCTCTTGATGAGATCTACAACTTTATAAATTTTCTGGGTGCGGCTGCACTGAGGGGCTACAATGTAGCTCCGCCCCTGACTGGTACGCATACCTTGGTCTGAGATCCATGTGTTTGCCTATAGCCTGCCGCACCTGCCACCTGCCCTTCAATGCTTGATCTGGCTGGGTTGGCTCCCCGCCGCCCGCTGCCAACGCGGTCGTTGGTCGATTTAGCCACGATCCCGGTCAATTTGGCCGCCCCTCCACTTTAGGCCTCCTCCAATGGTATGAGCTAGTACCTAGCTCTAAACACTCTAAAAGATAACCCTTCCAATGAGCTAGCTCTTAGCTCATAGCTCATAATATGAATGGTCCCACACTTCATTCACACACAATCTCAAAGTGCGTGTATGAGACTATCTCTTGATTAAGAGATAGCTCTTCTCTCTTCTATTAAAATATGAAAAATATTCTATGAGCTAGCTAAGAGTCAACCATTGGAGGAGGCCTTAGTAGAAGCCAGTATTATGAGGCTCTAATATTTAGTACTGAAGCCAAAGTGCCAAACACTAGATATGCAGCAGATGGACCCTTATCTTAATGTAACAACTAGCATGTACGCGCATTCATGGGTTCTATAAATAGCCTCCAAGTCCTAGCAGGTTCCTACCAGGAAGCAGCAAAGCAAATTTAAACGACCATGACGGACACCATTACCTACGACGCCTTGAAAGTGACCGTCAAGAGCACGACAAAACATGTCGTTTCCAAGGTCACCGCTCTGGTGGAGATGGAGTGGTGCAAGCTGAGCAGCCTGCAGGAGGACATCGACTTCATGAGGGACGAGCTCAAGAGCATGCACGCCGTCCTCGCCAAGCTCGGAGCCGCCGCCGGAGACGATGACGATGACAGCCACCTCGACGTCCAGGTGCGGGAGTGGAGGGACGAGGTGTGCAGGCTGTCGGCCGACGTCGAGGCGTGCGTCGCCGACTACGAGCGCCGCGTCGAGGCCGGCCGCCGAAAGGGTAGCGGCGTGTCGGCGTTCTTCAGGAGGAACACGCGCAGGGTGGCCTCGGTTGGAGCCCGGCACACTATTAGCAACAGGATCAAGAAGCTCAAGGCCCGCATCTACGACGTCAGCGAGCGGCGCCGCAGGTACAACCTTGATGGCTGATCTGTGATCGATGTAACCACTGCCAGTGTGTGTTCCCCGGCCGGAAGCTCTAGCAGGGCCAGGCTAGCATGCAGCCGGCCAGCATTTCCCAGAACATGTTACGCCTTTTGTTGTTGTTAACTTGTGCGTCTCTCTTTGTATGATACCGACTTTGTTATTTGTATGTGTGCTTTTCCTTCTCTTGTTCTACTACCTGTTTGTATCTAGCCTGGAGGGTTCTGTTCCAACAAATAAATGGATGTGGTGGCCCTACCTCTCCTGGTCCTATGTTCCGGTGATGTTGTGCTGCTGGTGGCTTAAGATGTGCTACATATATATAACCATGTTTATTGGCCTTATATGTTGGCACAAATTCTGCTACTTGAGCAACAATGTTATAGGATCAAGCTAAAAAAAAAGAGCAACAATGATATAGTATATTATCTCATCCACGGTTCCACTTATCAGTTGACTGCATTAATAACATGGGTTTCAGTACCACCAATAATCGTGATACATCTTCTTGCCTCTTTGATGATGCATCCTCAGCCTTTTAATTTGTTATGCCATTGATAGCATGAACCAACAAAAGTATTGGATGGCAGGAACCACGGAAGCTTCTTCTGCCATCAGCGCGCAAGATGCAAAACACAGATCGCTAGGTCCCCGGTCTGTAAAATCAAAGGCGCTATTGGAGGAAACACCGAGCCCTAACTTAGGTCTCGCGTGTGTTGCGTGTTGATTGAACTGTTCAAGGAATAGCCCCTTGAGTGGCTCACATATATAGGCGACGTGCACCTAGATGGCTATCAGGATGGTTGACTAACTTTACAACAAATACAACTTATCCTAGACCAACACATATCCTGATCGCCACCAGAAAGATCTCAACTAATAAGCAGCCTCCCTCAATCATAACCATGCTAAGATTAAGATTGACCTTGAAGTTCTCCAGCAGCCGTACTGACAATGCCTCCGTGAAGCCATCAGCAACATGGTCTCTGGATGGAACAAAATCAATAACCAACAATTTGTTTAGTACTCTTTCTCTAACAAAATGGTAATAAGCCTCTATATGTTTTTTTTGGGCAATATTTTTACTAAAGTAATCAATAATAGAATTATGTTACTAGCTGAGAAACTCGTGAGTCAATCTCAGACTGTTTTCATTCCGGGTCGATATATCATGGATGGAGTAGTTATTTTACACGAGACAATACATGAGTTGCATAGGAAAAAAAATATGGTATCATCTTAAAACTAGACTTCGAGAAAGCATATGACAAACTAAAGTGGCCTTTTGTGCAGCAAGTCCTTAGAATGAAAGGTCTCTCACAAACCTGGTATGAGTGGATTCATAAGATCATGACTAAGGGGAGTGTTGCGATAAAGGTCAATGATGACATTGGTTATTTCTTTCAAACAAAAAAAGGGGTTAGGCAAGGAGACCCATTATCACCGATCCTTTTTAATATTGTTGTTGACATGCTAGCGGTGTTAATAAACAGAGCTAAAAGGGAGGAACAGGTTAGAAGAGTCATCCCTGACCTGGTCGATGAGGGCCTTTCTATCCTACAGTACGCAGATGATACAATTATTTTTATGGACAATAATCTTGAAAGGGCTAAAAACATGAAGTTATTACTATGTGCTTTTGAACAGCTATCAGGACTAAAGATAAATTTCCATAAGAGCGAGATGTTCTGTTATTGTGCAGCAAAGGAGGTAGAACACGAATACTCCCAAATATTTGGGTGTGACTCAAGTTGTCTACCTTTTAGGTACTTGGGAATACCTATGCATCACCGCAAGCTTCGGAACAGTGACTGGAGTCATGTTGAGGAAAGATTTCAGTAGCGTTTGAGTTGTTAGCGTAGTAAACTCCTTTCTGTGGCTGGACATTTGGTTTTAATTAACTCAGTCCTAAGCAGCCTGCCTATGTTTATGCTATCCTTTTTGAGGTGCCAAAAGGTGTTTTAAAGAAGCTAGATTATTATAGATCTAGATTCTTTTGGCAATGTGATGAGCATAAAAAGAAATATAGGTTGGCTAAGTGGAGTGTAGTCTCTACTCCAAAAGATCAAGGAGGATTGGGGATTTCAAATTTAAGCGTACACAACATGTGTTTACTTAGCAAATGGCTTTTCAAGTTAATTAATGGCGACAGGGTCTGGCAGAATTTGTTAAGAAGGAAATACTCAAACAACAAGACCATTACACAAGTTCAACACTTACCAGGTGATTCTCAGTTTTGGGCTGGCCTTTTGAAGGTCAGAGATGAGTTTTGCAACCTAGGAAGTTTCTCTCTTGGAGATGGATCACAAATAAGGTTTTAGGAGGATGCCTGGATTAGAACTCGACCCCTAAAAGATATATATCCTTCATTGTACCATATTGTTAGAAAGAGGAGTGCTACAGTTCAATCTGTCTTATCCATTATACCTTTAAATGTAGCTTTCAGACGATCTCTCACAAGGGGTAATCTGCAGGCCTGGCACCAATTAGTGACCATGGTAATGAATGTTCAGTTATCTTATCAGAGAGACCGTTTTATTTGGGGACTACACCAAAATGGATGTTCAGTGTTCAGTCTATGTACAAATCCCTTTTAGTGAACCAAGCTTTGCCTTTTAATAAGGCAGTATGGAAGATGAAAACACCCCTAAAAATAAAGGTGTTCATGTGGTATCTAATTAAAGGGGTAGTCTTAAAGAAAGATAATTTGGCCCGTAAACATTGGTATGGTGATATGTCTTGTTCTTTTTGTTCAAATAGTGAGACCATCCAACATTTATTTTTTGATTGTCCTCTTGCAAAGTTCATCTGGAGGACTGTTCAAGTTTGTTTTAATTTAGCTCCGCCAACTAGTATAGATAATATGTTTAATGGCTGGTTGCTCGGAATAAATAGCAAACTTAAGCCTCAGATACTAGCAGGGGCAAGTGCTGTGTGCTGGGCGATTTGGATATCTAGAAATGTTGTGGTATTTGACAAAGGCCTAGTGCCTTCATTCGTGCAGGTGCTCTTCAGAGGGACGTACTGGATTCGTTTCTGATCGCTGCTACAGAAGGAGGAGAATCGACTTGCATCGACCATGGGTTGCAGGATGCTTGAGTCTGCCATAATGGAAATCTTTGCCACACATAGTTGGAGTTTCATAAATAGGATTGCCTCTTAGTTTGATTTTAATGAGAGGGGTTAAACGTTTTAGTTTCTTTTGGAGCTTCCAGAATTTCATTTTTTTAATTCCATGGCTTATAGACGGTATAAGCTTGTAATAAAGAACAGCTTTATCTATTAATCGATGCAGCGGCTAGAATATTAATATATATTCCCTATTCTAAAAAATATATTTTTTTGGCATGAAAAACAGGATTAGCTGATAGATATTTAGCACCCATATTATCACACCATAACTTAGCAGTACGTGGACTTGCCACTCCATGTTCTTTGAGCAAAGTTTGTATCCACATTACTACAGCTATAGCATTAGCCAAAGCCTTATATTCCGACTCTACTAGACCGTGAAACAGTTGCTTGTTTTCTTGCACTCCATGAAACAAGATTGCTTCCAATAAACATAGCAAAACCACCTTCAGGTGTGCAGTGGAGAAAAAGAAAGGGGTCCACATTCAGATATTGACGTTGGCTATGTTGTTTCTATCATAATGATGAAACAATCGAACACATTTTCTTTGAACGTCACTTTGCTCATGCTATTTGGTCTATCATACAAGCGGCTCAGAAGTTTTATGACCTCATGATGTGCCCATGGGAAGGTAAACCATAAACATTAGAACGTAACCCGTTGCTGGTTACGTCAAATAGTCATGGGTTACACAAGTTGGAACAACATGCAACATGGCCATTATACTTCGTGGATTTCTGGCACTAATCTGCATGGTTTCAGCATTCATATTCCACATCATTGGAAAATGCTCTGAGTTAAGTTTCCAATGCATTAAACAGGGCATCTTTTGGACTTCTGAGTCAAGAGTTATGATCATTTTAGTGGAAGATGTACAGGTTGCCAGGAAGCCGCGCGAAAGTCCTAGACTCCTTAGCTTCTTCATTATGTCTTTGTTTTCCAAGAGTCATGTGTATCTTAGAGTCTAAGAATATTAATCAGGGAGTCATTTTCTAAGTGTCCTTTAGTTTTCCTAAGAGTCCATGTGTCTTTCCCTCTCTATATAAAGGGATGCTATGTAATCTTTTGAGGGAGTTGATGTGTTCGATATGATATGAGAATGGTGCGTTGCTCTTCTTTGTGAAACCCGTAGAGTAACCTCCGGTGCTAGTTGATTCTCGTCAAGTAATCTCCGAGTTATCCTAGTTGAGAAACCCGTCGAGTAATCTCCGGTGCTAGTTGATCTTGTTGAGTGAGCTCCGAGTGATTCTAGTGTTATCCAATCCACCCACCACCACGTTTCCGCGAGAGTATCAAGTGTGGTCCTATCACCTCGTAGTGTGTCTCATTTGTTTGGTATTTGGCTGTGGGGCATTGAGAAAGAATTGAAACAGTTACTCCTGCTAGCGGTGGCCATTACTTGTTGGCCACTATATGGAATGCAGGAACGCTTTAGTTTTTGAAAAGAAACATAATTGTTCTCCTTTGCTTGTTACTAGCTAAATGCCAGTGCGTTGCTACGGTAAAATATTAATTATATTTTATTAAACTCTCGTGTTTTTATTTTACTACTATATTTTGTAACATTTAATGGATAATACATAAAATTTTGAAGTAACATATTTTCTTCTACTTAAATATTATAATCACATCCTTTTATATTTTAGCAAGTGATGGCTAACGACTAAAATAGGCAGCCACATTTTTATTTAAGCAAGCAATGTGTGGCTGCTACCTGCCAGCACCACGTGCAATATTTTATAACCTTGTGCCACTTTTACTCAAGTACTAATTGTTTATTGAATCCCCATACATGTCTTGTTCATTTGAAGCCAACAAATGATCTCCAAATTTTGAAACTGAATAGCAAGCTAGAATTGACAAAATACTTGACGTTATGTATGCATTAACGTTTTTTGCAAGCCATAAATGTTTTAGCAGTAATGGATAGCTACCAAAAATGTATACAGACAGCAAATAAATAAATTTAAATTTGCATCAAAGCCGTGAATAAGCATTAGCCGAGGCGGTAAGCTACATTTGTGGGTTGTGTGTGGTTGTGTGTTAGAAGGCCATTAACCCCATATTTTTGGGTATGACGCGCGCTGCTCTCCAATTTTCTTTTTCCTGCGCGCCGGCGCGGTCTGCTTGGTAGGAGCGGTTTTTTGTGCGCGGTTCGGCGGGTAGAAGCGTATCTTTGCACGCGGTTCGGTCGGGGTTGAACCGGTTTTCAATCTATAATTGGCGGTTTTGCTCGGTTTTGGTGATTTTTTTCCGGTTTTCATCCGTGTCCTTTACTGATTAGCATGACTTACCATAAAAAAAGCAGAGACAGTCCTTGCTTTATTATTAGGTAAAGATTTACTCGGTTATCCATTGGTTTTCATACTTGGGCAGCTTCACAAATTTTGGTTGCAATGGGATGTCAACAGTTGACGTGTGTGTCCAATGAGTTTTTACTCCACACATGAGTGGCAATCTAATCTTCGGATTGGTAGTCATTAGTGTGTCTAGTTTCTTTGTTTTTTTTAATATGTATATTTTGGCCATACAGAGGCCGAGAATATAGTTCTTTCAAGGGCCTGTATCATTTCGATGTGAAACCTTGGAAATTATTAAAGCATCCCTTATAGAATATAGAATCAGACTATGTCTTGTGCGTGGGTGACGACGGAGGCCTTTTTTATGAGCTAGAGAGAAGAGAGGAAGGTTTTGTGAATCTGTGGAAACATTTTTAGGATACTTAGTGTAGGTATCTTTTCAACTCATCTTATGTAGCATATATATTGTATATGACAGATTGGTATTCATATTAATTCTCACAGTTTTCCGTTTTGTACTTTTCGTTTTGGTTTTCATTCAACAATTTATTATCCAAGGTGTTGTTATTTGGATCCACCCAAAACCTTGCTAGGTCATCATATTAGTAATCTCACAACCGGATTTCTTGTCTTTGCCGTGTGCCAGTTGCACACGGCAAAGCCTTAAAAGCACACGGCAAAGGCTTTGCCGTGTGCAACACTCGGCAAAGCGAACACAGCAAACATTAGTCGGCAAAGCCGGGTTTGCCGTGGCCCCCCGAAATTCTCCACGGCAAAGAAAAGCAAAAGCAATAAAAAAGGAAATATTATTCCCTATGGGTCCCACATCTTGCCGCTCGCCGCTGCTACCCGCCGGCCGCCGCACGCCGCCGGCGCACCTCGCCCCGCCGCTGCTGGCCGCGGCGCGTCAAGGAGGTCTGAGGCCGCCGGCGTCGAGGAGGGCCGCAACTGTCGGCGTTGAGCTCCGAACGTCGCCACACCTCCTTGCGCCAGATCTGGGTGCGCCGCCGCCAGAGAGGCTGGCCGCGTCGAGCCCAAGCCTACGGGCGGAGGAGGGGCGAGCGGCCGGCGTGGGAGGAGGTGGTGGCCGCGACCGAGGGAGGAGGAGGGGCGAGCTGACCACATGAGTTGTGGCTGCGATGTAGAGTAGTAGCTCTTTGTCATCGTCTTGCGGAGTAGTCAGTATTGACGGTTTTTGTAGATGCTGCTGGAGATCCGCCAATGCCGCTACTGCTTCTTCCGTCCATTGGAACTTGTCTCCCTTTTTCAATAGCTTGAAGAAAGGCAAGCCTCGTTCTCCAAGTCGTGAGATGAAACGATGCAGCGCCTCTTTAACGACCCGGGTTTCCGATTTCCGAAAACTCGACTCCCTGTACCATTGTAATACTCACTGGATCAAGTAGATATCATGTACAGAACTCATCACAGCGAATATCACATCCATATCACGAATAAAGTACAAATATCTCATGATAATACGTCTGATACAAGCCCTCAGGGCTGAACGACAAACAAAAGAACATCCAATGCAGCGGAACTAGATGTAGAAGCCTCCATCTTCTCGATCTCCTCCACAGGCAACTTGCGCGTCAAAACGATGCCTCAGTCGTACCATCCATCGTGGTTGAACTCGTGCTCTTCATCAGACCCTGCGTACTCAAAGGCTATCCCAAGGAATGGGATAGGTTCACATCACGAACCGTATATGCAAGCTTTAAGTGGATTATTATCTAAAGGGATAAAAGGATATCAAGGATAGGCTAAAGGTTTCCTATACAGCAGGCAGCAGCAAAATATAAAATAAATATCTCCATATCCATCCATCCCATATCTCACCACATCGGGCTATTCCGGCACGCCGGACTCCCATCTCCATCTCCACACTTGTCCAAGTCGATGCGAGAGCTCCCTCCCCTCGCACCTCACCAGCTACGACCGGATCCTGAAAGGAAAGGGAGCAAACTTCCCTTCTCCCCGTCCGTAGCTGCGAACCTTAGTCACTCTCAAATCTGGCTAGAAAGGGGGAAAGGTAGATTATCCCAAATATGAGAGGTAACAGTGCAATGGGCAATGTCCATACCGAGGACGCGGCTATACGTATAGATTATAGACTCTCGAGAGCTTGTACAACTGGACCCACTCGGGCTGCGAGATGGTGGCCGCCATCTCGAGACGCAACCCACAGCTCAGACCCCAACCGCGACGATGCCCACTTGCTCTTCCAGTCTCGGTCCATCGGCTCGCAATCCAATGCTTCGGAAGCTGTGTCGAACTCTCCCTCGCAGGGCCAGACGGGGCCATAGTCCTCCGGGGAGACGGTCTCTCTCGTTCCCGTACACGATCCACCTGATCTTCTTGCAATCCGGGCATCGCGCTAGTTAGGCTGGCTGGAACCCGTTCATATGGGTAAGCGGAAGTACGTGGGGCCCAAAGAGTGGTTACCCCACTCGGTTTCAGACCGGGGTGAGCGTCATCGTCCCAAAGGCGTATCCTCCGAAGAAGAACGCAAGTCGCAGTACCCACTATAGGTACCTCCGCCAACTCCTATGCTCCTATCCATCCATGTACCTGCCACAAGTACGGTGTGGGACCCCCTCGAGAGCAGGGGTCTCCTGGCTCCTCGGTCAAAGACCGAGTTGTTATAAAATGCTCACCCCCGCCAAGTTTCCCAAAAACACCTTCTCCTGCCGGTTTTATCCCACACACGCAAAGAATCCTAATCCACATGATCCCATACACATGCAAGCAGTAGCATAGCAATATCATATATAGAGTGGTAGGTAACAAGGCAATCATGGAATAAATCATGGTTATGCAAGGCTCGAGCATCATCCAATTGCAATAAGTAAAGCGCTAGCTCATCTAGTTGCAATGTCTAATAGGCATTCAAGAGATGGGCTGGGCGTGAACCTGAGGGCAAGTTCTCTTCCTCCACGAAGTCTTCCGGGTAGTGCTCCTCCTCGGTCAGCTCCTGGCCGTCGATAGGTCCTAAATACGTAAATTAAGTAAATACCGGGGGCCTAATAGTAATTAACTCCAATAAAATCAATTCAAGAAGGATCCAAATGGACTCACACTTCACACCAAGTGCTTGGTCATGATTTTAGAAAAATATAGAAACTGGTTTCATATTTTTCGGAGTTAAAATGAATTAGTTAGTTATGGATTTTCTAAGTTTAAATCCTTTTCTAAATTTTTAAATAATTCCGAAAAAGAAAAGAAAAGGACCAGGGACCTATTTGTAATTTTGGAAAAGTTCAGGGGGTTTTCCATAAAAGTCCAAGGTCGGCCGAAATGCTGACGTCAGCAGTGGGCCCTGCTGATGTCAACGTTGACCGGTCAACGGTCAAAGTTGACGGGTGGGTCCGGATGCTGACGTCACCAGTGGGCCTGATGACGTCAGCAGAAGGGCCTAGTTGTTAAATCTAAAATGTCCAGGGAGCTTAGAGTAAAAGTAACAGGCCAGGGACTTAGTTGAAAGGAGTTCGAAACTCAAGGGGCTAAAGTGTAAGAAAGCAGGGGGCTTCTTTGTAAAAGAGGCAGGCCGGCTCAGGTGGTCGCGGTCTACCGTGGACCGAGAGGGTGGTCCACGTGAGCCGCGCCAACGGGATCTTTTGTGGCTCGGGTGGATCTCGTGCGGCTGAGCCAGGCGATCCGCGGTGTGGCTCCAGCGACGGCGCAACACGTGGCGGCGGCAGGGCGGACGGCGGCGCTCGGCTTTTCCCCCTCCCCTTCGCCGCGCAGACAGGACCGGCTCGCCGAAGGGGGCTCTCCCAGCGGTGTTAGGGTTCGGCTCGGCCCCAAACTCGCCGCTAAGGCCTAAAGCTCTACTGCGAAAAGGTTGGGCATGATTAACCCCGGCGAAAGTGGCCGGAGCAGCGAGGCGACGCGGGCGGCGCACGGGCGGCGCCGCGCGTGGACACGGAATTGCGCAGAGGCGCATTTCCCCTCGACTTGTTCATGCCCAGGGGGCTTGCACAGGTCAAGGCGGACGCTTGGGTGCCTAAAGGCCCGGCATTTGCCTTCCGACGGCGTCACGCGAAGCACGACGGCGACGGCGGCGCTCGGAGCTCGACGGGGAAGCCCGGTGAGGCTCCTGTGGCACGGGTTAGGCGCAGGTGGTACCTAACTACCCCTAGCGAGGCTAAAGGCTTGGCCTCGCGCCTTGCCCCAGGTTAAAGCTCGCGCGCAACGGCGGTGCCATGGCCGCGGCGAGCGAGCTCACGCGCTCGAGGACAAGAGCGGCGGCGACGGGTTCCTGCACGGCGAGAGAGGACGCGGCGCAATGGCCGGTACACAGAGCAGGTGCGGCTGGCCACAAGGTTGGCGGCGTGCGTGGGATCATGGTGTCCCATGGCCACGGCGGCGGGTTCACGACGGGGCAGAGGTGAGCGGCGGCGTGGTTGCTCACCTCAGGTCGGCGGTGTAGGCGAAGCAGGCCTGGGGAAGAGCTGGTGAAGGCGCGGCGTAGACAATGGAGAGCAGCGACAGGGAAGAAGATCCGGGGCGGCCGTCGTCTTCTTGCTTCGGGAGGTAGCGGCGGCAGCGGCATTCCGGCGGCGGCGCCCCGGTGCTTGTCTCAGCTCCGGCTCGCTCCCTCCTTCCCCGCCTTCTTCTTCTCCTCCTTCTCCTCGTGCGACGGTGGCTAGACGAAGGGCAAGTGCCCGAGCATGTGGATGGAGGGTTGGAGCGGGCGCTCCCCCGTTTTATAGCGGCGCCGCGGCCGGGTGGAGAGAGGAGGGCGGTTAGGGTTGGATCGGGTGCGTGAGTGGAGAGCTCGCGAAGCTGGACACGCGGCACGGCGGGAGAGGCCGAGGGTTAGGGTTGGAGAGGCGCGGCGTGGCCTTAGCGTGTGGACCCGAGCGCGCGCGTGCGGTGAGAAGGGTCGGCCGCTCGTGAGATGGCGTGAGGGCTTGCTCGATCTAGGTTTTAGGCTGGAGCTGAGAGGAGTGGATCGGGAGTTAGGGTTCCCGGGTCCACGAGATGGTCTCGCGTGCGGGAGCGGGCGGCGGCGAGATGGTGCCGGCGGAGTAGGAGAGTGGCGGTGGCGAGAGAGAGGTAAGAGAGAAAGCTGATAGGTGGGTCCCACCTATCAGTGAGAGAGAAGAGAGGGACGGCGCGCCACGGGGGTTACTAGGCCGGCGGAAGTTGGGCCGGCGGTAGCGGGCCGAGGAGATGAAAGGGAAGGAGGGCCGCGGGGTTTAGGATGGATCGGGCTGGAAGTAAAGGGGCTGGTTCTAGACTTGGTTAGCAGGCTGAGTTAGTGGGTTAGGGCCCAAGTTAGTTTAGGTTTTAAACTTTTATTTGATTTGGATTTGAATCATTTCAAATCCAAATCACACTCTAATAAAATCCAAATGCTCTCGCTAAGGTTTAGACACCTTAACAAAAATATTTTATTTACTATTTAATTCTAAGAATTTTGGGAAAGGTTCAATGAAGACAACCTTATATTTTTCCTATCTAGCAATAAATCCATGAAAAATTTTTAAATCCATATTTTTAATATTATAAACATTTCAGAAAAATCTGGGATGTTACAGCCTCCATGCACCCAGTAAGCTTCTGGATGTCTTTCATTGTCTTTGCAGCTTCCATGGCTGTGATGGCATTGATTTTCTTTGGGTTGGCCTCGATCCCTTGGTGACTGATAATGAACCCGAGTAGTTTCCCAGAGGGTACTCCGAAGACACACTTGGTTAGATTAAGCTTCTAATTCCACTTCCGCAAATATGCTAAAGTTTCTTCCAGATCGGCAATGAGATCATCAGGATTCCTGATCTTCACGACCACGTCATCCACATAAGCTTCCACGTTGCGGTGTAGTTGCTTCTCGAGGCAGAGTTGAATAGCACGCTGATAAGTCGCTCCAACATTTTCAATCCGAAGGACATCGTGGTGTAGGCGTACGCTCCATAAGGAGTGACGAAACGCCGTCTTGACTTGATCTTCCTCTTTCAGAGATATCTGATGATAACCCGAGTAGCAATGAAGAAAGCAAAGTAAAGCGCAACCAGCGATGGAATCGATAACCTGGTCGATGCGGGGGAGCCCGAAGGGATCCTTGGGGCAATGCTTGTTCAGATCAGTGTAGTCAACACACATACGCCACTCTTTGTTGTTTTTCTTCATCACCAGGACTGGATTTGCCAACCAGTCCGGATGAAAGACTACCTTGATAAATCCAGCGGCGAGTAGTTTCACCAGCTCTTTCTTGATTGCCTCGCGCTTGTCAGATGTGAATCGTCGCAGCCGCTGCTTCTTGGGAGTTGCTTTTGGATCAACATTTAGGCTGTGCTTGATCAGGTCCATTGGCACCCCTGGCATGTCCGCGGGTTTCCACGCGAAGATGTCTCGGTTAGCCTGCAGGAACCTGACGAGTGCGTCTTCCTATTTCGGAGTCAAGCCAGCCCCAATTTTGGTGGTCTTGGACTGGTCGCCTTCCATCATCTCTGCGTCCTTCGTCACCACGTCGTCAGGAGTAGTCGCTTTGAGTGGCCCTGACTCCTTGGTAGGAATCTCGAGCTCCGTCTTCTTGAGCTTGAGCAGCCGCGAAGATTTGGCCCATGGAGTTAGGCACCTAAGTGGTGGACGCAAACTCTACAGCTTCTCTGTCGCAGTCGTACGACCGCCTCAAGTCACCACGAAGGGAGATAACGCCCTTGGGTCCTAGCATCTTGAGGACAAGGTAGACGTAGTGAGGGATGGCCATCAACTTGGCCAGTGCAGGACGTCCGAGGATGGCTTGATATTAGGTTTTGAAGTCTGCCACCTCGAACTTGATGTACTCTATCCTGAAATTCTCTAGAGTGCCAAAAGTTACTGGTAATATGACTTGACCAAGTGGGAGACTACCATTACCAGGAACGATTTCGTAGAACGGGGAGTCTGTAGGCGTCAGCAGCTTCTCGATGTCGAGGCCCATCCTCTTCAGGGTTCCGGCGAATAGTACGTTCAGCCCTGCACCGCCGTCGATGAGTACCTTGGTAAGCTGTGACCCCGCCATCGTGGGATCTAGGACGAGTGGCAATTGCCCTGGTTCGTTGTAACTGTTCCACTGGTCCTCTCTTGAGAAACTATTTGGGACCTCCGAGTACTTTAAGTACCGTGGGACAGCCGGCTCAACTGCCATGATGTGGCGCATAGTGAGCTTATGATTCCTCCGGTGTGGGAAACCGTAGTCGCCTCCGATGATGACGTTGATGACCTTGTTCGCCTTTCGGAATTTGTTCCCCCTCATCTTCTTCATCTTCATCGTCGAGCATGCTGCCTTTGTTCTTGGCTTCAGGGTCATAGGGTTCCCGCTCCGGCTTCTTCTTATTCCTCTCCTCGCGCTGTTGGTAAGAAAACGCGCGTTGGAGATCATAGCATTGGCCCATAGTGTGCCTCTGCTTGGGATGCATTGGACACGGCCTGTCCATGATTTTGTCCACATCGTTCTTGCCAGGGTAGCTCTTCTTCTGGCTTCGCATGTTGTTGTCCAGCGTCGCAACTGTATCATCCGGCTTGCGCTTGTTGTGCTGGAAATTCTGTTGGACTTTGGAGTTGTTCCCCACGTTATCTTGCTTCTCCTTGCCCTTGCGAGGACTGTACTTCTCAAAATCGCGGTCTTCTTGCTCAGACCAGGCTTCAATCTGGTTGCGTAGAGTTTCTAGAGTCTTGGGGTGATGCAAGCCAAATTGCGTGTCAAAGTATCTATTCGTGATGCCATTCTGGAATAAGTCGATGCAGTCATGGTCAAATACATCAACTACCAAGGTCTTGATCTCCATGAAGCAGCGCATGTACTCGCGTAGGTGCTCGTCGGGCTGCTGCTTGCACATGGCCAATCCATGTCAAGTCTTCGGTCGGTTGTAAGCCCTGGAAGTTGATGATAAACATCTTCTTCAGTCGTTCCATGAGTCGATGGAGCGACGTGGCAGGTTCTCGAACCATGTGAGCGGAGGCGGCGTCGAGTGCTAGTTGGAAGTATTGACACTTAATTGCATTGTTGCCACTAGCACACTCTATGGACGTGGAGTAGATACGCAGCCACGACTCAGGGGAAGTCTTGCCATCATATTTCTCAAAGCCTGCTGGCTTGAAAGGTTGCAAGTACGTCACCATCTGGATGTCCCTAGAGAACATTGGGTACTCGTCATCATCTTCCTTGTATCCCCGCTCCTCGTCACGCATCCTGGAGTCAAGGATTGACCGCAATTCGCGGCTGGCGTTGGTGGCCTGCCTGAGATCTCCGCTGTGTGCTGGCCTGTGTGATGATGTAGCTCGACCTCCATCATTGCAACTGGCATTGGCTTGTGGTTGGCCTCGTCCAATTGGGCGGTTGTCGTCTGGGCAATTTGGGGGTGGGCCTCCCCCGCGGTTTGCGTCTGCCAGGCGACTTGGGGCCGCCGGGTGAGGTCTGTCTCGTGAACGATTACGACCGCTATTGTCGACTTCTTCACTGGGGGCCGGCTGGCCGTTGCGTGTCAACGGGGCGGCAAGGGCCTTGTCAAGGGTGCGGATCATGGCGTTGATCCGATCGAGTGCGGCGTCAGCTTCTGGGGATCGTAGCAGGCTACGGATGTGGTAAGCCATCTCCATGGCGTTAGCTATGGGGGATTCGTAGCGTGCAACCCTCATGAATTCTTGTGCGAGGTTACGTCCACCTAAGCGGCGGTTGCGGGCGTCAATGCATCGTAGTGCCCTCTTGTTGTTGGCGGTCTCCCTTGCCGCTGCTCGCTCGCGTGTTTCTCTAGCGACTGGTTGTTCGTCGGCAGAGATCTCGCTCTCCAACTCGAAAGCATAGCGTGCCTCGTCTGCGCCGGCGCCAGCTGCTCCAGAGCCTGCCATGAACACCTGTCGACTGGGCTCGACAGAGTTACTCGAGCTTGGGGTGAAGAGTTCAGTGGTGCTCTCCTCATCTGATGGTAGCGGTGTGCCGTGCTAGAATGGCAGGTCTTCAGTAATGTCAGACCCAAAAAGTACAAAGACTTGGCGGGACTCGAAGATCTCCTGGGGGGTGTTGTCTCTTGGGAACACAAATCTCCCTTCAGGCGTGGCGTGGATCACCAGGTCATGTCCGCCATCTTCTTGTAGGATCTCATCGTCCGAGTCCGAGTTGTACAAGGGGATCGCCTCGCTGCGGGAGCTGGCGCGTCCTGCCATGACTCGGACTGGGGTGCCCCACTTCGAGTCCGTGGTGGACTCGATCTGGCTCTGCAATGCCTCGCAATACATGTGGATCGAGTTGCAGAGTCCAAACTGGAATTGGGGTGGGAGGGTAGCTTGCAGCTTCTGTTCCGTAATCGTGATCGATTCGGATTCATACCCGCAGACAATGTCCGTGAGCGTGACTTCGACGAGTTGCTCGGCCAGATCTTTCACGATGGGCGCTGGTTCTTCCTTCCTCTCCAGGGGCGTCTCGAGGTAGCTATAGAAGCCGCCCGAGCCGTCTGCGACGTAAACCCAGGAGCCGAAGTTGAACCTTGCGCCTTCTTGAGGCGCTTCAGATTGGATGTAGGTCACCATTGCCTTCTCCATGGGATCTTTGAGGAAAACCCCTACCTGGCGCGCCAGATGTCGGTGTTCTACCGTCAATCCTACCGAGGGATACCCCGAGGTAGTAGAGTTCAGGTGGGGTTTCGCCGAGATCAGGAACGCAAAGGCTAAGAGACTCAGGATTTTAGACAGGTTCGGGCCGCTGAGATAACGTAATACTCTATGTCCTGTATGATGGTTTGTATTCAATGAGGTCGTAATCTTTTGATGGGGCCCCTGCCCAGCCTTATATACACGGGGGGCAGGGTTACAAGTTCGGTTCCGAGTAGAATCCTAACCTAATACAACTCGTAGAGTACTTTACAAGTCAATCCGAGTAGTTTTTATGTCATACGACTAGTTTCGAGTAGAGTCCTTGCGGTATTTTACTCGTAGTCTTCACGCCTAGTACGACTTCCTTCGGAGATTTATCCATGCGTCCATGTGGGCCCATGGTCGTACCTCTAACAGAGTTCGTACTTCTCCATGCGCTGCCGCCGCACCTCTCCACGCGCCGCCGGAGGAGGTGGCGGCCACCGCCCATGGATCCGCCGCGGGGGCTCCTCTCCACGCGCCGTCCGGAGATCCTCTCCATGTGCCGCCGGAGAAGGTGCCGGTCCGCCGCCGCCGTCCATGGATCCGCCGTGGAGGCTCCTCTCCACGCACCGCCGGAGATCCTCTCCACGTGTCGCCGCCCATCCTCTCCATGCACCGCCGCTGCACCTCGCCCTGCCGCCACTCCTCACTGCCGGTCGCCGCGCCGGCCATCGCCCAGCCGGTCGCCGCCCAGCCAGCCGCGCGTCGAAGGAGTGAAAGAGAGGGAGAGGAGAAAGGGAGTTGGAGGAGGGAATGGTGGGAGATGAGGGTGAGAGGATAAGGGCGGCCGAGTGGGGCGCGGGAGCCGAGACACCGCGTGAGTGGGAGGCGGCCGCGTGGGTGGAAGGCAGGCCCCAGCGGTGTGGGAGACGAGGCGGCCTCGTGAGTGGGGAGTGGGGAGCCGAACATGGTGGGCCTGCTGCATTGTTTGCCGTGTGTAAAGGATAAACGGGCACACGGCAAAGGCTCTTTGCTGTGTGCTCAATAAAATGCACACGGCAAAGACACCTTTGCCGTGTGTAAGGTGCTTTTTGCCGTGTGTCCAAAAAATGCACACGGCAAAGACCCGGATTCCGGTAGTGTCTGAAATGTTTAGTTGGTTAGATCTTTATCAATTCACGAAATCAGGTGACACAGTTTGCTTGTTTATTTATTTGATATCGCACATTATAGACTCCGAATGACATGATTCTAGTTGAATTAGTTCTATAATTTCATAACCCCTATTATATGATCAAGTTTCATATTTTAGGAGTTATGGTCTATATAAGAGAAACACATGGTTCATCAGTATACTACAATTTCACACGCCCACACACCAAACTCAATCGTCATAGTTAGATTAGATGGCATTAATGGTTCAAAATCTAATTGAAGAGAAGAAATTCATATATTCAATTTGCAATCAAGACAATATTTTTCTTGTCATCAATCCAAATTCATTTGGTTTCGTCTTAGCTACATGACACCTTACCAATAAAATACTTTGATATGTTGCTATTAGCTTCTGGCTAATCAAAAGCAGTGCAGTTTCATATAGCATCTTAGGTACGCATGAGTGTTCATGGCACTGTGGCGTCTCATATCTGCAAGCCCACCAGTAGTTCATCCAAATCTTTATTTCAAATCAGAAATAAAGTAAAGGTACACACATATCAGCCCATGATGAACTGTGTTGAATTTGCCTAGCTTGGTGTCTCTTCTTTTTGGTGCGTTAGGCACTAGGCTAGGGCGGGTGCTTTCCTACTGTACTGAAGCTATCAGATCCTGTTGTATTTGCAGCTTTGGTGGGAACTCATGAAAAATGGATGTGCTAGTTTGCATCGGAGTTTTGAAGCGAGGGCCGGAAAAGGAAAGATGGTTATGATCAATTGGCTGTTTCTTCTGCAGTTCTGCACTAAACAATTTTGTCTGGCTAGGTCATCAGATTAAGGATCGGTTTGGTTGGCTGCCAAACTTAACCGCCTGTTTGCTTTGCTTATCCTAGAGGAGCAGATTTTCTCTCTCATAGTACACTATTGAATCAACGCAGAATGAGCCAAAATCAATATATTTTTCAGCCCAGCGCAGCCAAGAAAACAGGGCGTCATGCCAAATGTTATTAGCTTATTAGGCATGTTTCTTGTCAATATACACTTCAAGCACATCAACTGGATAGCAATATAGAGTTATCGCCTAGCTCTGAACTTGGGACTTCTAAATGGCATTATTAGGCATGTTTCTTGTCAATATACACTTCAAGCACATCAACTGGATAGCTATATAGAGTTATGGCCTAGCTCTGAACTTTGGACTGCTAAAAGGCATTATTGCGTGGTAGTGTGGAGGAAAGCAGGAATTGATCGAAGATTGTTTGCATAAGCATCATAGATTCCTTATTAGTTGACTACCAGTGCTCATCCCATTGTGCCACTTTATCATATTAGCACTGAAAGCAAATAGACATGTCACATAAATGCAATGAGTTTAAAAGGCAGATCTGCAGGAGAAAAACCTACATTGTAGTTTTGCAACAATTTTTGTTTCTAAATCTAAAGTAAACCTGGAGTATTTGGATTTTTTTCAATTGAATTTCCCATCTTGCAAGATCCATATTTGCTCTTGTCAAAGCACCAACTGGACATCGACAGCGATTACCGCTAGCCAGCTATGAGCTTGTGACTGCTAAAAATCACTGTAGCTTCATAGATCCTTAGATGAGTATCTGAATCCATGACGAGCTATTGGAAGTTGAATAATTTGGTGTTTCACCTTTTTTGGTTATCAGGGTAGGGTGATTACTGAAACTTGTAAACTCATGGCTCTAAGAAAAAAGGCTCTCCCGAATGGACGGGATTCCCTCTTTATTTGACGTCAAGTTCAGTCAGTAAAGACGTCCAGACGAGAACAGCCAAGCAAGGCGATTAAACCCAGCTCATGTTTGACGTCCCGTTTGTCTCACTAAAAAGTTATTTATTTTATAGTAAGCGGCCGGTGTACCATTCTATTATATATGATGTACATTTAATTTGTTAACTTCATCAAGTCAAGGAATCACAAAGCTTCCCTTTGTGTTCATGATGCTGATTGTGAGTGTGTGTGTATATGTGGGATTTGGTTGTATGGTGTTTTCTTTTTACAAATAAAAAAGAGTCAGTCAAATCTTCAGGTTAGCGCTGAGATCATCACATCAACCACAAGCTAATTATTTAACCGGATCTGATCTGCACATTATGTAAGAACAGCATGTGCATGTCCATAAAAAGATTGTTCCATGCATTTCGAAAGCATGTAACCAACTGGACAAAAGTTCCCATGAACGCACGGGATCGACACGTAAGACAAAGGGAAGAAACAAAACTTTGATCTGCCTTTTTTATTGGCATTGTTCACCTTTGATCGGCGTGCGCCATTCTGCCAGAATGTTTTGCCCACCTTTACATCCATAATCCATGAACGTCGTACATGATGGACCATTCCTTGCTCCACGTCTGCACATGGCTTCTCTGCACAGTTGATCGCACCATGCAATGCTCCACGAAAGTGGAGGAGCATTCTGACTTTCTGAGTCGTCTGATCGCGCGGATGTGGCTGAATAAATCGCGAGCAAAATGGTAGATCTATAGTCGTTTACAGTAAGTTCGATAATGTAAATTATTGGGTTCGCAATGGCCTGCACCCAAAATCTTAAACGCCTCAGCTTATTAGTACGACAAACTTTTTCTCGTCTCCAGCTAGCGCTTATTTGGTTCCACCGGATTCATTCCGGGCCGGAAACGATGAGTATAGTAAAAAAATTTATGATAATTACAACGGGAGACCAGAATTTATTCCGAGTCGGCAACCAATTTGCTCGTGATAGGAACAACTAGAGACCGAGAATAAATCCACTAGTCGAGAGACGGGGAACCATTCTAGATCTTTTGTTATGCATATCATGAGTAAATTGGTTCTCGACCCATAATAAATCTCGATCTCTCGTTATACTTATCATAAATTTCTTACTGTATCTATTATTCACCGTTGGAAAAATGAGCATTAGTACTGGTCACAGGACGGCTTAACGCCAGTCGCTGTCGCCGGCACTAACGTGTACGTACCCTTTAGTACCGGTCAATGTTACTGACCGGTATGAAACAACTTTGCCACCCAAGCGTAGATTTTCCTCCCCTTTCCTTTTTCTTTTCCTTTTCCTTTTTCTTTTCTCATTTTCTTTCTTTTTTTCTTTTCTCATGGTGCAGTCATCACAAACAAAGAATTCCACCGCAATCACAATAAAATTCAGACATAGATTTTTACAAGAATCATCATAATATATCTCAATTATGAGCATCACATATCTCACAAGAATAAAAGAAATCAAAAAAATATTGCTAGCGGTGTGACCCCGCGCCGGCGGTCCTCCGCCGCCTGCCTGGGCTCCAGTCGCTGCACCGCCGCGCTTGGGCCCCGGCCACTGCTCCTCCTAGCCCGAAGCGCCGCCTCGTGCTGCTGCGCTAGGCCGCCGCACCGCCTGTCCTAGGCCTGGCCACGCGTTGAGAGCCCCGCCGCCGCTCGCTCGCCCTCCTGCACAGCGCCTGCCCGCCCAGGATCCAAGGAGATAAGGTAGAGAAGAAAGGGAGGAGAGGAGAGGAGAGGAGCGGAGAGAAGAGATAAGGCAGAGGTCAAGGACGAAGGGGGCAATAAAATGACTTAGGTTCGGCACACATTAGTACCGGTCGTGGGCATTAGCCGGTGCTAACGAGCGTCATTTAGTACCGGCTGGTGTTATTGACCGGTACTAAAGTGGCGCGCCCATTTGGTACCGGCCAATAACACCAGCTTAAATGACCCACATTAGTACCAGCTGTGCCCTCGACCGATACTACCGTGGCTCCATAGGCACTGTTTCTTGAAGCCGATACTAATGCACACATTAGTACCGGCTCCGGCCAACCGGCAGTAACGTGCACAGATAAATGCTCACTTCCTCCATTGTGATTCCCGGTCCGGATTGAATCCGGTGAAACTGAATGGAGCCTAATGTTATTGGAGAAACAAATGCTCCAGGATTCCTTCAAGACGAGAGTGTAACATAGCTAAACACCCAGTCTGGAAAAAGAAAATCTCGGTGCAGTAAACATGGCTTATTAACGTGCAGTTGCGACATGGCAAGATTAGTCATTTGCCCTTTTCTATTTCTAGCACATTTGTGAAATGCAAAAACATTATTGCTCTCACAAAACACTAGCAACTTAACAGTCGATCTGGTACCAACTGCCATTATACGCCTATAAATCAACAAGAGAGGCTCAAGTGCTTCTACGCAAGACTTGCACTAGAGCAAAGAACACACGCAACAAGGTTCGTGGTAGGGCAAGCTCCGGGAGAGACGACATGCATGGGCCACGACCATGTTCGCGCGCCATTGCCACGGTGCTCCTATCCCTCGCCGCGGTAGTGTCTGTCACTGCCGGAAAGCAAGACCAGGCTGCGGCAGCGGCTAGGGGCAACAATGTGGCCGCTGTCTCAGCGGCGGTGCCGCTGCCGCCGAGCATGAACATCTCGGCCATCTGCCAGTCCACGCCGTACCCGAGCGCGTGCGAGACGGCGCTCTCGTCGCCGGCGTCATCGTCAAAGACGGACCCGTTCGCGGCGTCCGTGCAGTTCGCGATGGCCCGCGCCGCGTCGGCGCGCGCCGTGGCACGGAACGCCGCCTCCGCGCGGCGCCGCCACCGCGGCCGCGGCGCGCCGCCGTCGGGCGTGGACGACTGCGCCGAGCTCCTCGACATCACCGTCGGCCAGCTCGCCGACGCGCTCGCAGCCGGCGGAGGAGACGACGCCGACGGGGTCACCACGTGGCTCAGCGCCGCGCTGACGAACCAAGGCACCTGCGCCGACAGCCTCGCCGCCGGCGCCGCGCCGTCCGACTCCGCGCCGGAATCCGCCGTGCGCACCCGTGTCGCGGCGCTCGCGCAGTTCGTCGCCACGGCGCTGGCCCTCCACGTCAACACGCACAAGTCCGCCGGCGACGAGAGCAGCGGGACGCCACCGGTGCCGACGTCGATGACGTTCCCGTCATGGGTGTCCCAACACGACAGGAAGCTACTCCGTTCCACCGCCGACAGCGTCGCCATTGATGCGGTGGTGGCGCTGGACGGCAGCGGGACGCACGGGAGCATCAACGAGGCGATCGCAGCCGTGACGGCCGGAGGAGGAGGAGGGAGGAAGGTGATCCACGTGAAGGCGGGGAGGTACGAGGAGAGCGTGAGCATCTCGAGCAAGCAGAAGAATGTGATGTTGATGGGTGATGGCAAAGGGAAGACGGTGATCGTCGGGCACAAGAGCGCCGCCGACGGATACACAACCTACGCCACCGCCACCATCGGTACGTGCTGTATACTACATTTATAACACCAAATAAGTTACATTCTTTAATAAATATATTTTCATAGTGCATCTATCGGTGTCATAAATCGTTTTAATCTTCTCTATAGTTTTGGTCAAACATAAAATCATTTGACATTCAAAGAAATTAGAACGACTTGTTTTCGAATGGAGGGAGTACATCGGAATCTATCTTTTCATGCACAAAAGCTACACACCTAGTTGCAAGTCTTTTTCTAATTCCAAGTGTCGGTGGACACAATGAATAATTTAATTTTCAAACAGATCGAGCAATGCAAATTGTTCTCTTCAACACCCAAGATGGTAGGATTACACATTCCAATTATTGGCAGTACGTCTAGATGCAAATAATGGGCAAGCATGTGAAAGATGCCGCGTTGTTTCGATTTGATCGCTAGATGCTTAGTTACTCTTTTCTAGGCTTTGTTGCCGTCTCGTCTACATGCAGCAAAGCATCGCTTACGTACTACTACGCATCAACGCATGTGCTTCGTGGTTGCACCATGGGCCGCACACCGTAAAAATGCAGCGTCGATAGCGATGTTTCGCTTGCCATGTCGCCCACTCTTCACCTTTTCTCCATTGTGCTCGACAGTAGTACACACTCACGTACATTGTCTTCCATACACTCCGGCACCTTTTAAACCTTTATATATTTTCTGAATACGTACAGCTGCAATGGGCTCGGGATTCATCGCCAAGGGCCTCACCATTATCAACAGCGCCGGGCCGGGGAAGGGCCAGGCCGTGGCGTTGCGGGTCGGCGGCGACCTCTCGGTCGTCTACCAATGCGCCATCCAGGCGTACCAGGACACGCTCTACGTGCACTCCAACCGCCAGTTCTATGCCGAGGACGACATCGCCGGCACGGTGGACTTCATCTTTGGCAACTCCGCGGTGGTAATCCAGAATTGCGACATCCAGGCCCGGAGGCCCAGCCCAGGGCAGAAGGACACAGTCACGGCCCAGGGCCGGACCGACCCGAACCAGAACACAGGGGATCTCCATCCACAAGTGCAAGATCACCGGAGCGCCGGACCTTGGCGGCACGCAGGTGTATCTGGGTCGTCCGTGGCAGAAGTACTCACGGACGGTCGTGATGGAGACCTTTCTTGACGGTTCGATCTCGCCAGCCGGGTGGCTCGAGTGGTCGGGACAGTTTGCGCTGAGCACATTGTACTATGGGGAGTATGGTAACACCGGGCCTGGTTCCGAGACAAGTAAGCGGGTGACTTGGACTGGAGTGCACACGTCACTGTCCAGGTCAGATGCCACGAGGTTTACCGTGGCAAACTTTATCATGGGAGACTCGTGGTTGGGCGGCACTGGAGTGGCCTATGATTCTGGGCTGTGAGGTAGAATGTGGTCTACTCGTATTTGCCATTGATCGGAACTGATTAACCATGACAGGAAGAACCAATTTTTAATTTAAATAAATAAATGATGGAAAAGGAATTCTGCAGTAGCCCTTGTTTTCAACATTAAAGGTACTAGATGCAATACCATTTATGGAGAAATCCGTGAGGTACTCAATGCCTTGCCTATTTAACATTGAAGGTATCCGTTTCTAGCTTAATGGAATCCTCGCTTCACATCCAATCGAAACACCATGAAAGAAATTAATGCCAACATGATGAAGAGAATGTGATAAAAGATGGTAATGTTTCGTAAGCTGGGTATGGTCACATTTATTCGATATGGTCATCAAGATTACAAACCATGTAATCTGGATATGGCAACATTAATGTGATGAATATATGAAGATTACAAACCATGCTATTGCGATATGCGAACATTAATACACACAAGAACACCAATCCTTTATTATACCATTGGCCATGCCTCTATATAAACACCATCAACGTAGAAGTACATATCCAAGTTGATTCCTTTTCTCCTGTCATTGCAACCACCAGAAGCGGCACAATGGGGTCTGGGTGCCTGGTAGCTGTTGCTTTGCTAGTTGTGATCATGTCTCCGACGCTCTTGTCCACTACCTATGCAGGTAATTAAGTACCTACTTTAACTTGGTTGTCAGCAATATGCCAATATTTGACATGCCAAAATAAATCGTCTATTAACCAACATGTTTTGCAGGTGAGGTGCACTGTGACATCGTAAAGGACAAATGCAGCGAAAAAAACTGTAATTTCCGACTATGCGGACAGTGGTATGGCACCTACAACCACAAGTACGAAAAAGCATACTGCCAGAAGACCCGTTTTAATGACCTGTGTTGCTGCGAATTCGTTGTGGTTAAGTCACCACCACCCAAGTACCCAACCTCAAGTCAGCAGCCAAGTCTCGTGCCGCCGTTTAAGTAGTTGTGTGCTGGCCGAACTTTCTCTTGCATAGTAGTAATATAATGCAGCTGTTTTGTGCGAAGAAATAAATCAAATAAATGATGTAAGAACTATTTTATTATTGTTATCATCATCATTATTTTTGCTTTATATATATCTTGAAGAGGATGTGCCGACGAAGACAGTAGGTATCCAATAGTGGAGATTAAACCAAGTCCCGTTTGTTTCACTGAAAAGCTATTTATTCAATGGTATTTTATAACCGTGTTTTTTAATAAGGAAAAAAACAGTCAACCAAATCTTGTGGTTAGTATTGCGATCAGCACATTAACCATATCCTGATTATTTAGCCGGATGGATCTTTTTAGAATTTTAGGGCGCACGCCCCTGTCTTGCATTAAGACAGGAAAAAACGTTTACAGCCCAGTTGGGGTTACCAACCTTCCAATACATTCAACCAAAGACCAGGCACTACCTATCCCTCGCTCAGACTTAACCCAGGAAAAAAAAAAACCATGACTAAAGATAACACTTCCTCATACATCCAAAGGTAAACTACCCAGACATCAAACAGATAACAGAGCACGAACTCATCCAGCCATCAGCTCGTCCAGCTTCATCCAGAACGGCTGATCCAGTGTGCTATGTCATCGACTTTTAGCTTGTGGTTCAGTCTCACCTCCATGTCTTGAATTTGCTCAACCCAACTCTGAAGCTTCAGTGGTTTTTGGCTCCCGTCTTCGTTACCCCTTAGCCTGGTAGTCTTGTTGGTTGCTTTATCATCTCCTCCATCATCTTTATGTATTTTCCCAACTCCTCCTTTCTGTTTGCAGGGCACAAGATTATCCAATTTGGTGCCATACAAACAATTCTCCTTATTAGCTCCTACATACTCCTCCAAGCTGTATTCTGAAAACACATTGCATTTCTCAGTTTCCAAAGACTCAACATAGCTGCAGAGGTAATCATATTCACAATCATGAATCTCTTATTACTAAGCCAGCAAATACCAATGGAAACTGCATAGTATATCCAATAACATATCCATAAAAAGGCTGTTCCATTTCGAGAGCACATAACCAACGGGACAAAGTTCCCATGAGGGACACGTAAGACAAAAGGGGAGAAACAAAACTTTAATCTGCCTTTTTTTAATGGTAGTTGTTGGTGTTAAAATCGGGCGAACGTAGAACACGCTACATTGCGCGGCGTACCGAGGAGCTCGCTGCAGCACCTGTGCACAGGCCGGCCAGACCGGTTCTGAAGACTAGTGGGACCAGTTTCATCGGGGAGCCTGACGAAGAACCAACAAATGCTCATCCGCCGCCGTCGGGCATGGACGACTGCGCCGAGCTGCTCGACATCACCGTCGTGCAGCTCGGCGACGCCCTGGCCACCGCCGATGCCGACGGGGTGACCACATGGCTCAGCGTGGCACTGATGAAATAAAATAATTGTAGACTTGAGGATGAATACAGTCACCTAGGCTCTCAGATGGAAATTTCTGGGAGACTTAAGTTTAGGTTTGCAAAATAAAGTAAAGATTATACAGATTTCCTGGAGTAGCCTCTAGCTACATTTGCAAATAAAATGCAGGTTGGAAAACGATAGTAAGCCCAGGACACATTTCGCATGGACATTCCGTCGAACACATAATATGCAGCTAATATAATTCACATTAGGTTGGAACAAGAGATGACATACTTAACTAAAACCAAAAAAAGGAATTATAGAGATTGATCAAGGAAACACATAGATTGAAAGCCTTCTATGCATGGTGCAAAATGGAAACACATAGATTGATCAAGGAAACACATAGATTGCAGGCTTACAACTTTACCTTTTTCCAAAAAACCCTTCTTGTCCGGTGGAGCATTGCAGAGTTGTGAGATGGCCGTAGAGGAAATCACTGAGGATGGCTGCCTCCCTGAAACAGGTGTTGGAAGACTGGTTATGTAATTACACTTAATCGTTTTTTCAGTTAGGGTCTTCTCTTGGGCCTGTGGCCTTGTACTTGTATATATAACTCTTTTTACCATTTATAAAAAATATCAGTAGGGGCCTCCCCTGCTGTTCGGTTCAAAAAAAAGGAGGTGGAGGGAGGAAATTGTCTATGAAAGATTGCAGCAAAACGTAACGCAGATGGTGTCACGGGGACCTCACCATATGGAGGAAAATGGTGGTGCAGCAGATGCTGCTGCAATGAAGGTCGCCATCACAACAGTTGCTCATGGGCCACACAAATAGGCCACCATGCCGACACCACCGGCCGATGCAGGATCGAGCGATGGGGATTGCAACTCGGTGGGGGGGAGTAGTTAGCGGTTGTCGGCCTACTGCAGAGCGGCCAAAACTGTGGGGAAGGTGGCCCTGTTGGTGCTGCCTTGCCGGAGCGCTGCCGTGGGCGAGCAGTCCAGAGCTAGACCTGGCCTCGTGCCGCCGCGGAAGGGAGCCAACAATGGAGGACGATGACGCGCCGGAGGCGTCTTGCCGTCTTGCCGGACGCACCCGTGGCAAGCATGAAGGGGGCCCTGTTGGTGCCGCCTTGCTAGAAGCACCTGTCGTTGTTGGTGGTCGTTACGATACGATTTCGCCACCAACATTCCGTCATATTTCAGGCCCATCCTACTCACAACGAAGTAAAATTGGTTATTTCTAATGAGTTCCACAAGTTTTGTATAATTTGTGAGTGCAGGAGCAATCAATCAAAAGAGGAGCCACTTTGGGCACAAGGCCAGGCCGGCCGGCCTAGCATAGGCCGACCGGCCCCCTTCTGTGGCCCCTTGCCTCATCTTTGATCCAGAAGATCACAAACACAACACCAATGATCCTGAGACGTGCGATCAATGTCGGTTTGATCCAAGGATCCGAAAGGCCTAAGTTACACTTGCATGGATTGAAGGGCCCATCAACCTTGGATTCTCGGACAGCTTTGATCCAAAGCAACCGTTACCGACCTCAGGGAACAATCCAGAGCGTCCCTGAAGAAGGCGGTGCCACGAGGCAGCCAGACCAGGCCGATCGGCCTGGCCTAGGTCGGCCGGCCTCCCCCTGAGGCCGCCATGTGCCCCCCTTCACGTGGCAGTTAAGCACAAGCTTAGCTTAAGCTTGACGCCGGCAACCGCCTCTAAAGACTATAAAAGGGACCTCCTTCCACCTTGAGAACACACCATCCAAAGGAGAGAAGAGTAGTCTAGTGAGAAGTTCCCATCTTTAGAGTTAGATTAGGGAGAGAGTGGGTGAGTTGCTTGGGTGACAGCCAAGCTTTGTAGAGAGAGTCCAGGATTTCCTCTCGGTCTCATCTCAACATTTTCGCCCCAGAGTAATATACTTCAGGAGTTATCTTCAGTAAGTCATCGGTCTCTTGCCTTTAGTACCTCGCTAGTATACAACTTAGTTTTCAGCAAGTTATCTTATTTATTTGATCTGCGGGTACCTGAGTCTGCGCGAGTGACAGTGACTCTTGTTTGGGGTTTCCTCTATAGCCCTTCGCGTTGGGTGGAGGTCAGTGACTGAAAGCTTAGGCGTGGTGCCTGTGCTGGCTAGCCACCTCAGGTTGTGTTGCACCCCACGGAACTGCAGTGGTAGGCGGCAGGTGGTGACAGTCCTGTCCGTCCTTTGTACTCCACCACGTTCAGGTGTACTCATAACAGTAGTGCTGAGCCCGGAAGAACCCCTCTCTCATCCCATTCTGAGTTCTTCCCGTTCTAGCCGTCGAAGCAGATCAGATTAGATATAGATAGTTTGTCTGGGGTAACAAGTAGCTAACTAAAGTCAAGCTCTCTACCCGCTTACCTTGTGCTCCCTGGTGGGTCCGGTTAGAAAAGTTCTAGGCTAGTCGCGTCTACCGTTCCTTGGATTCGATATCCATGTTCTTACTCCCCTGGTGCAAGGCTACATCGTACTCTGTGCGCTTGCGGATTTAGTTAGGTTAAGGAGTGCCAACAAGCTTTTCTGGCGCCGTTGCCGGGGAACGGTAGCAACACTAGTGTAGGATCTTTGTAGCCGTACACTTTACCTCCATAACATCTATCAATGGAGTCTTCTCCTAGTTATCCGACGGTTCCATCTAGCGAGTATTTGGAACCGCCTTCATCTTGCTACCCCATACCACCTCATGGCTTCGAGATCCATCCCAGTCTCGTTGCCATGGTTCGTGCACAGTCTTTCGGTGGAACAAAAGACGAAAGTCCCTATGCTCACTTGCAGGTTTTTGAAGAGAATTGCTCTCTTCTTGTTATACCCGGCGTCAACCAAGACACCATACGATGGAAACTTTTCCCATTTTCTCTGATGGGAAATGCAAAATCTTGGTACGACCGGACTGCAAGGGGATTTAGCAGAGATTGGATCAAACTCAAAGACGAGTTTTGTCTATTCTACTATCCTGTCTCCAAGATCTTGAAGCTCAGAGTTGAGCTGATGACATATCAGCAAGGCGATGAGTCACTTGGAGCCACATGAGAGCGATTCATTCAGCTGGCCAATTCAGGGCCACCGCATAACATTCTAGAGGAAATGCTTATGCAGCATTTTGTTGGTGGATTGATGCCGGAAAGTGCACAGTTCTTCAACATCACTTCCGCAGGGTCAGTGTCATACAAGACAGTGGACGAGGTACGAGAAATCTTGGAAAAGGTTCTCAGCTCTACCGAGTACACAGGAGTCTTCGACGACCCACCAACACCACCAACAACCCCCATAGACAAGCAGCCAATCCTTGCCCTTACATTTGATCCGCCTCCTCCGATCATAGAGGAAGTCCTCAGACCTAGAAACTATTCTTGACGATCTGCCGCACTTCATTCCCAAGCTCTTTACAGAAGAAGAGTACTTGGAGATTGGTAATACATCACGTATGCCTATGGAACAAGTGTGCGCAAGTTCAAGGTCTAAGGCGTTCGTTCCAGAAGCCGTGCCGCAGATCGAGGGTTTATCTGCGATCATGAGCAAGGAATGGATGGAAGAAATTGAAGGTTGCGAAGACATCATCCGAACCACCCGCAACTTCAGAGTACTCCTTTGCGCTATTGAGGGAACCGACACTCAGGAAGTTGGCTACGACCCGAAGGTTGGGAGTAATATTATATCAAGTGCATTCGCAGCACGAGTGCAACCAGACGAACCCCGGTCCTTCTCCCGTAAGTACCTCAAGTGGATCGACGGCCAAATGATGGAATGTAAAGGAATCATCCGTGTTGTGCCCGTACACATGGGACGCAACAAGATTTTCCTAGACTTCCACATTTTCGATGTGCCTAGAGGTGACAACTCTTCCTGATTGGACAGCCAATAGAGCACCTTGCCAACCCGAACCACGATCGAGCAACGATACAGTTCAAAGTTGGTAAAGAGATCATCCCGGTCAGTCTTGTGCGAGCGGTTAACACCATCGCAGAGGCTCGATCCGAGATAGACCCAGTGGAAGAAGCAGTTAGCTCGCCTCAAGCAGAGCAAGCTCAGTCATCACAGGCTAAAGATGCTAACCATTTCATCCAAGAGGCAGAAACGGACGGCTTTATGAAACTCAACGAGGAAGAAAAGCCACAACACCCCCCTCCTGAGTTGAAGCCGCTGCCTCCTGGACTCAGATACGCTTTCCTCCACAATGACCGACGCTCGCCAGTCGTCCAGTGACAAACTGATAGAGAATGAGACTCGGCAGCTTATCACAGTCCTAGAGAAACACCGGTCTGTCTTCAGGTATTCTCTACAGGACTTGAAGGGGATCAACCCCAGTTTATGCACCCATCGCATACCTATGGAGCCGACCATACGCCGTCTAGAGAACATCAAAGACGGCTGAATGATGCGATGAGGGAGGTAGTCAAGAAAGAAGTGTTGAAGCTTCTGCACTGCGGGTATAATCTATCCCGTGCAAGACAGTGAATGGGTCAACCCAGTTCAAGTTGTGCCAAAGAAGGATGGAATGACAGTTGTCCAGAACGAGAAGAACAAGCTTATTCCTCAGAGGACCGTTACTGGATGGAGGATGTGTATCGATTACAGGAAGCTCAACAAAGCAACCCGTAAAGATCACTTCCCTCTCCCCTTCATTGACGAGATGCTTGAGCGGCTGGCAAACCACTCATTTTTCTGCTTCCTTGACGGATACTCTGGATATCATCAAATCCCAATTCATCACGATGACCAGAGCAAGACTACCTTCACCTGCCCTTACGGAACATTCGCCTATCGGCGAATGTCTTTTGGCCTATGTAATGCACCTGCTTCATTCCAGCGGTGTATGATGGCGATATTCTTTGACCTGATTGAACAAATCATGGAAGTATTCATGGACGACTTCACCGTCTATGGCAAAACCTTCGACCAATGTCTCGGAAATCTGGAAAAGGTTCTCGAGAGGTGTGAAGAGCATCACCTCATCCTAAATTGGGAGAAGTGCCACTTCATGGTCAGAGAAGGAATTGTGCTGGGGCACAAGGTGTCAAAAAAGGGATAGAAGTTGACAAGGCAAAAATAGAAGTTATCGAACAACTACCACCCCCGACTAATGTCAAGGGTGTGCGAAGTTTTCTGGGCCATGCTGGTTTCTACCGAAGATTCATCAAAGATTTCTCTCGGGTAGCCAGACCTCTTACAAGCCTATTGGCTAAAGAAGCACCCTTCAACTTCGACGACGATTGCCTTCTCGCCTTCTACACCCTCAAGAAGGCACTTATCTCAGCTCCCATCATACAACCACCCGACTGGAATCTTCCATTCAAGATAATGTGCAATGCTAGCGACTATGCAGTCGGGGCAGTGCTCGGTCAATGCAAGGATAAACAGCATTACGCCATATCTTATGCAAGCAAGACATTGACCGAGCTCAGTTCAACTACGCAACAACGGAGAAGGAACTCCTGGCAGTGGTGTTTGCCATGGATAAGTTCATATCTTACTTGGTTGGTGCTAAGGTGATAGTATACACAGACCATGCTGCACTGAAGTACCTCTTGACCAAGAAAGATGCTAAGCCACGACTCATCCGTTGGATTCTGCTCCTTCAAGAGTTTGATTTAGAAATACGAGACAAGAAGGGGACAGATAATTGTGTGGCAGATCATCTCTCAAGAATGCAAGTTCAAGGGTCGGACCTTCCGATCAATGATTATCTCAGAGATGATACTCTCCTCAAGGTCACCACATCCAGTCCGCGGTATGCAAATTTGGTAAGTTTCATGGTGACTGGGTATGTGCCTCCAGGAGAAGACAAGAAGAAACTGATCTACCTCAGCAGATTTCACTTATGGGATGACCCCTATCTGTTCAAGGTTTGTGCTGATGGATTACTCCGACAATGCATCCCTCACGAGGAAACACACAAGATCCTTGATCGCTGCCACTCATCACCGTACGGGGACACTACGGAATTTTCCAAACCCATGCAAAGGTCTGGCAAATTGGATTCTTCTGGCCGACTATGTATGGAGACGCTAAGGAATTCGTATGGAGATGTGCCAGATGTCAGAAACACGGGAATATCAACGCCTGTGATGCTATGCCACTGCAAAATAACCTCCAATTGGAGATTTTCGACGTGTGGGGAATAGACTTTATGGATCCTTTCCCTGCATCCGAGCAGTGCAAATATATCCTGGTGGCAGTCGACTATGTTTCCAAATGGGTGGAGGCACTTCCTTGCACGGCAGCCGACTCGAAGAATTCAAGAAAGATGTTCGAAGAAGTCATCTTTCCCCATTTCGGAGTACCTCGAGTCGTGATCAGTGATGGAGGATCACACTTCATCGACAAGACGTTCCGGAAGTGCCTAAGCGACTTAGGAGTAAACCATCGAGTGGCTACACCTTATCACCCCCAGACCAGCGGGTAAGCAGAAACATCAAACAAACAAATCAAGAACATTCTGCAAAAGACGGTCAATGCAATGGGAACAGGGTGGAAGCGAAAGCTACCGGAAGCACTATGGACATATAGAACAGGATTCAAGACAACGATAGGGATGACTCCCTACCAACTGGTATACAGCAAGACATGCCACTTACCAGTTGAGCTCGAATTCAAATCCCACTGGACGATCAAGAGGTGGAATATGGATCTCCAGACAGCCAGACTCAAAAGAAGAATGCAATTGGCTGAACTGGATGAATGGAGGGAGAAGGCCTACCACAATGCCAAGCTTTATAAAGAAAGAAAAAAGAGATGGCACGACAAGCGCATCAAGATCAAGCATTTCAAAGCAGGAGATCAGGTATTGCTCTTTAACTCCCGTATTCGTTTGTTTGGTCATGGTAAGCTTAGAAGTAAGTGGGAAGGTCCTTTTAAAGTCTTAGATGCCACCGATCATGGCGCGATAACCCTCCAGGATAATGACGGAAATACTTTCAAGGCCAATGGCCAAAGATTGAAAATATTTCTCGAATCCGAAATGCCGGAGCTCAAAGAGATGGACGTCTATGAGCTTACCGAGTTACCCAGTCCAGGTCCGGGCGGGACCTAAAAATGACCCTTATCTAGGATAGATTTCTTTTTTCTATTTTCTTTTCCTTTTCTTTAAACTTTCTCTAGCCAAATCCAAAGAATATTCTGGAAGAAGAGAGAGGGGAGCTAGCACGAAAAATTTCAGAAGCACCCGGGACAGGGCCAGGCCGGCCGGCCTCCCTCAAGCCGATTGGCCCAGCCTGGGCTCGTCTCGGGACGCTCCTTGTTTGAAAAGTTCTCCCCGTTATCCCTTTCGAGAATCCGTGGGGTTTGGGTGAGGAGCGTCGTTTTAAAATGAAAGGCTCCCCACTCTTCTTCTCCCTCAGAATCCTCGAGCCTCCCTTCTCTAGAAACATCCCACCTTCGAGATTTCCACCCATGGCGTCCCAATCCAGCCTCCACGATTCAAACTCGGTTTCCTGGAGTAGCCTATCCCCATCCAAATCCTCCAAAGGGATGCCGAGCTCCTCCAATGCCAGCAGCGTTAGGATCATTGAGAGGGCGGCGTTCGTCGAAGCCGTGATCGCGAAGCAGGAGGCACGGCTGCCACCTGCCCAGGCCGATCGGC
Source organism: Urochloa ruziziensis (assembly GCA_015476505.1). NCBI lineage: Eukaryota > Viridiplantae > Streptophyta > Magnoliopsida > Poales > Poaceae > Urochloa > Urochloa ruziziensis. Next base: position 12,196,215 of record CM027120.1, on the reverse strand, counting down.
CTATGGCAGGCCGGCCGGCCTCCCCTCGCCGCCGTTTTGGCTCCCCTTCGGGCAGAGCCCTCCCTCCTTAATCCCAAGGAGGAAGGCACTGGGAGTTCGCAGCCGAAGACGCCCCGAAGGCCAACTACGGGACTTTTGTCCCCGAAGAAGGCCATCGGGAAGCGCCTCGTCGCCTCCCCGTCTAAGAAGGAGATCGTGCCACTCTTCATCTCTACCTCGCCGGAGTACTCGCCGCAGTACACCCCGCGGAGTCCTAGCCCTCCACGCCGGAGCGGCCCGGGCATTGGGAAGGGGCTCTTCTCAGCCCCTATGAAGCCCGATGAAGGGAGGAAGCGCTTCATGATGCCCCCTCCGATCCAAGGACCTCCCGGGCAGATGGAGTGGTCCGATGAGGAGGAGGAGGAGGACATGGAGGAATTGAGGAGGAAGCTCGCCGCACTGCAGCTCAAGGTCAATAACATGGATAAGCGCGTGGCGGAGGCGGTGATCGGGCAGATGGAGGCCGATGACAAGATCGAGGTCCTCCGTAAGGCAATGTCCTCTAAGGTCAAGCGCCTTGCGAAGGCCACCAGCAATGAACACCTCTGTCGCCCGAAGGAGGAGTAGATAGGCTAGATTAGTTTAGTTTTTTGGTGCTTAGTTTAATTTTTGCTTTGATTTATTTCTTTCCAAATTTCCTTGTATGCGGCACCCCCATATTTGCTTCCCTTGAATTGAATAAAATAAATTTGTTTGAAAGAAGTAACTCTTATAAAAAAATGGTTGGTGCACACTTGTGTGCCAACCAAACCCTCGGACTAAATTTCTGGTGAAACACGCAGAAACTAAGATGCACAGGAGGTGTACTGGTCACTGGACAAAGCGGGACGCAATCTGGCACAATGCCAGGCCGGCCGGCCTAGGCCAGGCCGACCGGCCCCCTGCTGCTGCATCTCGAGGAGATCCCGTGCCCGCTGCGTAATCCCGTGAATCACATACGTGAGGAACCTGAACCGGGGCGCCTGGCAACAAAGCCAGGCCGGGCGGCCTACACTGGGCCGATCGGCCTGGGCCTGTGGCCAACTCCACCGGCTCAACTCCAGGACACGGTTTGCAACCCCTAACTTTGATCCTTGCATGATTTTGATTCATATGACATTCTTGGCTAAATAATTTTAAAACTTGATCAAAATTCATGAAAGTGAACCCCTTTGAATGATATCTTGGATATACCTGTGATATTTCTTGAGAATTATTTCATTGCCTTGGAACATTTATAGGAAAGCCTGATTCTTGTTAATTGATTCTTATGATATGATGATTTGAGGAGTTGAACCTTCCGATTCGAGGTTTTGGAGATTGTCTTTGAAAATAAAACTTAAGGCTACCCTTGTTATCATCAACTTGAAATGTCCTATCCAAAGCCATATAACAAATTCAAGTTGAAGTTTCCACATAGCTACCTTCTAAATTTTGAGCTTGCTCGATTGCTTGCCTTCATGTTCGTGCTACCTTGTTCATCATGGCCATCCATGTACACGTGCATAAATAAAGTCCAAGTTGTCAAAGCTCTTCATCCCCCTGAAAGAAAAAGAGAAGAAGAAAATGAAGAAGGGAATGATACACTCCTTATCTTCAATAAAAAAAGGAGAAAGAGAAGGGGAAAGATGAAAGATGCTAGAGCGAGGACTCAAGCACCAAAATACACATGCACTTGGCCAAGATCTATGAGTGGTATGAATAAATAAGACAAGCTATTCGATCTTGCAAAATAAATAAAGAAGAGTGAGCAACACTGATCCCAAAAAGCTCCACCTTATAACATAGAAATAGGAGAGGCTTGATTCTAAGCCAAGGTGAGGATCCAAACACTATGAGTGATCGAGAGATGTTGAGAAATAACAAGGGTATGCCTCGCTTTCTTTATAAAATTATCAAAAACTCTAAATACCATGAGGAAGAAGTGTTCGACCAATCAATGAGTTGTTCTAAGACTCAATTGATGAAGATGAGGGTGTTAGCCACCGGAATCCAAGGTATGAAAGAAAACTCAAAGATATGACTTGTGCATGCCTTGAGTTCATGACCCTGAGCCTCCTAAGTCCTGATGATTTCATTCATTCTTTGCTAAGGGACTAGCAAAGTTCAGGTAGGGGGGCGTGTTGGTGGTCGTTACGATACGATTTTGCCACCAACATTCCGTCATATTGCAGGCTCATCCTGCTCACAACAAAGTAAAATTGGTTATTTCTAATGAGTTCCACAAGTTTTGTATAATTTGTGAGTGCAGGAGAAATCAAGCAAAAGAGGAGCCACTTTGGGCACAAGGCCAGGCCGGCCGGCCTAGCATAGGCCGACCGGCCCCCTTCTGTGGCCCCTTGCCACGTCTTTGATCCAGAAGATCACAAACACAATACCAATGATCCTGAGACGTGCGATCAACGTCGGTTTGATCCAATGATCCGAAAGGCCTAAGTTACACTTGCATGGATTGAAGGGCCCACCAACCTTGGATTCTCGGACAGCTTTGATCCAAAGCAACCGTTACCGACCTCAGGGATCAATCTAGAGCGTCCCTGAAGAAGGCGGTGCCACGGGGCAGCCAGACCAGGCCGATCGGCCTGGCCTAGGCCGACCGGCCTCCCCCTGAGGCCGCCACGTGCCCCCCTTCGCGTGGCAGTTAAGCACAAGCTTAGCTTAAGCTTGACGCCGGCAACCGCCTCTGAAGACTATAAAAGGGACCTCCTTCCACCTTGAGAACACACCATCCAAAGGAGAGAAGAGTAGTCTAGTGAGAAGTTCCCATCTTTAGAGTTAGATTAGGGAGAGAGTGGGTGAGTTGCTTGGGTGACAGCCAAGCTTTGTAGAGAGAGTCCGGGATTTCCTCTCGGTCTAATCTCAACATTTCTGCCCAGAGGAATATACTTCAGGAGTTATCTTCAGTAAGTGCTCGGTCTCTTGCCTTTAGTACCTCGCTAGTTTACAACTTACTTTTCAGCAAGTTATCTTATTTATTTGATCTGCGGGTACCTGAGTCTGCGCGAGTGACAGCGACTCTTGTTTGGGGTTTCCTCTATAGCCCTTCGCGTTGGGTGGAGGTCAGTGGCTGAAAGCTTAGGTGTGGTGCCTGTGCTGGCTAGCCACCTCAGGTTGTGTTGCACCCCACGGAACTACAGTGGTAGGTGGCAGGTGGTGACAGTCCTGTCCGTCCTTTGTACTTCACCACGTTCGGGTGTACTCATAACAGTAGTTCTGAGCCAGAAGAACCCCTCTCTCATCCCGTTCTGAGTTCTTCCCGTTCTAACCGTTGAAGCATATCAGATTAGATATAGATAGTTTGTCTGGGGTAACGAGTAGCTAACTAAAGTCAAGCTCTCTACCCGCTTACCTTGTGCTCCCTAGTGGGTCCGGTTAGAAAAGTTCTAGGCTAGTCGCGTCTACCGTTCCTTGGATTCGATATCCAGGTTCTTACTCCCCTGGTGGAAGGCTACATCGTACTCTGTGCGCTTGCGGATTTAGTTAGGCTAAGGAGTGCCAACAGTCGTGCACCCCCGCCATGCATGGAGGACACGCCCCGCCGACGGCCTCGCCCTCCATCGCGTAGATCTAGGGCCACGCACCAGGTGGCACCGGCCACCGCTGACGTCGGTTTTTGTGGTGGAGAGAAGAAGAGGGGAAGATATTTCGCGACGGAGGACTGCGGTCATCATTTCTAAGAAACGCAGGGTCCTAAATGCAAAATGTCACCAGCAACTTTTAGCCGTCAGATCACTGATCGAACGCTGAGAAGATTTCACGTGACGTGTCCTTGGCAGCTTTAATGTATAGAATCTCCCTTCACAATTCCCTAAAGCCCTCTCTTAAAACCCTGATGCCCTATGGAGGCCTTGGTGTGGACTCAACAAATTTCATCAGAGACATAGAGGATGGCAGGATGGCATTGCAGGGTATGGACAATCTGCCCCATTTTGTAACCGGTGCAGAATTCCACCGGCACGTTTACTAAACTATTTTGGCCGGTTTTAAATTGCACTAGTACTGGGATGGGATTCGCCTGGGGGGCCGATCTAGGTCATGTTATATAGGTTGATGGCCTAGGGTTATAAGTCGCTCGAGATCTAGTCCTGTCGGCTTACAACAACGAAACCAATCCAAGTCGGTTACAATGCAATATCCGAGATATCCATGCACAAACCCCTTGTCAGGATGCGCGTCATGCGGACCACGTCATCATCAAACCGCTGTCAGATGCACTACAACAAATATCACCTTTTGTGACAAATAACTCATGACATTAGACCTATTCGTCGTTATCTCATTCGATTTTGTGACGTTCTATGTGAAGTACTACAACTTAGTGACAAAAATGAAGTGTTCGTCAATAAAACTAACTAGAAATCGTCATAAACTAGTGTAATGCAAAATCGTAACGAATTTTATTTTGTCATTAAGGCCAATAGTTAAACGTCACAAACTTTCTAAAAGAAAAAGATAGTGTTAATGTGGGTCCCAATACCACTTGGGCAGGTGGGTCCTACTGTCAACATGGGTCCCGCATGCCATATTTTTGTGTGTCCTTTTTCTTTCTTCGTGCATGCCATATTTTTTTCTACTCTCTTTCTTTCTTTTTTCAGACATGCAAAAAAAAGAAAAGAAAACCAACCCAGCACAAAATATAGAAACAAAAAAGTTGGTACAAGTGCATAACACACGCTAGAGCTTCTCGAAGCATGTAAACCTTATTTACTTGTAGAAATTGTCATGTGTCGGGCCGCAGCGTACAACCAACGATGGGCCTGTTAGCAGCCTGCATGCCACTAGCGATAATAAAGCAGCATGCAGCCCACCAGCCACGATAGCAAAGAAAAAAAATCAGCCTGCAGCCCACCAGCCACGAGAGCAAAGAAAAAAATTGCCTGTGGTAAGCGTTGGTGTTTTTTTTTCTTTCGAAACGTTACTGTGGTTGACAGCCTTTAAAATTCAAGGCAAAAAATGAGGCAAAACATATAATAGCGCCGCACAAAGGCTTCGAACCTCGGCCACGTGACAACAATCCTAAGGCTTCACCACTGTACCAGAGACGGTCTTGCGTCAAGATGTTGCGTAAAATTTTAATTGTTCATTGTTGCAAGGCTATAAAATTCGAAAAAGAAAGTAGCACAAGCCGCGCAGGAATCCCTGCGAAGTTGGACCTCTATTTGGAGAACCGGAGAAAGGCTATAAAAAACATACAAATTATTGCTAAAAAGGAAAAAGAGGAACATTTGTGCCAAGTGAGAATCGAACACAGAACCTCAAAATTAGTGAAAAAACGGCTTACCACCGCACCACAAGCTCAATTGTGATTGCATAAGGGAGTATGCTTTTATACACTATACGTTAGACCACTTCGCTGATAGGCTATGCATGCGTGCGGGCTGAGAGCCAGTAGTACCACGCCACGTGGCGGCGCTTGCTGATGCTTACAATTCACATTAATAATTCATCATTTCTCCTTTTAATTTGTAACTAAAACTTGTATTTGGTATTTCTTTCTCATAAGAACTCCAAATTTGATGGTTATTTTTTCTAGATTTCTCTAAAATTGTAATCTTCAATTTAGTGGCATTTATTTGTATGTTAATTGCTATTTTTGGATCTTTGTTATATGGCTTATGTTCTTAAACATAAGTAGTGATTAGAAATATATATTTTTGCATATCAATTTGGTAAAGTTAAATTTATATTTTGTTATATTATGGTAAGCATAAGTTAATGTCCAAATTGGAGTGTGTACAAGTTTAAAAATATTATGATGTATTCAAATCTCAAAGTTTCACTTGAGTTATAAGAAACTATGTTGGAGATGTTCAAATTGCTATTATGATGTATTCAAATCTCAAATTTTGTAATTTGTATTTCTCTCTAATAAGAACTCCAAATTTGATGTGGTTTTTTGTGATTTTTTTTCTAAAATCAGTGTCTTTATTTAATGGTGGTTTTTAGTATATGTTAATTGCAATTATTGATTGTTTTTAAAGTGACGTGTTTACTTCCAACTAAATAGGTAATGAAAAACATGTGTTTCACATAACAATTAGTAATGTAATTTGATATTTTCCAATGTTATGTTCAAAATAAGGTGGTGTCTAAAATTAAGGTGCATATGAGTTGGACACATGTTATGAGGTATTCAAATCTCAAAGTTTGGCTTTAAGTTATAAGAAACTATACTAGAGATGTGTCCATTTGTGAACAATGTGTAGTGCCACTTTATTGAAATCATTAAAACTTTTTATTGTAAGCTTATGGGCCTAAAATATGTTGCCACATCAATATGTAGAATTTTTTGATCAAGTTTAGATATTATTGTAGTCATTAGAGATAAGAGGATGAAAGAAAGAAGAGTATGTATCTATATAGCTATACACACACATATAGTGTTCAATAATGTTGATATGCTAAGAGACACAACTATATATCCTAGGGTGTACATGTTGGTCTACCGATATGTATGGATTGGATCATGGCATGAATCATATGTGCACATTATATTATATCAAACAATTGAAAAGATTTTAGTGCCTTCAATGATATTCGGACGAAGAGAATCAAAGAAGATTCGCCTACTAGAATCGGTGAAAGCAAATAGAAATAATTTGAAATATACCATTTTAGTATACCTTTATTAGTTTGATGATTCATGATTTAAAATAGTAGAAAAGCTCAAAATGACCTCCAAGCGCATGAGCCCAGTCCATAGACATCACCAGCACCATGTCACTGATAAACGTGATCCAGTATCGGCACCTTGCCAACGGGTGCACGTGAGCGCGGTCTTCCCGCTGCCCCGTGACCACCAATTTGCACAGGCACACGAGCAATTTGGTCCAGACCCGCGCCAGCCCAAATAATTGCCCAGGCGAATTGACTGTAATACCCATCGATTTCTAAAAACATTAATGCATCTACGCTTCCATCATCCACCGTTTGGAGGGCTTTCTTGTAATTTGCTTGCTGCACCAAAAATATCGGCCAAGCCCTTCCCCCAAATCCCCCACCCGCAGCCAGTCAGCCAGCCAGCCCCAAATCCCGCCGCCACCCCGCGAGCAACCAGATCTCCTCTGCGACCGGCGCCGGCGACGAGGCCCGACTGCGACGACCCGCTGCAACGACCGCAAGGGCGCCGGTTCTCTCAGTAGCCCTAGCCGTCTCCCACCACGGCGGGCCCTAGGTCCGGCCGCCGCGAACCCAGATGCAGCGGCACGGTGCGCCTGCCAACCGTGCGGCGGCGGCGGCGGCGACGACATGAGGGAAAGGCCAGGCGGGTCAGGCGCGACCGCTGGCTTCCGGTGCGGGGCGGCGCTTGGTCGTGCCGGGGCGCTGGACGGCGCCAGGCTGCGTGCCGAGACGGCCGGATCTGACCGGGGCACAGGACGGCGCCAGGGCCCCGAATCGGCTCGGACCCCGGCGAGCTTGGCACGGATGCGCGGTCGGCTCAAGTAGAAGGTGCATCACTTGCTCTCTCATCTCTCTCCCATTTGTTTTCTGATTTCCCCCCAATTGCAGTCCCAAGCTCAAGCGGAAGGAGTCCATCTGCGATGCCAGCAACCTGTTCGACCAAATGCCGCAAAGGTATGATGTGTCACTCGTGCACAGGTTGGATGATAGGATGATTTTTTCCTGCTACACTACTTGTGCTGCCTTGTGCAGGGAAAAACGGCATGTTTAATGTTGTATGCAAATCTTTATTTAGTAGATATGGTGTTTGATAAAATGCCAAGGGTCTATATGAGAATAAAGTATGTTGCTTCCTTCAGTGAATATAGTTGTTTGCCTGATTTTTAAGTTTAATTCTTGACTTAGTCTCTGCCATATATATATTAGTGTGCCAATTGAGTAGAAAATGATTTTAAAATCAGTTCCCCAGATGGGGATATAGGCTGCAGTGGTGCGCTGGTGGTTATTTCAGTTTCTGTAGGCCGTCTTAGGTGTTCATTTAGTTCATTTCTAGAATATCTGCAGTAGCTTTGTTTCATATATATTAGTGCTGTTGCTAGCGAGCTGTGATATCTGTTAAAAAAAGCTGAAGAAATACTAAGCTTGCTGTGTCCTCTATAGTAGTAGAATTAGCTTTCTGTGTTCTTTCCTTTGTTCCCTGTTTGTCTTGATTAGGAGTTTGTAAGCTGTAGTTTCAGTTGTTCCCTGCTGTTCCTTTTTTTTCTTTTCTTCCTGATCCCTCGCACCTTTTCTTCCTAACATTCCTTTCTTGTAGTTTGCAGGTTATCTAATGATCCCATATTTGGTAAGTGGATAATTAGGTTCAAGAAGGCTGTTTCAGGTCGTTTCTCGAAAGATTTGGTAAGTCAACCTATACAGTCTTATTCAGTGGTGTTGTCTAGACTGTTAGTCTTGTAAACAGTGCATGGTTTTTATTTCCATGTTTTCAACAGAATGAGACCTTGTTGAACCCATGGAAAGTATGTTTGTTACTATTGCTGTACCATAGGCTAAATTAGATGGAATAGCACAGCAGGCTTTCCTTTTGTGTTGTTCCCAGTCTGCTGATCCATGCGAACAACATTAATACCGCTTATATGCTTATAGTGACACTATTTCAATGTTTCATGTTACCCTAATTGCAGCATCTAGACTATGCTGCTCACCTCATAGATTATAAAGGAAAAACAGGATTGATATTTTTGGCTCAGAACCATTCTAGCAAAGATGGTATTTTGATATAAACCTGAAATTATGTTCTTGCTATACATGTAACTTGCAACTGCACCTAACTACAACGTCAGTCTTATGGCGTTATTTGTTCATATATGCTTGTCTCTGAACTAAAACTGGTTCAATAAAAAATGTAAGTAACTTGGTGGAATGGTAATAGCTAGAGATTGAGCTTAGTTTCCATCCATCAATTTATGCCTGCTTATTTTTTATTTTCATGTTCCTGTCAGGCTTGCCACAGCTTTGTGGAGCTGTGTTCTCGGCAGAAGGTTGGCATGTTCAAATGGTCATGATCACGAACTTGAGTTGCCAAGGTAAGGTGTAATTCTTGATGCTCTAAATATTTTTTTATCCTTGTATGTCAGCTCTGAATGGAAAAGTATGCTTCTCTGAGTAGCTATTATCGTTTCTAGTTTAATTTGTGAATCATACTTTGCTGTGACTTATGAGCTGCTAGGCTGATAACTACGCTTAAAGTGTTGCTGCAAATGATGATCGTTTTTTTCTCAGATTGGATGGAAATTATGTGAAATTTTGTTCTTGCTATACAAATATATTGTTTCCTACGTCTAACTACAATGTCAATTTTATGGCCTTATTTGTTCATATATGCTATGTCCCCTGAACTAAAACTGGTTCAATAGCAAGTTGTAAGTAACTGGGTGGAATGGTAATAGCTGGAGATTGAACTTAGTTTTCATCCATGAATAAGCCTGCTTATTTATGTTTTTCATTTTCCGTCCATGTTTGCCACAGCTTCGTGGAGATGTGTCCTTCAACATTTTATTGGCAGAAGGCTGGCATGTTTAAGTGGTCACGGTCAAGAGTTTGAGTTGCCAAGGTATAATTCTAAATGTCTTTTTATCCTTGTATGTCAGCTCTGATTATGAAAGTATGCTTATTCGAGTAGCTATTATCGTTTCTAGTTTAATTTGTGTGCATCTGAAAGAAACTTAGTTTGCTGTGTGACTTGTGAGCTGCTAGACTGATTACACTGGATTGAACTAATATGAATTTCAAGAATAGATAGCTAGCTTTCTTCTTTTCTGCACTCAGAATTTTTACACCAGAATTTGCAACTCAAATTTCTATGTTCCTATTCCAGTGTTGCTGCTACTCAAATTGGACAGAAAGGAAGGATGGGCACTACATGGCTATGATGGCTCTTTGTGCTGTAGATGCTGAAATATTTATTTTTTGTTGGAGTGTCGTATGTATGGAAGTGTGTACTGCTGATCTATTGTAATACATAGAAATAATGTCTAGTATTTGTGATAAAAAAACTTGAGTGGCTGGCTTAATATGTGCCGATATGTTGGCCTTTAATTGATTACAATGTTGTGTTTATACGGGCCATAACATTGGGCTGCTGCAAGTGAATCCATTCTGAAATTTAATGGGCCTAAAAAATTTTCTAGATAAAAAGTTAACATGGAAGCCCAAATTGTATTCTATGAAGGTGCTGCCATGTCAGCTGCATGGAAGGTTTTGTGACGTTTTATAGATGTTTAAATTGTCATAAACGTGCTGCCATGTCAGCTAGTCATTGCCATGTCATTCGCATAAAAGGTTTATGACGTTTTATAGATCTTTGAATCGTCATAAACGTGATGCCATGTCAGCGCCAAGTCACTGCCATATCATCCGCATATAAGGTTTTGTGACGTTTTATAGATGTTTAATGACGAAAAACTATCGTCATAAATTAGTGACGACACATGAATCGTCAAAAAATTTGTGACGAAAAAATTTGTTTTCGTCACCTAATACCTTTTATTACGGGGAATAGGTGACGAACGAGTTTTCGTCACACGAGCGTCACAAATTGCGATATGTGACGTAAATTCTACTTTCTATGACATAAATGAAACGTTGTAAAAGCCCACATGTGTTGTAGTGATGTGGGCCCAATGCGACTGCCACCTCTGTCGATGGTGGGCCTAGGTGTATCCATATCCGAAAACCCTAACCCCTCATTCTGCCGCAATGCAAGTACATTCTTGTAAACAGTATTAATGAGAGAAAATAATAGAATTCATCATGAATTTTTATATAAAGTGATAAGCAAGCAAGTACTAATAAGTAATAACCTTTTATGTGATGCTTATATAAATTATCCCTGTATTTTTATTTTTGTTTCCACTATATGTTTATATTTAATAATATATATTCGCATATCTCTGTATTGGTGTTTCTAAAAAAATGGTGTAACAACGTATATCATATTCGGTTGGTGTTACCACTCCAAGGCGCGTACCGGTATATTTGCGGTTTTTTCAGTAGTGGATTGTGACCACATGGCAAGATTCATCACCCCTGCACGCCAACAAGCTCGAGGCCCTCAATGGCAATGGAACGCCACCGGCGGCGGCAATGACGACGACGGTGTTTCTGCCCTGGGCGTCCTAACAAGACAGGAAACTGCTTGAATCCAGCACCGGAGTGACGAGTGGCGTCGCCATTGATGCAGTGGTGGTGCTCAACGACAGCGGGACGCAACAGAACATCAGCGCCGGCGTTTTTAGACTTTTCGCAACAGTCGGCCCCAGGCCCTCACGCGAACTAGCGCAATTCGGTGTGTTGACCGTAATTTGCGTCAACAGCTGTTGTGGTAACCTGAGAGAAGGGCTGGGCCTTTGTACATGGGATGTTCCTAGGCTAACTACTGCATAGAGGTACTTGGTGTTTCTTGGGCGAGGACCCATGCTGCAGCCCCCCTCCCAGCCCGGGCCGTGGATCCGCCCCTGTGGGGAACTTTATCATATGGCAGACTCATTGTTGAGTGGGACTGGGGTGACCCATAGTTCGGGACTGTGAGGTAGAATGTGGTCTGATGTACTCGTGTTTGCCCTTATCTGAGTCCGATTTCCAGGATTGGATGATCCATTATACATAAATAAAAAGATGAAAAAAACTGAATGGGATCTTCGTTCAAATATAAAGAAAGATACAACACAAGTTACAATATAGAGGATATCATGCTTTGATTCATTTCGCATCCATTAACCAGTCGGATGTATCTTCATTCAAACTCCTTATTTATGACCATGCATTTCACAGGGATCTTCAGACCATGACCTGGAAGGCAAACACGGATAATATGACGACTGATCAATTTCTCTTAGCGTTATCCCGCACTTGTATGTTGTGCAGGACTAATCTGAAAAAGGACCAACGACACATGATTTTTCTTTTTTACCTCATGAGGAGCAGCAGATGGAACTTTTGTGCAGTATCTCGCCAAGTTCAGCATCAATGTTGTATCGTATTCCTCCAGCTCATCACGTGTAAGCATATCAATGACACACTGCATCCCCCCCTTGGCATTGGTCTGCAACGTTCTCAACTCCTCACAGCAGAGGTGATCTTTGGTTGGGGGATAGGCAGGATTTGATTTCAGGATGTAGGGGCCACAGACTAAAAGAATGTGGTTCTTCCGCCTCACTTTGCATTGATTGTTACAAGCGAGCCAACATCCATTCACAGGATCGAGGGAAATTGTTGTGACTAGCAGGAGGAGAACGGCTGTTTTCCCGGTTAACATCTCGGTGAAAATTTACCAGGTGTTGATGACTCAACTGGGTGAGCCAGAATAGGCCCTAAGCTCAACGTTAATTATGCCTACAAATGTGCTCTTGTTTATATAGGAGGCAGAGCATGAAGTGGGGCATACAAGGATTTAATGCTCTCTTTTTTAATGCTTACATAATCATAGATGGAGATGGAGCAAAGATGAGGGATAGATACCCTATGGGGCAATCTAGATACAATATCATTTATGAAAAGAATTTGTGCCTCGAAAGCAGTCAACAAATAGTATGCTAGAGGGGCATCCCCTTTTTGTTTTTTCTTGAATACAAATTCGGTATGAAGTGAGGATTCTGTGAATTATTTTTGCCTAGGAAGCAGCCAACAAATTCCGTAAAAATTAGCAATCATATAACCAAAAGCAGCTACGAGCCCATCAACATTACATGATGGATCTGGATAAAATCCATACCATGGGAATCGATTGAAATCCTAAGCCCAAAACACAATAATATGGAGGATAATGGAAAACCTGAAAATAGTAGAAAACCCATAAAGAACCATAAGCCTAGGAATATAAATCAAAACTTGCATGTGAATAATGTCTTACTAGATTCACAAGAAAAAATACACTATCATACCGCATAAATAAACAAGGCTAATTATTGAACTTTATACATGAAAAAGCGCATACATATATATATATAATATAAGTTGCACTGAGATTTATGTGTAACTAACATTAAAAAAATTTACCATTCATGACATCAAAACTGACGTAAATAGAGAGGAGCTAGCTCGTTTGCATCCAATTATGAAGACAGGCACCGAAAAGAAAAGATGGTTATGACGATCAATTGGTATATTTTTCAACTGCGGTTCTGTACTAAACCAATTTTCTTTGACCAAGTCATCAGATTAGGGGATTTGTTTGGTTTACTGCTGCAACTGTGGCTTGCCACACCATTGCTACCGCCTACGTATCATAGGCATGCTTCTTTGCAAAATCACTACGGGAAACTCGTAGTTTGCCGTGTGTCAAAAACTTTGCTGTGTGCAATTTTTCGGACATACGGCAAACAACATCTTTGCCGTGTGCCAAATCGAAAACACACGGCAAAGTAAAAACACACGGCAAATGGGTTGTTTGCCGTGTGCCCGAGGACAAGCACACGGCAAACAAAAACTTGGTCGTGTGTCTATTTTTTACACACGACAAACATTAAACATGTGCGCGCATGGGTGACGACCGTTAAAAAAAATCGGTGGTTAGTCTTTGCCGTGTGCCTTTTAGTGTCACACAGCAAAATAACAAAAAAAATTGGCTTTTGCCCTTCAAATTTTTTTCCCACTCGAAATATATTGCTTGGCACTTCATGTTTAAATTTGGTACATTTGTGGATATGTTTGTTATATTTAACAAATTTATTTCATTAAAAGGATTTTTTTTGTATAGGTCAAATTTGAATTGCAAGGGCATGAAATAATAGAATAAAGTGATATGAAAAAAATGTTTTATACCAAAGTCGCACAACTCGACGAAATATAAAGCTTTGTAGTTGAGAAATTTTATATTTGAGATTGTTTAATATTTTAAAATATTATTATAAGTTGTATAATTTGAAATTAAAAATTTTAAAACTTTCAAATGACCTTAGGTCTAAATAAGTTCTATAGAAATATTGTGCATCTCAATGAAATGTAAAACTTTGTAGTTGAAAACTTTTTTTATTTGAGATTGTTTAGTACTTCAAAATATTATTATAAGTTGTCCGATTATAAATTTTAATTTTTTAAAATTTTCAAATGACTTCGCATGTAAATAAGTTCTATATCAAAACTGTAGATCTTAAAAAAAGTAAAACTTTGTAGTTTACAACATTTTTATTTGAAATTGTTTAGCCATCCAGTTATAAACACACAAAGAAAACACAAATGCCACGTCATCAATCCACCCATACTAAATCCTTGCCTCCCATTTGTCCTCAGCCTACCACACTGAATCCCTCCCTCTCCCCTCTTTCTTCCACACCGGCTCTCTTTCTCATCTTCCCTCTATCTTATCTCTCTCATATCTTTCTTCCTCTGCAGGCCGGCGACGGCGGCGGTGTCGGCACGTGGGCGCGTGCGGCGTGCGGATGGGCAGGCCGGCCCTGGCGGCAGCACGCGGGCACGACGCAGCCGGCCGGCGCGGGCAGCGGCGTACAAACTCGGCGCGCGGCTGCAGCTGGCCGGCCACTGGAGCGGCGGCGTGCAGGCGTGGCCGATCGCCGGTGCGCGTCGGCTTCCCAAGCGTGCGGACCGGCGCCGCCGGCTTCGTGGCGTGCGGACGGGCACCGCCGGCCGCTGGCGCGCGGTGGCCTCTCAGGCCGGCACGTCCGGCGTGCAGACGGGCAAGCCGGCCTTGGTGACAGTGCGTGGGCGCGAGCAGCGGCGCACGGACGGGCAAGCCGGCCTCGGCGGTGCGCGGTGCGGCCTCGAGCGCCGGTGGTGGGGCCAGCAGCGGCGTGTGGCCGGGTAGGCCGGTGGGACCAGGGGATTGTTTCTTTTTTTTATTTCTTGAAAAAAATCTTTGCTGTGTGTCACCTGTTACACACGGCAGACTCTCAGTTCCTCATGCCATCAGCTTTATCACACGCCGATTTTTTGCTTTATTTCGCCGTGTGCCGTAAAATACACATGGCAAAAGACTTTGCCGTGTGCCCGATAAAAGGCCCACGGCAAAGCCCTCTTTACCGTCATGGCTTGTTGCCGTCGGGGCTTCGCCGTGGGCTGCACATGGCAAATCTTTTACCGTGTGTAAAAAAGCATTTGGCAAACAACGGTCCTCCCATAGTGAATATTATCCAATTTGGTCTGATTTTTGCTTGCTTGGAGCTTAGGTCTTAATATACAAGCAGTTTTGCTCGTCCCATTGTTATGTGTCTGGGATTAGGATTGCGGTTTTTGAAAATTTTCGGTCCCCAATGAAAACACCAAATTTTGTGAAATTTTTGCCGAAATTTGGACTAAAAACTATATCTTTTGATGAACAGACCAAAATTTCAACCCAACAATAATTTCGGTCACCACCATAAAGACCGAAATTTTGAACAATAGTAGTGCACATTCGACATGGTAGTGCCTCGCAAAGTGCAAACAGAGTCCACTATAGATTATTCGTTTTGATTTCAAATTAAATAAGCTTTAGAAAGTAAAAATGTGTTCCGCGAAACAATCATCATATTCTCTCAGCTTACTCCCTCTCATCCACATCGTAAAAACCGGATATGGAATTGCATAAGACAACCTACATGACCGCTGACATGTACCATTATTTAAGGTGAAAACTGCCCAACCATGCTATATATACTCCATACTGTTAAAAATATGTCAATGTACATGTAATGAAAGACTGAATAGAAGTAGGAATCTTGATAACAAACTTTTCCTTCATGAAAGATACAAGTTACAATATAGGTGATGTCATGCTTTCATTCATTTCATCCATTAGGTCAGATGTATCTTCATTCAAACTCATTATTTTTTACCATATATGCACTTGATCGGATCTTCACACTAGGACCTGCAAGGGAAACATGGTTAAATGGCCGATCAATTTCTTAGCGTTATCCACTTATCCTACACTTGTATGTTGTGCACGACTAATCTTTAAAGGGATCAACGACATTTGAGTTTTCTTTTACCTCATGATGAGCAGCAGATGGAAGTTGTGTGCAGTATGTCCCCAAGTTCAGCATCGCTGTTGCATCGTATCGGTAATGATCAATTTCTGTAAGCATATCAACGACGCACTGCATCCCCCCCTTGGCATTGGTCTGCAACGTTCTCACCTCCACACAGCAGAGGTGATCTTTGGTTGGGAAAACACGGGGGAGATTTGATATCAGGATGTAGGGATGACATACATCCAGAATGTAGTTCTTCCGGGCCACTTTGCATCGATTGTTACAACCGGGCGGCCAACAACCAGCAGTCACAGGATCGAGGGAAATTATTGTGAACACTAGCAGGAGGAGAACGGATGCTTTCCCAGTTAACATCTCGGTGCAAATTTAGCAGGTACTGATAACTCAACTGGGTGAGCGAGACCAGGCCCTAAGCTCTACGTTCTGTCTACAAATGTGCTCTTGTTTATATGTAGGAGGCGGAGCATGAAGTGGGGCATACAAGGATTTTTTGCTCTGTTTTTTAATGCTTAAATAATAGTAGATGGAGCAAAGATGGGGGATAGATACCCCATGGAGCAAGCTAGATGCCATATCTTTTATGAAAAGAATTTGTGCCTCGAAAGCAGTCAACAAAATAGTATGCTAGAGGGATATCCCGTACTTATTTTTCTTGAATATAGATTGGGTGTGAAGTGAGGATTTCGTGAATCATTTGTGCCTTGAAAGCAGTCAACAAATTCCGTAAAAATTGGCAATTATCTCACCAAAAGCAGCTATGAACCTATCAACATCACATGTTGGGTCAAGATAAAATTCATACCATGGGAATCAGTTGAAATCCTAAGCCCAAAACACGATAAGGAGGATAATGCAAAACATGAAAGTAGTAGAAAACCCATAAAGAACCAGAAGCCACTAGAAGAGAATGAGGCATCCGCGGACGACATAAATAACGGCCATTTTTGGCCCCGGTGCTAATGGAGTATTAGCACCGGGTCCAACGGCTAGCAGCCGTGCGCAGGCGCGCGCGGCGCGCGTCGGTGGGGGGAGGACCTTTAGCACCGGTTGCATCCAGCAACCGGTGCTAAATCCACCCCTTTAGCAACGGTTGCTGCCTGCAACCGGTGCTAATTCCAGAGCAACATTTAGCACCGGTTCTAGCTAGGGACCGGTGCTAAATCCCCGATGTTAGCACCGGTTGCAGCCAGCAACCGGTGTTGATTATCTACCTATATATTCCCTCCTTCCTCCCCACGCCCGAGCCAGCATGAACACTCCGAGCTGTGTTCATGGTGTGCTCGGGTTGAGGGGAGATTTTGCCATTTTTTTTCAAAAATTGTGAAGTTTTCCTTCTTTTGAAGCATTCTACGAGGTACACAATTTCATCCTCTCATGTTCTAGTTTAGTTTCTATTGTTATTATACTTTATAAATATGAAATTTGTGAAGAAAAAAAGAGAAGAGAGAGAAAGGGTTATATATGTGTGTTCATAGTGTTTCAAATTTAATGTTAGGTATGTATTGTAGAAATTTTGTTAGAAATGTTTTTTGAGTATGCTTTTTAGTATTTTATTTATAAATGAATATAATGATTTTTAAAAATGTGTTATGTAATTTTTTATATTAAAAATGTGTTATGTAATTTTTATATTAAAAATGACCCGGTGCTAAAGGTGTACCCCTTTAGCACCGAAAGATTAGCACCGGTTGGGAAATCGGTGCTGAAGGGGGTTTCCCAACCGGTGCGGATGCCTCATTCTCTTCTAGTGAGCCTAGGAATTTCCCCCCACTCCGACGAAGCAATACTCATTCGCCTGCTGATTGAATTCTTTTCCCCAACTCTCATGTCTCATATCGTTTCGCAATATCCTCTTAGTCTCTCTGCCCGCCATTGTGGTCGCCCCGTGCATCGGCGTCACCGCCACCGGGGCTGGGTCCTACGGTCATGCCATCGTCCCCCGACGCCTAAGACGGGCTTTAGGGATGAGGGCACGCTCCATGGGCACCACTTCCACCGCTCTTCTCTAATGATTAGAGGGGCGATGCCTAAGCGCAATAGCCTGTCATAAGACTACCTTTGCTTTGAATCTCTAACGGAATCTATGTTGTTAGGGCATGCAGAGGGTGACGCAAGAGAGCCCTCTCTAATAGAGCTATCCCCCCCCCCCCCCCCCCCCCCCCCCCACCCTTTGCATGATGCCTTGTAGGACTACACAGATGGAAATATGTTGTGCACGAGGAATTTAGTGAAGCTTTGTTAGAGTTGAAGCAGTTAAACGGATTTAGCGACAAATTGTAAGATTGATCATGCTGACCAGATCAGGTGATCATGTTGAAATCATGCATCAGTTTCCCTTAACAAAACAAGGAGATTGTGGGGTGCGCATGAATTGTAAAGGAAAATAGTCTAAGTGCAGTACTTTAATATTTGCTAGAGAAAGAGCTATCCGGCCCTCTCATATGCCTCGACCATTTTTAGATCCGGTGCTAATGAGACTTTACCACCGTGTCCAAAGGTTTGGAGCCCGAAAGTGGATGTGGAAAGGTTTTTGCACCGGGTGATGGTAACATTCGGTGCTAAAGCCCACCCATCAGCACCGGCCGCAACCACCAACTGGTGCTAAATGCGCCCAGGCATATTAGCATCGGTTGGTGGCTGCACCCGGTGTTATTGGGTGGGCTTTAGCATCGGGTGTCACCACCACCCGGTGCTAAATGTTGCGAGCGAATCAAGGAAGGTAGGCACGCCTCCTCCCCTTCTCTTCCCATTCTCCTTTTCTCTCAACCTTATCACTTTTCCTTCTAGCTCTCTTCCTTCTCCTCTTCTCACTATGTTTCTCCTCCTCTATGCAGCGGCGACCAGGAGGGCGAGTCGGGCGCGCGCGGTGCGTCGGGCAGGCGGTGGCGCGCGTGCAGGCCCGCTGGAGGTGGCGCGGCAAGGGCGGCCAGGCAGCGAGTGCAGGCGGCAGCCAAGCAGCAGGTGCGGGCGCAGGTGGCCAGATGCAGATGGATTCAAGCTGCAGGCGCTAGCTGTTTGTGAAGGAAAAATCTAAAGAAAGAGATAATTCAGCGCCCGGCGGTTCATGAATCGTGTAATTTTCTGTTTCTGTTTTAGATCTTCTTTCCATTCTAAATTTTCTCTTTGTTGGATCTTGGATGTTGTAGTTTTGAGTTAAATGTTAAAATCTAAATGGAGTTTTTTCTACTCCTTATCTCTTTCTTTCTCCTCTTATTTTTCTTCCCACCGTTCATCTTCCTTATTTCCGTTCTTGAAGAACAAGAACAAGTTCTTGAAGAAAGAACATGGGAGAGAAGATGTGGCGGTGGGGGAAAAAAGGAGAGAGAAGGGATGAGGAGTAGAAGAAACATTTAATTTTTTTTGTGTGCAAAAATCTTTAGCACCGGTTGTGTTTACAACCGGTGCTAAAGGTAACCTTTAGCATCGGGAATTTGACCTGGTGCTAAAGGGCCACCCCTTTAGCACCGGAAGGTCTACACTGGTTGAGAAACCGGTTCTAAAGGGTGGTTCCCAACTGATACAGATGGCACCTTCTCTAGTAGTGAATTTTTTAATTTATCACATAAGTGAGAGATAGACATGATGGGGAGACTCAGGCCTAGTGCCCGCCCTCCCCCGCTCTCCTACTTCTTGTAGCCAGCGGCTATCACCGTCGCTCTATCCCCGTCCTCTCACCTCCTCCAACCCCATCCTTCCAAACCTTGCTTCTGACAACTCCGGCCACCCACAGCCCGCAGCGATGTGCCACCTTTCTACTCCACCCGTTGTCTGTTGTGCCTCGTCCTCATTGCATAGCCTCCTTAGTATCCCAGCTGCTGCTTGGCTCAGACTGGCTCAGAGACTTCTTGGGACCGGTGGTGCTTTGCCTCCGCATTGCCCCACCCACCCACCAACCACCTATTGTCGCTAGGCCAGCGTCCCTCCGGTGACCATAATACAAAATAGCCGGCTATAGCTCCGCTATCTCCCGCTATAGCTGATTTTAGAGAGGTGCCGCTATTTGCTTCTAGTTGCAATTTTGCCGCTATTTGACGCTATAGCTCCATTTAGCCCGCTATTAGCTGTTTTTTAACGCCTTCCGCTAAATGTCTTAGTCTGCTATTTTGTACCATGCCGGTGACCTCTCTAGGTCCGGTGGTGATAGCCCCAACCCTAAACCCCACTCATGTGACAGATTATTATGGATAGCAGCGTGGAAAAGAACGCACGGAGGAGGAAGACAATCAGGGATAGAGAGCGGATAAGATTGGGTCCGCCTGTAAGCAAAAGAGATAGATACCCTATGGGGCAACCTTGCTAATAAATCGTGGAAGTTATGTGTTTATGAAGAGATCTTTAAAGATATTCAATGCCTATTCTATACCCCTTTAAAAACCACTAGTTGTTTTCTTTGCAACATCCACGCAACCGAGTATTGACAGAGTTTTTCTTTGTACACCCCGTCTATACACACAAAACTCCTCCTTTCCTCATAACAAATGGTCCAGATCTCTTCTTAGCATCTCCTTCTCTCACTCACATCCGATGGCTTGGAACGTCCGGATCAGCCCTCCTCTCATCGTCGCTTCCACCCACGGAGTCACGGACCGGAACTTTTTATCCATTGCAGTTTAACTCGTCTCTCTCTCCTCTACCTCCATTCCCTGATTGCATCGGACCAGGACGATGCCATGGAGGTCGCGCCGCGGCAGGCCTGGGCGGGGCCCTCCTCACCCACGCCGTCGGCCGTGCCCTCTTCCCCTCGCGCCGGCCGGCGCGGAGGCGGCACGGATCGAGCCCCCCTTCCACTCATCTTCTTCCCTCGCGGCGGTGTCGACGGCTCGGCGGCAGCTCCTCCAGGCGGCGGTGTCGACGAGACTCGCGACGGAGTAAAGGAGGTCGCCGCTGTCAGCTCGCGCCCTCCCTCTCCCGGCGGCAGAGCTTGCGAGCAGGCGCGGCCGGCAACGGGACTCGGGCGGCGCGGCTCGTGGCCATGGCCGGCGGCGAGGGGAGCGGATGCGACGGGAGGCCGCCCTCCCTCCTCGCTGCAAGCGGGGATCTCCGAGGTCCTCCGCGGCGGCGAGCATGGACGCAGGCGGCGGCCGCCGCCAGTGGGCCTGGTCTAGCTCTCCTTCACCAGATCTACTTCCTCAAGCATCGGTAGCTCTGCTTCCCCAAGCTCCGGCAGCTCGGCCTTGAGGACGTTGCCGTCTCTGTGCAGATCGAGGCTGGCGGCGCAGATCGGCCTCCTTTCTCTCCGGCCATCTCTCCGGCGGTGGAGCTTCTACCATGGCGGCGAGCGCGCCATCTCCTCCTCTCTCCCCCCTTGCGGCCATCTTTTTATCTCTCCCTTGCTGCTCGGCGCGGAGCAACGGTGGCACGCTGGCCCGTGTGTACCGGCGCGCCGGTACGCCTCTTGATTTGCAAGTCCGCCTCCCGACCTGTTTCGCAGCAGTTGCTTTGCTTTGCAAGTCGCCTCTGGATGCAGGTATACAAGTCCGTTTACCAGCCCCATTGCAGAATGCCTCAAGGAGTGGCGCCGCAAGCGCCGGCGCCCGTGGGGAGCGGCTGACCGGCGAAGGCAGCTGCGCACATGGGGAGCAATGGGCTCCCTGAGTGACGGAGGGTGTGCGTGCATCCCCAAGGAGTAATGGTGGATTTGAAGTTTAATGAATTGAGTATGGCAACAGCAAGAGCTGCTGCACAGAATGTGTTTGGCAAAATGCCAAAGAGGTACTGATAATCGATTTTTCTTGCTTCTCTATCCAATCGAATACTTAATATCGCAGACAATTGTATGTCCTATCCTTTGGTGTATTTGGCAGCAAATAGATAAACTAGAATTAAGAGGATGAACCTATGCTTCTAATTTTTTTATGAGGTTAAGGGATTCTGTTAATATCTTGTCTGGTGCTTGCTTCCTTTTTCAGGATTAACCTTTCTGCACAAATATTTCCATGGGGCAGTGCGGATCATTTGTAGAGCAGGTGGCCATGGTGGACGCTGCAGACATGAAAGGGGTGTAGGGGACAAGGTGAGTTGCATTCCTTGTCGTTGTGGTTAGAAGGAATAATAATTTGGTCATCATAGATGGGCTGAATGAGCGTAGGTTGAAATAAATCATGTTGAGTCTTTTTCCCTTCTGAACTTGTCGATATTTCAATTCAATTGATCCTGCATTCTAGCTGGCTGTATTTGCACTTTGCTGCGTAGATAACAACATGTGGTTAGACTATATGCAATGGATAAAGGCATTGGTTAGGATTGAGTAAAAAAAAGTACTGAAGTATATCATGTCCAAGTGCATGTACGCTGAGTGATTCTGCTACTAAAAACATTTGATCTAGAGGCACGAAATTTGAGTGATTTAGATAGTGTATCTTTGGTAGTCTACAATTCTCACTTCAAGTTCAAAATTCTAACAGCACATACAGGCTTCTATTTAGTGAACGAGTAAAAATTTACTTGCACTCCTTTTTTATCATACACAAATTAGCTCTATTTAATTTGCATAAACATAGCGCTCTGCATTTAGGCTCCGAAATACTGCTGTTAGGAGTTCTAAATTTGGTAGTTTTTTCATATGTCTCCAAAGTACTGTTGATAGGCTCAAACCAAAATATACCAGATTCTTGTTTTTTCTTTTCTTGCTCTTATCTACAATAACTAAAAGCAAGTGTAGCTAGATATTGAACTTATGGTTGACCCCGCGCATCCATATGAGAACAGCAACCATTAGTGGGAAACAAAACTGGTGATAATTTTTCTTTGATGGTGAACTTGCTTAGGTTGAGCTTTTTATGCGACCCATACTGTCTAACCATTTTTACCAGATGCTTCATCTGTGGCTGCTCAGCTAAGCACTGTATTTATGACTATAAATCAGTTTTTATGTGCATTATCAATTTATCATGTGCCATTGGTTTAGGCTTCTTACCAGTCCTTGTACAAATCTGCCTATTGTCCCGGATGAATTGGAAATTTACTTGTAAATGAACTATTCTCTTGTTTTAGTAATTTGTTAGCAACTTTTTTTGGTGGTGGTGGGGGCCATATTTTGAGTCTCTGACCAATGACATATCATTAGCGCTTTTTCGTGTTGTGACATATCAAAACATGTATTGTGTTCTGCTTCCAACATCAGTTTTTGTGCTGTGGGATTAGTTCATCGAAAAGCACTATACCATATAATTGAGTAATGAATATGAATGCTTGGTTACGTTGTTTGTTGGTTGAAATGACAAACTTTTGGATAGCATCTGCAGCGAATCCTGAATATTTGATTTGACTTACAACAGATTAATTGAGGGTATGGTTCTAACTCATATTCTCATTTCTTTTGCAGAATGATATCCAGATGCATGGTAAAAATGGCCCGAAGGAGTCATCATTATGAATTTCTTTTTCAGATTACGTTGTTGAAATGATTTTGGTCTAGCAGTATTTTAGATTTCTTTTTGACCAAGACCAATTGGGGCCTTACACTACTACAGAAAAGGTCATCACAGCCGGTTCGGAACCCCCATCACAGCCGGTTTTGGGGGGCGGATGAGATAAAGCGGCTGTGATAGTCCCCCCTATCACAGCCGGTTTTCAAAAACCGGCTGTGATGACCCCATCACAACCGGTTTTCATCTAAACCGAAAATAAACCAAAATAAAATAGCAAAACATTTTATTTATTTGGGGGATGGACCCCATCAGCCGGTTCGGAAAAATCGCGCGCTACGCGGTCGGCGGGATTCGAACCCGCGACCTCACGTTCATGCATAGCCTCCTCTACCACTGCACCACTAGTGTGTTTGTGTCTATATACCATTTTGATTCCCCTCATATTAATGTTTTCTGAGTGTAAATTGCTTATTTGAGGCTCTAAATGACTTCAAATAAAAAAGTGGTGAACTACAATGTTTCATAACTTTTCAAGATCTACAACTTTTGTTTTGGTCAAAAGTTCATCCGAGGCCGTTTACAAAATTTGAATTTTCAAATTTGAAAAATTCAAACTTAGATTCGGTTGACAAGATGACTTCAAATAAAAAATGGTGAACTACAATGTTTCATAACTTTTCAAGATCTACAACTTTCGTTTTGGTCAAAAGTTCATCCGAGGTCGTTTACAAAATTTAAATTTTCAAATTTGAAAAATTCAAACTTAGATTCGGTTGACAATATGACTTCAAATAAAAAAATGGTGAACTACAATGTTTCATAACTTTTCAAGATCTACAACTTTCGTTTTGGTCAAAAGTTCATCCGAGGTCGTTTACAAAATTTAAATTTTCAAATTTGCCCTCAAAAATGTGTTAGTAAAGAAACCGGTTGTGATGCTCACCATCACAACCGGTTTTCAAAAACCGGTTGTGATAGTGAGCATCACAACCGGTTTGTAAGAAAAACCGGTTGTGATATGCCGGCCGACTATCACAACCGGTTTTTGAGAAAAACCGGCTGTGATAGGCGACATCACAACCGGTTTTTTAAAAACCGGTTGTGATAGCCCGTTTGTGAAAGTGGTTTGTGTAGTAGTGTTACTTGGCAGATGCTGAGTGCTGAATGTCATTGCACATCTTCATGGTGTGCTTTGTCAACAGAAAATATTGTGTTATTGTACTCTTCTTTTTGAAAATCCATATATGTTTTGTATACCAAGAATTAAGTTTTCTTTGTAGCCATGTGAAATGTCCAGAATAATGCACTATGCTCAAAAGATATAAGTTGTGATGTCATTTTAAGTAGAACTGCTCAAAGGATTTGAAGTAGAACAATCTTATTATGTGCATCATTTTCAAAACATAGTATCTTTTGGTTGTTGCCGTAGCATTAGCACGGGCATTATACTAGTTAACACATAAGGTATCCATTTCTAGTTACGTGAAATCGTCAGTTCACACCTAATCTGTATTCATGGTTGAAAAAAAAAACATAGATTCCTCAATCAAGCTAGCTATTTGATGAATGCTTTTTACATTGATCAGCCCACTACTCTGATGTTTTTTAGTTGTCTACTCCGATGTAGAATCCGGTCAATAAATACAATGATCGGCCCACTACTGCTGAAAGCCCGTTATTGTTTTCAGTCAACAATAATTTTGGTCACCACCGAAAAGACCGAAATTTTGAACACTAGTAGTGCACATTCGACATGGACATGGTAGTGCCACGCAAAATGCAAACAGAGTCCATTATGAGACTATTCGTTTTGATTTCAAATTAAATAAGCTTTAGAATGTAAAAATGTTTTCCTCGAAACAATCATCATATCTCTCAGCTTACTCTCTCTCTCTCTCACACACACACACACATCCGCATCGTAAAAAAACTGATATGGAATTGCACTAAACAACCGACATGACCGCTAAGGCGTGTACCATTATTATTTAGAGTGAAAACAGCCCAACCATGCTATATATATACTCCATACTGTTAAAAATATGTCAATGTACTTGTATTGAAAGACTGAATAGAAGTAGCAATCTTGACGACAAACTTTTCCTTAAAGAAAGATACAACAAGTTACAATATAGGGGATATCATGCTTTGATTCATTTCATCCATTAGGTCGACCATATATGCACTTCATAGGATCTTCACACTACAACCTGGAAGGGAAACATAGTTAAGTGACCGATCAATTTCTTATCGTTATCCTACACTTGTATCTTGTGCAGGACTAATATGAAAAAGGATCAGCGACATGTGGTTTTTCTTTTACCTCATGAGGAGCAGCAGATGTAAGATGTGTGCAGTATCTCCCCAAGTACAGCATCACTGTTACATTGTATTCCCCCAGCTCATCATGTGTAAGCATATCAACGACGCACTGCATCCCCCCCTTGGAATTGGTCTGCAACGTTCGCACCTCCACACAGCAGAGGTGATCTTTGGTTGGGAGAACACGGGGGAGATTTGATATCCGGATGTAGGGATGACATACATTCAGAATGTAGTTCTTCCGGGCCACTTTGCATCGATTGTTACAACCGGGCGGCCAACAACCAGTCACAGGATAGAGGGGAACTGTTGCGAACACTAGCAGGAGGAGAACGGATGCTTTCCCAGTTAACATCTCGGTGCAAATTTAGCAGGTGCTGATAACTCAACTGGGTGAGCAAGAACAGGCCCTAAGCTCTACGTTATGCCTACAAATGTGCTCTTATCTATAGGATGCAGAGCATGAAGTGGGGCATACAAGGATTTAATGCTCTCTTTTTTAATGCTTAAATAATCTTAGATGGAGCAAAGATGGGGGGTAGATACCCTATGGACGAATCTAGATGCAATATCATTTATGAAAAGAATTTGTGCCTCGAAAGCAGTCAACAAATAGTATGCTAGAGGGATATCCCTCATTTATTTTTCTTGAATACTGATTTGTGTGTGAAGTGAGGATTCCGTGAATTATTTGTGCCTTGAAAGCAGTCAACAAATTCGGTAAAAATTGGCAATCATCTCATCAAAGCAGCTACGAGCCTATCAACATCACATGATGGGTCTGGATAAAATCCATACCATGGGAATCAGTTGAAATCCTAAGCCCGAACACAATAATAAGGAGGATAATGGAAAACTTGAAAGTGGTAGAAAACCTATAAAGAACCACAGAGGCACCTTGGTAAGTGAGAGAGGGAGCCGGGGTGGAGCCGGTGAAGCCACGTTTTGTGTCTCCACCACAACCATGGAAGCCAAAAATGGCTTCAAGGGCGGTTTTTTGGGCGAAGCCGTTTTGCACGACCCTGTTTGGGAGGGCTTCACCCGAAGCCCCTCGAACAGGCCCTATATACTTGGGGCTGCGGGTATATAGCAACTCCAAGACTCTCCAAGAATTCCAATAACTTTTTAGGTGATTCTTGGAGTTGCCACCACATATCTAAAACCACATCTGAACTTTATGTAGTTGAACAAAGTGCTTACGATTCTACGATTCACAAAGATGTTGCCGTTGGCCCCGTGTTCGAAAGCTGAGGGGCCATCTCTTGGGGGTATAGCACCGCCTGAAAGGGAATCCGAATATTGCCGGCAAGGGCTCCCATCGGAGGACGGGGCGGTTCTCGAGCTGGCAGATCCCTATGCATGCCGTTGACGCTACTCTGGTCAAGGCCGTCACCGCCGGCCCACTGAAAATTATGGTCGCATATATTTGTGGGGGCAACGGGGATGTTTTGGCTTTTGCGTATTTTTTTGCAAATTTTGGAGAGCTATTGGGGCCTCTTTTTTTTCATTTATCTCCCTACTTTAGGTATTGGGGCTGATAAAATGGAGCTTTTGGAGTTGCTCATTCAGGAGAATATAATGATCCCAGTTACTAGAAATCTGGGACTAAAACGCAATAAGAAAGGCAACACAAAGCCTAAAAGTAGCCACAACCGCCCATATAGCACCAGAAGCCTAGAAACATCAATTAAAACCAAAACTCTATATCAATAAACTTGCGCAAGGGTATGTACTAAATTCACAGGAAAGAAAAACAAAAAAACTTTAGAAAAATGTACATACATAATAGAATTTGCATTAAAACTATAGTATAACTAATATTTAAAAAATAATGTTTACAATTCGTGACATCAAAATTGTCATAAAAATATTATGGATTTAATTAATGTTAATTTTCATTTGTAATAACAATGAGATCGTGTGCCTTCGTTTTTGAGAATTATACAGTACAATGCAGACGCTGACAACACGCACGCACACTCACCTTTATGAACACACGTGCGCAAACCCTGCCCCTATGAGCACCTTCGAAGGACTGAGCACCCGACAGATCTGGTGATTTTCAAAGTCACCATTGGCGTCTCGTTGTCGACTGGAACGCGGTAAATCCTAAAAATCTCAAGAAAATGTGCGAGCACCAGGTTTTGAACCCTGTTGGGTAGCGTCAAGACAATTCGTGAGATCATGTGCCTTCTATGACCCAAATTCCCAAAAGGTTCAGCTAAGGCAAAGAGACATTGATTTGAGCAGGCATAATGGAGTGTACGGGTTGCATTTTCAAGAAAATGGCTTATGGAAGAATATCAAACTCGAAATGATAAGTACGGTTCTTTTTTTTTCAATTTCCTATATCTTGTTCCTATATTCATGTGATATTTCGTCATTTAATATTTGTAATAAAAAAATAATGCAGTCCACGTTGTAGTCTGATAGTAATGACATTCATAGTAATGTTCCGTAAAATGGATACGGTCACATTTATTTAATATTATTTACAAGATTTACAAACCATGTAAACCGGATATGGTCACATTTATGTGAATATCTCATGATCCCAAACCATGGCATTGCGATACTAAACAATTAAACAATTTATGTCATGTTCTGTAAAATGGATACGGTCACATTTAACTTATCTAAGGACAACTAAACAATTTATTATGTCACAGGCTGCGCCTCTATATAAACACCATGTACGCAGAAGTAGATATCAACCTCTCTCTTTTCCGTCCCAAGCATGGCAGACACTAGGAGCGAAATGATGGGAATGGTGTGCCTAATAGCTGCCGCTATGTTTGTTGCAATAATGTATTCTACGCTCTTGCCCACCGCCTATGCAGGTACGTATACCTATTTTAATTTTGGCTGGAGTACTTAAGCTGTCAAAATCCATTAACTATAGTTTTTTTTTGTTGCAGCTCAACAAGAGCCTTGCACCACCCTTACCAAAAAATGTGACCATACAAACTGTAACAAGCTCCAGTGTAAAGAATGGCACGGCAATCACAACTTCGAAAATGTATACTGCAAGGTGATTGTTCCTAACGTGCAGAAGTGTTGCTGCAAATACAATGCGCGTAGTAGCACACTACCATCAAGGCAGCACGAAAGTTCCCTAAGTCATCGTCATCTTTAATTAGCCCGTAGTGCAGCTGATTTTGCTCTTGCATGTATTGCAGTTGATTTTGCCGAGAACAAATAAATGCAATAAAATATTATGGTTTTCATTTATCTTTCGTCCGCCAAGAAAGTTTGAATTGCCCCAGCAGCGTTTACAACCGTACTACCTCAGTTCAAAATCATAGGTGTCATTTTGACTTTTTAGGTTCACCATCTTTGTTATGCATCTAAATAGACGCTATATCTAGATTCATAGCAAAATCTATAAAAGTTAAAACGACCTATAGTTTGAACGGAGAAAGGATAAATTATCATTTATGCTTGAATCTTTATTGGTCGAATAAAGATGAGAGATAGATACCCTGTTGCAACCTGGATGTAATATCATTTACGAAGAGATCTTTGACGTAAAAAGTTTTGCAGCAGTGTCCCTCACCGAAATAACGGTTTTTTTTTAACTTACCGAAATAACGTGCGGTCCCAAGGGACAGATGCTGGGGCCCACATGGCGGCGAGCGTGTGCCGCCGCCAGCGGCCAGCCTATCCTACACGGCCTCCTCTGCCGACGAAGCAACGACTGGTCATCTGCGCGTTGACCCAATTATTATTTCCCCACTGCGTCTCGTCTCGCGATCCCCCAGCCCAGAGCCCACTCCCAAAACCCCAGCCATGGCCGCCGCCGCCGCAGCGGTCGGCCCCCGCCTCGGCCTCGACGGAGCTGCTGCTGGGTCCCGTGGCCACCGCCGGCCGCCGGCGCGGATGCTGGGCCTTGCGGTGGGGCCGAGGGCGCGCTCCGTGGCCGCCGTCGTCGTCCGCCGCCTCTTCTCAGGCCACCGGAGGGGTGGCGCCTGTGCCGCCCCGCTCCAACCGCTCGTAAGACTACCTTCGCTTTGAATCTCCTGTTGGATCCGGTTCGCTAGGGCGCGTGGGTGGGGGGACGCAAGCGCCCTGTCCGATGGAGTTTTGTTTTTTCCCCATTTCCAATGCAGCTGTAGTACTACGCGGACGGGAATGTGCCGCGCGCGAGGAATTTAGCCGAGACTTGTCAGAGTTGCCGCTGCCAGATTTGGATTTATTTTTCAGATGGATGGTGACACCTGACCAAGTGGTCATGTTGAAATCCTGCATCGCCAGTCCCTTAAAAGAAGGGAGATTATGCTGCGCGTATGAATCGTTATGGAAAATAGTCTCAGCACGGTACTTTAACTAATGTAGTGAATCTTTCATATGGAAGTGTTATACGGAAATTAACAAAATTAACATGCAATTATTTTCATTATAGCATTGTGTACAGGTCATGTAATTGATGGTCGCGCTACTATATGATTTTTATTAACAGAGCATATTGAAGAACTAAAGAAACGAATGAGGCTTCAGAGAATCTAACTAACAAATATTCAGAGGTTTATTCACATGACAAAAGGAATAGTTCGATTATTGATTCTATGATAAAGATAATCATGAGACCATGTAAGGTCTGCATGGAATGGTGAACAAGCTTTCCTTGTAATCTACAGAGATCCCAAGATTATGCCATTGGATATCTCTCTCTTGTTTCTTTCATTTCCATATTCTCAGTTATTTTGCTAATATGCGCTTCAGCCAGAATTGTTTCATTTCTTTGATTTTTCCCTTCTCTCTTTTTTAATAAAAAACTTATCAATCTTATTATTTAATGAAACGCCACAGTTATCTTAGTTATTATGTAGAACTCTAGATTTTTCTAATGGTACCAAGACTGCAAAACAAAGCCATGTCCAAAACAAAAATGCCAATTCAAATGGTTAGTAAAATACATTTTGGTGCGGCACCTTTTTAGATATTCTGTACTCATTTTAGAAAACAACTCAAAAGGTATAAGCTGCCATAATAGGGAATGTTTCTACCCTACATTGATAATATATGTTAGCAACTGGGACCAATGATCCTATTGGCAAATGTGTTGCGACCCAACACTTCTTTCCTCAGTAGGGATCTTTATGTTGGAAAAGGTGCATCATTTTCACTCATATAAGTTACATAAAGGGAGCAAGTTTCAGGATCAGCTATTTTTGCTCAGATTAAAAACAAGCAATCTTCCGTATCTGTTGAATGTGCAGTAAAGGGGCTCCAAACCAAACTACCACATCAATCCTATCTCTATCGCCAGGTTCAATTTCATTAATATCAAGTTACAAAACTAAAAACTTTTCTTTGTTACATAGAACTAGGGTCTATTAATTGCTATGCATATCCATGTAACACAGCAAAGTAGCATTCTTATATTGTAAGTTTGTAACTGTTGTAAATGGTTCCATTTCGTGGCAAAGAGCTATTAAGCAAGTGCCAGTTGGTCGTGTTATTACTTGTTTTAGGTGCTGACCTCCCCACTGAATGGGTGTTAAGTGGTGTGCTTTGGGTGTGTCGTATGACTATTGTGGCCTAACTCTTCTTTTAATGCAATGATATGCAGCTCTCATGCATATTCGAGAAAAAAAAGTTATTAATAAGAATTTTTACTGCACTTTCTCATTTATGTGCCTGGATGAATTTTCCTTTTTAATTTGTAGGGTTATAAAGCGTCACACGCTATCAGTTTTTGTTGGCGATGAAAGTGGGATGATCAATCGAATTGCTGGGGTTTTTGCTAGAAGAGGATATAACATTGAGTCATTGGCTGTTGGGCTGAACAAGGATAAAGCATTATTTACAATAGTAGTGTCAGGAACAGACAAAGTATTGAACCAAGTTGTAGAGCAACTAAACAAACTTGTTAATGTTATAAAGGTCAGTATTTTTCATATACCATGTGACGTTCAAAACGGTTGGCAACTAACATGTCACAAAAGTTATCGCTCTTTGTTTTGTCCTGAGCCTGTTCTATAATGTATATTGTATTCATATTTTAACATTTGGATTAATAACAGGTTGTTGACTTATCAAAAGAACCACAAGTTGAAAGAGAATTGATGCTTATAAAAATAAATGCAGAGCGAGATAAGCTGCCTGAGGTATAAGCATACACGTCTTTCAAAATGCATCTGCACTTTCAGGCCTTGTAACCTTAAAAATGAACACTGAATATGTGTCATTTTGGTAGAAAAAATATATAAATTGGCAACAAAGACATAAAAAATCAGGTCTGTGAACCTCGTGTGAACTAGCACATTGGACTTTGTTTGTTTGACATCTCTAGTTGTGAATGCAGATAATGGGTTTGGTTCGCATTTTCAAAGCAGAAGTGGTTGATCTTTCAGATGATACGCTAACTATTCAGGTAATGTCTTTGGTGTGTCTTGACTCGAAGACAACTCATGTTGTCGTTCTTATGGTTCTTTCTTGTGATTACGTTCAAGGTAACTGGTGATCCAGGAAAGATGGTTGCAATACAGAGGTCTCTGAGCAAACATGGGATCAAAGAAATTGCCAGAACTGGCAAGGTCATTTTTATTCAGAAAATAGTGAAAATTTATTTGTGATCTTGTTCTGTACTAGACCTATTGAATCTTAGTGATGTTATAGATAGCTGTGCGCCGTGAAAAAATGGGAGAAACTGCTCCATTTTGGAGGTTCTCCGCTGCTTCTTATCCTGATCTCGAAATGGCAATACCTTCAACTTCTCGACTAAGCACTAGAGTGGATGCAATCAATGAGAATTCCAATGAATCTTCAGGGGTAAGAAACCACAATTATCCTTTGACCTGGTCATTGATGTACGATGTGTTTACATTCTCAACACTGCAATGAAGCTGTTTGTAACAGCTATATTCCATAGGTTTTTGCTTGATTGCATCGAATAAACATGCACTCATGGTTCCTGTTGACTAGCTATATTCCATTCATTTGTGTACTTATGAAGAAATGGCCGTATTGCTATTAATAATTTGCAACATTGGTCCTTCCACAGTG
This sequence comes from Urochloa ruziziensis, assembly GCA_015476505.1. Taxonomy (NCBI): domain Eukaryota; kingdom Viridiplantae; phylum Streptophyta; class Magnoliopsida; order Poales; family Poaceae; genus Urochloa; species Urochloa ruziziensis. The sequence goes on along the minus strand of CM027120.1, from coordinate 12,163,607 downwards.
GTTAATGTGCATGGCACCGCTTACAATTTTTATATTTGCATATATCTGACATTGCTGTCAAATAATGCTCACTCACGACTTAATTTGTCTTTTGGAAACATAGTGTTTTTGTTGTATTGTTAAATTAATTAAATATAACTAGTTAGGAAATGCTCACACATTCCTTTTAATGGGAGTAGTGGTTTCTGGAAATAATTTTTATCATCCTCACAATGTTAGTTTGAATTTGGAATGAGGGTTTTATACGTGCTTTTCTTCTTCTATGCAGGGTGATGTTTATCCAGTGGAATCTTATGAAAGCTTCTCAGCAAATCAGATTCTTGATGCTCATTGGGGTGTTATGACTGATGGTGATGTAAGCTCTTGTATTTTAATCACTTTTGAACCGTTTGGTGCTGGCTAGAGATGATCTGCATCTAGCTCCATCCGTCTTTTCACAAGAAGTTATTATCCGGAATCCAAGATTTAACGACTAGTATACACAACTAAATTATGGTTCAGAGCAAAGAATTATAAATTATACTATACATCAGTTAAATGTACCTATTTACGAACTAAACTAATAATTTCTTGTTGCTTCAGCCAACAGGGTTTTGTTCGCATACTTTATCAATTCTGGTGAATGATTTCCCTGGAGTTCTCAATGTTGTAACAGGTGTTTTCGCCAGAAGGGGCTACAATATTCAGGTTCTTTCAAATGCATTTAGTATTTTGTGCTCCCTTGATTAGATGATTGCAGGATCCAGTCCATGCTAAACAGTAAGCATCACTTTCAGAGTCTTGCTGTTGGTCCAGCTGAAAAAGAAGGAATTTCTCGGATCACTACTGTTGTTCCTGGAACTGATGAATCCATTGCCAAGCTAGTACATCAACTGTACAAGCTCATTGATGTTTATGAGGTAAACAGTAATGTTGCAGTTTGCTTGATATTATAGAAGCAGCAGTTGGCATGCTTGATATAGATGAAGACTTGCTCAAATTCTTTTTTGGTTTCTCAGGTCCAGGATTTTACTCATTTACCATTTGCTGCTAGAGAGTTAATGATCATTAAGGTTGCTGCAAATGCTGCAGCTCGAAGGGATGTCCTAGATATTGCTGAAATTTTTGAGGCCCAAAAGGTTGACATATCAGACCACACAATTACACTACAGGTAATTAAAAACTTGATAGCACTGTAAGATTCTTCCAAAGTATGATAATTAAATTGACTTGATGTACAAATATTGTTGTACACAATACAAACATCATATTGTCCATCTCAAATGTAGTAATGGTCTACAATGGATTAGTATATTTAGTTAATAGGTAAAATAATGTCAGGTATTAGCATATTTTAGCAATTGGTAATTGCTGAGGCAAAAGTGATATGAAATTTATAAATTTTGGATATGATCAATGATTGTTTTCCTGCTTTTTTAATTAATAAGCATTCTTTTTTTTGCGAATGATTAATTAATAAGCATTCATACCTGCTTAATCAGACATGTTTCATTAGTACCATGCTCAGTGAGCAACAACCTTGTTGGCTTGTGCAGCTTATCGGAGACATTGACAAAATGGTTCGATTACAGAAGATGCTAGAGCAATATGGCATCTGTGAGGTTCGTATTGACTATTGACCTGATTCATAGACATCTTCCATTTCCTTGCCCTGTCATGCATGATATATGAAAAAATTTGCACAAGTTATTTCTGTGGAGTAGTGAATCCAAATGCTAGTTGTACTTAATAATTCTCTGCTGTTTGCCCATGCCTCCTGCAGGTTGCACGAACTGGCCGGGTTGCTCTGCTGCGCGAGTCTGGAGTCGACTCCAATTCCATACGTGGGTTTTCCCTCCCTGTGTAGTGTAGCTCACCATTTGCCAACATACTACTCTCCACGATTTCAGGTCGCGCCATTGGTTATCTCTTCTGAGAATGCCCTGCTTCTCTTTTCCTCTTCGAGCAACAGTAGTAGAGAAGAATCGTTAAAAACCCCGTAGCATGCATATTCTGTACAACCCTGTTGGCTAAAGAACCGCACGTTGTCTGGAGCGCTATAAGCTTCTGCTGTAAGTTTCTTGCCTATGGAGGTGTCAGTCATTTGCTAGGAAAAGAACGGAAATGTCACGCACCAAACGGGAGGTTAGCAGAATCAGAATGAAGATAAGTCACGCACTCTTTTGCCTTTTGTGTTCCGCTGGCCGTCCTGTGAAACATTGTGGACTTTTTTTTTTTAGACAGAGATCTTGACACTGGGCAGAATCTTGGGCTGGTACATTAATGTCGCCAGGCCAGGTCCAACTTTTCTTGGCTGAATACGCAAGCCCATGTCCAACGGTCAGGCCTTAGTTTTCCGTGCCAGGCCAGGTTGCATCTTACCGTGTCCGAAAGCCCAACCAAATCAGGAAAAGGAAAAAAAGACACAGTATCAGATGTTGTAAAAAAAAAAAGAAAAAAAAACCAACCTATATGCAGTTTCTGGTCAACGGCTGAAGCCCAAAATGATGTCAATGGTATTGGGGATATATATATTTTTTTTTTGCGAAATGGTATTGGGATATTGATGATACACTTCTCCTTGACGAAAGATAAGTTACAATAATTCTCACGCTTTCATCGGTTTTACTACTCCATTCAATTGAAACCCCTTATTACGGACACGCACTTGGGGTCTTTACATCATGACCTGGCCGTAAAAAAGAAACAAGATAAATGGTTAATCAGTTCCTTATCTGAGTATATCCAGTCCAATACTCTTGCATTTGTACAGTACTAGTATGAAAAAAGGACCATCTCGGCTGCTCATGATTTTTACCTCCTCTCGAGGATGAGCAGAAGAACGGGTTGAGGGCGCTCCGCAATACGGTGCATAATAGTAGAGCAGTGTTGGATCGTACTCCTTCCTCTCTTGCTTAAGGCCAGTTCCAACCCAGACTTTATCCATAGAGTCCATATGTTCAAGACTCTATTATAAAGACTCTATTATAAGAAACCATAGCCTCCAATGCAGATTTTGTATCTTGAAGTCTATCCAGTCCCATGACCCACCTGTATCTCTCACAGATGGTCTTGATTTGCGTGAAGACTTGGTTTCTTCATTTTTTTCCTCTCTCTTCAATAAATGTTTTGCCACATCAGCATTTTGTTTACATGGCAGCATAATTAATGACTTTATACTCTACGGTAGAGTCTGCATTGGGACTGCCCTAAATCGACCAACGATGCACCGCATCACTTTCCAGTCTCCAGGGGATGTCTTGAACTCTCTCACCAGTTGGCAGCAGGCATGTGTTTTTTGTGGGATCGTGCGGACGGGATTGTCTCTTTTAAGGTAGGGGTTTCTGCATGCTTCAAAGATGCGGTTCTTCTGTTGCTCTGTGCATGGCTTTGTAGGCAAAGGGAAACAACATCCAGCAATCACAGGGTCAAGAGAAACTACTACAACAAAAGCTGCTAGTAGGACGAGAGCCGCCGCTGCTCTTCCGGCGGGTAACATCTCAGAGTGCGGATATAGCAGGTACTGACTAACTAGGTGAAGGAACTAGGCCCCAAGTCTGGTCCTGCATATGTGCTCCTATACATATAGTAGAAACCAAAGCATGCACTTGTACACGAGATAATTAATGCTTGGGAGTTGTGACACTCCAGATTTGGTGTAATACCGTGGAAGGTTTCTGTGTGGAGTGCTAGCTAGATATTCTGGAGAATCTGCAAAGGTATTCAATGTCGATTTCAATATCACTGCAAAGATATCCAATTTTAGTTTCACGGAATCCTCGCTGCACAATCAGTATAGAAATACATGTAAGTGAATTAGATAAGTATTAATCAACAAGATATGCACACAGTGGCAATAAGAATGAGGCCTCATGAATTAATGATACCCAGTTTTGAAAGACAAATTAACTATTCAGTCGATTAAAATATGTTATTATATATTCTAATTGTCTTTTGCTGAGCACTGATACGATTGAGTACCGAAATTTATTGTTTCTTAAGCGCCGATGCGTACAAGAGTAATATTCCTAGTGGTGTTTAATTTGGACGTTGTTTGTTAACCTATACACTACTACAAAAAACATTTTAGGAGACACTGTCAAAACATTTTCGAGACGTTTACAAAAAATTACCGTCTCTGTTAATGCGAGTGATTAACGGAGGCGGTTACATTCATTTTAGAAGGCGGTTACATTTCGACCGCCTCCTAAAATCGATTAACGGAGGCGGTTATTGTAACACAACCGTCTCCGTTAATCGACCATTAACCGAGGCGGTTGTGTTACAATAACTACCTCCATTAATCGATTTTACGAGACGGTCAAATGTAACCGCCTCCTAAAATGAATGTACCGTCTCCGTAAATCCATTCTCAAATTTTAAATTTGAATTTTTCAAACGATCTTGGATAGAGAAATGACCAATATGAAAGTTGTAGATCTCAAAAAGTTAAGAAACTTTGTAGTTTGCAACGTTTTCATTTGAAATCATCTTGTCCACGAAAAGTACGTTTGAATCTTCTCAAATTTGAAATTCAAATTTCGCAAAAGACCTCGGATGGAGAAATGACCTATATGAAAGTTGCAGATCTCGAAAAGTTAAAAAACTCAGTAGTTGACAACTTTTTCATTTGACTTCGTTTAAAACTTCAAAAACACAATTTACCCTTGGTTTTGTATAATATGATAGGAATCAAAACAGAGTATGGATACATGAGAGAGTGTGGTGTAGTGGTAGAGTGAGATACGCGTGAGGGAGAGGTTTGCGGGTTCGAATCTCGTCAGCCGCGTAGTGTGTCGAATATCCGCTGCAAAAAGTATGATAAAAAGTGTGACCGGTGGCTGGCTAGTGGAGGCCTCCTCCAATTAAAAAAATTGCAAAATTTTTTGGCATTTTTATTTTCGGGTGGAACGATTAACGGAGGCGGTTGTAATCGATTTTAGGAGACGGTTGAAAAACCGTCTCGGTTAATCGATTTTAGGAGACGGTTGAAAAACCGCCTTCGTTAATGCCCGATTAACAGAGGCCCTAGCTTAGAGACGGTTGCAAAAACCGCCTCCGTTAATGGAAAAAAACCGTCTCCGAAAATGTTTTTTGTAGTAGTGATAACTATCGGTGTAGATTAGTGCCGACATTACTGCAGAAACCATTAATCTCATCGGCCCATACGAAGCGGGCCAAAATGGCCCGCTTAGTTTAAGTTAATGGAAGCGGTTATAAATGCGCCGACTCTCCTAAGGGCCTCAAACACGCCGGTGTTAGTATTGGGCCAGCTCATTTAAGTAAACGTGCCGGCCCAAACAACAACCGGTTAGAATGAGCGTTAATTCTAACCGGTATGGAATATGCCGCTTAGAATATGTCTTTTTTTGAATCGGTGCAGAAATAAACCGCTTTACCTGAGAATTTAAACCATCATTAATCGGAAGTTTGCAGAGCGCGCGTAGAGTCTATGCATGTGCAGTTATGGCGGTTTGACGGTCGACAATGCCCCTACGGCAGCCTGGACCGACCCTTGATGGCCGTGCTTGCGATACAAGTTGGTCGACGATCGCCATATATATACTCCCCGGGCCTTCTCGATCTCGATCGATCTCGCATTCCAATCCTTCTTCCACTTTCTCCACAAAACTCGGAGTTTTGCAGGTATGCGGAGCGCGCACAATGGAGATCACCAAGACACCGAAGCCGCCTGACGGCTACCTCCAAGTCATCTTGCATCCTGCCCGGTGGTGGAGGCAGAGAATGTCTCCCACCGCGTCCTAAAGTAGCTCTTCGTCTATGCCGGGGAGCAGACGCGGGTGGTGGTGGCTGTACGTCACCAAAAACGGCAGGCCTCCCAACGTCACCGTCGCCAACGTGGTCCACTCCGTGCTGGGGGACTGGCGGGTGGCCAACTTCTCCTATGACGACGACACCGACAGCAAGTATACGTGATGTTGCCATCGACGGAGGATGTGGAGAAGTTCTACGGCCACGACTGGTGGTGGTTGAGTGAGCGGGTGGCCTTCCGTCAAGTCCTTCGTCTCAACGAGATGCGGGATCTGATGGAGAGGGCCACGACGAGGGACACCCGCCCCCAGCAGTGGTTTTAATTTTTGTTTTATGTGATGAGATGATGAACTTGTTCATCGATCTGAACAATTTAACCGTGCTTGAACAATAGTTTAATGATGTGTTTATGTTTATGTTTTCGATATGTTTGTAATGTATAATTATGTGTTTATGTTTTCGATTGGGTCTTTTTTGATTCTTTTTTAATTATTATTTGTCATTTTAAGCGGCGTAGCACAAACCGCTTAGAATAAGGCCCATATGCTAAGCGGCCCATACTACGCCGCTTAGAATGAGGTGCGGCTATAAGTAAGCCGCACCGTTCCGACCAAACCCTATCCACTCTTTCTTCTCTCCCACTCCGCCCACAACAACAATAGATCGAGCTCTCCATGGCCTGCCTTGTCCACTGCTACTAGAGCTCCGCCACGCCCCTCAGTATTCTTGTCCTCGTTCGGCATGCCATTCTCCCTCGATGCTAGGGCCACATATCTGGCGCCGACAGTGAGGCGCCTCAGCGGCAGGGCGACTCGCGCGACAGAGGCCGAAGCGGTGCGGGGGGCCTTCCTCCGCTCCATCGCCGATGCAGCCATCACATCCTCGAGCGGGTTGGCTGGATCTACAGCGGAGTCGTGACAAGCGATGGCCTCCACCTTCCCCGCCACCACAGAGCAGGTCGACTTCATCGCTAGGTGGCACACGCGGATCTGGCCTCGGCTCTTGCAGATCTGGCCCGCGCACTTGAGGATCTGGACGACGCCTTCTCCAGCAGGCGCCGCTACCACCCCATCGACCATGACCTTCGCCGGGTGATGGCGATGACGGTGGCTCCCCTTCGACCTGTCCCATTACCTCCGCTGCAGTTGCAGTGTAATCCAGCGATGTAAGCGCCGTGGGATTACATACTTTTGTTATGAATGAATTGCTGCCATTTTGGTCCGTTTAGAGCTAGGCACTGTCGTTCCTGTAGCTACCACTAGCTAGTCGTTTAATTCTAAGTTTGTGATGTGTAGTCTCTGTTGATGTGATGATGAACTATGTTTAATTATCTGTTTAATTAGTCCAGTGATGTCGAAGTGATGATGAACTATGTTAAGATAGCTAGCGATGAAGTGTGTTAAATTTTTCTACAGCAAACTCTCGTATATGATCTTCAATGGGTACTAGCTATATATATATCTTGTGTGTTGTTGTGAATGTCTAGCACGTACACGTTCGCATTCTGCTGAATGTGAATCTGTTGTGTGTGCAATTCGTTCATAACGATCCATATATAACTAGCTAGTATTCATTCGAGATCAAAATGACTGAAACGAACACGTTTTTTTAAACGTCCGTGCCATCATCCTAACCGGCGTTAACTAAACCGGTAGCAATAGGTTAATAAAACTAGGCGGGGCTTAATGAACCGATTAGTATACGTAGTCAAACGCTCCGGCGCTAAACAAACTGATTCGAGTAAGAGGTCATTCTAAGTGCTGCGCAGCACGCTGACACGTTTAAGTTTTCATTGGAAGCGGTTAAATAACTGCTTAGGATAACCCCTTATTGGCGTCGGAAAAAGGGAAGCAGCGTCGACGCCGGCGTTGATGAGGTTTTCGCACCACTTAGGTTAATAGTTTCTATAGTAGTGCGATTAGGATATTGTCATGGGCCATAAAAAGATCTTGTGTCCATGGGATCGTTTGATCAGTACTAGATACACACTACTATGAACCAGTTGCCCACACAACAGATGCACATTCAATGGAACGTGAACGTGACGTGCTAGACTCACTCATATTGTATATATTTGAGATCACTTGGACATTTTCATTTCAAATACAATAACTTTGAGTGCATGCAGAGATATATATGAATAGAGATAGACAGAGGTAAACATAATAGATAACTAGTGGTTCATGATCTACAAAGATATAGACAGTTCATCAACATAGCTAGGCTAATCATCAAAGTTCCTCAAATAGCTAAACTAATCATTAATTAGACCTAAACTGAGCAATTCATGAACTAGATACCGACAAGTATTTTAAAGAATAAAATAAAGTTTAATTTAACCGAAATGGGCAATACGTTTATTTATAACCAAATGGCGTGTACATCGCTAGATTACAACGCAGGGCTGGCGCCGGTTGCCCCATCACAATTGCCACCATAGTGACGAAGGTCACACTACTGCACAACCTCCCTCCATAGCCAGTTTTTAACCCCGATCACAGCCATTTTTTTGAGGCGTTGCTGATATACCGGCTGTGATGCCTCCCCTCATCACAGCCGGCGAGCATCACAACCGGTTTTTAATTAAAACCAATTGTGATGTGGAGGCATCATAGCCGGTTTTAGTTAAAACCGGCTATGATGTGGGGGTATCACAACCGATTTTTACTTAAAACCATTGTTCGCCTAAACGGCCGTTTAGCCCGTTTACACGCCGTGTAAACACTACACAATGCCGAATTGTGTCCGTTTAAACATCCGTTTAGCCCGTTTAATGGTCGTTTAATCCGTTTAATTGGCCGTTTAGTCCATATAATGAGCTAAACGGTGGGTGACCGACTGTTTACCGTTTAGCGTTTAGGATAGCTTGGCTTAAAACTGGCTGTGAACTGATTTTTGAGATTAAAGAAAAATAATTCTATCATGTGCACCGGCTGTACATATCACCAAGCACAAGCAGAACAAAGCACATATCCAGATGAAAACTATGTGGCACCAAACTCAAGCTGCAAGAAATCCAAAGCAGTACATATCACCAAGCACAACAAGAACAAAGCACATATCCACATATCAACTTGCCGTGTGGAAAAGGTAATTAATATGATGAAGGAGACAATACTTCAAATCTAGCATGTCAACCCGTAAAAGCAACAAGTTGAATTTACATCACCAAAGAGACTCCAACTTGACAAAATGAGACTTGTTTACTCTCTAGTCTCTAAAGTCTACATCATACTAAAAGAAAAGAAGAGGTTAACTGTGCATGGTTCAGTTGCCCCAACTTAAGAAATCGACCTTGAAACAAGAGAATTGGGTTAGTAGTACTTTGGCAGAAACTTGGATGGACCTAGTGCATATGAGATGAGCAATCCATTTTTACAGAAAGCTAAGAAAAAAGTGGTGAGTTCATTCAAGAGCCATAAGGAACAGTGGGAACTCACAGGCTGTTCGCTGATGACAGATGCATGGACAGACAAGAAATCTAGGGGTATGATGAATCTTGTAGTTCATAGTGCTTATGGGGTCTGTTTCCTGAATTCAGTGGACTGTTCATCTGTCCAGAAAAATGGCAGATACATCTTTGAACTTGTTGACGAGTGCATTGAAGAATTAGGTGAGAAGAATGTCGTTCAGGTGGTGACTGACAATGCTAGCAATAATTTAGCAGCTGCAGCTCTACTGAAAGCAAAGAGACCTTCAATTTTCTGGAATTGTTGTGCTGCCCACACTGTTGATCTAATGCTGGAGGATATTGGGAAGATTCCGCAAGTTGAGAAAACAATGTGAAAGCAAGATCTGTGACTACGTTTCTTTATGCTCATACAAGGGTGTTGGCACTCATGAGGACTTTCCTTGGCAAGGATCTAGTGCGCTCTGGTGTTACACGCTTTGCGACAGCCTATCTAAATTTGAAGAGCATGCTGGAAAACAAGAAAGAGTTGGCAAGGCTATTCAGGTCCGATGAGTTAAACGAAATGGGTTACTTAAAGAAGGACAAAGGGAAGAAAGCTAGCAAAGTGGTGCGGTCTGATACATTTTGGAAAAGTGTTGATAATGCTGTCAATTACTTTGAGCCACTCGCTAATGTTCTTAGACGGATGGATAGTGATGTACCAGGCATGGGCTTCCTATATGGTTCTTTACTTGATGCAAAGAAAGATATGGCCAAAAGATTTGATAATGATGAGCAACGTTTCAGAGCTGTTTGGGATATTATTGACAAGAGGTGGGATAATAAGCTGAAAACTCCTTTGCATCTGGCTGGTTATTACCTGAACCCATATTACTATTATGCAAATAAGTTGGAAATTGAGTTAGATGGAACATTCCGAGAGGGTCTAGTTACTTGTGTTACAAGGATGATTACAGAGGTGGAAGTCCAAGACCAGATCATTGATGAGCTGATTATGTACCAAGATGCCATTGGAACATTTGGCAAAGACATTGCTACAAGGCACATGAAGAGTGAAAGTTTGGACCCAGGTGTGTTGGCCTTTCATTTAATCATGCTGCCATCTAACCTTTATTACCAAATGTTCAATTTGTCATTTAGTGGGTTTAATCTAAATACTATACTTTTTTATGAAGCTAAATGGTGGCTGAATTATGGAACCAGCGCTCCAAATCTAAGGAAGCTGGCAATAAGAATCTTGGGCCGGACATGTAGCTCATCAGCATGTGAGAGGAACTGGAGTTGCTTCGATCAGGTAAGATCTTTTGGTGTCTACTATTTAGTTGTTTACTGTAATTTTTGATTGATGCCATTCCAATCTGCTGCACAGGTTCACTCAAAGAGAAGGTCAAAATTGACTCATGATAGGATGAGGGACCTTGTGTTTGTTAGATTTAACTCCCTGCTCAAGCATAAGAAACAAACAAACAAAACAAGAGATCCCCTTGAGAAGTCAGTTCCTAATGTTGTAGAAGATGGTGAAAATGATTTTATCACCGGAGTTGTACCAAATGTTAAAGCTGAACAAGCACTGGACCCTGAAGCTGGAGGCGAGAAAGAACAAGATGGAGCATCTGAACAACGCAAAAGAAAGAGACTTGTCCGCCCAAAGAAGAGGACAAGGAGGACTATAGACATAACTGAAGGCAATGAAGATGAGCCTGAGTTTGCTTCATCTTCAGACTCGAAAGATGATCATGATATCGACATGGTTGACCCAAGTGACCATTCTTCTGATTCTGAGAACTGCATATCTTATTAATGGTTGCACTTGCACTCCTGGTCTCATACTCTCATGCAGTTTGCTATGATGTTGTCAGTTGTCATGCTTTGTCTAGAACTATGCAAGGTTGCTCTTTTGTTGTCACGCAAGCTTGCTCTTTTGTTGTCATGCTTTGTGTTATGATGTTGTTGCCAACTTATGTATTGTTCCATGAACTCTTTTAGACCTGGAAACACATTTCTATTCATCAGATACTTTAGTTATCATATTTTTTAAGGGTTTTTTATAAAACCGCTATTTGCCATAGCTTCGCTATAGCCTTATAGCTGCTGAAAAAAAGATGCCGCTATTTTCCATAGCCCGCTATTTAAAACTTTGCTCAAGAGCAAACAGGAATACTAGTGTGCCACAGGTTATCGGAATGACCACATCTGCAAGAGGAAAAAGAGCAGAAATGGGCATGGTCAGACAGATAATCTTTGTTTTTTTGGTAAACTAACGCTAGTAGTATGTGAAGGTAACAGCCTAACAGGTGATGGAAATGCCCAAATTGATGAACGGATAGATGTGCTAGTCACATGGCATCTGCAAGTGCCTGCCCATATATCTTCCCCCAATATGAGTTGAACAATTTTCAGATATAGCTATTGAGCAGACACAAAACACTGAAAACGATTTTGGCTCACCTATTGAGCAGAGTGGTTGAAACCATATCCTAATCTCGTGGCCAAGGTTTTTTTTCTTTCAAAATTTTGCAGCAAGAAAATAGAAGCCGTGAGTCACCGTGCAGCCTCAATGCCAAATCAGCAAACATATATTTAGATTAAAGAAAGTTATTTTAATCAGATGGAACCAAGAAAAGAGTCAGCAAAATCATTCGGTTTACTCAATAATAACACATATACACAACCAAATGAATTAGCTATACATTGGTCACCCAAATCCATTACTCTTAGGCAATACCAATATCATCTACTGAGCTACATCCGCAATGTCCAATCCCACTCCTGCAAATAATCTGAAAAACCATCTACCCAGGCACCTTCCAAACCAAGACACAGTAGGAGTGTGTAAATAATTATGCCTGCTAGGCTTACCCTATGAAAGATAAGAGATCCCTTCTCTCTGGATTTATAGCAACCAAGATAAGCAAGTTCTGATGCCACCCAAAAAGAGCATGCACAAGAAAAATTAAGTTCTGACGCAACCAAATAGAGCCACATGACTTGAACAGGCAGAGCAACCTATAGCTGTATGAGATGTAGATGAGGGCGCAACCGGCCACCTACTACTCCAGCCAACTAATAATTAGCCCATTAATTGATCTAAACCAGCAGTATACATAGCGCAGAAAGTCCACAGGTTCTGAATTGCAACGTAGTCCTGGCTAATCGCCCATTAATTAAGCACATCAAGTAGTAAGGCCAGTCTCAGTGGGGATTTAATGGAAGTTTTATGAGGATTAATTTCTGTGCCACATCCACTATGTAAAAAAGCATCAAAGAAGACACTCTACTCGGTGACACAGATTTAAAACACGTCACCTATATCACATTGGTGACGCGTTTTGAACGAACGTGTCACCCGTATATCTGACCACTGATCCACACGAATAAAACGCGTCACTAATCTACGTCATCACAGACGTGGGACAACAAAACGCGTCACCCAGTAGTGGCCGAGTAGACAGAAGACGTGTCCAAATAACTGTGTCTCAGATCCTAGCTCGTCGGACCCGAAAAAACATTCAACTCCAACTAACGGGACTCCTCACGTCCGCCCCGGCTCACTGAGTCCCCACGCCCGCCGCACCTCCCCCGTCAATCTCTCATCTTCTCCTCCTCATCTCGCGCCCTCCCTCCTCGTGTCGATGGCGGCGCCCCTCCTCCCCACCATGCCAGCGCCCTCGGAGCCTCCCCAACAGCCCAGCCGCACTCGCGTCACTCCTCTCCTCTCCACATCTCCATCTCCCGCTCCCGCTGGCGTTGCGCCCGTGAAGCCCTGATCCAACCCTAGGGTTTCGACGCCGCTTGGGTGGCGGAGGCAAGTCAACGCTGAGCAGCCGACGACGATTGTCGATTTAAAGCAGATCTGCTGCGCCGCGCACCCGCCGGCCCGCCTCTACTTCAGTCCACCGCGCGTGCCCGACCCAGGTGTTGTATTGTGACTCAAATCCTACTTGGATTAGGACTCAATAGGGGTGTGCTTTAGGACTTCTAGTTCTACTAGGACTTGAGCGATGAATCCTACTAGGAGTAGGACTCCTACTTGCATGTATGGGGCTTTGGAGGGGACTATATAAACAAGGGGTAGAGGCTCTATCAAATCAATTAAGCCAAGGGCAAACACCAAGGTCTCATCCAAGGCTTGTGAGAAGCAATTAGGAGCACTCAAGAGGAATAGGCTAGATAGTTCTATAAGCACTAGATTCTTGTATGAGGCAAGAATCCGAGGGTCCTAGAGGGTCAAGTAGAGTTGTGAGGGAGCGGCAATCACTTGTACTCTTTCGGAGTTATGCTTAAAGAATTTGCGGTCGGCTTCGCCAAATCCTATTCTCTTGTCGTGGTTGCTTCAACGTCGTCAACTAGGGTTTTCTACAAGATTCGTCTACTTCGTTCTTGATACTGTGCAAGCTCGTGTCGTACTCGCAATATCCTTTCAAGATCCGAGGGTTGCTGCGCATAACGAGGGGTATCAGATTCTAACAAGTGGTATCAGAGCCAAGGTCGGATTGAGCTGATTTTGTGAGAAGGTCGGCAGTGCTAAGGGTGCACGAAATCAAGACGATGTCAGGGATGTGGAATCAAGTAGAGAAATTTGATGGCAAAGGGAATTTTAGCGTGTGGCAGTGTGTGGTAACAGATGTGCTTGTCCAGCAAGGGTTAATTGATGCTCTTGAGGGGACCAAACCGGAGAGCACAACCGCTGAAGACTGGAAGGTGATGGAGCGGAAGGCTGTCAGTACAATTCGACTATGTCTCTCCGATGAGGTAAAGTACTCGGTAATCAAGGAGAATTCCCCGAAGAAATTATGGAAGAGCTTAGAAGAATTGTATATGGCAAAGTCGCTGACAAATCGGTGGGTGCTGAAGCGTCAACTATTCAGGTTGCGCATGGAGGAAGGCACACGATTCGTTGACCATCTAAATGTCTTCAACAAACTTGTCACGCAGCTGGTTAGTGTGGATGAGAAAATTGAGGAGAACGATAAAGTCGTCATACTGGCTTCATCCTTACCACCATCATGGGAGCAATTGGTGATGAATATTCTCGTCGGGAAAACTACTCTCAACTTCAACGAGACAGTTGCATACCTGTTGGAGGCGGAGTCCTTGAAGAAGCCACAGGAATCTTCATCCTCGGGTGATCAAGCATTGACTGTTTCAAGTGGAGCAGGCAAAGTCTTGAATCGCGGGAAGAAGAAAGGCAAGAGCAAGGGCAGCCGTACATGCTATCTTTATGACAAAGAGGGTCACATGATAAAGGATTGTCCAAATTTGAAGAATATGAGAGGAGCATGCTCGGTGGCAAGTGAGGATGAAGGTGATATACTTATCGTCAGTCAACCAGGGACTATTCATGATTGGATATTAGATTCAGGGAGTTGTTTCCATGTATGTTCGGCAAGGGAGATGTTTGACGAAGGATCTCAACGCCCGGCGAATGGAATTGTTCACTTGGCGGATTGCAAGGAGTATGCTGTCACCAAGGTGGGAACAGTTACATTGGAGATGCATAATGGAACACATTGCACACTCACGGGATTTCGGTATATCCCGGGTTTGAAAAGAATCTAATATCTGTAAGGTCGCTAGAACTCCAAGGTTGTGGTTTATCACTTCGAGGTGGAGTTATGCGAGTTACTTGCAAAGGGCAGGTAATCATGAAAAGTATCTGGATTAATGGTGGATACCGAGTGATAGGAAATCTTAATGGCGGTGCAACCATTGGGAGATTTGGTAAAAATCCTGATCAGGAGAAGGAAGCTGTCTCGTCAACAGCAGGTACTCAAATCTCAGTTGCAGTCAAGTGCAAGGCGGCAAAGGTGGTTGCAAAATCTAACAGTCGTAGAGGTGAAGCTGCAAGCTGTTGGAAGAAGGAAGACGTGGTGGGACCGACGACCACGCAGTACCGGCGAGCAGGTGGAGCTCAGAGGCGGTACAAACCTATGGCATGGAGGGTCATAGGAGAAGGTGGTGTGGTTAACCAAACTACACAACGAAGGAGCTCTCAGGTGGAGGGTCCAGGCGCTCCAGCCGGGACACTCACACGCATATCGTGGTGATGTGCATGAGCCTCTGTGGTGGGGGCACTCTTGTGGTGGGAGTATAAAAAAAAGAAGCCGATTTGGAGCGAATTCTTGGAGGAGCATGATGACTTCAATGGATTAGAGTCAAGGTGGAGATTGTTGTATTGTGACTCAAATCCTACTTGGATTAGGACTCAATAGGGGTGTGCTTTAGGACTTCTAGTTCTACTAGGACTTGAGCGATGAATCCTACTAGGAGTAGGACTCCTACTTGCATGTATGGGGCTTTGGAGGGGACTATATAAACAAGGGGTAGAGGCTCTATCAAATCAATTAAGCCAAGGGCAAACACCAAGGTCTCATCCAAGGCTTGTGAGAAGCAATTAGGAGCACTCAAGAGGAATAGGCTAGATAGTTCTATAAGCACTAGATTCTTGTATGAGGCAAGAATCCGAGGGTCCTAGAGGGTCAAGTAGAGTTGTGAGGGAGCGGCAATCACTTGTACTCTTTCGGAGTTATGCTTAAAGAATTTGCGGTCGGCTTCGCCAAATCCTATTCTCTTGTCGTGGTTGCTTCAACGTCGTCAACTAGGGTTTTCTACAAGATTCGTCTACTTCGTTCTTGATACTGTGCAAGCTCGTGTCGTACTCGCAATATCCTTTCAAGATCCGAGGGTTGCTGCGCATAACGAGGGGTATCAGATTCTAACACCAGGTCTGCCCTTCCTCGTAGGACACTTCTGGGACCCCGACCAGGAGGCGGTCACCACCAACTTCGTCGGGCTGCAGCAGAAGGCGGCATTCCTCGGTAGGTTGTGGTTGAGGAGCATCACGACGGCATCAAGAACTCGACGCCGAGGTGAGCGCTGGTCATATCTTCTCCAAATCTGTCTCCTCGATTGTCCCCTGCACTCTAAGTGTTCGATTGAATGTTGCAGTAGACTTTGTATGTGATTTTTCTAGCCGATTTGTTCAGAGTTTATGTGCACTTACATTGTGATACAATTTATGTTTAAGCCATGTTGTATTTTTGTATTGTAGAAGATGGAAAAAAGAAACAAGGTTTTCTTTTGTGTGGCTGAAACATACGTTATTGTTGATAATGGCCATGGTTTGGAATAATGTAGTCTTAAAATCGAAAGAGATATGCACAGACTTGATAGTGTGTTCGGAATAATGTAGTTTCAGTCAAAGTCATCTAAAATTCTCTTTGAAAGTTGATATGATAAGCTTTAGAGAACAGCAGTATGCTCCCGTGGTAAGTTCTCCTATATGTTATTTACATCCCAATGGTATGGGAGAGAAATAATGGTTAAATTAATGTTTCAGATATAATGTGATAACATTATATGTAGTTGATTGGTTGCCAATTATGTTTTCTTTCTATGTCATGGCAACTTTGACAAGCATAGGTTGATAAAGAACATATGCAGTATGTCCTGGCAGCACAAAATGGCGAATGTGTGCTTTTCTATTTTACTAATAGTATATAAAGTTTGACGTGATAGAGTACGTGCTTGATCCTATGAAAATATATTTTACTGAAAGTATATTTCTCTGTTGCAGGTCCCACCACTGTTGTTCTCAGGTGCCAATACTGTATTTGGTGGTAAGTCTCCAATAAATGTTTCAAACTTGCTTAGTGGCTTTCTAGTTGATGAGTACATGACTCGAATGTTGTGGTGCTAGTATCTGAATTCGTGGCTTAATCAA
Organism: Urochloa ruziziensis; assembly: GCA_015476505.1. Taxonomy (NCBI): domain Eukaryota; kingdom Viridiplantae; phylum Streptophyta; class Magnoliopsida; order Poales; family Poaceae; genus Urochloa; species Urochloa ruziziensis. The sequence continues at coordinate 12,146,721 of CM027120.1, read as the reverse complement.
CGGTCAAAAGTGCAGTTGTCATGCAATGGTGCTCTGTAAAGTCGAATGTTGTGGTGCTAATTTCTTTTTTGCTTTGCTAATATAATTACTGAGGACTTCGATGTAGCTTAACAATGTAGAACTTCAGTTTTTGACATTTTTCCTGTTTCCTTGGTGAACTAATGAATTGTTGACGACGCTTTTTGACACGTGTCAGAGCCGACGCCTTGAAGGAATTTCAATGAAGATTGAGTTAAAATTGAAGATAGTGTTTGGATCATATTTGTTTCCATAAGAAGAGTCAGTATCGGACTCAAGACTTCAGAATCAGATCGGACTCGGAAAAGTGGACTGAAGGCGTCGCGAGCTTTGGGCTGAAGTGGGCCATAATGGGCTGGCCTTTTATTGTTATTTAGAGTCTTAGTCAAAGTAGTTTCTTTCTTTTGCGTCAAGTTTGTTCATGTCGTGATCGACTAGGAGTATGTAATTCCAGGGTATGTATATAAACTCTGAGGGTCGTGAAGAGGTTACGAACACATCAATACAACAAACCTTTACTACTTGCATCTACTTTTCGCAATTTACTTTCAAGTCGGCGAATTCGTCAAGCTTTTCACTTCCACGAGTTCTCCTGAGCTAGTCAAGGCGATCCAGATCTCCAAGGCTTGCTCGTGAGTTCCGCTTCTACTGAGTAATATCTGAGCTTTAGCATCGGGCGCATCGCTGTTGCTTCATTAGATTTATTCGACAGTTATCGATATTCGCTAAGATCTACAAGTTTCTTCTTGTTGTTTTTGCTTTTATCACCACCTATCCAGCTTAGAATTCTATCTAATCGGCTTTGTCAAAGTATTAACCTTGAAATTCATCTAATAGCTGATTAGTTCAGTTCTAAGTGTTGTTTTACTAAGCTGTATCGGATCACATTACGGTCGTCTCTTACTGCTTAGTTATCAATCGGCTATCAATTGTTTGATTATCAGAATCAGCTTCCTGTGCTGTTTCACTACATATCGGAACCGGTCCTATCATATTCGATTTCACTAACGAGAGAATCGGCTCTTCAGCTGTTTCTTAACGTCCGATTTTATCCTTGTCAATCAACAGGTCAGATTGACTGGCACACCCCGGATTTCAAGGCCACGCCTTCGTTCGTGTGTTAGCGCATCTGTCTCCGCCCGATTTTTGCGTCAACATGAATATTCTTGTCCTCATGCTTATAGTTTCATGTGTATAATTACAAGTGAATGAATATCTCATCCTCATTCTTGGTCTGCCTTTTTTATTGATAAACTGAAGCTTGGTTGTTTCTCATCCTTGACTTTGTATGATATTCTATGCATAAAACATTTGCAGGGCATGGAGCCCTCGCCGGATATGATGGGCGCAGTGCTAGTCGGGAGGGACCGAGGGCCTCTTGCAGTCGCAGTTGAGCAGACCTAAGGTGAGGCGTTTCCTACCTTCCTTGTCCTTCGGATGGTCTGGTTTCCACATCATCCATGGCTCAGAATTCCTGTTTTCTTTGATTGTGTCAGCAAGGCCAAAGATCATGTGCAAGTAGAGCTCTAGGATTCATGTGAATTTGGGTTTGCGGATTCGTCAAATTGGCTATCCTTAGAAATCTAATATTTAGGATTTACTTCAAAGTATGTTTCATGTTTTCCTACAGGAAAGCAATAACAAATTTTATAGTATAATATAACCAAATGAGACCTGAATAATTAAATAGTTGTTATATTATCATTCCTTCCTGAATTTCTCTCTCTTCAATTTTCAAAACAGGACATTTGTTTAACTGAAGGCCGAACACCACTATTCCTTTTCTTTGATTTAAATTGTTTACTTTCTATCCTGGTGCTTGTTGATTAGTTGGATGTCCATGTTCTCAGATATCAATCATGTGACATTGTTGATTATTAAGTGATTGGTTACTTTAGTAAGGTTGTGTGATGATTCTTTAGTAAGGTTTAGTTCTCTGTATCGTGGAAAGAAAGTAAACAAGTACCTATAGGAATAGAAAGTAAATGTTATTTTATACCACACAAACAGGGTTTCAGTTGCATATTTGAATTGTTCTATTCTGTTTGAATTGTTCCTCAGGTAATAAGAACTTTCCTATGCTTGTAAATGTTGAAGTGGTAGCCATTGGCTCTCTTCCCCTTATGTTGCTCATTTCTCGAACTCTCCAGGATACTTGAAACTCTTTGTTTTAACTGGAAACAGATTTATCAAGAGACTAAAGGACAAGTAAAAGATGCAGCAGCTCTGGTGAGTCTTTGCATCTCAATGCTGGGTTCATGTACGTGAAATTGTTGGTTATTCCTATGTCCATTCTATTTTGCTGGGTTCTGTCAAGTGTCCAAATTTCTATTTCTACAGATAGCAATCAGTCTGTGAGGAGATAAGCAACAGCAGCAAACTTTCAAGTTGTCAGGTAGTATGCTCTTGTATACGACATAGCTACTTTCCAGTTGTCAATGTAGACCTTGTAAACTTGTTTACATGTGTCCATTTTGCTGCAGTGTTTAGAAAATGCAGCACTGGTAGGTTGTTGTGCACTTTGTCCTGCTTGTGGCTCATTACTGTTCTATTTTGTCTACTTGTGTTATGCTGTGATGCCATTAGTTGTTGAACAAGGCTTGTGTTATGTATGTAATGGACAAACGTGTATATAATGGATGAAACATGTGTATTTTATTTGTATGTAAAATATATTCACAGCCCTGGTTTTTATTTATTTTTTGTTTTTTTAATTTATCATCGGAGACGTGGGTTGGCAAAATACGTCACCGATGAATGGGCCATCGGTGACGCGCTTTATTAGAACGTGTCACTGCTAAAGGCCATTGGCGACGCGTTTTCTGAAAACATGTCACCGATAAGGGCCATTGGAGACACGTTTTTAGCCAAAACACGTCTCCGATGACGTTGATCGGTGACGCGATTTTTTCGCGTCGCCGATTTTCGTTTGATCTGTGACGAAAAAAGGTGACGCGGATTTTTTTCGTCTCTGATGATGATTAGAACGCGTCTCTGATGACTTCGTCTTACATAGTACGTGATCATCAAAGTTGCTAACATGGCAAGGTTATTAAATAAGAGAGTTCCATGGGATGAGAGGGGAGTTTCATCCCCATGAAACTTCACTGCACAGTTACCTAGTTCTCAGACTAAGTAATCGTGTCCATGAAACTCCCACCGAGACTGGCCTAAGACCCGGCCAGGTAACAATTTGAAGTTGCCGCAGCCCGCAGCAGAAAATAAATGAGACATTGTATTCAAGCATTAAGTTTGCGGAGGAAACGATCAGCTCACCTACGCAGTTGGGGAACGTTGGGCGAATACTCTAAGAGAAGAGCTACACACGTTCCGTACACTTGCGGGTGAACTTTGTTTGCAACTGTGCTGCCAACAATAAGCGCACTGGCGTGCTTTCTGCTGGCACGTATGGGCTGATACAAATGATAATCTTTACAATGGTGTTTAGCCGTTGGATAATGTCACTACAAGAAACTATTTATTCTGTGACGAAATCTTAACGTTTTTCCATGATGTTTTGAGACATCGTCACGGATTTGCAACTATGGGTACAAAACCCAAAACACGTGACAGTTTATCGATTTCGTCATGACCCGGCCCAAAAACTATGAAAATATGAGAAAAACAGAAATAAAGAAAAACAACAAAAAAAAGGCCCAAAACCTGTGAAAAAATGGGGAAAAAAAGCAAAATGATGCTCTTCACCCGCCCTCCCGTGTGGCAGGTCACAACCCGCCCTCTGCCCGCCAGTTAATCTGGCCAAAAAAAGGCGAGGACAGGACTCGAACAGGCGGCCTCCACGTTAGCACGTTTTAGCCTTACCACTGAGCTACTCAAACAGTTGTGGCCTTTGCATTAAGATAAAACATTATACGATAATACATTGCGTTGCTACTTCTCCCAGGTTCAGGCAGAGAAATCGATTTTATCGATTCACATCTCGTTGGTACATCCGGCGGCGCGTCCCTTCTGCGTCGCCGCTGGATGCCCCCTCCGCTGCTGGACAACGAGTTGGATTACACTATGTAAGACATCTTCTAAGGAGACGCGGATCAAGAGCCATAGGAGACGCGGTTTTTTCGCGTCTCCAAATTTACGTCTCCTTTTACAAGTGCTAGGAGACGCGAAAAAATCGCGTCTCCTATAAGTAGAGATCATAGGAGACGCGTTTTTGCCAACCCGCGTCTCCTATGATCACCCTTATAGGAGACGCGGATTGTCAACCCGCGTCTCCTATGATCACCCTTATAGGAGACGCAGGTTGTCAATCCGCGTCTCCTAAGACTCTGTTATAGGAGACGTGGATTGACAACCCGCGTCTCCTATGATCAAATAAAAAACAAAAAAAGAGGACAGTATACCCTTATACGCATCACAAATGCACGTATTTTATCCATTATATATTAATACAAATGACATAAGCCATGTTCTCACAAGGTGAATTATCAAACTATGTTCTCAGTGCAATCCTCCTAACAAATACTACTGAAAACAAAGGAAAGAAAAGAAAAGATTGCCATAGCTTGGACTTCCTTCCAATTGTCATACCTTGTTTGATCCATGTCTGCAAAGTTACAGCCAAATCAAACTTAAAATTTTAAAATACACTGGTACTACAAAGAGAAGAAGCAGCAAAGTAGATAACAAGGAACCTTATGTTTTATTTGAAAAGATCTCAGTAGCAAGTCATCAGGTAAACCTGTTACCCATGACTGCCTGTGTCAAACAGATAGCTACACATGTATAGTGTGTGTAGAAATGGTCTTGGAATATACAAATTATATAGCTGCCTATTTGAAAAGATCTCACTATTCTAGTTGTCCATATTTCACTACAAGTTCCCCAATGGAACTACAAATTTATCACAGAAATTATACCCACAAAAGGAAATAGCAAGAGGTGTATATCTCTAAGCACAGCTCGAAAGAAAATAACTCAGCAGTTTAGCAACAGAAGATAGCTATGCAACCAACAACTCACCTTGAAATTGAGTTCCTTCAAAATATTAGAGGCTGCAAAACTTGATTCCCCGATGACATTTCCCTGCAAGAATGAGTGTCAGACTGTCAGACTGCGTAGGACAAGGAGCTTCTCGTAGCCCAGCCTGCATTGCAAAATCTGAGTTAATTATCATTTAACATCTGAGTTAATTATCATGCAACTTATAATGATTGTACTTGGAGCTTATTCAGTGTCATGGTATAGGTGAGCACAACATCTGAGCTTATTCAGAAATTGTAACTCATGCAATTGTCATGGTACAGGTGAGCACAATGACAAGGCCCTTGCAGGTGACCTGCAAGAAACGTACAAGCGTGAGCAGGCATGAAGCAGCTTTTAAAATTCTAGAATATGGCCAACAAAAATAGAAATAAATGTGCCAGATTGTGACAAGTGTTGAATGTGAACCAGAGTGTAAAGAACTAATATGGCAATCTTACATAATTTGTCCAATATAGATCAATATTGTAGAACTCCTAATCTGCTGTCAGAATGAAAATGCAATAGCTATAGGAGAGGAATTGTTAGCAAGCAAGGAAGAAGACACGTTATGTTGGTTGTGAGATACATAGAAAAGGACTAGTATCATGCATTGACTTGTTATCTCGTTTGTTGTTGTGTTGTGTCAATGTACTTCAATTAGTGTTTGGAATTCATCTACTTGGTCACTCAGCATGCCAGCACAGGCCATTTATAACTACTAAAAGTTTCTCATCGGAATGTGATACAGGCTTGTGAAGCCCAGTAGAAAACTGATTTGAGTATGCAGTGTTCAGTTCAGTTCACATTTGACATTTCACATAGCAAGTACTCAAAAAACAGACCAATTAGAAACCAAGGTGCTTATTCGCACAACATTATAACACTAAATCACAGGACAGGTTAAAAAGAGTCAAACTATTTATCATACCCATTGATATCGCGAGGAAAAATGGAAGCAGTATTGCTACTGAACATGTGATCGTTCCAAGAGAAGCTAGTAGCTTTTTCTGTCTAGGTGCAACCAAATTACCCCTATAGTCACTCAAACATGGCATTTTATTTCAATGTTAGGAAACCAAAATTCCCCGCTCCCTGTACCGATTTCCTTCCCTGATAACCAAAATTAACAACTCAAACAACACAATTTAGCTAACGTCAACCAAGAATGCTTGCGGCTTTGGGTTCTCACCTCGTTCACAAACCAGCACAGCAACTCGCACTCGGCGATGCCTTCCCTACTCTGCGCCAGTGGCACCTCCCCTCGCCCCGCAATCATGGCCACAGCTGCACGATTCTAGAGCCCCAAGTCCAAAATCAGAACCATAGCGAGTGCCGAGGAGATGAGGTGGGACATTGCGGTCTTACATCGATGAAGAGACGAGGCCGGTGGAGGAGATGGAGGCCGCGGCATGCGTGGTGGCGAGGGGCGACGCGAGAGGGAGAGAGGGAGGGAGAGAAACACGAGAGGGAGAGTTGGGGGGGGGGGGGGGGGCGACTGGGGGTGGGGCATGCGTCGGGGTGCGAGGAGGACGGAGGGATCTGACGGACGCCACGCCGAGTAAACCGCGTTTGACAAAAATTTTGGGTCCGGGATGTTCCATATGGGAGACGCGGTTCCTCAAACCGCGTCTCCTGTTGCGGTTGGTGCTAGGGGAGACACGCTTTTATCGAGCCGTGTCTCCTGTATGGTACATAGGAGACGCGGATTGTCTGCACTCATTTATGGGAGACGCGGCTGTTGAACCCGCGTCTCCTTTATGACAAAGGAGACGCGGGTTAAAACCGCGTCTTCTATACATGTGTCTCCTTAGTAGAGTTATTACATAGTGTTACGGAGGATTTGAGGACGGCATGAGCCGGGGGACAACGAAGTCGGCCTTATCCAGAATTCATGGAGTTATCTTGTGACGCATACTTGTAAAATGTTTCCAACACATCAACCCAGCTTATGTGTCTAGCATAGTGGTTCTGCTGTTTCTTTGGACGGTGGAGGCCACGGTTCAACTCCGTGATGCCACACAATTTTTTTGTACATATTTTCATTTTTACTTCCCTCCCTTTCAAAAAATCAAAGACAAACAAAAAACTTGGCGACAACAGGAATCGAACACGCGACTTCACACATAGATTGTGCAAGCAATACCAGACGAGCTGTTAGAAAAACGACGTTCAAATTATCGTGATACACTATATATAGTAAGTACATTGGCCATGGAGTCGACCACGTGGCAGCACCAGGTTGGCCACGGATGAAAGGAGTTCATGCGGGCGCGAGAACTCCAGCAAGTTGGGCCACGTGGCGCGCATACCATGCCGCCCGCACCATTTTTTTGCTTTTTAATCTATAATTAAATTTTGTAATTAGTATTTCTTGACCATACAAACTCCAAATTTGGTGATTTTTGTTTCTGAAATTTTCTAAAACCATGATCTGTCGTGTAATATCGTTTGTTTACATCCTAGTTTCTAGTTTCATCTCGTTTTTATATGACTTCTTTTTTTGCACCGGAAGAGAATTGATAAACCATATTTTTCTATAACAATTAGTAATCTAAAGTCATATTTTGTAATGATATAGTGAACTTAAGGTTCCATCCAAGTTTGAGTTACATATGAGTTTGAAAATGTAATATGCTACTTGAATCTCAAAGTTTGAGTAGAGTTATTAGAAACTATGCGAGACATGTGTCCATTCGTGAACAAATGTGTGCTCCAACTACACTAAACACTTTAAATTTATTTTAGGGTACTTTATGAACTAAAAATATGTGGCCACGTCAATTTGTACACTTTTTTTAATCTAATTTAGTTATTATTGTAATTATTATGTGGTAATATGAAGATAGAGTTTTGACTTAGTCTCTAGAAGACAATACAATTTTTCTCGTATCTTGAATACATAATCTACAATGAAACATGTGAGGCTCTTAATAATTTTTTACACTTTTTTGAATCTATTGGGATGGACACATAGTTCAATTCTGGATTACTTTGCATAAAGATGTAGAAAATCAATTAAATGATAGAAAACACAAGTCTACTAATAAATTCTACAAATTCATACCGGACAACTGATACGTTGTCTTTTACTTGAGAAAATATAAATCATGTATTTAAGATAGTTTATTTTACAAATTACTTCACAAAAGGGTGATTTCAGATTTCTTAATTAGAAAAAATTGCTTCAGGAGAGCTCTATGACGCGTGGGCCTAATTCAGGGGAGCAAGCGCGCGGTTGGTTTCCTTCTTTCGGTGTACTGGCATCAAAATCTCTCGAAATCCCTAGGTCACTCACTCAGCCGCCTCCCCATCTCATCCACCAGGCCACTACATCTGCATCTCCCGCCAGGAACGCATCTGCATCTCCTCCGCCGGCCGCGGCGCCCCCTTCTCCTCCACCTCCGCCGAGGACCGCGGCGCCCACATCTCCTCCACCTACGCCGGCCGCGGCGCCTCCATCTCCTCCGCTGGCCGCGGCGCCCCCATCTCCTCCACTTCCGCTGAGGACCGCGGCGCCCCCCTCCACCACCGACCGTCGCCACCACCATCTCGTCCACCACCGAGCGCCGCCGCCACCGTCTCCTTCTCCGCGCCGCCATCTCCTCCTGTGCCACGACCTCCGCCACGACGCCGTTGCAGCTGCTTCAAGGACCACTTCGCGAGAAGCAGACGAAGGGTGGACAAAAGCAAGCACAAGGACCAGGTATTCGCGAGATGCAGACGAAGGGTGCACAAAAGCAATCACAAGGACCAGGTATTTGCCCATGTCTGCAAGAAGTTAGTGTCGTGTTTGTTTGTGTTCGTGGTAAAATAGTTTTTTGTTTGTGCTATGTTTTTTTCTGTTCGTTTTGAGTGTGGTTATTTTAGGCAAAACCACCCACGGGTTATTTTACTAGGTGTGCACAGTTTGTCCAATAGAGTCTGTTTGTTTGTTGCAAAATGGAGCCTGTTTATTTGTTGCAAAATGGAGCCTACATTTTTAATCTATTGTTACATTACTTCTTCCTAGTAGGTCTCTAATCTGTTCATGTTTTACCTCACCCTAGAATCGCTGCATCCGTATGAAGAGATGCGCCTCCGACAATGCATGGCGAACAGTGCAAGGCTACAACAACTTGGCCTTCCTGCTTACTTTCCCAATGGTCAGAGAACAACTTCCAATTCTAAAGAGAAGAACAAAACAAATGAGAGAAATAGAGAAGATGCTGACTATGATCCTGTGCATGATGATACTGGTGAACAAGATTTATTTGATGATGCCATTGCTAAGGTGATTCTTCCATCTTGTCAGGGGTTGTATTGGTGTCTTTTTTGTTATGCGATATAATTATCTGCAAAGTGTATTGATAATCAATGCTTCCATTTCTACCAGGGCTCTAAGGGGAAGACCAGCAAGAGAACGAAGAAACAAACTGCAGATGCACCACCTATTGGAGTCAAGTTTCGCTCTCGTAAGAGGGTATATGCAGCTTCCACACCTACTACAGGTCCGATGTCAAGCAGAAGCATTTCCCAGTCCAGTCCAAGTCTTGCACCAAGTGACATTCATGTGCCACCTCCATCACACTCTGCTATCAGTCAAGCTGTTGGACCTACTGATCAAGGCTAGTTCTACTGCCATGTTTCTCAATCTATGACCATTGATCAGATGAATGCACTCTTACTTCATGCTATTTTGTAGATGGTTTTGACTTCCTTGATGACAACAACACCATTGCTGATGAAGCTGATGTTGTTGCCCAACCTGTTGGTGACAACCAGATGACAAACGATGACAACATCCCCATGGCTGATGGAGCTGATGTCGTTGCCCAACCCGTTGGTGGCAATCAGATGACAAATGAAGGTGTTTATGTGTTCAATTATTTGCCATATGGTTCACACTTTGGTTGCTGTATGCTTTTTTTGGCACTTTCGTTGTTGTATGCTAATTGCATTTCCAATGACTATTTACAACCAGGAGGAGAGGAGGCATGGAACCGAGGAATTAATATGGGACATGGTCTCAACAGGCTGAACAAATCTCATCGGGCCAAGCTGCCCATTGTCATACTTAAAGGGCAAATCAGGCCCCTGGTACCTCTTATTGCTGCAAAGTATGCAACTGAAATCAACATCGCAGTCAGGAACCATATGCCTATTCTCAAGCACTGGAACAACTACAAGGATCGTTCTGAGATTGAGGAATTTTTGGGAATACTTCGTGTAAGTACATTCTCCAAGGCCCCTTGTGCAACCAACAGAAGGAGAACCACCCAAGTCTGCAGTTCAGGTTGTATCCAATGTGCTTGAGCGCAACAAGAAAAGTGTGTTCCTTCATAATGTGGGTATGCAGACTAAGCGGCCAAGGATGAGTGCACAACTGGAAGCAGAAAAGAGGGAGAATGCGGAGCTTCGGTTGATTGTCAGCAACCAGCGCGAACAAATGGAATGCTTGTCGAAGCAAGCGCAGGAAACTGAACAGACAAGGATAAGGGACAAAGAGGAGATGGACAAGAAGTATGCTGATTTGGAGGCCAAACTTGACCATGTTCTTGGTCAAAATGGACCACGCTGATACACATAATGGTATGTTACATATTGCTGAAATTCTTTTGATGTTGCATTTCAGAATTCATATATATGTGAGAATGTTGCTTTGGTTACGGTATCCAATGATTAGGAAATCATTACTTGCTCTTTTCATTACTTGAGCTTTGCATGTGGGTGGATGGTAGGTTGGTAATATTGTAGCTAGCCATAAAATAGATAATTGAAAGAATAATTATTTGCATGTTAGATTTGTCCTTTGTCTAACTGTGAGTTGCCAGATCATATTGTGCTTAGTGGTCAAGTATTTTTCTTGCAACCTGGTTGCATGTGTTGGTGTTCCAGTGCCTCAATTGGTTTCTGGTATACCATGGTGATAGCGGCTTAACTTGTTTCTGGTACTTGGTTTTTGGTGTTGCAGGTTCAGGTGTTCTATTTCTTTTGCTGCCTTTGCTTCTGGAATCAAACAGCAAGTTGTTTCTGGTGCTTTAGATTTTTTGGTGCTACAGGTCGTGTGGAGGGACCTGGTGCAAGGAGATTCTTGGTGCTCAATTTGCTGGTGTTTGTTGAACCAAAAGTGGTGGCTCGCATTTTGGGTTCTGGTAAAATGTTGAGATTTGTACCTGCACAAGCTGGTAGCTTGGTTCAGCTACACAAACTTCTGTATTATGCATAGATGAACTATTGTGCTGTTGAGCTTGCTTGCTAAGGACAAGCTGGTAGCTTGCTTGTTGTGGAACTTGTTTGATTCTGGAAGCATAGATGATTATTGTGATGTTGAGACTTTGTTATTGTGCTGTTGATGTATTATGATTTGTGGTGTGAGAAATTGGATTGAATTTGATGGGCTCAGATTTTAATATTTTTGTTCAGTGGGCTTGTTTATTGGGCTTTGTTATGATTGTGGGTCGGAAAAATGGCCTGGTTCTGAGATGGGCTGTAGTTAAAATAATTAATGGGCTGCAGTATCAAAAAAAATTGAATGGGCTGCTGCTGCGAAAAGTGGGACGCAACTAAAAAATAAATGGGCTGCAGTAAAAAGTTATTGGGCCTGTAAAAAATTGATGGGCTTAAAAAAATGGGCTTATAAAAATGACGTCAGTTGCCAAGTCATCAATGACGTCAGCTGCCACATCATCGTCCAAGTCAACCGCCACGTCATTGCACACGTGTCATTGACCACGTAACCTGCCATGTCGGCTGCCATGTGGCAATTATCTATGACGTTCAATTCTGTCACGAACGTTGGGCCTGGGCTGGACTGCACAGGCTCAAAAGCGTTCCATGACGATCAAAAATCATCATAGATTGTGTTGATCCGTGATGATTTCGAAGAAAACGTCGACAGATTTAATCTATGACGCTCAATAGATGACGGTGAGTAAAAACGTCATGGTCAAATTATAATGACGAAATTTCAGTGATCCATGATGAAAATGTATCGTCATAGAATAAATAGTTTCTTGTAGTGTGTCATCGTTTTCCATAATACATCTCACTTATTCTTTTGATTAAAATCATAGATTTGGGACCTTCCAATGTGAAAGAAAGGCATGAATATAGGAATCCTTAACCCCATAGTGGTTAGCATCCGAGCTATCAAAGACAACCCATCTGAAACCTGACTTACGTGAGGATTAACTAAAAAAGTGTTCCATGAAGTTTGAGAATTCTATGTGCATACCTTTACCATACAATTTGGAGTCTGTGTTCTATCTTTGAATTGTTTTGTTGTTATTTCATTTACCAATAGATAATTTGCATCTTTAGTTGTCCCTCATAGGTGTAGATTTACTAGGTCCTTGTTGCCATTAACCTTTACAAAAGCAGGGCCAGAGTTTGGATTCACTAAACAAGCGCAAACCTCTTGGTAGTTATGAACATGTCACTTATCTCAGTCCTTATTTGACAAATTATTTTTTGCCCATCAATGCAACTACCTTCAAACTGAACATTTCACATTATATTTGATGAAATGAACATGACTTTTGCACATTATTTTCCAAGCATAATACTAATTTTATGCTTTTTCCAAGGAGACTAATTTAAAAATTAGGAGTACATGTTAGTTGGCCCCTTTGACATTTATTCTACTCTAAATTATAATAATATTTCACATATAGATATCTACAGAGGGGCCTATCAATTTTCTATTTTTAGGGTTTAGGGTACAGAGTCATCCAGCCAATGCGAATATATTGTATAGTTTTTTTTAGATCAAAGGAATAAATATATTATATCAAACCTGAGTACATCACCATGTCACACACAGTACTCTCGAAAAGAATAAAGTTACATTTAAGAACAACCAGGTACTGCTCTTTGTCTTCATTATACTCGCGTGTCATGCAGCTAGCTCTAAAGCTCAATTCCAAACTTGTTTTAAGATTCATACAGGAGGCTGCACAGGCATATGCTTAGCAAGCAAGCTGAGAACAAGCTGAGAACGATGACCAACATCCCTGTATTCAGGAGTGAGCATAATCTTCTTCATCCCTCTTACGTCTTTTTTTCCCTCTTTCTACCATTGATAAAGAAGAGAGACTGATCTCAATTTACACAACCAAGACTAATCAAAATCATCTTGAGTGGCAAAATTATTCTCACAAGCCTTTCATTGTGGTTGAATCTAACCATGAAAAAAATAGAAGAGGGTCCTGAGATACTTATTCCACAGCGACAATGGATTCTTCTTGCCATCGCCGTTATGACCTAAGTCTCCATGTCGTCTGTTCAAGGGAGTTGCTGACGTTGTCTCCACCGCCACCACCTCTATTGGAGCCACCATAGAGAAAACAAATCCACCCAACATTCTCAGTGTCGCCGTAGAGAAGGATGAAGAACAAAATCTTTAAAACTAAAAAAATTAGCATGAAGAAGACCAACCCCTAACCCCAAAATCAGATCTTATGAGGAAAATGCACTATTAGAGAGACCATTAATCGCATTGGCTCATTCGCACCAACTCGAAGTTAAGCCGTTTTGAATGACTCATTCCGCTTCGAATGACTAGTCATTCGCACTAGCCGGAGATGAACCGCTTCGAATGACTCATTCGCATCGGCCCGAAAATGAGTCGTTCTGCACCGGCCCACAATGAGCCTCTTCAGGTTGTATTTTAAAATTTGTAACTTTTGAATACGACCTCAGATGGAGAAGAAATTTATACAAAATTTGTACATTTGACGAGATCTACAACTTTGTAGTTGAAATTTTTTGATTTGAAGTCATTTAGTTGCCCAAAACTGTCCCGTCATTGTCCCCCTCTTGTAACTTGAATTTTAGGATCTTTTTTGAAATTCATAACTTTTGAATACAGTCTCAGATAGAGATGAAATTTATACATTTGACAAGATCTACAACATTGTAGTTGAAAGTTTTTTGATTTGAAGTGATTTAGATGCTCAAAATTGTCCCATCCTTTTCCTGCTCTTATAACTTGATTTTCAGTTTGTATATTAAAATTTGTAACTTTTGAATATGATCTGGGATAGAGAGCAAATTTATACGAAATTTGTACATTTGACGAGATCTACAACTTTATAGTTAAAAGTTTTTTTATTTCAAGTCATGTAGATGCTCGAAACTGTCGTCCTTGTCCCGCTCTTGTAATTTGAATTTCAGGTTGTATTTTGAATTTTATAACTTTTGAATACGGCCTCAGATTGGGAGGAAATTTGTACAAAATTTGTACATTTGATGAGATCTACAATTTTGTAGTTGAAAGATTTTTGATTTGAAGTCATTTAGATGCTCAAAATTGTCCCGTCCTTGTTCCGGCTCTTCTAACTTGAATTTCATGTTGTATTTTGAATTTCATAACTTTTGAATACGGTCTTGGATGGATAGAAGTTTTATAGCAAATTTGTATGTTTCAACAATATCTGCAACTTTGTAGTTGAATGTGTTTTGATTTGAAGTCATTTAGATGCTCAAATAATAGAACTAAGCTTTAGACAACAAGGGTCAAAAGGAATATAACTCCCTCGTGCATACATGAATGACGTCTAGGTGAGACAATAAGGAAGGGTCCTGTAAGGCAAGAGGTCATGAGTTTAAAGGCTGGGCAACGCACACGCACGTATTTTGTGTGAAATATGCGTGACAAGTGAATGTGACTGGGGTGGCCTCCCGGATTACGAAAAAAAATTTTTTCTATTTTTATTTGTGAATTACTACTTTTATCATCCGCAATGGTGCGAGACCTATCAATTAGAATGACTTGTCAAACGAAGCCATAGACACTGCAAAGGCAACCATTCATGCATGAGATGAGGAAAAGCTGAGGAAGCCGATCTTGGTCTCATGTGTGCAGCGAGACTAAAAAACTTTGTAATTTCCTCCAATACACGCCAAGGTTAAATGCATGTTGGAAGGGGTCAGCATGTTGGTAGGGTGAACTATGCTGGAGATTGTTGGAAAAAAAAATAAAAGGAAAAAGAAAAAAAAGGAGGAGCAAGTTTTTTTAAACAGTAGATGCCGATTCTTGATTTACTCTTTGCACTGTTTTGTATTTTGTTACCTGATGACCATCTTGGATGGTGTGCAAACAAATTATAACTAAGTGTGCAACATTTTCCTAAATAGCAAAAACATAACAAAATTAGTTTAAATTTCACAATCTGCATAATATCACGGTTATGCTTTTTAATAAAAAGAACATATCAGTTATCATAAAATGTATAGGAAGATGCATTATGAGTTGTATGATATATATACTAGCTCATAATGATCTGGCCTGAGGACTAGTAAACAAGAAGCAGGGGGCTTCTGCATCTCCAGCTGCATATGCTATTGGTTTCCAATGCATGAGCGCCTGAAATCAATCCAGATTAAGAAAAATACAATATCTTATCGCTAATCGCGGTAGTTGGTTGGTAACTCTGATTCGTTGGACAGAACTGTATTAAAACACTTTGTGCTGTACAATTCTGTCCAAACGTCACATGACCAGTGAAAGCTATAATTTTTGTTTCCGGAAACACGATAGACTAACCACATAGGCACATATATATATTATACACGCATACCCCCTATGAACACCTTCGGAAGTTTGAACGGTTAGCAAGAGATATAGTCAGCCCGCCTTTTGAGCCTTTTGATGCTGGCTGCACGGGCCTTTCTCTAATGAGTTTGGACGGTTTATTCTCCGCCATGCATAATTTGATTCATGGCCACCCCATATATCCTTCATATGGAAATCCCACTGTTCATCTGCGGACTGTTCAGTGCAATGCACACTGGACCAAGTCCAAAACAGTAGCAATCATGCCAAGAACTTTTGGAGGAAGCTGAAGGAGATGACTGGCATTAAACTTCCACTCTTGTGTCCACGGACATGGACTGTAGACCTCATGGATGATTCAGTTTGTACAGAGGAAGCGCGTAGTATCATCCTGTGTGGCATGTGGTCTCTATGGAATAGCAGGAATGATATGCGGCATGCTAAAACCCTGATCGAGCCAAGGAAGGCGATACAATGGGCAGTTGATGCGTGCATGTTGCTACAGGGGGACAACAAGAAGAATGTGAGAAATGCAGCAAATAGGCCTGTGGAAAGATGGTCATGTCCCCCAGAAGGCTCTATCCAAATTAACACAGATGGTGCTTTCCTTGCCGACGAAGAAGTGGGTGCAGCAGGGGCAGTGATGCGTGATGCGGAGGGCTCCTTTCTGGCGGCATCAGCACGACGCTTGGACTCAGTTGCATCGGCTCTGTTAGCGGAAGCCGAAGCTCTGAGGGATGGAGTTTGGCTTGTTCCTCCGGAGTCGATTCATCGCGTTGTGGTCGAGACAGACTCCCAGGAGTTAGTGGCCCTGTGGCACTCCCGAAAAGAAAATAGACCGGAGATCGCCACTATTCTGCAAGAGATCGAGGATGTATCGGCTGGCTTTGTTGCTTTCACTATTAATCATGTACGTAGGTCAGCCAATGTAGCTGCTCATGTTTGCGCTAGGAACGCTTTAGTTTCTAGTTTAGCCTCTGTCTGGGTCGAGCAGCCCCCTAGCTTCCTGCAGCTGTGTCTGCTAAAGGATTGTAATGACGCTGATTAAGTAATGAAGAAGTTTTGTTCCCAAAAAAAAGTCCAAAACAGTAGCATGCATTCAGACTTTAGCACCGCTTTATCCGCTATGCATTTAATTTCTCACTATTCCAGATCAGCTCTAAAAAAATAATGGCTACTAAATCCATCCATACCGCTTAATTCGGGTTCACAAAAACACTAGTCAAACTACTGATTTTGCTACGATTTGGATGAGTTGAAATGTGGGTTCACTATATTATAAAAATCAATTTTTTTCCAAATGGCTTATCACAATCGGTTTTGTATTGAGATTGTAGTTGGCAACCTTTTTATTTGAGATTGTTTTGATATCCCAATATTATATATAAGATTAAGGACAGCCAATACAAAAATAATATCATTCCTATAACATCACAAAAAACTGTGTGGTTTGTTGGCAAGGATGGGGACGGTACTATTTTAATGGAGGTTTGTTGGTAATATGCTATATTATCACTGCCAACATTTTCCGAGCATGTGTGAAAACCAGCAGTGATGGGAGGTTTGGAACAAGTGGGTGATAATTATTGTGTGATAGTGTTGATTTAGAAGCAATGATAAGGAATTCATCCACTGGAGAGACCTATACAACTTTACAGCCGTGAGTCTGCAAAATGCCTAAGATGAAACCCTCTATTGTTTGACACCTATAAACTACAATTGCTCTGCTCCCGTAAAGAAAATTGCAAACTAAGTCAGTTATCTGATAGACTAGCTTACATTGGTATTCTACAGTGTCTAAACATATTTAATTCATTTCCCATCTAACAATCAATAATCATATATAAACATAGTAGCACGTCTAAGAGTATCTCCAGCATATGATCAGTCAAAGACTTGCCATTGGTATACATGGATTGGAGCGTAAAAAGTCAGTCTCCAACGGAATCGGCAACCAGCGCGCCAAATATAACGGCTTGCAAAAATCTGTCTCCGAGGACTCAAGGATGGCAACTATAATGGCCCGCACTGCATTCATACCGTCTGGTAAGTGGCCCCTTGTAAGTAAGAAAGTTGTGCTGGACTGCTGGAGTATGTGAGGAGACTAGCAGGAGCATATGGAGTGAGTGTGAGTAGTTTGGTAGAATTTGCACGAATATGGAGAGGGAATCTCCTAGAGTGAATATCAAATAGTGATGCCTCGAGTGAAATTTAACCAGAGATGCTCTAACATGCACCGTATATTTTTCACTTAGCACTTCAACACCAGAGGATGTTGCATAGTATGTGAATAGAGATCTGACAAGTCTCGGCTTGCATTGTTCACACAAGCTGATGTGCCTCATGCATGCTAGCATCCAAGATGCTGACATCTGATGACCTAGGTTTGGATCATATACTTCTTTATGCACTACGGGAGCGCCCTCAGTTGCCGAGTGCCTTATGCACTCGGTGAAGGGCCAAAAAAACTCGGCAAAGAGCACTCGGCAACACCCGACTCGGCAAATAGGACCTTTGCCGAGTGTCCTTTTTCGGGCACTCGGCGAAGAGTTTACCGTGTGGTTCAGGCGGCACTCGGCAAAGATTTTTTTAAAAAAATTTTAAAAAAGAAAAATCTAGCTGGAGCCGGCTGCCCGCGCCGCCGCAGAGGCCGCCGTAGCCCTGCAGCCGCCGGGGTCCCCTGCCCGCGCCATCGCGCCGCCGCCAGGACCGCCGCAGCCCTGCCACCGCAGCCACGCGCGGAGCAACCTGCAAGGGAGGAGAGGGAGGAGAGGCCGCCGTCCGGTCGGGGGCGACTCCTCGCGCCGCTGCCGGAGCCCGCCGCTGGAGCCCTGCCGCCGCCGAGGCCCCCTGCCCGCGCCGTCGCGCCGCCGGCAGGGCCGCCCGCCTGCCCGCGCCGTCGCGCTGCCGCCCGCCTGCGGGAGAGATGTGCGAGACAGAGACGAGAGAGGAGGGAATAAGAAAGAGAGGAGAGAGAGGGGGAGTGATCCGTGTGCTCAACTCTTGACTAATGGGAGGCCACGATTTAGAAGGCGTGGATCGCTGACGTGGCACTTGTGTTTTCTATGTGTGTTAGTAACGTAATTTTGAAGGGCTAAACAATTTCAAATGAAAACGTTGAAAACTACAAACTTTTACATATTTTCGAGATCTACAACTTTGATATAGAACTTTTTTACACATGTTGTTATTTGAATTTTTTTAATATTTGAAATTTGAAATCGGATAGGTTATAATGTATTTTTGAAGTACTAAACAATCTCAAATAAAAAAGTTTTCAACTACAAAGTTTTATATCCGTTGAGTTGTATAACTTTGGTATAGAACTTATTTAAATCCAAGGTCATTTGAATGTTTTAAAATTTATGATTTCAAATTTGATAACTTAGAATGATATTTTGAAATATTAAAAAGTCTCAAATATAAAAGTTGTAAACTACAAAGTTTTATATTTCACTGAGTTGTACAACTTTGATATAAAGCTTTTTTTTCATATGAGATCATATTAAAAAGTTTGTATTCAAAAAATACATTCACTGACACTCTCACATAGAATAACACATATACTTCTTGTGAGATATTTCGATTTTGTAAACATGGTTGTGACAAAATGTGTGAAATCTTCTCAATATTTTACCACATCTTCCATGTGTGACACCATCACATCATGCCAAATCTCATGATTTTTAGACTTTATTTGCTTTTTTAGAATTTAAATTACTCTAATCTTTGCCGAGTGTCAACAATTCTTTGCCGAGTGTCAAAAAATACACTCGGCAAACATCCATCTTCGCCGAGTGTATTTTGGTGACACTCAGCAAAGCGTTTATTTGCCGAGTGTCTTTTTTTACACTCGGCAAAGGGCTTGTTTGCCGAGTGTCCGAAAAAGCACTCGGCAAAAATTTGACACTCGGCATCTATAGGTTTTCCCGTAGTGATGGGTGTATGATTTGTATCGTCACGCTTACTTAGACCTTCCGGTCGTAGATGACAATGTAATTATATTAATCCAGTGATTTCTGCCAAGCCATGCCAATGGTGTCGGATGTCCATGTAAGTTAAGAAATCCTAATTACTAATTAATATAACACCCAACCTGTACGTAGTTATTCCCTGATGCGATCGAGCATGCTCCCTACCCTGTATCATAACCTGTCGTCCTCGTCGTGAGCTGGGTTGCTCATCAGGAAGCCCTTGGTTTCCGCAGACACTAAGATATTAACCGGCCTCAGAATAGAGACCAATCAGGAGCACCTCGTCGAGCCTTAGACTATGGCGTCTATAGAGAGTAGACTCCAGCACCAACTCAAGTCTCCGGGACAATGTGAAGGGTGCCTTCGCGACAGCTTCCTATGTCTTATTTTTTGTGTACATCTCTCCAAGGTTCTGATTACAAAAATGAAAAAAATTAGTTGAGGGAAATGAATAAGTAAGAACCTCTTCAGAATAGAGACAGTTAGTCCCATGTTCTCCCAACGACTCTGAAAATTGTTGAGAGGGTTTCATTTAAAAAAATGTTTAAGAGTAACCTTCACGTGTTTACAAAGGACTGGTCGTCTGATGACAACTAGGAGGCGGCGATACAATTACGTTGAAAGAGTAATAAAGGTAATATACATTGATTTATGTGAAAATACACAATAATAAAGGTGATTAATAGGGCCAGAAATTAAAAGTTAAGTGGCATACTAGGCATATAAAATTTAAATGGAGACAGCAGTTTTCACTCATTGTGATGGTCGATAACTTGCCCAAGCTTGAGATGTAGCGCCTACAGTTAAAATTTGATGGGCAAAAAAACAAACGAACCTGCGTCTGTCTTCCTTCCTTGGCCCTTCTTCCTTCCAGATTTAGGTCTCACTACACAGAGTACCCTTCAATCTTACAGCCTGACATGACAGATCACATCCAGCCGGCCAGTAAGACATGTCGTGCGAGGAATCTAAGCACGAGTTGGTTACCGCGCCCGTGTGTGCATATATAGATTCAAACAACCGTACATTGCAGAGAAATCTACACAAATTAATCTTTTTTAGGGCTTTGTGTGTATAGTGTAACAGATCTCTAAGAGCGAGAAGTTGGACATGGCGCAGGACACAGATGAAATGCACGACGGTACTGATTTCGAGACATGAAAAAAACATGTTTGACAAAATTTAATGAAAACTGTAAAATAATAATACCAAATAGAAATTATTATATCCATCATGAAATATATTTTAATGATGTATGATACCATAAGTATTGATACTCTTCTCTATAAGTTTTGGTTAAACTTAAACTTATGATAGTTTGAATTATGATAAAACTAAAAGTCCACTCTTTTTGTGAGGCATGGAGTACTTCGTATAACTTGGGAAGAGCCTCTCCCTGCACATAAGCCAAAGAGAGTGCAAACTTCCAAACATTTACTTTATAGAGAGTTCCATGTGTGCATATTCGCTAATCAATAATCATCAGTGAACTTAGTTGTGAGCCCGTGACGTCAGGTACACCTAACAAGAGCATCTCAAAATTTTTCTTGGGATGTCCTCATTGAGTGGATCGCAGTAGGCCTCCCCTATTGCATGGCCATCTACGTTCCTGCCACCAAAGCTTGGTTCCATGTAAATAAAAAGAAGTTGTAAACATGTGAAGAGACCAGCACAAATGTTGCGGTAGAATTTTATGGATTGGATAGTGAAACGGCCATACAGAATAAAATTTTCATTTAGCACAATGGTAGAGAAGGTAGCGTATTGATAATTTTATGTCTGGCACGTCCCGGCATGCATTCTTCCACACAAGCCAGCGCAATATTTGGACGTTTGGTAAATGACAAATGAATCAACACTTGGACATTTGGTAAGTGACAAATGAATCAATACTTGGGTGTACTTCTGGATGAGGACACAATTTGCATCAATACCGGCCTGGACGTTTGGTAAATGACAAATGAATCAATTGATGCCACCAAACAGCGCAAGTGGATGAGAATACAGAGAAAACAATAATAACACAGGCTTTTGCAAATTGTCTGGTGGCTGCATCATACGTATATAACTTGATGAGAGCCTCTCCCTATCGGCTATTCACCTCAGCCCATCAGATCTACTAGCACATCCTCACTCAGATCTCAACACTCCATATTTGGAGGTCGTTTAGGAATGAAGTATACCAAGCTTTACTCAGTTGCACAAAGCCCAAACTGGAAGCAGCTCCTTGCATGGTAAATTTAAAAGGTCACATATGGACAGCGTTAGAGAATTTCTACAAGATAAAAGGTACCATTCATTTATCTAAGTTATACTGTTGTGTTTTCCTTCCATCTGTTGCTGCAATTAGAATTGGACCTCAAAATATTTAAAATTTATTTTCCCTGTCCACTACATAAATACTAGTATTATGCTTCCAAAGCTTAATAGCATATGTGCACACTTCACAGAGTTAGGGCATAACACAGTTCGTTACATTGAGACCATGGGAACACGGTTGGGGGAGTTTTTAGTGTGTGGTAAGCAACTAATAAGAAGGAGCATACCATACCGACTGTGTCAGAACTGCTAGGGGAAAAAAGTCTAAACCGGAAAAGAGTGTAGGCCCCGGTGGGCCGACGATAGCACACGCCACAGGACTGAAAATTTTCTGAGTCGGAGAATTGAACATGTATTAGATCAAAGTTTGTGACAGGAAAAAAATATAATGTGTTGGCATCTCACGAATGGGATGACCGAAAATCACAGTGAACACTATGAAAAATTTATGCTGGTATGTAAACCGGAAATAATATACAAGTACCGGAAACATGCTAAACCATTACAGGTTCTGTGGCATCACAAATGACTACTACATGAGATCATTCTCTTCTTTTGAACAATATACATGACATCATTCTTTTTGATAATATTGGAAAGCGGTCACGCATTCTAAGTCTGCTAGCTCCTTGTGCACTCCGTAATACGCGAATATGAACTTATTCAATTGGGCAGCAGTAGCGTTAGGTATAGCACCAGAATGCAGCTGCTGAAACCACTGCCAACATAATGGGTGGCCGGACACACCATTGGTGAGCAGCAAGGTTTTGGGATTCAAAATGCCAGAAATTTCGGAGGCCACCGAAATGGGCGAATTTCGGAAATTCGGGAAAATTCAGACCGGGATCCGATTGATTTTTGACAAAATTTAACTGGAATTTGACAAAAATTTGGCATGTATCAGATTAATTTTATCCCTTTGACTCACAAAGATTACTTCCATATCCAGCAAGCCAAATGAAACATAAAACAAAGAAGTAGTTGCACAAATCAACGAATGAAGAAAGAAGAATCAAACAAAAGGTTGGTGGTCGATCTAGTACCACAACAGCAGGTATACTCTGGTTTTACCCTCACATGCTAGCGCTGACTGAGATGAGATGGTGGTGTCGGAAGTCAGGAACCAGAGGAGAGGAGTGGTTGAGGGAGGGCGACGCCGGACAGGGAGATCGCACCTCCGCCATGCGTGGCATCGATGCGGCGGCGCCGCCGGGACGAAATGACGAGAGAGAAAAAAATTCTAGGGTTGTGAAGAGTGGGCTTCATAGTTCTATACATAGAGCATGTATTTGTGGGCTAGTTTGTTTCATGGGCCGGCTGAAGAATTCGAATGGGCCGAATTTTTTTGGCCAGGTTGTTGTTGTCTCGGGCTGGGCCGAAATGGGCGAAATTCGGTGGAATTCGGACAATTCGGCCCGAATCCCAAAACCTTGGTGAGCAGTACCTACAAAGGTGACCAAAAAGAACAAAAATATTTTTAGATTCATATAGTTGGATATACATATTTGAACAATGTTATTATAGTTTTATCAAAATGCCCAAAGTTTACACTCAAGATTAATTATGAATTAAATTTCTGAGATAATTGAATATATGTGAAATGATGAAATATGAATTCAGCGCAAACCAACTAGTGTCAATTTTATATGATAAAGATTTCTACTGCATATGAATGCATATGAGCATGCAGCTACACAACCAATATCAATTCTATACTATAAAGAGCAAAAGATTTGACGGTCATACAAATCTTACTTTTACATCTCCAACACCAACAGATTTTATGATGGTCGAACGCTCTAGATTAATCTAAAGAGTCTTTTTGAAACACGTGCCTGCGGCACGTGCCCTTGTGCTAGTTTCTAATAAACAATCATATATTTAGTCCAGACAAATGCCCACAGGCATACCCCGCCTCAGCTACAAATAGCTTGAAGCTAGCTTAGCTGACTACCGCTATCAGTGTTGCTGCAAGTCCGTAATTGCATTCAACTGAAGATATGGAACTGAATTTTCAGTTTCCAGTCGAAAGAACAAGTCATTATACAACAAATTAAAGAACACCAACTGAACAGAATTTAAAATCCAATAACCAAGTGAACTAACAAATGCTACCTGGAGTTGACTTGGCACGGGGGCTGCTTGTCATCGTCTCCACAGCGTTCCACAACAAAAACAACTGGTTCTCGGTCATCACCTTCTCTGACATGTTTGCCACCCGTAGTAACTCCATGTCTCAGCCGGTGCAGAGTTAAGTAGGGCAGCAGGAAACCACCAGCAGATAGATGGCAAGGAAGCACAGTGCCGCAACAGGCAAAATGGACAAATAAAAATCAATATGCCAAAACACGCACACATTAATTATTATAGCTCCAGTAAGAAATCAAAGAAATTCACACATTTTTTGTCCAAATAAAATTAATGGCATAGAGACAATAACTCAGAATCATTATTACTGGGATCATGAGAATCAGATAGCTAGAAAACCAGTATTAACAAATGAAAAAGGAAAATTTAAAAATTCAGAAACTTGTGCTAGTTGCATCTGCTAACTGCATCAGTGAATGGAACAACACTAGGATATGCAGGAGAGACAGTTTACCAAGTTCTCGATGTAAACCTCACGTTATTTCCACTACAGCTATAAAACAATATGGACAGAAGTTCAAATGGGCAAGGAGTAAAAAAAATATATAAGAACCCATTTTGTTCCTACTAGGAAGATCTTTACTCAGTACGCGGTAGCGCATGCTTGATGTCTTACTGTAAAATGTCAACTCAAAATATCATGAGAAAATTCCCTCATTGCCACAAAAATTTAGGCCTCTTCCCTCAGTGCCACAAAAATTTCCAAACTTCCCTCACTGCCATAACAATTCTACCCTATACCCTGTATGCCATTCCGTCACCTATTCCATCCAAGTGCTGTTAAATGAGGTGTGAAAAGACGAATTTGCCCCTGGCCCCACATGTAAGTGCCTTTCCTCTTCTTTCTTCCTTCTCTTCTCATTTCTACTTCCTCCATTCTTCTCCATTGATGAATAACACACGGCTCCAATCCTCCAACGCCGGCCGGCTCCTACTGCGTCCCCACCCCCGCGTGGCGGCTCCACTGCCCGAGCTCCTCTGCCGCCGTAGTGGCACCCGGCCGAGATCCCCGCGCCGCTCGCCTGGCCTCGCCACGCGGAGAGAGCGAGCACCGCCGCCGATGCTGCCACAGGCCGCGTAGGCGGGCGCCTCCGCCGGGGCCTCGCCGCGCGGAGAAGGCGAGCTCAGCCGCCGGGACCCAGGAGCGCCGCCGCCGGCCTGAGCTCCTCGCCTCACCCGCCGGCGCGCTCCTTGCCTCATCTCCCCCAGTTGGCCGCCCCTGCTCCGACTGCCGAGGACGAGGAGGGTCGCAGGAAGGATGGCCGCCGAGGAGGACGACCGGCGTGGGGAGGATGGAGCAGCGCCGGCGGCGGAGAAGATAGAGAGAGAACGAGTGGGTGGCCGGGTGGGGGAGGATGGCCTGTGCGTTGCTGGCACCGGCGGGGGTCCTCGCCCCAGCTCTCGCGCCGCCGCCGGCGGGGACCACGCCCCGGCACTCGCGCCGTCGGCGTAGGATCTCTACCCGGCCCGCGCGCCGTCGCTGGTGAGGGTGAGCTCGCTGCTCGCCCCGGCCCTCGCGGACAGGGGAGACCGATGGAGAGGACCAGAGACAAAAAAAGAAGAAGAGAAAAGAAGAAGAAGAGAAGAGCACTGACCTGTGGGCCCAGGGGTACATAGGTCTTTTCACATCTCATTTAACAGCACTTGGATGGAAAAAGTGACGGAATGGCATAGAAGGTATAAGGTAGAACTTTTATGGCACTGAGGGAAGTTTGGAAATTTCTGTGGCACTGAGGGAAGAGGCCTAAATTTTTGTGGCACTGAGGGAATTTTCTCAAATATCATAGTATTTTTTAAACACTTGAAATATCATAGTTAAGAAGGAAGATAAAAATACATATATTTGCAGGCTTTGTGCTTCATTTCATGCTTTATAGTTAGAGAAAAAATTGATTTCTAGAATGAGGGAGAATCAAAATGATTTTTACTTTGTAGTCTTTTTGATTTACTAGAAAAAACTCTAATTAACAATCAACTAACAAAAATCCTTTGTAAAAGGAGATGCACAATTAGTTGATTAACTCAAGAGTAAAATACACACATGCAGTATCTAAACTTG
The DNA here is from genome assembly GCA_015476505.1 of Urochloa ruziziensis. Classification (NCBI taxonomy): domain Eukaryota; kingdom Viridiplantae; phylum Streptophyta; class Magnoliopsida; order Poales; family Poaceae; genus Urochloa; species Urochloa ruziziensis. The sequence goes on along the minus strand of CM027120.1, from coordinate 12,120,686 downwards.
TAATGTAAAACACCGACAATGTCATCTAAGTTCCCAACTAAATTCTTGAAATCCATTTTCAGGTCCCTAACCTTGTCTTTTTATGTCATTTGGGTCCCCAAACTGTCAAAATATATTTTTCCATACCTAAACTTGTCCCTCCCCAATCAAGCATCGGACAAAACATGCGTGCTTGCCGCTAGAAGTGCTTGTAAAGGTGATGTGTAAGGAGAATCACAACCATTAGCATTAGGTGACAAATATAGAGATTTGAAGATGTATTTTAAGAGTTTATGGACTCGAATGACACACTCCGAGACAAGTTTGGGACCTGATGACATCTCAGGACAAGTTTGAGGACCGCCCACATATTTTACTCTTAACTAAACAATCAGATCAAAAAACTCATGTGCTACATCGCATGTTGAAGATAGCGAAGTAGGACTGCTTGGATATTAACAGGTGACTGATATGAATTTATTCTCAAAAAAAAAGGTGACTGGTATGAATTGCTCCATTTGGAATGATAGAAAATTTAACCAGATTTTTATAGAGAAGTGTATCATCAACATCTACCACATCAAAGACATGAATTATTAAAATATATTTGAGATGCTTGCATATAGACCAAGTTGCAAAGGGGAAATGATAACTCTTGTCCTCAGTGAATAGCTACGTCTGATCGATTAACTTGTCGATGGATTTAAAACCGTACAACATTGTTTACTTGGGTATTGTAAAATTTGAAACCATGCCATAGAGAATATATCATTACAGCTCGAGCGGTAAGAAATTATGCCAACAGCCTTGTCACAGCTAGAACGAGTTAGTATTCATTTGTTTACTACCCAAAACAAAGCTGATTATTCATTTACATTACAGCAGCAGGCATCAGCAGTGTTGCGGTTGCTTCATGCAACTAGGTACCTAGATAACATTATTAGAAGCGCTTATAGCCATGAAAACAATCTTCAGGATTGTAACTGTTATAGTTTGTATTTTATTTATTTGCACCTCATCTTGTGAAGATATTTATATCGATGATCATGCCCAAATATCCCTATCTAAGCATTTCCAAATGTAATATGACTACTTTTGTCTTGTTTTATCTGTGGGACTACACAGAACTCATAAACAATATAAATGCATGAATAATGATACAGAAGTAATAATGACTCGTGAAATGATAATATATGCAATGTAACACCCCAAATTTTTCCTAAATCCTAGAGGCTACCAAAACATTAAAAACACAAAATCTATAATTTAATAAAACTTTTGACAGAGCCTCCCTTGTAATTAGGGTGTTTTGAACAAGCATTCATATAGCAAAATATATAAGCAAGATAAACAAGCATCACAGCCCACACCAAATACCAAACAAATTAACCCATCCAACCAAGATACCAACTCAAGCACGATACAACCAACTTTAACTAGTCATAGTTTAACGAATAAATGAACTGAACTAAGTATGTGTAAAACTAATTATGTATGTCTTGATGGAATGTGCTACTCCCACTTCCCATGCATGTCATAGTCATTTGGAACCTAAAACCAATAAACACAAGAGTGAGTAAAAACACTCATCAAGTACAATTAGAACAATAAGAACACATCGAAACCATGATCCATCAATGACGATCTAATCAACACCATGAAATAGTAGTTTCGGTCTAAAATGGATGGTACCAGAATAACTCATTTGCATTTACCGGTAAAGCCAAGTAAGTGGGGCCAACACTTACTCACAGAACGTGAATAAAAGAACTAGACTGCACTCTGGATCCACCTTTACTTGAATTGAATTAAATGTAAAAGAATTACTTAAAACTTGAATCACATAACCGGAACTTGAATATGGTGAAAGTGAATATGGAACAACACAAAGAGAAGATCACGAAAATAATTATCAGGCACAAACATCATCACACAAGTTCGTCATCCACTTGCCTTAAACCTCACGAGATCCCGACGTAACGCCCTCGGTTCTAGAATTTCCCAAGCCTAAGTACGAAAACATTACATAAAACCAGTCCACAATCTTATAGAGAATACTCAAACAAATCCTCACTAAATTCCTAGATCATCAACTCTCGCCTTTTTCTGAAAATTCGACTAAATTAGTAAACCACTCACTGTTTTGATCACAACTTCTGATTTTCTTAACCAAATGTGGCAAGTAAATATATCTTCGACATCTACACAAAAATTCCAACAACTTTTCTTATTGGCACCAAGGTACTGTAATCAGAAAAGTTGTTGGAATGTTGGGATATAATCATTGCTAATCAGAAAAATCACTGCTCGTATATAAAATAATAATTTTGGTCAACTTTCTAGTTGTTTTCTTCTTCTGATTAGTATGTTATATACAACGAAATCCACTCATGTGAGCTAACCATGGAAGATGTGATGACGAGAGCCAAAACATATATGGGTGTGTTTGGTTGCTTGCATGAGCTCGGCTCGCACCGGTGAATCTGTATAAACTCGCAGAGAAGAGTGTTTGGTTGCCTGCATGAGCAGATGCAACCTGCATGAGCGGATGCAAAATACGCGCTCATCTTGGCTCGGTGGATACGCCCAAATTGGTCATATCCGCTCATGCAGGCTCGGTGGATACGCCCAAATTGGCCGTATCCGCTCATGCAGGCTCGGTGGATGTATTGCATCTGCTTCGGGTCCACTTGTCAGTATCACATGCAGGGTCGCTTGCATCCGCCCATGCAATCAACCAAACTCTTCTCAGGATTCACTGCATCCGTTCGTGCAACCAACCAAACATCATTCTTTTCACAGTCACTGCATCCGCTCAACCTGCTTCCACTCATCCGGGACATACGATGCAGCTCTACAAAACTCCATGCAAGCAACCAAACACACCCTATATGTTCCAGTTCAGCAAAGATCCAGAATGCACACCAGATTTATTACACACAAGTACAACAATAATAATACAAGAATACAAACTCATAGTCTCACCAAATGTGCAGCCAGTAGCAAAAGGAAATCAGATGTGTAGATACATACACTTTATGCAAAGAGATTTGCTTTCCAAAGCAACGTAAAGAGCTTGTTGGTGCGCTGATATTGCTGCGGATGACGGGACGTAGGATTCTGGTGTGCTGGGTCCAGCGTTCCGTCATCCTCTGGGACCAGCCTCACTTGCTCCCCTGCGAACCCTGACCACCCTGAGGGTGCTGTTGTTTGCTCTTCTGTGGACCCTGGCTACCCTGAGGGTGGTTTTGGTTGCTCCCCTGCGGATCCTGACCATCCTTAACACCCTGAGGATGGTTTTGGTTGCTCCCGTGACCACTCGAGTGGCCACCACCATGAGGGTGCTTCTGGTTGCTCTTTTTGTCCTCCTTGCCCTCACCGCTTCCATCTTCTCCGGAACCCATGCTCTTTTCTTCCTGTTACATTTAGCAAAAGCCACAAAATTTTAGGAACCAGCAGGATTAGTACCCACAACCCAGTACGGAGCATTGCTGAAAAAATAATTTAATTTGTCATCGTCGCTCGTCTCCTGATGGTAAAGAATACAAAGAGAATACGGTAATTTTGCAACTATATTAGATAAGCTAAAGGTTCTAGATTATGGTGAATCTTAACTGTTGCTATAACTATATATGTGATATGCAGTCTATTAATTTATTTCTATGCAAAGGAATATCCTTTTGTTCAATTCTATGACTTCTTTTTGTGTGTGAAATGACGATATTCATATCTGTGCATACTAATTAAATAAAGAATATAATTCCAATTGCAAAAGGCAAATAATACTAAACTCCTCTTGCTGGAACAATCAAATAGATCCACCAAGTTATACATGTTCACTAGTAAGGAATCTCATGTACCGTGTCACCTTGATGATAAATTTTAGAATGCTTCAGAATAATGACAGCTGACCATTTCGAGAAATCAGACGGTGGAAACAAAGGGAGTTTTAGAGGTATCTAATAAACCTACTACCAAATTTGTGGGACTAAGTTACAAAAATAGTGGAACCAAACATCAATCTAATTTATTTTTTCTAATTCCAAAAGGTATTTTCATTGAAGTTGTGGATTACTAATGATAAAATGTAGAAATAGAACATATGCAACAGAAAACAGATATTGAAAAGAATGATTAGCATGTTGTATATGAAATCTATTCATGTGACACTAAACTCTTTTTCTTGTTAGAGAAATCCAATTGATCCACCAATTCATATAAATATATGATCTTTTCATATATAGTACAAAAATTTCATGCACGGTCATCCCTGACATATTTTCGTTGAAGTCATGTTGTTGTCTGAATCTGGTTCAAGGCTAATTTTGCTTCCATTCTAGACTTTGTTGTTGTTTACTCATGGTGGAAACATTTAACACTGTCCCGAATTATTATGCGGAATAATATGCACTAATGATAAAATATAAAAAAGTAACATATGCAGACCATCATTGAAAAGAACGATTACCATGTTGTATATGAAATATATTTATGTGTGACTATTTCAGTTTTCAATATCAATATAACAAAAAAGGTAAAAAAGTTGGATATTATTCAAATCATCAAAATAGTTTTCTTTTAGTTTCTTCGCACAGGATATATATATTTTTTAAAACTATTTTTATAGTTGGTTCGTGGCTTGAATTGATTGTGAAAAACAATTTAACAGTCATGTCATGACCAAATCTAGTTGGTTTGAATTTTTGTCCCTGTATCAGATTTAAATTACTTATTAAACTAATTTCACTGATGGAGGCTAAATTTGTAAGATAAATCTATTAAGCCTAATTAGTCCATTATTTAACAGCGGTGATGCTACAGTAAACATGTGCAAATTATAGATTAATTAGGCTCAAAAAATTTGTCTCGTGAATTCGTCTCGGTATATGCAATTAGTTTTAAAATTATTTCATAATTAGTCATCTTAATTAGTGTACAGTATCCAAACAACCCCCAACTGTACGTAATGGGTACTCGGCTCGTTTACGTACTACTGATTCTTATTCCATGTGCTTTAAACAATTTTCTTAAAAAGTATTGCGACATAAGTTAACCTCACCTTGAACTGAAATGAATAAACCTTAAAAAGTATCTTCTTTTTTCTTGTTTCCGTTTGTAGTTCTGTGTTAAGCGGAAGTATAATTTGCTTGTGCTGTCAAACCCTTTGATCCAAGTGACGCTTGGGTGAAAAGTAGGGGATTCTTTCTAACTTACGCCATGTTTGGTATGGCTTCAAAACATCACAAATTTCAGCAATTCTCCAAAAATCGAGCTGAAGCATGCTCCACCTAGAGTTGGATTTGTCCATTTGTGGTGTTTGGCTATAAAAGTGGCCCTAGTTCCAAAGATTCAGAATTTTTAGGGTGAATATGATCATTATTGCCCTTCGCTCGTAGTCCCACCTGTCATTTTCTCTTCCATATCTTCCCCCTCAGGAGGCCGGCTCCATGCAGCGCATGGGATGAGGTCCTTCGCTGTTGCTGGCAGCGGCATGCACGCGAGATACGGGTGCGATGCCATGGTACAGGACACGGGGAAGCAGGTCCCCGGTGACGCGTGAGTCGGGGGACCCGTCGGAGCAGTACGGCGGCGAGCATGTCGACTTCAACCTGATGTATTCGGTGATTCAGTGCAGGAAGCTAAGAACGAGCACTTACATCACAGAATCGCCAGGTAACACAGCAGAAACAGACGCTGCTTCCAGTCTTACGGCAAAAACTGAGTTCTAGCAGGTTAAATCGATGAGCACCTATGTTGCACCGATACGGGATACGGATACGCCGATACGAAAACGACGATACGGCGATACCTCATTTTTATAAAATTAAGGATAGCCGATACGGCAAATATATATTAATATATAAAAATATAATATCTGTTTTATAAGAAAAAAGAGGTAGAAGTTAAATTATTGTTGCTAGGCAACGTGCTAGTCTAAGGGATGATCATAATAGAGGTACAATGACCATCCACAACCAATTAGTCATCAAGTTGCCAAGATAAATCCTAGCTACATTCACGTATTGATATCCTAGCCTATTGCTAAGGTATCGAAGAAGTATCGGAAAGTATCGGTATCGGATACGGGTACGGCACTTCGATGAAGTATCGTTGCAACATAGATGAGCACAAGGGCCGCATAGCCAGCGCTGGCAGTCCATGACTTAATGAGCTCCCGCAAGCATTCCCCCTCCCATTTGCAATTCCAGTTCCACGAACAATGCCGTGTACGATAGGAGAGAAAGAAAATCAACCAGTCAGAAATCAAGCTGGACCAGGTGAGCTGTATTTTGAATCTCTCCTGTTCGTGAAAACAAAGTGAGCTTCTGTTGGCTGCGTGTTGGGTCTTATCGCCGTAGCGCAGGAGGCAGCTTGGGGCCGCGGTGGTTCGAGATGCGGTAGCGTGGCGCTACTGACAGTGCCGGTGGGGTGGGACAGTGGATGGAGCTGGCGGCCGCGGCATCACTGGGAATCAATAGAGGACAGCAGCAGGGACGAGTCGTGATTGTTGTGGTGGGGAGGGGGGGTAATTTACCTAGAACTCCACATCTACGTCTATATTTGAAGTTTTTGTTGTTAAAAAAGAGGTGCTCCAAAGATCAAATTCCAGCCCCAAAAGATGCGGAAGCGTGGCGCTGTGTGGGACTCTGCTATCACTGTCGCCCAATATGATGGGCGCGTGTCCAAGCCATTCACCAGGAAGATCAAGGAGACAAGGCTGCACGCTGCCAAGGGGCTCCATACAGACAACATGCATGGTGATGCTCTCTAGCTTGCACACACTAAGGCACTCCCCTCCCTTGCCTCGGCACTGCACCGGAGTTCATGTAAAACTCCGCTTCAAAATTTGCTAACATGGAACTAGCGCACATATGTGTAGCACCTCTCTTGCATTTTTGTCCCCACTTCGTGTAAAAGCGTTAACATGGAGGTGCTATGTTTTATACACAGTCTTATAAACTGATCCGAAGCTACCTAGACTACCAAGGTGACACATGGGCCGCAATAGGCCGAAGATAGAACACTAATCGGCTGGGGTATTATATTCTCCCCTCATCGAGGGCTGACACCCTTGGAAGTTTACTGCTTACACGTCGTACAAATATCCAATATCCCTCCTTGATGCCATGGCCATACCATGTCCCTTGCATGAGCCAACATGCATACGCTTGTGCAACGATCTTTGAATACCATATATAACACACAACTCCTAAATCTTCTTACAACCCACCCCCTTAGTCCATGATCATTTGCCCGTGTGGATGAGTAGGACCGATGAGGGCACTGGGTTCTTTGAGGGAGGTGTATGTGACATCCGACCCGTTTGATTTGCCCCAGTAGTGGCCCATTGCACGTTTGAACCGGCCCTTCAAATCTAGAGTTGGTATTAGCTCCAACCTATGTGTCAATGACACAAACCAAGTAAAACCATCAAAACTGAACCATCCACCAGTTCCATCCATCATGCCCATAACCTATGTTCTATTTTTGCCTTCATGATATGCAATTTCCATGATTTTGTTCATCAATAATCTTTCAATTATTCATTTATTTTCAATTCAAGTACCGACAGATCCGGATCTGCAATTTGGTTTTTTTATTTAGTTTCTGTGAGTAAGTGTTAGCCCCACTTGCTCGGCTTTACTGGTAAATGCTAAGAATGTTCTAGATTGCGTCTGTTTTAGACGAAAACTACTATTTCATGGTTATTGGGTCATTTGCTACTTTTTGAACTAATTTGTGTTCCTTTCGATTATAATTGTACTTGTTGAGTATTTTTACTCACCCTTATGTTCATTTGGTTTTTAGATACCAAATGATTGCGGCGTTCACAGCAATTGAGCATAGCATACATACTTCCACGACACTCGTATTCAGTTTTACACATGCTTAGTTGATTCCATTCATTCTTTGAACTGTAACTAGTTAAGTTTGGTTGTCGTACCTTATGTCGTGTTTGAATTGACATCGTGGTTGGACGGGTTATTTTCTTTTATCTTTGGGCTCGGCTGAGATGCTTAATTAACTGTCACACGCTATATGCCTGTTCTGCTAAATAATTGTTTGTCCAGAATTATTTATAAGAGAACGGTATGAAAATTTTGGTTAAATTCTAGACTTGTGTTTTTTGTATTTTTGGTAGCCTCCAGGTTTTGGAAAAAATCTAGCGTGTTGCAGTTCAGCAGGCCACACAGGTTTGTAGTGTCCTGCCAAGTCATGCCCTACTGCTGCTTCTGATTCTTCGTTTGCAAAAGTCATGCCCTACTGCTGCTGCTTCTGCTAATCTACTTCTTCATCTTCGTTTGAACCAAAGTAACGAGAAGGGGAAACCATGAGAAAGGAACTGCTTGGATTAACGGATAATGATCGGAGAATTGCATGCTTCGTAGTTTGCAAGGAACAAAGGGGACAAAGCTTGATATCTCATGGGCTCTGCTAGGCAAGAGTAGCATATCCAGTAAGCAGTGGAGGAATAGTTACCGAGAACTGGAGTTGAAGCACGCGAGGCCTCCACCGGCTGGTTCGCTTCCTTCCTCACCGACGGGCTTCCCTCCGCCCGGGGCAGGGATATTTGTAGCGGAGAAATCTGTGCCCTATCTGCAATTCCGCAAGGTGACGTCTCCGACGGCCAACCATGAACCAGCCACCTCTTGTAGTGAACCGGAGACTTGGAGTCGACAGCCGAGCCAGGGTTTCCTTGCGAAATTAGGGTTTTAGAACCGGTCGTGGCGACTGGCTGGTGGGGCGGCAGTTTTCGTCCAGGTCGTTTTCGGGGCAGAAGAGAGGGAGAAAGAAATTGGAAGAAAGGAACAAACTTTTGGATCCTCCGCATCTGCCTTGCCGTGGAACCGGATCGATCGGAGATCCTCCGCCTCGCGTCCAGTACGTTTCGCTTCGTGTTCGCGCCCTCGTCCATTTTTTTCCCTACCTCGCTCGTCCTGCCAAATCATGCCCTAGCTAGCCCTACTGCCGTTTAGTTTGCCACATTACAGAATTCCTCTCCTACCTTTTCCTGCCGTCGATGGATCCCGTGGTAATCGTAGCAGAAGATGTTGCGGGGCGGCGAAGCCAGCGTATTACAAATTCTTGATGGATTTAGAACCATGATTGGCTCGGCTACTTCAAATTTGGACCCCTGGCCTTCTCCTTTCTGTGTCCAGGTTTGTATTTTCTTTAGAGAATAGTAGTATGGTAGAGATATATGAACAAGGCTTCCATGCAAGCGCAGGTAGAGTAGGATGGATATCGACATGTCAATCGATGGCACCAGGAATTTCTATCGTCTTTAAAAAAAAGGTTTAGCAATTTCTGAGAAATACCCCACAATTCGATACTGATGACTACTGTCAGTAGATCTCACAGAGGTTTACAACAAATTTAATGGCCTGGGTCATACCCTAGGAGTTTAGCTGTACCAAGGATTCAAGATGCCCTTATTTTTCCCGAAAGAAAAAAGGGAATCAAAATGCCCCGTGGTTATGTTAAGCATATAATTAATTAAGCTTGGACCTTATATCATGCATATACCATTGTGCTACTTTATGCACTTGCAATCATTATTATCATATAGGCAACATTATTTCTTTGGCAATAATTATCTTACTATTACTAGATGGAGGCTCTTTTAGAAGCCTCTACGTGAAGCCACCTAGGATCTTAGGTGGACGTCGAAAGAAGAGAAAAAACAAATAAACCTCCACGTGAAACCACCTAGGATCCTAGGTGGATAGTCCAATTAAAATGAGAGTAGAATTACCCACCTATGCCATTATGAAAATTAGATTAAAATAACCCCTTATATCCGTATTCTAATTACTCAAAACTGCCATTATAAAAAAAATAGTCTAACATCCATCCTAGTTCAAATCTTTCCAAAAATGAAGTCTAAAATACTTTACGGCTCCAATTAAATCAGATACGAGCAGGCTATTACCCTGTGTCGTTCGGTGGTCTAGGAGAAAATCATTTTTCTTTTTTTTAACTGCGAGTTATGTGGAGAAGTAAAGTATCATATTATTATTATACTTACATCTTCCGAGTATTGATACAGTAAATAGGTCTCACGCCAAAATTTTGGTCTCTAAATACACAATATTATATTGATTCCTCAACAATAATATAAGAGTACTATCAAAGTCAAGTCTCCAATCTCTTTGTTTTGATTTTAAAGTGGTGAACTGACTGCAGCTCAGCTGTAAGGTCCCTTGTGATGGATGCTACCCATCAGGGTTATGAGTCCTCTACTCAGCATTGGTACACACATTTTTTAAAAATTTTATTATAGAATTTAATCAGCACTACTCTTTCAGTGGTAGCCTATGTACCAGTCCACAGTGAGGTGCCAGTGGTGAATTTATCAATCTCGGGAATTTATTGGCTCAGTCTTTTGGAGGTGCACATAGAGGTACAGTTGCGTGCATGTGTTCGTCAGAGCAAGAGAGCGTCTGCGTCTATACCGTGTCATTCGCCAAAAAGAAATAATTGTAACGAACAATGTAAAATAAAAATATATTCATAGTGAAACCAACAATCATAATATGTAATTTTCTATACAGTGATTATATTACTTAGCATTTTTTGAATGAAAACAAATTTAATTTTACTTAGCAATCGTTTGACATGTTATGCAGTACAACCCCCAAAGTGTATTGATCTCGCACCCAAATCATAACAACCACTCATCAATAATATGTTATATATTATGGGAAAATGTGTGATCGTCCTTATGATGACATAAGTGTTAGGAAGTTCACAAAGAATAGCAAATTTGATTGATTCTTTACCGTGATAAAATTAACATAACTTTTAATATCTATGTCACCTAAAAGTGTTAGCCCGTGCGAGAGCACGGGTTGATTGGCTAGTTGTAATAATTTGTGCGGAACACTGACTTCTAGCATCTTGGTCAACATCTTCTCGTTACATGACATTTTGTATATTCATGTAGGCGATAGATACATATTATCGGCTTTCAAAGGCATTATCACAATTCGATGTTGAGATAAGTTTGATAATCACTTCTTTCGGATACCGCCATCATAATCTTTGGAGATACCGGCTACGACCTTTATGTCGGCCTAGTGCTCCGCTGCTACTATCTTGGTGATCATAACCATGAGCAGGACGGACGATAGATGGCAATGCGCCGATGCCGAGCATGACCAATCAGCCGAGGTGGAGTGTATTGCGCTGGCTCAGCCATATCATCGATTATCCCGATGTTGAAACATAAGTCCAACAAACCGATCATACTATGAATCTAGCCGACCATCAATTCAAACAATCTGACAAATTATTTGTTTCCTTTTTTGTATATTTTATCCAGGGAGCTGATGAAAATCCTCAACGAGAAGTGTGCAGGTCCCACCAAAACATATAGCTGCAATTGGCTTTGTTAGGGCCTTGACGACAGCCATAAGCCATCGGGATCTCCCCTGATGTCACCACTCAGTCGGATCGCACCTTACCCTTCCAGCTGATTAATCTAATCGCGATGAACCTTGATTTCAATGAAGCTTGGAACAGACCAGGAATAAGTCTACGTCATGCTATTAAAAGCAGATTTGTCGTGTATTCCAACAGGATTAACAAAAATTAATGCGATGCGGACAGAAAAACGATTCTTCAAAACCATGATACACTACGGGAACCCTGGTAGTCGCCGAGTGTCCCAGACAATCGGCGAAGGCCTAAATACACTCGGCGAAGTGTTTGCCGAGTGTAACACTCGGCAAAGAGCACTCGGCGACTGTAGACTCGGCAAAGAGCTCCTTTGCCGAGTGTCATATTACGGGCACTCGGCAAAGGGTTTGCCGAGTGCCAACGCCGACACTCGGCAAAATAAAGTGAACTAACGTCCCCCCACGCACCGTCGCCGTGTGATGACGTGGCGGAGTCCGTGACGGCGCCGTTTGCCGAGTGTCGGATCGCGACACTCGGCAAAGACTCGCCTCTTTGCCGAGTGTCGGATCACGGCACTCGGCAAAGATATGGCCGTAGAGCCACGTGGCCCCGCATGTTCGCCGAGTGTCACCACAAATACACTCGGCGAACCCTAAGCCTTTGCCGAGTGTCGTGGTAAATACACTCGGCGAACCCTAAACCTTTGCCGAGTGTATTTGCCACGACACTCGGCAAATCTCCACACACTCGGCAAATCTGACAGAAAATAGCAGAAATGGCCTCTTTGCCGAGTGTCTATGGTAAATACACTCGGCAAAGGCCCTCTTTGCCGAGTGTACACTCGGCAAAGCCACTGACCCCCTGTTTTTTATTTGTTCGGTCGCGTATAACGTACCATTGCGAAACCAACATTACAGGCAGTTCATATACATGACAATAAGCATTACAGGCAGCACTTATAGATAATATCCATAACCATTAATCCATAGAAAGCATCACAGGCAGTTCGACAACACAAGTTCACCAATTCACAACCACAGTACGGTCACAACCAAAGTATGTTCGTTCACAAGCATAAACATTGTCAAGCAATCCACAAAACACTAAGGAGGTGGTGGGTTGGGTGCGAACAGTTGGCGGCCTAACCGAACCGCCAGGTCATCGTCCGGAGGCCCCTCATTCGACGCCGCCGCTGATCCAGCAAAATTCTACACAAAGGATAGCAGATTGCATGTGTGAAACGAGTGACAAAACAGAAACTAAGTTTTCTAATGTTGTCAATGGTGAACAACTACGTTGGTTGTCTAAGGTAGAAATAAAACTTTGTCAGGTGACTCACAGGAGAATATGATGCCGGAGGTGCTGCCATCGGCGGAGGTTGAAGTGTGAACGGCGGCGAAACTTGCCCCATCTGCACTGCCATAGTACTGAACCACGCGTGCCAATCCTCCATCTGCTGCTGCCACGCCCGCTCAGCCTCCTCCGCCTGCTGCTGCCTCAGCCGCTCTGCCCGCTCCGCTTGCTCCCGCTCGGCCCGCCGCTCGGCCTCCCACCGTGCCTGCCACCGCGCCTCCATCTCCTCCCTTTTCTTCCTCTCTTCTTCCAACTGGGCCTGCAATATGCCATCAAACTTTCAGAATGCAAAGTAAAGCTATGTAAAAATAAACGAGTGACGAATAAACAGAAATAACCTGAAGTGTCTGCACGAGGACGTGTGCAGCGGTCGGCGCCTGACGTATGTCCGGGTTAGCGCTGCCTGCCCGAATCTGGGACAGAGTGGGAGTAGTGGCTGGGTCGAGTGTGCTATCGCCGAGGGCGTACCTCCGATGCTTCTTGCCTCCTCCCATCCTCATGACAATATCTCCATCAATCGGGTTAGCGCTCGGATCCCAGTCAGGCCCATACTTTTCCTTTCCCATCTCCGTGTATGTAGCGAGGCGGGTGTGTGCCATGGGATTGCTGTACGCCTCGGGTCCGGCCTCCGGATTGTACCGGATGTCAGACGACGCTTTTCCCATGTGGGATAAAGCAATAACCTGAAACTCGGAGAGTGTCTCGCCACCATGTGTCGCCGACTACAAAACACAAAAAAATAATACGGTTAGAAATTATGCTGAATTTAGCATTAGAAAACGAAATGACTTGACTTACCCATCTTTCTGAAAATTCCTCGATGTTAAGACTGCCCATATTGTGTGATGCACCTGGCATCTCCAAACGGCGTTCTCGGGCAGCGATGTGTTCCTCCATCCATTCTTCAACGACCCACTTGTCCACAATCTTCTCCCACGCAGCTAGATGCGGGGCACACCACCACGGAATCGCCTACACGGGATCAAGTATAAGATCAGATTATACATACTTAATCTCAGAAACAATCGTAATTATAATAGATCAAGTACAAGATCAGATTTTACCTCTATGTACTGTTCTCGAGTCAGGAACATGTTCCTTGCCACCTCTTTATCGTACTTAATCCCATTGTCAACCCAATAGTCAATGACAGCCTGGACGCGCGCCTCGTAGTGCATGTCCTTGACGAGTTTACGACACGCCATCTTTGCATTGGCATCGGCTCTCTCCCGCTCTCCAGGAGCGCATCTGTATAAATCCTGCATACAAACGCGATTTATCTAGTCATTATTTCAAGAATATGAAATGAATGTTGTTCTAGCGAGAAGAACGTACCCACAGCTCCTCAAGCACCCGCTCCGCTGATCACGGGTGTCGTCCTTGGGGCAGAAGTAGTGGTCAAACGTGTAGGCCGGCTCTTCGATCCCGTGATGTGAAACCATGCCTGGGAAGTGTCTCCGGCACAGAACACCAAGGATGTCGTTCACCTTCCGTTTGTGAGAAGAACCGGGCTCTATCACCTTCCAACACCTGCGAAGTAATTAGCATATATTGTTAGTTTCTTTTGTGATTTTCAACAGACGGGGTGCAAATGTACAAATAACATATAAATTTACTTACCTTTTTTTGGCCGGGGCGATCATCGGACGACGCTCAAAAGGTATCGGTCGCTTTGGAAGAAACGAGGGACCGCGCTGCCATATTTTCGGAACAGTAAGGAAGAGGATCCCCCTGTCGCCTCCACCTCCTGCTGGTCCTCCTCCTCCTCCTCCTCCACCACCACCGCGGCAGGAACCTCCTCCTCAGAGGAGGACGAAGACGACGAGGAAGGTAAAGGGGTGGGTGCCCTACCCCTCCCTCGCCCCTTGCCTGCACCGCTTGCTCGCCCCTTGCCTCCACCCCTACCGCGCCCCTTGCCTCCACCCCTCCTGGAATCCTCAGGTGCATCGGACCCACCCCTCGGCCTCTGGTAAAGTGAGTTGATGTTCCTCGTACCGCCCACCATCTTGGCTCACTCACCTGCAATTAAAAAGCAAAGAAAATATAATTAGAAAGAGATGCAAAATAAACAAAACTTAATTATAAAGAGATGCAAAATAAACAAAACATGGTGGCGGCGGCGGGCCGGGGGCAGGATGCGGCGGCGGGCCAGGGACGGGCGCGTGCGGCGGCCGGGGCAGCGGCGGCGTGACGCGGGCGCGTCGGCGGCGCCGTGCCGCGGGCAGCGGCGGCGGCGGCGTGCCGCGGGCGCGTCGGCGGCGCCGTGCCGCGGGCAGCGGCGGCGGCGGCGTGCCGCGGGCGCGGCTGGCAGCGGCGGCCGGGGCAGGCGCGTGCGGCGGCCGGGGCAGGCGCGTGCGGCGGCGCGGGCTGGGGCAGGCCGGCCGAGCAGCAGCGGCGCGGAGCTGCCGGCGGCGGTGAAGAAGAGGAGTGAGTGAGTGAGTGTGTGTTTCTGTCTGAGCGCGGCGGGGAGGTATAACCCCCTTGTTTGCCGAGTGCCCGCGATCTAGCACTCGGCAAACGCCCCTCCTTTGCCGAGTGTCGCCGATCCGGCACTCGGCAAAGACCCTACGCTTTGCCGAGTGTCGCCTATGACACTCGGCAAACCTCCTTCGTTATTTATGCCACAGCCACCGGTTTTTAAATTGCAATTAATAGATAAAAAATATCAAACTGTTTCTAAAAATTACAAAAATTTAAGATTAACTAAACCATGTTGTATATTACCTATAAAAAAATATGAATCTAATTCTATTCCAACTTTCAATTTGGTTACAAATGTAATTGAATCCTTCTCAACACTACGAATCTTATTCGGACATTCTCCGGTTTGTAAGGGTCATACATGAAATATTGTTCGAAACCTTCTCCGCTTTTTACCACAACCTTACACGGATGTAAACATAATATCCAGACAATTCTCATATTTTTCAGACATTGTTTGCATTTTATATAATTTTTAAACAACACGGTCACAGGTTAATAGTCATGTATCGGCAATAAAATGTTTAAAATTTCACTAACTTTCATGGATAAGGACTAACAATGGAGTAAGTAGCATGATTAATATTTTTCAACTCAATTTATTTCATTATTTAAGTCCCTTGCAGTTCAAATACGACTTATTTGAAAAAAATCCTAGAAATCAAATAAAGTATTTAAAAATAGCTAAAAGAGTAAAAAATTTACCAGCTTTCAGTGTGAAGTACTAAGAGACGTGTATGGAGAGAAGAAAAAGTTTGGGAGCGGTTGGGTGGTTTTTTTGTTTTTGTTTGCCGAGTGCATGTGATCACACTCGGCAAAGATGTGACTGAAATCTTTTTTTTTAAAAACTTCGCCGAGTGTTACTAGCAGACACTCGGCAAAGGGCCAGCACCGTCATCCCGCCGTCCCCCACCGTCCCCGCGCCGTCCAACCGCTGTTTGTTCGCCGAGTGTCTGCTAGTAACACTCGGCGAAGTGATCTACTTCGCCGAGTGTCTGGATGTGACACTCGGCGAAGGGCGACGCCGTCAACACCCCGCCGTTCATGATGCCCTTCGCCGAGCGCCACAGGGCGACACTCGGCGAAGGGCTTGTTTGCCGAGTGTCGCCTTGCAGACACTCGGCGAAGGGCTTGTTTGCCGAGTGTCGTATCTTTGCCGAGCGTCGGCGAGCGGGCACTCGGCAAAGGGCTTGTTTGCCGAGTGCCCGCAATTTCACACTCGGCAAAGATTTAACACTCGGCGACTACTTGGTTTCCCGTAGTGATAGCCGATGGAATGTTAACCAAGGCAAGATAAATTTGACTCTACAACATCTAGGATATATGATGAGTATCGATAACCGATAGGTAAATTATGCAAAATTACAGTGCAGCCATGTTTGCTAAAGAACTTGCTGAAAAAACATAATTACTCCTCCTAAAGTAATGGTGTCAAGCCGAAAAAATAAACTGAAGAGGTAAAATTGTGATGATTGATCTATAGATTACGGTGCCGTCTCTTTACGAGGTTTTCTTCGGTGCTCCATACTACCTTATACCGGTGTTCAAAAAGGACCAGTATAAAAAGATTTGACGGTCAAAATTAATTGTATACTACTAGAACCTCAACTGTAGTATAAGGTGGTATGAGTCGAGTAGTATAGTAGTACAGGGGTATTATGAAAAAAGTATTTTTAACATGTAGTATAAGGTGGCATAGATCGAGTGGTATAGTACTATAGGGGTATTATGGGAAAATTTATTTTATTTTCATACTCATTTAGTCTGATATATTTATTTTCGTTTACGCATATGTTCACTTAGGTTATGAGCTTCCAATAAAAATTATATTACAGTCTAATTACTAAATTCTCTATCACTCCATACTCCATACTACCATAGGGTGGTATGGAGCACCGAAGAAAACCTCTTGTTATATATAGGGCCGTTGGACTTTGCATGTTACAATATAGTACTCTTTCACACGCATACAAAAAGGGTCAGGTATCTATCTTGAAATCAACATTTGATTATAGTTTTCCTAGTCTTGATCCTTCATGCGTATATCCCTTGCACAGCCGGCCAAACAATACAACAATAATTCCTTTCTGGCGACTACTCGCTGCGTGCTTTTTCTTAAATTAAATGTTCTTTTGGCCAAGGGAATTAGATTAGGAAATGATCCATAGAGACATTGCTTTGGAGTTATACGCTCGTGTTTGATGTCGGTTGAAGTGGCCAGACGTATTGGTCAGGATTTTATTGATCAATTTGTTCGTCATCGTTAGAGGTTGTTGAACAACTACAAGACCCAACAATGGACCTGCTAGTGAAGGAATGGTCAACTTCGGATGCTTGTAAGTTGCTTTATATGTGCTACTGTTTGCTTCTTGTTTGCAAGAAGATGACGAACTTTGAGGAATTATGAGTCCTCTCTTTTTGTTATGATGATAATAGGTGCTAGTGTAGCAAGCATGCTTTCCGTTGCTTTGGAGTGCTGGTTTGTAAGGAAGGTTGAGCTACTAGTCTATGTTGGAGACTTGGTATTGCTTTGTGCATCCTAAGTTTCCTTTTTTCCTAATTTATTTTGTATTGGATGTGTGTATTGGCTTGTTGCAGTAGCCAGAACTTTATTTTAATAAAGCTTCTTCCTCTTAAAAAAATAAGATTAGGAAATACTGTCTTCTAGGCTGAACACATCAATCACGTGACTTTATCTCAGCTTACTGTACTTTAATGAAGACTCTAATGCGTTCCTTTTAGAGGTGTGCCAAATTTTATTGTCAACATAACGAAATATACGAATATCCCCAGTTTAGGAAATTTTCTGATCTTATAAGCCATTTGACAATATATTTCCTTACTCCAGATTATCTGCATTTATTAGCCAAAATCCGGTGTCTACACGGACGGCCGGTTGCAATTTGCTCTTGCCTGTCGCTTAATTTACAATAATATAGTTAGCTCTTCTTCCTGTTTTATTTAACATTGATATATGGAACATTACTTTGACTGAAATGCGCATATATGCTCAATTTTATTATTGAAAAGATTTATACTATTCATATGCGGAACAAATGTCCAGGACATGGTGACTGTAATGTTAGGACTGTTGGACCCGGTTATATGATTGTAGAAACGTTTTTTTGCGAAACCCTAATAAGTTCAATTAAACAGTTCGCAGTCCACTTCGCCATATGGTATATTTCTATTACGGGGTCTCTAGTCTTTCCACAACCACTTCGCAGGATTGGGTGTAGGTTGTCATTCACTATTCTGGGCTCCCACTGCTAACGCTCTCCACAAGCACACTGCGACCATATGTCCCCTGTGACAAATCCGCATGTCGCTAAAAGACATATCTGAAGTTGTTGATCTGACATCGGCATTTTGTGATATAATTTATCTTATGACTCCGAATAGGGAATATCCTATCTGATTATGTTTCTATTTTGACATGTTGTAATCATTTCTCACTATTTTTTTAAATTTCACGGTGAATAAAATACATGCTAAATCTCATATATTGTTGCGTGCACTTCATGTTCATATTATTGGTTCTCTTGTTCGATTGACCTTATGAGGTTTCGCAAAAAGAAAAAGATTGAGCTTGTTATGGATTCTATAATTTTCACGATAAGCCTCACCTCCACTCCAGTCGTTGAAGATCGACAAGAAGTTGTGGATCTACAGGAGGGGGAGGTAAGGGTGGCTACGGGCGGTCTGCGCGGAGGTGAGGATTGGCGACAGTGGCAGCCATCTTGGGGTGGTGCAAGGACGAGATGGCACTGTGTGCAAACGGCGGCATCACGGAGTGGAGCGAGGCAGCAACCGGAGCGGGGAGGGGCGGCAGCGGTGGCACGAGGAGGTGAGAGGCGGTGGCAAGGAGTGGAGGGAGGCGGCCACTGCCAGAGTGTGGAGGGACGGCAGTGGTCATGCACAAAAGGGAGGGGCGGCAGACAGAGCGGGGACACTAGGCCAGAAACGATTTGTACTGGCACGGATCAAATACCGGGCTGGCGGGCGGACTCGGAGCCCGCCAGCACAAAAACAATAATGCCCCACATGGCAAGCGCCCGTCAGTACAGGAAGCTCTTTGCTGGCGGGCCATATAAGACCCCGCTAGCACAGACCCATACATCCTGTGCTGGCGGGCAGTTACATTGCCCGCCAGCACAGTGAACATCTACAATGGCGGCCACTTAAGTTGCCCGCTAGCACAGTGAACATCTATGCTGACGGCCACTTAAGTTGCCCGCCAGTACAATTGGGGCAATAATTTAAGTGGCCGTAAACGCGCTGACGCTCTTCTAGCTGCTTCCTCTTGCTTTAGCTGCGCCGCGTGCTGAAGCTTAGATCCGCCGGCGCCCGCATCCTTGGCTGGCGTTTGCGCCACCGCCACGGCTCGCGTGTGCGCCTCCACGCCTGGCGTACAGCGTGGCGCCCCTTTTGCCCGCTGGGCCTCAGCTCAGCCTCAGCTCGCCGGCCGCCAAACTGTCGTCGGCTTCCGGCTGCTCCTCCGTTCTCAAAAAGGTACAAGAGATATCGTCCAGTGGACCGTCGTTAGTGCCCAACGAAGCACACCTGCCTCTTTTGGATTGCTTAAGGTGCACGGGTAGAGTCGTTCGCCTCCGTAGCCAAGCTGGCCAGATATTCTACAAATGCGAAAACCATGTTAGGGTATGATACTATGATTTCAATTTGCTGTCCATGCATTGAGATTATGTGTTTGCTACTCTATATAGATGTATGACGTTCTGAATTATTCAGATACACTTTGCTAGTAATAATTTGCATTGTGTAGACCGAGTTTGCTCTAGATATTTTGAGAGCAAAGGAATCAGACAAAGTCCACCTATAGTTACAGTCAGCGTTGTTATAATTTAGTTTTTCCTTTCTTTATTTTGTCTCTTGAGCCAAAGTGTCACAGTCATCTGCATTAATCAGTAGGGGCTCACTCTTTCAAGAAAAAATTGTATTGTCCAGTGATAGGGCTTAATTAGCTTGGCATATATGTGGCACAAAAATTGCTAATGCACGCGCCCTGTTTGTGGTTGCATAACAAGATTTAATTAGTCATCTCCAAATGCAAGTGTATGTGCATTCCATTAAAGGCTTTCCATGCCTATTTTTACTGTATGGAGGCCTAGATAGTGTTTAGCTATTTTTCCTATTCTATCACTAACAAGTAAGAGCCTCACGCGTACTGAGTATAGCTCCGGAAGTTACATTGTTTGTGGTTGAACCTGCCCAATATGTTCAATTCCCCACCTTAATTACCACTGTGTACTTGCCTTTTCTAGTAATTTTTTTTTTTTGCAAGATTGAAAGGTGCTATGTCTTGATTAGGGCTGTTGTTGTTGTTGTTGTAGGGAGACCAAACAACATGTGACCAATACTGGTATAACCAAGGTATGTATTACCACCATTTGAAGACAAACTTTCCTCATGTGGTCGCACACTTGCCGCAGTATGGTACTGGTAATGGTGGAACATTACCTCATCAATCTAGTGCTGTCATGTCAGCTCGTACTATCCACGAAACTCAGGAGTTAGTAACTCAGATTAGTGAGTTGAAGTGTTCAAATTGTTCGATGAAGATGGAGATTTGTGAGTTCAAGATCCAAAATGGAGAGTTGAGGGGACAATTCAACGATATGAGGATTGACTATGGAGGACAATTGAATGATCTGAAGAAAGAATTTGCCGAACTGCAGACTCAACTCCGAAACAGCAAGAAACCCAAAGCTCTATGCAACGGGGGTGCCATTGCAGCTGTCGTGGTTATTCTCATTAGTGTCGTAGTTGGAGTGCTCATGTTTGGAGTAGGCAAATGAAGTGTTGCAGTGTAGATTTTATTGATGCTTGTGTTATTTCCATTGTATGAACTAATAAACTTTGTGAGTTTAAGCTAGTGTGTGAACAAGACTTTGTAATAATTATGATCTTATGATGTACTATGTTGTTATTTGAGTTTCTGATGCTTAGCAAGTTATAATTGGCAATATTATTTGAGTTGTGGGGAGTAATGTTGCCCGCCAGAAGAAACACGTCAGTGCTGACGGGTGCAACGCCCGCCAGCACTGCTTGCCATTTGTACTGGCACACGAGTGCTGGCGGTTTGCGCGCCCGCTAGCAGAGATGAGATTTGGCTGCCACGCCAAATCGTCTATGGCCTAGTGGGAGGCACGACGGCAGTCTTGGTGGACGATTATCTTTGTGAGGAGCTGCGGCGGCGGTCGCATGGAGATCGATGTTTGGGATCAGCCCAGGTGGAGAGTTAAGGAGACGGGATCAGTGTGGCGCTTTGAGAAGAAGAGAGCAAAAGCTCGAGAAGGTAGTTCGGGGGATCTAATTCGCTTGTAGTGTAAAATGAGCTTTTGGAACTAGTTGGTTGGTTGGAGAAGCAACCCCTTTTGGGGAGCCTGTAGCTTTTGGAGATAGGTAACATTATTAATCTTTTTTTGATACTAATTGTTGTAATAATTTGGTTGGAACAGTGGAAACGCTTGAGTACGAGTTGTAAATTTTTGAGATCGGATTACGTCATTACACTGGTGGGGAAAGGGGTATGAGTACTGGTCCAACGCAGTTTAGTATCAGTCGGAAACACGAGCCGGCACTAAACAATTTTTTGCGGAAAAAAATCAGGATGCTTCTCGCACTCCTCATCCCTTTCTCTTTCATGTCATTTTTCTTCCCACAGATCAAACATGTGGTGGTGGCAAGGAAATTGAGAGTAGAAAGAACTAGATGAAAAATGGGAGAAGCTTCACTTAAATTACAATATTCTAGCTAAGATTACACAGATCCAAGATTACCAAAAAAAATATACAACATGAGAGATTCAACATTATAAGAAAAAAACAAAGAATAATTAATTACAACTGCTCGCCCAACTCCCTCCTTACCCCGGCCGAGGCAGCCGCGCCGCCTGCCTGCACTAAACGGTTGCCCTCGACGTCGGCAAGCACAAAGCATTGCACGTGGCTAGCTATGTAATCCCGAGTCCCGGAGCCAGTCCCTCTTACACCTATCAACTCTCTAGGACTTCGAGACTTTCCTCACAGGCTAACACAAAGTCCTTTCTTCGCACTTTGTCCTCACTCGTAAGCTTTCCCCTTGATCACCCATCTCGAAATTGCTTCAGACCAAGCACGCTTAACCTCAACATTCTTTGGATATGAGTGTTCTATCACTCTTATATTAAACCCTGAGACAGGATGTCACTAGTGAGCTGGCGGTGATGGGTAGGCGATCATGCTGCAACATTGAACGGCTGATGGCCTTCGAATCTCTCTCCGAAGACCTCAAAACCCCAACCACGTACGACCGGGTCGAATACCCCACTGCCAGTACACCTACTACCCTGGCTCGGCTGTTGACTACCCAACCACAGTGCTGGCTCCAGGGGGCTAGCCGACAACATCTCGCGTCAGGCTGCCAACAACAGGCCAACAGCAATGTCTAGGCTTGCTCAGAAGCAAACCGGGCGAGCGACTTGGACGGGAAGCGTCTATCGGTGACTTGACCAGCTGAGGGGATTTCCTTGTCTTCTCCCGCTGCTGGTGGGGCGCCACCACCACACGTCTTGGCTCTATACAAACACCCACGCGGATCCAAAGCTCACCGGGCCGTCAGAGCGCAGGTAGCGGACGGGGTCAGTGTCATCGTCTCGGGTAGCTGCCTTGCTTATCGGCTCCAATGTTTGCTAACTATCTCTCTCCCTTGCTTATCGTATGCACGAACTCCGATCCGATCCCTGTGGCAGCCGGATAATTTTCCTTCATTAATTTCTCTATATATATATATATATATATATATATATATATATATATATATAGGGAGCCTATTGTCTGTAGCCGGCCACAAAATAAGTATTCTGTAGCCACTTGAATCCTTGATCCACCGTCCGTCCGGTCCGATCCGCGGACGCGTCGTCCGCCCATCCCCGCACGGCTCTGGAGACGGCTCGTCTCGGCTCCTAGGCCGAGCGCTAGCTCACCCAGAAATTACTAGCCAAAAACGACCCCAAAATTTCTCCTTTTTCCAATGATTACGGGCGCGGTCAGAATCATCCCGCAGATTCATTCGTTATCCACCGGCGACTGCCCTTGTACCCGACCTCCCATCGGTCGGAGGCTCCGAGCGGCGAGCTGGCGGCGGCCCTTCCCCTTCCCAACTGTACCACCACGTCAGCATCCCGAAGCGAGTGGCTGGCCGGCGATGTCGTCAGATCCGCAGCGGTTATCCTCTCGACGAGCCGCCGACAGCTTGCTTCCCTCGACGCGGCGGCGCGGGGGTTGTGGGCAGGGAGGAGGCAGCACCCTCTGCTCGTATAAACCAAATCGACAACGGCCGCTGGTGCTCCCGATCTAGCTTCCTCCAAGGAAGCGGGATTGCAGAGTTTCCAAATCCAACATCAGCTGTAGCTCCTACCGTCTGAAGGTCTTCTTCAGTGCTATTCAGGTGAGCCTCCGCACACTGCAACAACTATATCACGATTCGCTGCCATAAAATTTGAAACGAGCATGATTTAGTTGATTTTCCAGGCGGACAGATAGACTATTGCTGTCTCAGCGCACACGATGTCACAGATGATGAGATAATGAGGTCAGACTGAAGTGCTCCCAGGTTAATACACGTGACAAAACACTTGATGCAGATTAAAATTTTATTTCTTTTTGCAGATCTTTTAGTTTAGGCAAAACACCTGTTTCGTTGGTGAGTCCTTACATTCTCAAAGTCCTTGTAGATTGAAAATCAATTTATTGTGCCAAGAGCTTACCATCCTTGCCGGGATCAAGGAAATATCTGCCAGTTACCATTCTAGATATTCCCAGCAGAGATCAAAGGATCTTGATTTTATATATAGTTTTTTAGATGATTTAGGTTGTGGATTGTTACCTGAATGGTCTGGGGTTGTTCACCTTCTAATTCCTGTGACCTATAATCTGTGATCCTTTCATGAACTGCTTGCTGTCCTGTTGGTCTGGGGTTGTTAACTTGGATCTGATTCCTTTTTCTCTATTTTCTGGTAAATCAGCATCCCTACCTCTATTTTTCTTGCTATTTCCTGTCTAGGCCAGCGGCGACGAATAATCCTAAGGTGAGCAGCCACCAGAATCCGCGTTACTAACTCTGCTTTGATCTGACGCCCTTTGAATTAGCGTCTGATTTTCCTCTAGATTAGCAACATAACCTTGAGATTCTATGGTCGTCATGTGCTCTTCGCTATTGTAACTACGTCAGATCATTTACTAGTTTATTTTCATACATTCTCGTAATTTAATTTGCACACAATCCTAGTCATTTTACTAGACATCCATTGACCCTTCACATTGGCAAATACACCATATAATTACTACTCACGAAGCACTGCGATATCACCAGATTTCCTAATGTGGTTGATTTACTACTAAATTTTTGAATTATTTCGGAACTTGGCCAATGTTATAGTAAATTCAAAGATTTATGCTAATTATTTATATGAAGTATGATTCTCGTAGATCATAGTCAGAAATTTACGTTAAATTTTGTTGCATTACTATATATGTGGTTCACTCTTAAATCATATTTCAGTCCTGATTTTCTTGAATTACGAATGAATGAAAATCTGCCTCACTGTCTCAGAGCTGCTGTTGGCTTTACCATTCACTGAACAGCCGCACACCTTTTCAATCAAATATAGAATTATCGTAGATCGCATATAAGGGACATATATTTGGTAAATTATTTATGAAGTTCTTGTCAAATTTACAAGGTTGTATGCATGGGCTCTAGTAATTCATACACAAGGGATATAGATTATAGTAAATCATTTTCAGAATTTTTTGTCTCAAATATTTGGCATCACGCTAGTAATGAACCATAACTTTAAACTTATAGTAAATGTAGGTATCCATGTTCCTTAATTCTCAGTGCACAAGGCATGGTTGCATACATCCATTGATGTGTCTATTCATTGTTGAAGGATTCAGATCTATTCTGTCATATGCAAATGCAAACCTTGCTCTATTCCGTTTTTTGGCAAATTATGCTAGTTTATTCATTCAAATTTTATCCCATACTGTAGGGAAAGGTGCCGCAGCTTAGTACTGCTTTCTTTACAATCTACTGAACATGATGAAGAAGGTTTGGGTAATTTGATTTTACATAATTCTAGTAATTCTACAGAATTGTAATTTTATATTTTTCATAATTCTAGTAATTTTACTAGACCTTCGTTGTACATAATTCTAGTAACTTGATCACGCGGTTACAGTAATTATCTGAAGTTTAGCAAAAATTACCAGAATTCACACGTAAAGGGGCACTGATTCTAGTAACCAGTTACAAAAACTATCATAATCACATACAAGGGGCGTAGGTTCTAGTAAATCATTTAGAAAAACTATCATAAACTGATTGTAGTAACTTTGACGACACCATTGTGGTAATTATCTCAAATTGCTGTAGTAAATATTACAAAATTATCAGACATCATATATAAGGGTCACAGATTGTAGTGATCATTTGGAAAGGATTATCATAGTCATATACAGGGAGCATAGATTTTAGTAAACCATTTAGAAGAACTCCTGTAAACATATGAAAGTTTTTTTTCTGCTGTATGCACTTTGAAAGAAGCATGCTTGTCTTATTTTGTTGATAAGTCTTCACTTTTGCCGTAACATTTTCAATTTTTCATCCTTGCAGATTGAAAATTTATTTGTTCAGCAGTTCTATTATGAAAAGGAGCTCACAATCCCAATATGAGCAAACAGATTCGTAAGAGCTACCAATAACTATGTATGAAGATATAGTAATTGTCGTTTCCTGTAACTTTACAAGGAGATTGTGGTGTATGGCTAAATTTAGTCAACGAAGTTGGTCAGTGTTTGTTACATTGGTCTTGATTTAAGTACCTGTAGGATCACACGTTTCAATGTTTCATGCTATCATGCCCATTCAGTTTTCAGTTTTCTTCTATTCTGACATGGAATACGCCATGATTTATCAACTCAAGACATTTGAATCATCATTACTATACTATAGTAGTATACGGTAAATTCGTCCTGGAATGATTGTAACTGGTACGATAAATCAGCAACCTGTAACATCACTAGTGCTGCAAGTATGCGCACTGTCGTCTCTGGCCTTGTAATTTTGGATTAAAATAAGAAAAACAAATACACATGCATGTGTAAACTGCGATCGTGTATTCTCGTAACCCGTTCAGTGGCTGCATGTAATCGTTTATTCGAATGCGCGAAAAAGACAGTAAACCAATCAACGTAAATTAATTACTAGGCCGTCACTTGCATGTACTATTTTTGGACGGAAACAAGTTTCGATCGTGGAAGGAGAAATTTGGTTCAAAATGGAATTTTCCATCGAAAATTGTTCCGGCGTTGATTACCGTAACTACCGAAATGTATTATCGTAATTAACCATGGGCATGATGCACGTCCATCTCTCGCCGCAGCACAGTCAGGCGTCACGGCGGACAGCTTGCCGGAGTTACTACTAGCCGGCAAAAGGTATTTAAACGCACGCCAGCCTGCCGCTAATCACAGCCGTAATTACCAACGCGCTCGGCTAGCTTGCTAGTGGCTCCGCCACTCTAGCTCGTGGCCAGCAGCCAGAAGCGCGGGCATCGGGGAGCAGTGGGGCCATCTGGTGGCCAATCGTAACGTGCCACATAGCCTGGCTACAGAATAACTATTCTGTGGCCGGCCACGGAGTATACTCGCCCATATATATATATAACTGGTTCATCCGGAATCGCTAATAAGCATTTTTTTCATTAACTATCAAAAGGTGGCACGTGTTTTAAAAAATTATAAAATTAGTGATGTAGTTAACAGGGACTCTTCAGATTAATTTAGAGCATTCAATCATCATAAAATCCGACGGTGCAGGACTGATGTAGTCAACATGGACTATTTAGATTAATTTAGAGCGTCTGATCGTCATCATAAGATCCGACGGTGTTGAAGGGGTAAGAGTAACCTGTAAGATTTGGTACAAAAATTTCGTCTTCCTTTATAGTATAGATTAAGAGGAGCAAAAAAAAGACAATTATGTATTGGGAAACGGTAATGCTAGCGGACGGGCGTCCGACGCGCGTCGGACGACCTCCAAGCCACGCGCGCCTGTGACACACCGCTTGACCGTTGCCCTGCTCTAAACTCGACCTTATCCACTCGCGCCGCTCGCCCCTCCGTCGTCCTGCTTCCGCGCACCTCTCTTCCGCTCTCTGAATCATCTCGTTCCTCGTCCCCGTCGCCGCTTGGCCCCCCGAGCTCGTCGCCGTCCGGACCCTCCTCTCCTAGGTGCTCGTCGCCATCTAGAGCCTCCTCCTCTCAGGGCTCGCTTCCGCCAGGCCCTCCATGCCCGGGCCCATCGCCGAACGGCCCCTTCATCCCAGCCATGGATAAGAACTCGACAGCGGCGTGGCCAGGGGCGGAGCTCGCGCTGTGACCTAGGAGCGAAGCTCCCTGACTGCTTGGGCCGGAGGTCGCCGACGGCCTGGGGTGGAGCTCACCGGCGGCATGGCTGGCCACGGGCCACCGCTCCCCGCGACTTCCCCAGCGCCGGCCGCCAGCGGAGCTCCGGGCGGCGTCCATGGCGAGCAGCAGGCATGTTTGTTGCCTGTGCAAGTGTGTTCCACGTTGCGCACATGTTTGTTGCATGTCGCAAGTGTTTCTTGCGGATGTTGCAATAGAGTTTTTTTGATGTTGTAGATATTTTAGAAGAATGTTGCAATCGTTCCACGCGAATGTTGCATATGTTTAACACTCATGTTACAAGTGTTTTATCTGGATGTTACATTTTTATCTAGAGGTTTTGACTAGGTCGCGTGCGATGGATTGTTGGGAATGACGCCGTGTTTCACTATGTTTCAGTAGAACTTTTTCAATGTTGTAGTTGCATGATAGTTGTAACACCCTAGAATTTAAAAAGCATTTAAAAAGAATTTAGAAAATTATAAGCAATTAAAACTTGATTTATTTAAATAAGATTATGCATTAGAAAATATGTTGCATTAGTTTATCTCTGAAACAAACCATGTGCATATGCTTGTTTTAACCCTAGAATAAGCATAGAGCATAAATCCTACCCAAAAACCCAAGTTCGATTTGAAATGGAATTCAAATTCAAACTCAAACTCAGAATAGGAAAGAAAAGGAAAAATAGAAAAAGAAAAAGGATAAAACCTCACATTGGGCCGAAACCCAACGACCGGCCCAACCCTTCCCCGCTTTCCCCGCGTCCCAGCCCAGCTACGCCTCCCTCTCTCTAAGTCCATTCCACCTCCTTAAACTTCCCCGCGCACGCGGGCCGCCTCCCTGGTGACGTCGCGCTGACGTCACCATCCATTCCCCCTCCACCGGCGCGGATCAAGCCTAGGGCGATGAGTACGCCGCGTGTCGCCCCCACGGCCCTCCACCGCACCCCAAGTGCGGTGCCGACCACTCTCCCCGGCCTCGCGCAGAGCTCGCCGCCGGGGGGCATGCGTCGCCGCCTCAAGCTACCTCCCCGCCATGCGTCCGGCCATGGAGGGCGCTGGAGGAGCTCCGGAGCACCACCTTCGGGCTATAAATAGTCTCCGCGCCCTCTCCTGGCCCTCCCCACCCTCACACCCCACACACACACCCACACCCGCCGGCGCACGGCCGAGCATGAGCCCCGCCGCCTGCCGCACTCCGGCCAAGCAGCAACGACCGCCCTCCTCTCGCCGCTTCACGGTGAGTAACCCCGTAGCCACGCCGCGTGTTTTCCTCCCACTCTCTCTGCTCTTCGCATGCCTAGGCCAAGCACGGTCGGCCGCAGTGCGCACGTTGCGCCCCGACGAGCCGTCGGCCGCGTCGGCCTAGCTCTCCCAACGCACGGGCACGCCGCACGCCCCACATAACCCCAGGCCGCGTACCGGCCACCGCTAGGGCCAAAGAGCACCCCTACCCCTCTTCTCCCCTTTGCGCCGCCCGCCGGCCGAGATCCGGCGAGCTCGAGCCGCCGCCTCGAGCCTCGCTGCCACGCCAGGTCATGCCCCGACGCCCTGCCGTGCCACCCTCTACGCCTACGCCAGTTTCTGGCCCCTCCCGTGGTCTAAGACGGCCGACGCGCCTGGCTCCGGCGATGCCCCTGCCTCCGCCGCTGCGTGCCGCCGTGCACCGCCGCCCCTCCCCACAGCTGGCGCTGGCGTGGTGCCCGCGTGGCCGCCACGCTGGCTGCGGGCCCACGATCCAGCAACCAGCCGCGCCAGCGCAGCCGCCACCTCCCCCGTTCCTTCCTCTGTGCACCCGGTCCACGTAAACCGAGGACCCAGCGGCCCTTCAGTCCATGGCCGTGGTCCACTGTCTACAGCATAGTGACCAGCGCGGGTCCGCGTCCCTTGGGCCCGCCTGTCTCTCTCTCCCCTGGGAAATTTATAGGTACACACGGCTTAGTGCACACAAGAAGTTAGTTCTCCACCTTAGAGCTTTCCAAAAAATCCCAAAAATTCACAAAAAATCCTAGAATAATTCCTAAGCCTAGAAATACCCTTTTCTCCCAAAAACCACACCCACAACTCCTAGAATAAATTATTTTCCCTTCTAGGTCTAAGTCCATTTAAATAGCAAAGCCACCCTTTTAACCCTTGATTGGTGTATTGATCTGTGTGATTAACTCGCAGACTCTGACCCCAAAAACGATGCCGAAGATCCCGACTACGAAGAGGAAGCAGGGAACGACCCCGACACAGGGCAAGGCAAATCCCGCCAATAATAATAATTATGCAAAACTACTTTTCTTACATGAGCATGCAATGATGATTAATCTTGAAAACCGGCACTTAAATTACACTGTTTATTTTGAAAGACCGGGGAGTGGAAGGGTAACCCCGATGGGGACTCTATCCTAAGAGCCACTCCGGGTCACCACTAAGGACCGGTTCGTGAAGAATCTTTCCATTGTGTAGTACAGTACCGCATGACAAAAGGTCATAGCCTTCGGGAATGCCTATTTATGTGAGGCCTTGATCCATACCCCGCTAGCCAGCCTTCGTAACCTATCCCAAGGGGCCACGGATGGGCAACAGAGCTACTGGAGACAGACCCCGACAGAGGGCTGGGTCTGGTTGGTACGAGTCGCAGGTGACAGGGTCGGTAGGACCTGGTGGCCGAGTTGCCATGATAAATATTTTTGATGCATCAATACCTCGGGAAGGTCCTTTCGTGGACGTGCGCGACTCCTACTTAGGCCCCAACAGATTTTGTGGACAGAACTAGGGAAGGCTTTCAAATGAGAGCAAGGCTCTTCCTGTTCTCTTTGGAGGGGAAAGTACTACAGTGGTTCTACTCGGTATTGCCAGACATGGTGCAGAACTGGGAGCAATTGATGACAGCTTTCTTGAAGGAGTACTACTCACCAGGCAAGACCTAGAATTTGCGCAACAAGATTCTCAACTTATCGCAATTCCCAACGGAGACAATCGCAGAAGCCTACGAGCGTATTACGTCCGAGCCGTGCCTCATCACAAGCTCTAGAGAGAAGACCTTGTTCAGAAGTTCTACCAGGGATTTCAGCCGTCGTCAAGAATAATCATGGACGCATCTGTCGGAGGTTCGATGATTGATCTCACGCCCACTCAGGCTTTCAAGCTATTCAAGAAGGTGGCAGACAACGATGCATGGGCATCATCAGGGCGCCTAGTGCCAGCTCCATAGACGGGGAATGCGAGAAGCATGTTGCAAGTGAACCGTGAACAACTGCTCGAAGGGAAGATCGATTCTCTTATGAGGAAGTTCGAGAAGATTGAGAATGGAGAAGAAAGAAGCTCAAGATTTGAAGGCAGACATGTGAAGAGTGTGGCAAGCATGGCCACGTCCAGAAGAATTGTCCAGTGGAAGCAAAAGTGCTCGACTACATCAAGAGAGGAGATTGGTACCCCCAATCGAACTTCCGCTATGGACAAGGTAGACCTCAATTCAACGCGAGCTCTTCCATTTATAATGTTGTGCCTCTACGTATATAGTTGAAAGAATTCATGGAGGAGAAAGGCAAGGTGAATACGGCTACCACAAACAAGTTCAAGGCCATGGACAAGGCATTGGAGAGCATCGACGCAAAGTTGCAGAGGTCGGAAGCTCGAACCACCAAGTGATCAACATGATGAAGATAATAGAGACACAGATGGCCCAGCTTGCTGGACGCCTACCAAGCAATGAAGGAAGATTGCCAGGACAACCCATACTCCCAGAGACAGCCAAAGCTATTCAAACTCGCTTAGGAAAAGAGACAGAGGATCCAGAATTTCCAGCCAAAGCATGGAAGCCTAAGCCAGCTATTGGCGGCGCAAACGCACGCCAAGATCCACCGCAAGCGCACGGATCAATGTAGCTCTTCCCTTAGAATATTCCCCCAAGGTTTATCAATCTGTGGATCGACAGCGAACTACCTAGGGTTTTCCATCTAACCTAAACGATCTAATCCTAATGTGAAGCATAGATTGCATATGAAAGGGTAAACCAATATATATGAGTGAAGTATTGGGTTGATCACATCCACAAGCATAGGCAAAGCTGAAGGTAAACCAAAGATTGACTAAGTCCATCACCTTCTAGTTGTAATTCTAGCCAAGAACGGTAAACACATCAAGCATCTCATTCGAAGCATCTTTAAATCACCACCTCCGGTCAAACCCCCGAGAACTACCACCCTACACAGGCCATGCCCTGTCACGACACTCGTTATCGGCATAGCAATTACAACGGCACGTTCGAAGAACGTGTTGTACTCCTTGGTAGATCTGGTATGAACCCCTAGCCCCCATGGCTACAAGAACACCCCTAGCAATCTATATCGATTAATAGATTGAAAACAATGCAAACCCAAGCAAGCACAATATCATAAAGGGAGGCATTTGATCGCTAAAGAATCGGATGAAAAGATGATCATACTCAAACGAATGTATTCATTACATCATCACCTCCGAGTACGTACCATAGACGATGAACGATTGGCTCCTGAACTCCGCCATAGCACAACCACGCAGGGCGGCCATGGAGGCTAGGGTTGGCCTAGGCCATTCCCTAGACAACTTCGAGGACTTGCGGCGGCTGTCTTCTCCCTTCGGTGTTCACTTCTAGGTTTCGCCGACTTCTGGTGAATGGATGATGCCCTCCTCTGGAAGACGGGTTGTTTTTATAGCTGTTTATATAGCGAGGAAACCCTAGCTCGAAGGGAAGGCCGAGGCAGCGCAAAAACGGCCTGGGTCGCGCGGCCAAGAGGGCTCCTAGCCGGCCGGCCCAGGGCCTTTTTGGCCCACCTCGGTCCCATCTTTTGCGTGCACTCTTCTCTAATGTTTATGAGTTCGTGTTCCAATCCTTGTGGGCTTTGGACGTCGGTTGCTCCAGGATATGGATGGGTCTTGATGGGTCTTCCAAGTCTGCACTGGATTTGCCTTGATCTCGAAGTACTTTGGCTTTATCTTCAATTTAGCCATGTTAGAAGTTGGCCCGTTGGAGTAGAGCATAAACGGGCTTCGGTTCCTTTGGGCTTCATTAGGGCTTTTGGCCTTCATCTTGCCATGTTGTTGGTAGTTCTTAGATTCAGCCCATATTTGCCCCAAAATAGCCAATTAACCTACGTAAACCAAAATGCTCTAGAAATATGTGAGAGGAAACAGGTTATTTCAGTGCCAAGTGGCGGGGTTAGTATAAAGATTAGTCCAAAAACATAACCTAGATGGCACTAAAAGTGTGTCATTTAACAGCGCCAACACCAGCCACCGAGGTGGAGATGTCCACGAAGGAGAAGGAGAAGGCGCCAACCCAGGCACCGGAAATTGAGAGCATGAACCAGAGTTTGAGATGGTCAGAAGCAACACGAGGGTCTTACTAAAGACGCCACACTTCCGCAAAGGTAAAATTGACAAGAACTTTGAAAAGTTTGTTGAAGTAGTGCACAGGTTGACCATCAATTTGTCGCTCCTGGATGCTCTATAAGTTCCAACCTACTCTTGCTACTTCAAAGATATACTTGCTCGCAAGTATTAGATGACACCGACAGCTTTAGACTACATCAAGATGACTGAGGAGTGCAGTGCAGCCATTGCTGAGCAAACTCCCAAGAAGAAGAGGGACCCCGGATGTCCAACATATCATGTACCATCGGTGTGCTCACATTTGTGAGAGCACTTTCTGTCCTTAGCGCAAGCGTGAGAGTTATGCTGAAGGCCGTGTTCGAGAAGCTACGCCTGCCAGAGCCGGAACCGATAGCCATGTGCCTCAAGCTTGCAGATAATTCAGTTCGCTACCCCGAAGGGATCGCCGAAGACGTGCCCGTGATGATTGGGAATCACTTGGTCCCCATAGAGTTTGTGATACTCGACATGGGAGAGGGAGCCAAGGCGCCACTAATTCCTGGGCGGCCGTTCTTGAAGACCGAGGGAGCGAACATCGACGTCGGCAAGGGAGAGATCATGTTCGACATCAATGACGTAAAGAGCACGTACAAGTTTCGTCCACGAGTATAGGTATGCAATATGATTAATATTAAATATGTTTTGCCTCATCGTCACATTGCCAAGGAAGAGCCAAAGAAAGAAGCAAAAGAAGTGAAAGAAGTCGTTGCATCCGTCAAGACCAAGGAAGAAGGTCATCCTGTGAAGACCAAAAAGATGACGAAGCCGAAGAATAAGCCTGCACTGAAGCCAAAGATAGTGCAGAAGTGGGTACCTAAGGCTGCAGCACCATCACCGAGTGCTGGACAGAAGTAAAGAGAAGTGAAGAGTCTAGCTAAAGACTATAAACGAAGCACTTGCGGGAGGCAACCCGTTCGTCGAGTCAAGAATAAAGCAACTGGGAGGACAACCCTGAAGAATAAGCTACCGAGAGGACAACCCTGAATAAAGTAAATTAGCTACAGAATTTTGCTACGCCAGACATTGAACATTTGAACGATTTCTAGTTGAACATTCGAGATTTTATATTTGCTAGAAAAAACCAATGATCTAAGCCTTCCCATGATTTAATTGCTTCTTTTAGAGAAACTAGAACCAGAAATCCTTGAACCTAGTTGTATGTTTGTCTCTTCCATGGCGGATGTATAATTATTTTCTTGAAAACAATACGATTAGAGCTACGTGTCATTCTTATTGTTTTAATCCATTCACGTAAAGGCTCTCACGTAAACCTTAGGTGAAGTTTTTGGTTTCGCTGATTTAAAGAAAATTCATCGGTTTCTCTAGAATTATAATTTTTCTGAGCCTAATTTTATTTTGTTCATTCAAAATTCCTCTCTCTTATTTAGCCAAAATTAGAACCTAAACCCATGACCACACGGTTGAAATCGAAGCCACTCTCTTTCTATTAATGAAAAAAGAGTGATACCGGTGCAACCAAAATTAATGTAGTCGAAAACTTTTCGACTTACAAATGGTTTGATTTGAAGGGCTTATGAGTTGATTAACACCTAATGGTTTGATCTGAGTTCACGAGAAAGATTTTCTACTTCCACCTACCACCACATGCCAGACCAAACAAAAGAGGGAACACCCATGCATGCAAAGCACCAAGATATGGCAGAATTGGTGGCCTGATGTGGTGTATAATTGATGCCAAGACATGAAGGTGACTCAAAGGAGTAAATCATGAGCTAGCTGACAACATTTGCAATCAAAAGGAGTGGCTCACAAGGAATGGACGGTGCAACTAGAGGGAACACGAGGACATGGGCTCCTGATGGAGACAAGAACATGTGAGGAAAATTTGGGGAAGAGAGGAGGCAGCAAGATGCTCGGCCGGTCGGCTAAAGGGCCCCCTAGCCGTGCGGCCACCACCCTACAAAGGCCACATCGGGCTCCCCTATCACAGGTAAGTTACTCATGAAGTTCTTAGTTCATATTCCTGAGTTCATACTTGTTCTCTACCAGAAACATCCTAAAAAAATTTGAGTTCCATAAGTTGCTTGAAAAACCACCGAAAATTCACGAAAAATCCTAGTTTTCTCCACCCTTTGCCATTGTGTTCTTCAGCCGGTCAGCAACCACCGGTGTTGTAGTGTTGGTTGAGTGCAGCCATGTGGAAAAAGGTTAACCCATTCTCGAAGAGGAAGACAAGGTCGTCGGCGTCTGACACGCCGTCCGGAAGCTCGTCGCGAAGGCACTCGACCTTGGGTCGCCTCAACAAATGGACGAAGACGTCATCGAGCCAAGGCGGGACACGCTGCTGCTTTGTGGCATGCGTGGCCTGGGAACTGCCTCCATGCGCTTCACGGGGTCCCATGGGCAAGCCGGTGCATCGCCTCTTCCACCTCGACGAACAACGCGTTCAACCGCACCACCGTCGTACGAGCCGAAGCTGACGCCCTATGGGTTCACCATCATCACCAAGGAAGAGGAGTTGAGGCTAAATAATATCAAGGAAAGGATCATGGAAAACGCAACTTTCCATGATGACATGCTGATGAAGCTTGGTTTATACTCTCACATGTACAAGCTGCTGGAAAATATTGGTTGGAAGAAGTTTGCAATGGGAGAGTCAGTGAATCACAGGATGGATATTGCATTGGAGATGCTAGTGACCATAAAGTATGAGACAAGAGTGATCAATGACCAAGGAGATGAAGCCCCATTCCTCTCATTCCGCATCAAGGATGAGAGGAGACATATTTCCTATGCTAGTATTACCACATTATTGGGGTTTGATCTAGAGGCTCCAGAGAAGGTGGAAGTTAAGGAGAATGAGCTAGATAGTTTTTGGAAGAAGATCGTCGTGGGGGAAAAGCACACAAGACAGGGAATTTGCAATATTGTGTTGCAAATATTTCGTACATGGATGAGCAAGAGAATTCTTGGAAAAATGAAGGAAGGCAAGGTGACTGACCAAGAGCGGATCTGGATGTACGCTACTTTGGTGAAAAAGCAGAAGATTGATCCTTCATACATCATTATGAACAGATGGGTCGAAGAAGCATCATCTGGCACTGGGAAGATTGGCATGGCGTGCTATTTAACAGCAATTGCCTTTGCCTTGGTCCCTGACATCGCAATCAATGTCAGATATTTTGTGAAAGGCACAGAGATGGACGGGAAATTTCTGGTGTAAGGTCATTATGTCAGTGGTAATGAGAGTTAAGGGTACAAAGTACTAGGGACTGACATATCTTTACCTGATGCAAGACTGAAATTGTTTGCAAGAGGGAAGAAAGATTGGCGTGACACTTCGATCATGGTTCAAAGGAGAAGCGAGAAGAGAAAAATTCAAGGTGGGTCGTCATCACAAGCAGCAGCAACAGAAGAAGCAGCAGAAGAGCAAGAACAAACACCTCCAGATGAAGGACAATGGACTCGAGCACCTAGCATGGGGGACAGGACACTTTGTCATGCCTCCACCATAGCAGCCCGTATACACAGTGCAACAGCCAGGTTATGTGCCACAAGAATATGCACGGCAGTCATATCTTCCTGAGCCATACACAGGAAGAGCACCAGATGAATCATAGGGGTGCAGTTTGCACATCTGCCATAGCCTCAGCACAATGCAAGGATTTTTGGTGCTTATGCTAATAGAAACTTGGAGGATGTTGGAGAGATTCAGAGGCGTTCGCTGAGGAATGAAGAAGGAAGTTTTGGCATGACATATTAGTTCGGTCTCCTCGGGTTTGTCCCACCACAAGATTTTTAGGGAGGAGCAGCTCAACCTTACTTCGACCAGGGATACGATGATTATGTGAACAGCCAAGGAGAAACTAGCAGAACTATGGAGAAGAATGATCAACAGGACGTCAGAAAATAACACTTGCACGTTTGGTTTGAGTTTCAATCTTTCTTTTATTTATTTCTTTTGATTTTTTAACGTGTGTGCAATTCGTGTGTGCGTAGGTTATTTTTCTGTTTTATTTAAATTTCAATATGTGTGCAAGTTGTGTGTGTGCTTAGTATTTATGAATGAATAAATATGATCACCTATGCTTAATGATATGATTAGTAGTGAGGATAATTTAAATTTATACAATGTTGAAAATGATGATCGTTGCCGCTTTGTTCTTCTCTCCGCACTAATAATATACTTGATTGAACTAATACTCTCCCTAAACATGATCTAAAAATAAATTAAAGAGTAAATTACGTGGCCGGTCCCTAAACTATCGGTCAGTTCTCATCCAGGTCCACAAACTATGAGACTGCATTTCTGGCTCCCTAAACTATCAAAGTTGGTCATCTAGGTCCATACCAGCCACGCAACACCGTAGAAGTTGATGTGGCGTGCCAACTCAGAAGCTGACATGGAACCTAACATGTGGGGCCCACATGTCAGCCTATCTCCCATCCCCCTCCCCTCCTGGTGAAACACGCTTGCCTCGGCAACGGGTGGGCTGCCATCGTGCGCATGCTCCCGGGCGCACCGACATCGCTATGAAGAACCACTTGAACTTGTCGCCTGCCCATCCATGCTCGAGACCTCTGCCTTGCAAGCAGCCCATCCTCTCTTCCTCTCCTCTTTTTATTCTTCTTTTCCTCTGTGCAGACTAGAAGCCGACCTCGCGCCCTCCTTCCGCTCGCTGTCCAAAAGTCTGTCATCCTCTCTCTCCACCGTTTCCAAATCAACGTCGGCAACAGATCCTCCACTTCTTGCTCGACTTACCCGTCACCTCCTCACCAATTTTCGATCACCACCTCATCAGGGATTTCAGATCCCATGGCTATCGGTTGACACCATGGCCGCCACTGCACCTTGCCGTGGAGAACCCCCATCACGGCCTTCTCCGACTCGACCAACCCTGGGCAGGCAGGCGACGGCGGTGGACGATGAGCCGAGCCACAGAGCGGCGATCTGGCCTTGCACAAGGATGGCAAGCAATCGTTGGTCACTGGCAGGTCGGAACTGGGACCACACTACGTAGGCATGCAACAAGACGGCGGCCGCGGCAGGAATCTCCGGTCTCCCTCCCCTGATCCTCTCTACCTCTGAGCCCAAAGCTAACAAGAAGAGGAAGAAGGGCGCCCCACATGTCAGGTTCTACGTTAGCTCCCGAGTTGGCACGCCACATCAGCTTCTAGGGTGTTGCATGGCCGGTTTGGACCTAGATGACCAACTTTGATAGTTTAGGGAGCTAGAAATGCAGTTTCATAGTTTGTGGACCTGGATGAGAACCGGCCGATAGTTTAGGGACCGGCCATGGAATTTACTCTAAATTAAATACCAGCTCAATCTTTTGTGTTGGCTATGATTAAAATAAAAACCCATATTCATTAATCATGATGAACCTTAGTTGAACAAGATTTATTCTCAAGTGAATTGATTCAATACTTGTTTCTTCGGTACGAGACTAAGAAGCTAGCCATTCCGTTTTTGAATATCGTCTTATTGCTTGCCTCTCTATCCATGCATT
This sequence comes from Urochloa ruziziensis, assembly GCA_015476505.1. Lineage (NCBI taxonomy): Eukaryota > Viridiplantae > Streptophyta > Magnoliopsida > Poales > Poaceae > Urochloa > Urochloa ruziziensis. The sequence continues at coordinate 12,082,127 of CM027120.1, read as the reverse complement.
GCTAATTTCCACATTGAGAATTTGGCAAACTTCGCTGGATATCCACCCAAAACCCAAAAATTAATTTTGTGATTACCTCCTTCACCACAACCGAAACAAATTGAGTGTGGTGATTTATTTCGACAGAGGTTCTGACCAAACAAAGGCATCACACGAAGAATATATGCTAAGGAGGAACCTACAAGAGTACTGGAGAAAAATCAGAAGAATCAGAGCCAGAAAGAGGCCAGGCGGCGTGGCCAGGACCCCCCTGGGCCGCGCGGCCAGAGTCATTTTTGCCTCTGGTGGCCTCGAAAATTTTTGTGGAAGTGCTACCTGAAGATCCAAGTCGTTCATATTCTGCTCAGCATCGATTTAGTCTCCCTCTCATTTGCTCGAGGATGAGCAATCGTTTAAGCACGGGGGGAGAGTCATCGCATTATCTCTGACTATCGCTGAGTAGAATTAATGTTGTAAAGAGTTCTATGGAGCATATAAAAAATATTGAAAAGAGAAAAATGAAAGAAAGAAAGAAAGAAAGAAAAATAAAAAAGAAATGAAATAAATATGCTCCTTAGTTCTTTTACTTCATTGATTTCTTGGTGCTTAGAAAAATCCATTCCATACTCAAGTATTCCAACCATGTGCAATCTGTCGGTGATAATATCACCGGCAGTCTTCCACGGGGTAGCCCACGGAAGTGATTTGTAATGCAGGGAAGATCGCAAAGATCGGAAGCAGGATGGTTAGGATGGACAGACACAGGGGTTTATACAGGTTCGGGCCGTCGACTCGACGTAATACCCTACGTCCTGTTTTGGGGTGTTGTATTGCGTAGATTGTGAGTTGAGATGTGTTCAGATGTTTTTGGAGGGGGTCCCTGCCCGCCTTATATATCGGGGGGCAGGGTTACAAGTCGGTTTGTATCCGATCCTATCTCTAAGAATCCTTTCCTTCTTTACAATAATTCCTATTCCAACTAGGACTTCTCCTCCCAGATCCTTCCTCCGTGCGCCGACTTGTCCCGCACGTCTTCAGGTCCAGAACGGTGGGCTGGGCCGCCCCCTTTTGGTGGGCTGCCAGGCTTGCTCGTGAGGTACCCGGGTACTATATCCCCCACAGTAGCCCCCGAGCACTTCTTGACCGATCGTTGGCTGTAATTGATCCGTCTTTTCTTCCATGATCCGAGTGCTCCAAGTTGTCTAAGATCTCATCCGAGTGGTTTCGAAGAAGATCCGAGTGGTTTCGAGGAAGATCCGAGTGCATGCTCAGACGTTCCTGAAAACAATTCTTCAATTATAGCCATAGTGAAGGGAAGGAGTGCTCTTCTTCACGACGCGACAGCGAAGTGAATACACTTAGCCCCCAGGCTTTGGGCAATTTTTATACGAAATTGGCCAAAGGTCTTCAACTTTTATCCATCTGTATCTTGATCTTCAATGGTGTGCACCTCTGTTCATGCTCGGCGGCAGCGGCACCGCCGCTGAGACAGCGGCACATTGTTGCCCCTAGCCGCTGCCGCAGCCTGGTCTTGCTTTCCGGCAGTGACAGACACTACCGCGGCGAGGGATAGGAGCACCGGGGCAATGGCGCGCGAACATGGTCGTGGCCCATGCATGTCGTCTCTCCCGGAGCTTGCCCTACCACGAACCTTGTTGCGTGTGTTCTTTGCTCTAGTGCAAGTCTTGCGTAGAAGCACTTGAGCCTCTCTTGCTGATTTATAGGCGTATAATGGCAGTTGGTACCAGATCGCTGTTAAGTTGCTAGTGTTTTGTGAGAGCAATAATGTTTTTGCATTTCACAAATGTGCTAGAAATAGAAAAGGGCAAATGACTAATCTTGCCATGTCGCACTGCACGTTAATAAGCCATGTTTACTGCACCGAGATTTTCTTTTCCAGACTGGGTGTTTAGCTATGTGCCTATGTTACACTCTCGTCTTGAAGGAATCCTGGAGCATTTGTTTCTCCAATAACATTAGGCTCCATTCAGTTTCACCGAATTCAATCCGGACCGGGAATCACAATGGAGGAAGTGAGCATTTATCTGTGCACGTTACTGCCGGTTGGCCGGAGCCGGTACTAATGTGTGCATTAGTATCGGCTCAAGAAACAGTGCCTATGGAGCCACGGTAGTATCGGTCGAGGGCAACAGCTGGTACTAATGTGGGTCATTTAAGCTGGTGTTATTGGCCAGTACCAAATGGGCGCGCCACTTTAGTACCGGTCAATAACACCAGCCGGTACTAAATGACGCTCGTTAGCACCGGCTAATGCCCACGACCGGTACTAATGTGTGCCGAACCTAAGTCATTTTATTGCCCCCTTCGTCCTTGACCTCTGCCTTATCTCTTCTCTCCGCTCCTCTCCTCTCCTCTCCTCCCTTTCTTCTCTACCTTATCTCCTTGGATCTTGGGCGGGCAGGCGCTGTGCAGGAGGGCGAGCGAGCGGCGGCGGGGCTCTCAACGCGTGGCCAGGCCTAGGACAGGCAGTGCGGCGGCCTAGCGCAGCAGCACGAGGCGGCGCTTCGGGCTAGGAGGAGCAGTGGCCGGGGCCCAAGCGCGGCGGTGCAACGACTGGAGCCCAGGCAGGCGGCGGAGGACCGCGGCGCGGGGTCACACCGCTAGCAATATTTTTTTGATTTCTTTTATTCTTGTGAGATATGTGATGCTCATAATTGAGATATATTATGATGATTCTTGTAAAAATCTATGTCTGAATTTTATTGTGATTGCGGTGGAATTCTTTGTTTGTGATGACTGCACCATGAGAAAAGAAAAAAGAAAGAAAATGAGAAAAGAAAAAGGAAAAGGAAAAGAAAAAGGAAAGGGGAGGAAAATCTACGCTTGGGTGCAAAGTTGTTTCATACCGGTCAGTAACATTGACCGGTACTAAAGGGTACGTACACGTTAGTGCCGGCGACAGCGACTGGCGTTAAGCCGTCCTGTGACCAGTACTAATGCTCATTTTTCCAACGGTGAATAATAGATACAGTAAGAAATTTATGATAAGTATAACGAGAGATCGAGATTTATTATGGATCGAGAACCAATTTACTCATGATATGCATAACAAAAGATCTAGAATGGTTTCCCGTCTCTCGACTAGTGGATTTATTCTGGGTCTCTAGTTGTTCCTATCACGAGCAAATTGGTTGCCGACTCGGAATAAATTCAGGTCTCCCGTTGTAATTATCATAAATTTTTTTACTATACTCATCGTTTCCGGCCCGGAATGAATCCGGTGGAACCAAATAAGCCCTAGCTGGAGACGAGAAAAGTTGTCGTACTAATAAGCTGAGGCGTTTAAGATTTTGGGTGCAGGCCATTGCGAACCCAATAATTTACATTATCGAACTTACTGTAAACGACTATAGATCTATCATTTTGCTCGCGATTTATTCAGCCACATCCGCGCGATCAGACGACTCAGAAAGTCAGAATGCTCCTCCACTTTCGTGGAGCATTGCATGGTGCGATCAACTGTGCAGAGAAGCCATGTGCAGACGTGGAGCAAGGAATGGTCCATCATGTACGACGTTCATGGATTATGGATGTAAAGGTGGGCAAAACATTCTGGCAGAATGGCGCACGCCGATCAAAGGTGAACAATGCCAATAAAAAAAGGCAGATCAAAGTTTTGTTTCTTCCCTTTGTCTTACGTGTCGATCCCGTGCGTTCATGGGAACTTTTGTCCAGTTGGTTACATGCTTTCGAAATGCATGGAACAATCTTTTTATGGACATGCACATGCTGTTCTTACATAATGTGCAGATCAGATCCGGTTAAATAATTAGCTTGTGGTTCATGTGATGATCTCAGCGCTAACCTGAAGATTTGACTGACTCTTTTTATTTGTAAAAAGAAACACCATACAACCAAATCCCACATATACACACACACTCACAATCAGCATCATGAACACAAAGGGAAGCTTTGTGATTCCTTGACTTGATGAAGTTAACAAATTAAATGTACATCATATATAATAGAATGGTACACCGGCCGCTTACTATAAAATAAATAACTTTTTAGTGAGACAAACGGGACGTCAAACATGAGCTGGGTTTAATCGCCTTGCTTGGCTGTTCTCGTCTGGACGTCTTTACTGACTGAACTTGACGTCAAATAAAGAGGGAATCCCGTCCATTCGGGAGAGCCTTTTTTCTTAGAGCCATGAGTTTACAAGTTTCAGTAATCACCCTACCCTGATAACCAAAAAGGTGAAACACCAAATTATTCAACTTCCAATAGCTCGTCATGGATTCAGATACTCATCTAAGGATCTATGAAGCTACAGTGATTTTAACAGTCACAAGCTCATAGCTGGCTAGCGGTAATCGCTGTCGATGTCCAGTTGGTGCTTTGACAAGAGCAAATATGGATCTTGCAAGATGGGAAATTCAATTGAAAAAAATCCAAATACTCCAGGTTTACTTTAGATTTAGAAACAAAAATTGTTGCAAAACTACAATGTAGGTTTTTCTCCTGCAGATCTGCCTTTTAAACTCATTGCATTTATGTGACATGTCTATTTGCTTTCAGTGCTATATGATAAAGTGGCACAATGGGATGAGCACTGGTAGTCAACTAATAAGGAATCTATGATGCTTGTGCAAACAATCTTCGATCAATCCCTGCTTTCCTCCACACTACCACGCAATAATGCCTTTTAGCAGTCCAAAGTTCAGAGCTAGGCCATAACTCTATATAGCTATCCAGTTGATGTGCTTGAAGTGTATATTGACAAGAAACATGCCTAATAATGCCATTTAGAAGTCCCAAGTTCAGAGCTAGGCGATAACTCTATATTGCTATCCAGTTGATGTGCTTGAAGTGTATATTGACAAGAAACATGCCTAATAAGCTAATAACATTTGGCATGATGCCCTGTTTTCTTGGCTGCGCTGGGCTGAAAAATATATTGATTTTGGCTCATTCTGCGTTGATTCAATAGTGTACTATGAGAGAGAAAATCTGCTCCTCTAGGATAAGCAAAGCAAACAGGCGGTTAAGTTTGGCAGCCAACCAAACCGATCCTTAATCTGATGACCTAGCCAGACAAAATTGTTAGTGCAGAACTGCAGAAGAAACAGCCAATTGATCATAACCATCTTTCCTTTTCCGGCCCTCGCTTCAAAACTCCGATGCAAACTAGCACATCCATTTTTCATGAGTTCCCACCAAAGCTGCAAATACAACAGGATCTGATAGCTTCAGTACAGTAGGAAAGCACCCGCCCTAGCCTAGTGCCTAACGCACCAAAAAGAAGAGACACCAAGCTAGGCAAATTCAACACAGTTCATCATGGGCTGATATGTGTGTACCTTTACTTTATTTCTGATTTGAAATAAAGATTTGGATGAACTACTGGTGGGCTTGCAGATATGAGACGCCACAGGGCCATGAACACTCATGCGTACCTAAGATGCTATATGAAACTGCACTGCTTTTGATTAGCCAGAAGCTAATAGCAACATATCAAAGTATTTTATTGGTAAGGTGTCATGTAGCTAAGACGAAACCAAATGAATTTGGATTGATGACAAGAAAAATATTGTCTTGATTGCAAATTGAATATATGAATTTCTTCTCTTCAATTAGATTTTGAACCATTAATGCCATCTAATCTAACTATGACGATTGAGTTTGGTGTGTGGGCGTGTGAAATTGTAGTATACTGATGAACCATGTGTTTCTCTTATATAGACCATAACTCCTAAAATATGAAACTTGATCATATAATAGGGGTTATGAAATTATAGAACTAATTCAACTAGAATCATGTCATTCGGAGTCTATAATGTGCGATATCAAATAAATAAACAAGCAAACTGTGTCACCTGATTTCGTGAATTGATAAAGATCTAACCAACTAAACATTTCAGACACTACCGGAATCCGGGTCTTTGCCGTGTGCATTTTTTAGACACACGGCAAAAAGCACCTTACACACGGCAAAGGTGTCTTTGCCGTGTGCATTTTATTGAGCACACAGCAAAGAGCCTTTGCCGTGTGCCCGTTTATCCTTTACACACGGCAAACAATGCAGCAGGCCCACCACGTTCGGCTCCCCACTCCCCACTCACGAGGCCGCCTCGTCTCCCACGCCACTGGGGCCCGCCTTCCACCCACGCGGCCGCCTCCCACTCACGCGGTGTCTCGGCTCCCGCGCCCCACTCGGCCGCCCTTATCCTCTCACCCTCATCTCCCACCGTTCCCTCCTCCAACTCCCTTTCTCCTCTCCCTCTCTTTCACTCCTTCGACGCGCGGCTGGCTGGGCGGCGACCGGCTGGGCGATGGCCGGCGCGGCGACCGGCAGTGAGGAGTGGCGGCAGGGCGAGGTGCAGCGGCGGTGCATGGAGAGGATGGGCGGCGACACGTGGAGAGGATCTCCGGCGGTGCGTGGAGAGGAGCCTCCACGGCGGATCCATGGACGGCGGCGGCGGCCGCCACCTTCTCCGGCGGCACATGGAGAGGATCTCCGGCGGCGCGTGGAGAGGAGCCCCCGCGGCGGATCCATGGGCGGTGGCCGCCACCTCCTCCGGCGGCGCGTGGAGAGGTGCGGCGGCAGCGCATGGAGAAGTACGAACTATGTTAGAGGTACGACCATGGCCCACATGGACGCATGGATAAATCTTCGAAGGAAGTCGTACTAGGCGTGAAGACTACGAGTAAAATACCGCAAGGACTCTACTCGAAACTAGTCGTATGACATAAAAACTACTCGGATTGACTTGTAAAGTACTCTACGAGTTGTATTAGGTTAGGATTCTACTCGGAACCGAACTTGTAACCCTGCCCCCCGTGTATATAAGGCTGGGCAGGGGCCCCATCAAAAGATTACGACCTCATTGAATACAAACCATCATACAGGACGTAGAGTATTACGTTATCTCAGCGGCCCGAACCTGTCTAAAATCCTGAGTCTCTTAGCCTTTGCGTTCCTGATCTCGGCGAAACCCCACCTGAACTCTACTACCTCGGGGTATCCCTCGGTAGGATTGATGGTAGAACACCGACATCTGGCGCGCCAGGTAGGGGTTTTCCTCAAAGATCCCGTGGAGAAGGCAATGGTGACCTACATCCAATCTGAAGCGCCTCAAGAAGGCACAAGGTTCAACTTCGGCTCCTGGGTTTACGTCGCAGACGGCTCGGGCGGCTTCTATAGCTACCTCGAGACGCCCCTAGAGAGGAAGGAAGAACCAGCGCCCATCGTGGAAGATCTGGCCGAGCAACTCGTCGAAGTCACGCTCACGGACATTGTCTGCGGGTATGAATCCGAATCGATCACGATTACGGAACAGAAGCTGCAAGCTTCCCTCCCACCCCAATTCCCGTTTGGACTCTGCAATTCGATCCACATGTATTGCGAGGCATTGCAGAGCCAGATCGAGTCCACCACGGACTCGAAGTGGGACGCCCCAGTCCGAGTCATGGGAGGACGCGCCAGCTCCCTCAGCGGGGCGATCCCCTTGTACAACTTGGACTCGGACGATGAGATCCTACAAGAAGATGGTGGACATGACCTGGTGATCCACGCCATGCCTGAAGGGAGATTTGTGTTCCCAAGAGACAAGACCCCCCAGGAGATCTTCGAGTCCTGCCAAGTCTTTGTACTTTTTGGGTCTGACATTACTGAAGACCTGCCATTCCAGCACGGCACACCGCTACCATCAGATGAGGAGAGCACCACTGAACTCTTCACCCCAAGCTCGAGTAACTCTGTCGAGCCCAGTCGACAGGTGTTCATGGCAGGCTCTGGAGCAGCTGGCGCCGGCGCAGACGAGGCACGCTATGCTTTCGAGTTGGAGAGCGAGATCTCCGCCGACGAACAACCAGTCGCTGGAGAAACACGCGAGCGAGCAGCGGCAAGGGAGACCGCCAACAACAAGAGGGCACTACGATGCATTGACGCCCGCAACCGCCGCTTAGATGGACGCAACCTCGCACAAGAATTCATGAGGGTTGCACTCTACGAATCCCCCATAGCTAACGCCATGGAGATGGCTTACCACATCCGTAGCCTGCCACGATCCCCAGAAGCTGACGCCGCACTCGATCGGATCAACGCCATGATCCGCACCCTTGACAAGGCCCTTGCCGCCCTGTTGACACGCAACGGCCAGCCGGCCCCCAGTGAAGAAGTCGACAATAGCGGTCGTAATCGTTCACGAGACAGACCTCACCCGGTGGCCCCAAGTCGCCTGGCAGACGCAAACCGCGGGGGAGGCCCACCCCCAAATTGCCCAGACGACAACCGCCCAATTGGACGAGGCCAACCACAAGCCAATGCCAGTTGCAATGATGGAGGTCGAGCTACATCATCACACAGGCCAGCACACAGCGGAGATCTCAGGCAGGCCACTAACGCCAGCCGCGAATTGCGGTCAATCCTTGACTCCAGGATGCGTGACGAGGAGCGGGGATACAAGGAAGATGATGACGAGTACCCAATGTTCTCTAGGGACATCCAGATGGTGACGTACTTGCAACCTTTCAAGCCAGCAGGCTTTGAGAAATATGATGGCAAGACTTCCCCTGAGTCGTGGCTGCGTATCTACTCCACGTCCATAGAGTGTGCTAGTGGCAACAATGCAATTAAGTGTCAATACTTCCAACTAGCACTCGACGCCGCCTCCGCTCACATGGTTCGAGAACCTGCCACGTCGCTCCATCGACACATGGAACGACTGAAGAAGATGTTTATCGTCAACTTCCAGGGCTTACAACCGACCGAAGACTTGACATGGATTGGCCATGTGCAAGCAGCAGCCCGGCGAGCACCTACGCGAGTACTTGCGCCGCTTCATGGAGATCAAGACCTTGGTAGTTGATGTATTTGACCATGACTGCATCGACTTATTCCAGAATGGCATCACGAATAGATACTTTGACACGCAATTTGGCTTGCATCACCCCAAGTCTCTAGAAACTCTACGCAACCAGATTGAAGCGTGGTCTGAGCAAGAAGACCGCGATTTTGAGAAGTACAGTCCTCGCAAGGGCAAGGAGAAGCAAGATAACGTGGGGAACAACTCCAAAGTCCAACAGAATTTCCAGCACAACAAGCGCAAGCCGGATGATACAGTTGCGACGCTGGACAACAACATGCGAAGCCAGAAGAAGAGCTACCCTGGCAAGAACGATGTGGACAAAATCATGGACAGGCCGTGTCCAATGCATCCCAAGCAGAGGCATGCTATGGGCCAATGCTATGATCTCCAACGCGCGTTTTCTTACCAACAGCGCGAGGAGAGGAATAAGAAGAAGCCGGAGCGGGAACCCTATGACCTTGAAGCCAAGAACAAAGGCAGCATGCTCGACGATGAAGATGAAGAAGATGAGGGGAACAAATTCCGAAAGGCGAACAAGGTCATCAACGTCATCATCGGAGGTGACTACGGTTTCCCACACCGGAGGAATCATAAGCTCACTATGCGCCACATCATGGCAGTTGAGCCGGCTGTCCCACAGGTACTTAAAGTACTCGGAGTCCCAAATAGTTTCTCAAGAGAGGACCAGTGGAACAGTTACAACGAACCAGGGCAATTGCCACTCGTCCTGGATCCCACGATGGTGAGGGTCACAGCTTACCAAGGTACTCATCGACGGTGGTGCAGGGCTGAACGTACTATTCGCCGGAACCCTGAAGAGGATGGGCCTCGACATCGAGAAGCTGCTGACGCCTACAGACTCCCCGTTCTACGGAATCGTTCCTGGTAATGGTAGTCTCCCACTTGGTCAAGTCATATTACCAGTAACGTTTGGCACTCTAGAGAATTTCAGGATAGAGTACATCAAGTTCGACGTGGCAGACTTCAAAACCTAATATCAAGCCATCCTCGGACGTCCTGCACTGGCCAAGTTGATGGCCATCCCCCACCACGTCTACCTTGCCCTCAAGATGCTAGGACCCAAGGGCGTTATCTCCCTTCGTGGTGACTTGAGGCGGTCGTACGACTGCGACAGATAAGCTGTAGAGTTTGCGTCCACCACTTAGGTGCCTAACTCCATGGGCCAAATCTTCGCGGCTGCTCAAGCTCAAGAAGACGGAGCTCGAGATTCCTACCAAGGAGTCAGGGCCACTCAAAGCGACTACTCCTGACGACGTGGTGACGAAGGACGCAGAGCTGATGGAAGGCGACCAGTCCAAGACCACCAAAATTGGGGCTGGCTTGACTCCGAAATAGGAAGACGCACTCGTCAGGTTCCTGCAGGCTAACCGAGACATCTTCGCGTGGAAACCCGCGGACATGCCAGGGGTGCCAATGGACCTGATCAAGCATAGCCTAAATGTTGATCCAAAAGCAACTCCCAAGAAGCAGCGGCTGCGACGATTCACATCTGACAAGCGCGAGGCAATCAAGAAAGAGCTGGTGAAACTACTCGCCGCTGGATTTATCAAGGTAGTCTTTCATCCGGACTGGTTGGCAAATCCAGTCCTGGTGAAGAAGAAAAACAACAACGAGTGGCGTATGTGCGTTGACTACACTGATCTGAACAAGCATTGCCCCAAGGATCCCTTCGGGCTCCCCCGCATCGACCAGGTTATCGATTCCATCGCTGGTTGCGCTTTACTTTGCTTTCTTCATTGCTACTCGGGTTATCATCAGATATCTCTGAAAGAGGAAGATCAAGTCAAGACGGCGTTCATCACTCCTTATGGAGCGTACGCCTACACCACGATGTCCTTCAGATTGAAAAATGTTGGAGCGACTTATCAGTGTGCTATTCAACTCTGCCTCGAGAAGCAACTACACCGCAACGTGGAAGCTTATGTGGATGACGTGGTCGTGAAGATCAGGAATCCTGATGATCTCATTGCCGATCTGGAAGAAACTTTAGCATCTTTGCGGAAGTGGAATTAGAAGCTTAATCTAACCAAGTGTGTCTTCGGAGTACCCTCTGGGAAACTACTCGGGTTCATTATCAGTCACCAAGGGATCGAGGCCAACCCAAAGAAAATCAATGCCATCACAGCCATGGAAGCTGCAAAGACAATCAAAGACATCCAGAAGCTTACTCGGTGCATGGAGGCTGTAACATCCCAGATTTTTCTGGAATGTTTATAATATTAAAAATATGGATTTAAAAATTTTTCGTGGATTTATTGCTAGATAGGAAAAATATAAGGTTGTCTTCATTGAACCTTTCCCAAAATTCTTAGAATTAAATAGTAAATAAAATATTTTTGTTAAGGTGTCTAAACCTTAGTGAGAGCATTTGGATTTTATTTGAGTGTGATTTGGATTTGAAATGATTCAAATCCAAATCAAATAAAAGTTTAAAACCTAAACTAACTTGGGCCCTAACCCACTAACTCAGCCTGCTAACCAAGTCTAGAACCAGCCCCTTTACTTCCAGCCCAATCCATCCTAAACCCCGCGGCCCTCCTTCCCTTTCCTCTCCTCGGCCCGCTACCGCCGGCCCAACTTCCGCCGGCCTAGTAACCCCCGTGGCGCGCCGTCCCTCTCTTCTCTCTCACTGATAGGTGGGACCCACCTGTCAGCTTTCTCTCTTACCTCTCTCTCGCCACCGCCACTCTCCTACTCCGCCGGCACCATCTCGCCGCCGCCCGCTCCCGCACGCGAGACCATCTCGCGGACCCGGGAACCCTAACTCCCGATCCACCCCTCTCAGCTCCAGCCTAAAACCTAGATCGAGCAAGCCCTCACGCCATCTCACGAGCGGCCGACCCTTCTCACCGCACGCGCGCGCTCGGGTCCACACGCCAAGGCCGCGCCGCGCCTCTCCAACCCTAACCCTTGGCCTCTCCCGTCGTGCCGCGTGTCCAGCTTCGCGAGCTCTCCACTCACGCGCCCGATCCAACCCTAACCGCCCTCCTCTCTCCACCCGGCCGCGGCGCCGCTATAAAACGGGGGAGCGCCCGCTCCACCCCTCCATCCACACGCTCGGGCACTTGCCCTTCGTCTAGCCGCCGCCGCACGAGGAGAAGGAGGAGAAGAAGAAGGCGGGGAAGGAGGGAGCGAGCCGGAGCTGAGACAAGCACCGGGGCGCCGCCGCCGGAATGCCGCTGCCGCCGCTACCTCCCGAAGCAAGAAGACGACGGCCGCCCCGGCTCTTCTTCCCTGTCGCTGCTCTCCATCGTCTACGCCGCGCCTTCACCAGCTCTTCCCCAGGCCTGCTTCGCCTACACCGCCGACCTGAGGTGAGCAACACCGCCGCCGCTCACCTCTGCCCCGCCGTGAACCCGCCGCCGCGGCCATGGGACACCATGATCCCGCGCGCGCCGCCAACCTTGTGGCCAGCCGCACCTGCTCTGTGTACCGGCCATCGCGCCGCGTCCTCTCTCGCCGTGCAGGAACCCGTCGCCGCCGCTCTTGTCCTCGAGCGCGTGAGCTCGCTCGCCGCGGCCATGGCACCGCCGTTGCGCGCGAGCTTTAACCTGGGGCAAGGCGCGAGGCCAAGCCTTTAGCCTCGCTAGGGGTAGTTAGGTACCACCCGCGCCTAACCCGTGCCACAGGAGCCTCACCGGGCTTCCTCGTCGAGCTCCGAGCGCCGCCGCCGCCGTCACGCTTCGCGTGACGCCGTCGGAAGGCAAATGCCGGGCCTTTAGGCACCCAAGCGTCCGCCTTGACCTGTGCAAGCCCCCTGGGCATGAACAAGTCGAGGGGAAATGCGCCTCTGCGCAGTTCCGTGTCCACGCGCGGCGCCGCCCGTGCGCTGCCCGCGTCGCCTCGCTGCTCCGGCCACTTTCGCCGGGGTTAATCATGCCCAACCTTTTCGCAGTAGAGCTTTAGGCCTTAGCGGCGAGTTTGGGGCCGAGCCGAACCCTAACGCCGCTGGGAGAGCCCCCTTCGGCGAGCCGGTCCTGTCTGCGCGGCGAAGGGGAGGGGGAAAAGCCGAGCGCCGCCGTCCGCCCTGCCGCCGCCACGTGTCGCGCCGTCGCTGGAGCCACACCGCGGATCGCCTGGCTCAGCCGCACGAGATCCACCCGAGCCACAAAAGATCCCGTTGGCGCGGCTCACGTGGACCACCCTCTCGGTCCACGATAGACCGCGACCACCTGAGCCGGCCTGCCTCTTTTACAAAGAAGCCCCTGCTTTCTTACACTTTAGCCCCTTGAGTTTCGAACTCCTTTCAACTAAGTCCCTGGCCTGTTACTTTTACTCTAAGCTCCCTGGACATTTTAGATTTAACAACTAGGCCCTTCTGCTGACGTCATCAGGCCCACTGGTGACGTCAGCATCCGGACCCACCCGTCAGCTTTGACCGTTGACCGGTCAACGTTGACATCAGCAGGGCCCACTGCTGACGTCAGCATTTCGACCGACCTTGGACTTTTATGGAAAACCCCCTGAAGTTTTCCAAAATTACAAATAGGTCCCTGGTCCTTTTCTTTTCTTTTTCGGAATTATTTAAAAATTCAGAAAAGGATTTAAACTTAGAAAATCCATAACTAATTCATTTTAACTCCGAAAAATATGAAACCAGTTTCTATATTTTTCTAAAATCATGACCAAGCCCTTGGTGTGAAGTGTGAGTCCATCTGGATCCTTCTTGAATTGATTTTATTGGAGTTAATTACTATTAGGTCCCCGGTATTTACTTAATTTACGTATTTAGGACCTATCGACGGCCAGGAGCTGACCGAGGAGGAGCACTACCCGGAAGACTTCGTGGAGGAAGAGAACTTGCCCTCAGGTTCACGCCCAGCCCATCTCTTGAATGCCTATTAGACATTGCAACTAGATGAGCTAGCGCTTTACTTATTGCAATTGGATGATGCTCGAGCCTTGCATAACCATGATTTATTCCATGATTGCCTTGTTACCTACCACTCTATATATGATATTGCTATGCTACTGCTTGCATGTGTATGGGATCATGTGGATTAGGATTCTTGGCGTGCGTGGGATAAAACCGGCAGGAGAAGGTGTTTTTGGGAAACTTGGCGGGGGTGAGCATTTTATAACAACTCGGTCTTTGACCGAGGAGCCAGGAGACCCCTGCTCTCGAGGGGGTCCCACACCGTACTTGTGGCGGGTACATGGATGGATAGGAGCATAGGAGTTGGCGGAGGTACCTATAGTGGGTACTGCGACTTGCGTTCTTCTTCGGAGGATACGCCTTTGGGACGATGACGCTCACCCCGGTCTGAAACCGAGTGGGGTAACCACTCTTTGGGCCACACGTACTTCCGCTTACCCATATGAACGGGTTCCAGCCAGCCTAACTAGCGCGATGCCCGGATTGCAAGAAGATCAGGTGGATCGTGTACGGGAACGAGAGAGACCGTCTCCCCGGAGGACTATGGCCCCGTCTGGCCCTACGAGGGAGAGTTCGACACAGCTTCCGAAGCATTGGATTGCGAGCCGATGGACCGAGACCGGAAGAGCAAGCGGGCATCGTCGCGGTTGGGGTCTGAGCTGTGGGTTGCGTCTCGAGATGGCGGCCACCATCTCGCAGCCCGAGTGGGTCCAGTTGTACAAGCTCTCGAGAGTCTATAATCTATACGTATAGCCGCGTCCTCGGTATGGACATTGCCCACTGCACTGTTACCTCTCATATTTGGGATAATCTACCTTTCCCCTTTCTAGCCAGATTTGAGAGTGACTAAGGTTCGCAGCTACGGACGGGGAGAAGGGAAGTTTGCTCCCTTTCCTTTCAGGATCCGGTCGTAGCTGGTGAGGTGCGAGGGGAGGGAGCTCTCGCATCGACTTGGACAAGTGTGGAGATGGAGATGGGAGTCCGGCGTGCCGGAATAGCCCGATGTGGTGAGATATGGGATGGATGGATATGGAGATATTTATTTTATATTTTGCTGCTGCCTGCTGCATAGGAAACCTTTAGCCTATCCTTGATATCCTTTTATCCCTTTAGATAATAGTCCACTTAAAGCTTGCATATACGGTTGGTGATGTGAACCTATCCCATTCCTTGGGATAGCCTTTGAGTACGCAGGGTCTGATGAAGAGCACGAGTTCAACCACGATGGATGGTACGACTGAGGCATCGTTTTGACGCGCAAGTTGCCTGTGGAGGAGATCGAGAAGATGGAGGCTTCTACGTCTAGTTCCGCTGCGTTGGATGTTCTTTTGTTTGTCGTTCAGCCCTGAGGGCTTGTATCAGACGTATTATCATGAGAATGATGTAATAAATGAGATATTTGTACTTTATTCATGGTATGGATGTGATATTCGCTGTGATGAGTTCTGTACATGATATCTACTTGATCCAGTGAGTATCACAATGGTACAGGGAGTCGAGTTTTCGGAAATCGGAAACCCGGGTCGTTACAGAGGCGCTGCATCGTTTCATCTCACGACTTGGAGAACGAGGACTTGCCTTTCTTCAAGCTATTGAAAAAGGGAGACAAGTTCCAATGACGGAAGAAGCAGTAGCGGCATTGGCGGATCTCCAGCAGCATCTACAAAAACCGTCAATACTGACTACTCCGCAAGATGATGACAAAGAGCTACTACTCTACATCGCAGCCACAACTCATGTTGTGAGCTCGCCCCTCCTCCTCCCTCGGTGGCGGCCACCACCTCCTCCCATGCCGGCCGCTCGCCCCTCCTCCGCCCGTAGGCTTGGGCTCGACGCGGCCAGCCTCTCTGGCGGCGGCGCACCCAGATCTGGCGCAAGGAGGTGTGGCGACGTTCGGAGCTCAACGCCGACAGTTGCGGCCCTCCTCGACGCCGGCGGCCTCAGGCCTCCTTGACGCAGCGCCGCGGCCAGCAGCGGCGGGGCGAGGTGCGCCGGCGGCGTGCGGCGGCCGGCGGGTAGCAGCGGCGAGCGGCAAGATGTGGGACCCATAGGGAATAATATTTCCTTTTTTATTGCTTTTGCTTTTCTTTGCCGTGGAGAATTTCGGGGGCACACGGCAAACCCGGCTTTGCCGACTAATGTTTGCTGTGTTCGCTTTGCCGAGTGTTGCACACGGCAAAGCCTTTGCCGTGTGCTTTTAAGGCTTTGCCGTGTGCAACTGGCACACGGCAAAGACAAGAAATCCGGTAGTGAGATTACTAATATGATGACCTAGCAAGGTTTTGGGTGGATCCAAATAACAACACCTTGGATAATAAATTGTTGAATGAAAACCAAAACGAAAAGTACAAAACGGAAAACTGTGAGAATTAATATGAATACCAATCTGTCATATACAATATATATGCTACATAAGATGAGTTGAAAAGATACCTACACTAAGTATCCTAAAAATGTTTCCACAGATTCACGAAACCTTCCTCTCTTCTCTCTAGCTCATAAAAAAGGCCTCCGTCGTCACCCACGCACAAGACATAGTCTGATTCTATATTCTATAAGGGATGCTTTAATAATTTCCAAGGTTTCACATCGAAATGATACAGGCCCTTGAAAGAACTATATTCTCGGCCTCTGTATGGCCAAAATATACATATTAAAAAAACAAAGAAACTAGACACACTAATGACTACCAATCCGAAGATTAGATTGCCACTCATGTGTGGAGTAAAAACTCATTGGACACACACGTCAACTGTTGACATCCCATTGCAACCAAAATTTGTGAAGCTGCCCAAGTATGAAAACCAATGGATAACCGAGTAAATCTTTACCTAATGATAAAGCAAGGACTGTCTCTGCTTTTTTTATGGTAAGTCATGCTAATCAGTAAAGGACACGGATGAAAACCGGAAAAAAAATCACCTAAAACCGAGCAAAACCGCCAATTATAGATTGAAAACCGGTCCAACCCCGACCGAACCGCGTGCAAAGATACGCTTCTACCCGCCGAACCGCGCACAAAAAACCGCTCCTACCAAGCAGACCGCGCCGGCGCGCAGGAAAAAGAAAATTGGAGAGCAGCGCGCGTCATACCCAAAAATATGGGGTTAATGGCCTTCTAACACACAACCACACACAACCCACAAATGTAGCTTACCGCCTCGGCTAATGCTTATTCACGGCTTTGATGCAAATTTAAATTTATTTATTTGCTGTCTGTATACATTTTTGGTAGCTATCCATTACTGCTAAAAACATTTATGGCTTGCAAAAAACGTTAATGCATACATAACGTCAAGTATTTTGTCAATTCTAGCTTGCTATTCAGTTCCAAAATTTGGAGATCATTTGTTGGCTTCAAAGGAACAAGACATGTATGGGGATTCAATAAACAATTAGTACTTGAGTAAAAAAGTGGCACAAGGTTATAAAATATTGCACGTGGTGCTGGCAGGTAGCAGCCACACATTGCTTGCTTAAATAAAAATGTGGCTGCCTATTTTAGTCGTTAGCCATCACTTGCTAAAATATAAAAGGATGTGATTAATATTTAAGTAGAAGAAAATATGTTACTTCAAAATTTTATGTATTATCCATTAAATGTTACAAAATATAGTAGTAAAATAAAAACACGAGAGTTTAATAAAATATAATTAATATTTTACCGTAGCAACGCACTGGCATTTAGCTAGTAACAAGCAAAGGAGAACAATTATGTTTCTTTTCAAAAACTAAAGCGTTCCTGCATTCCATATAGTGGCCAACAAGTAATGGCCACCGCTAGCAGGAGTAACTGTTTCAATTCTTTCTCAATGCCCCACAGCCAAATACCAAACAAATGAGACACACTACGAGGTGATAGG
The DNA here is from genome assembly GCA_015476505.1 of Urochloa ruziziensis. Lineage (NCBI taxonomy): Eukaryota > Viridiplantae > Streptophyta > Magnoliopsida > Poales > Poaceae > Urochloa > Urochloa ruziziensis. Next base: position 12,064,554 of record CM027120.1, on the reverse strand, counting down.
ACCACACTTGATACTCTCGCGGAAACGTGGTGGTGGGTGGATTGGATAACACTAGAATCACTCGGAGCTCACTCAACAAGATCAACTAGCACCGGAGATTACTCGACGGGTTTCTCAACTAGGATAACTCGGAGATTACTTGACGAGAATCAACTAGCACCGGAGGTTACTCTACGGGTTTCACAAAGAAGAGCAACGCACCATTCTCATATCATATCGAACACATCAACTCCCTCAAAAGATTACATAGCATCCCTTTATATAGAGAGGGAAAGACACATGGACTCTTAGGAAAACTAAAGGACACTTAGAAAATGACTCCCTGATTAATATTCTTAGACTCTAAGATACACATGACTCTTGGAAAACAAAGACATAATGAAGAAGCTAAGGAGTCTAGGACTTTCGCGCGGCTTCCTGGCAACCTGTACATCTTCCACTAAAATGATCATAACTCTTGACTCAGAAGTCCAAAAGATGCCCTGTTTAATGCATTGGAAACTTAACTCAGAGCATTTTCCAATGATGTGGAATATGAATGCTGAAACCATGCAGATTAGTGCCAGAAATCCACGAAGTATAATGGCCATGTTGCATGTTGTTCCAACTTGTGTAACCCATGACTATTTGACGTAACCAGCAACGGGTTACGTTCTAATGTTTATGGTTTACCTTCCCATGGGCACATCATGAGGTCATAAAACTTCTGAGCCGCTTGTATGATAGACCAAATAGCATGAGCAAAGTGACGTTCAAAGAAAATGTGTTCGATTGTTTCATCATTATGATAGAAACAACATAGCCAACGTCAATATCTGAATGTGGACCCCTTTCTTTTTCTCCACTGCACACCTGAAGGTGGTTTTGCTATGTTTATTGGAAGCAATCTTGTTTCATGGAGTGCAAGAAAACAAGCAACTGTTTCACGGTCTAGTAGAGTCGGAATATAAGGCTTTGGCTAATGCTATAGCTGTAGTAATGTGGATACAAACTTTGCTCAAAGAACATGGAGTGGCAAGTCCACGTACTGCTAAGTTATGGTGTGATAATATGGGTGCTAAATATCTATCAGCTAATCCTGTTTTTCATGCCAAAAAAATATATTTTTTAGAATAGGGAATATATATTAATATTCTAGCCGCTGCATCGATTAATAGATAAAGCTGTTCTTTATTACAAGCTTATACCGTCTATAAGCCATGGAATTAAAAAAATGAAATTCTGGAAGCTCCAAAAGAAACTAAAATGTTTAACCCCTCTCATTAAAATCAAACTAAGAGGCAATCCTATTTATGAAACTCCAACCATGTGTGGCAAAGATTTCCATTACGGCAGACTCAAGCATCCTGCAACCCATGGTCGATGCAAGTCGATTCTCCTCCTTCTGTAGCAGCGATCAGAAACGAATCCAGTACGTCCCTCTGAAGAGCACCTGCACGAATGAAGGCACTAGGCCTTTGTCAAATACCACAACATTTCTAGATATCCAAATCGCCCAGCACACAGCACTTGCCCCTGCTAGTATCTGAGGCTTAAGTTTGCTATTTATTCCGAGCAACCAGCCATTAAACATATTATCTATACTAGTTGGCGGAGCTAAATTAAAACAAACTTGAACAGTCCTCCAGATGAACTTTGCAAGAGGACAGTCAAAAAATAAATGTTGGATGGTCTCACTATTTGAACAAAAAGAACAAGACATATCACCATACCAATGTTTACGGGCCAAATTATCTTTCTTTAAGACTACCCCTTTAATTAGATACCACATGAACACCTTTATTTTTAGGGGTGTTTCATCTTCCATACTGCCTTATTAAAAGGCAAAGCTTGGTTCACTAAAAGGGATTTGTACATAGACTGAACACTGAACATCCCATTTTGGTGTAGTCCCCAAATAAAACGGTCTCTCTGATAAGATAACTGAACATTCATTACCATGGTCACTAATTGGTGCCAGGCCTGCAGATTACCCCTTGTGAGAGATCGTCTGAAAGCTACATTTAAAGGTATAATGGATAAGACAGATTGAACCTGTAGCACTCCTCTTTCTAACAATATGGTACAATGAAGGATATATATCTTTTAGGGGTCGAGTTCTAATCCAGGCATCCTCCTAAAACCTTATTTGTGATCCATCTCCAAGAGAGAAACTTCCTAGGTTGCAAAACTCATCTCTGACCTTCAAAAGGCCAGCCCAAAACTGAGAATCACCTGGTAAGTGTTGAACTTGTGTAATGGTCTTGTTGTTTGAGTATTTCCTTCTTAACAAATTCTGCCAGACCCTGTCGCCATTAATTAACTTAAAAAGCCATTTGCTAAGTAAACACCTGTTGTGTACGCTTAAATTTGAAATCCCCAATCCTCCTTGATCTTTTGGAGTAGAGACTACACTCCACTTAGCCAACCTATATTTCTTTTTATGCTCATCACATTGCCAAAAGAATCTAGATCTATAATAATCTAGCTTCTTTAAAACACCTTTTGGCACCTCAAAAAAGGATAGCATAAACATAGGCAGGCTGCTTAGGACTGAGTTAATTAAAACCAAATGTCCAGCCACAGAAAGGAGTTTACTACGCTAACAACTCAAACGCTACTGAAATCTTTCCTCAACATGACTCCAGTCACTGTTCCGAAGCTTGCGGTGATGCATAGGTATTTCCAAGTACCTAAAAGGTAGACAACTTGAGTCACACCCAAATATTTGGGAGTATTCGTGTTCTACCTCCTTTGCTGCACAATAACAGAACATCTCGCTCTTATGGAAATTTATCTTTAGTCCTGATAGCTGTTCAAAAGCACATAGTAATAACTTCATGTTTTTAGCCCTTTCAAGATTATTGTCCATAAAAGTAATTGTATCATCTGCGTACTGTAGGATAGAAAGGCCCTCATCGACCAGGTCAGGGATGACTCTTCTAACCTGTTCCTCCCTTTTAGCTCTGTTTATTAACACCGCTAGCATGTCAACAACAATATTAAAAAGGATCGGTGATAATGGGTCTCCTTGCCTAACCCCTTTTTTTGTTTGAAAGAAATGACCAATGTCATCATTGACCTTTATCGCAACACTCCCCTTAGTCATGATCTTATGAATCCACTCATACCAGGTTTGTGAGAGACCTTTCATTCTAAGGACTTGCTGCACAAAAGGCCACTTTAGTTTGTCATATGCTTTCTCGAAGTCTAGTTTTAAGATGATACCATATTTTTTTCCTATGCAACTCATGTATTGTCTCGTGTAAAATAACTACTCCATCCATGATATATCGACCCGGAATGAAAACAGTCTGAGATTGACTCACGAGTTTCTCAGCTAGTAACATAATTCTATTATTGATTACTTTAGTAAAAATATTGCCCAAAAAAAACATATAGAGGCTTATTACCATTTTGTTAGAGAAAGAGTACTAAACAAATTGTTGGTTATTGATTTTGTTCCATCCAGAGACCATGTTGCTGATGGCTTCACGAAGGCATTGTCAGTACGGCTGCTGGAGAACTTCAAGGTCAATCTTAATCTTAGCATGGTTATGATTGAGGGAGGCTGCTTATTAGTTGAGATCTTTCTGGTGGCGATCAGGATATGTGTTGGTCTAGGATAAGTTGTATTTGTTGTAAAGTTAGTCAACCATGCCTGATAGCCATCTAGGTGCACGTCGCCTATACATGTGAGCCACTCAAGGGGCTATTCCTTGAACAATTCAATCAACACGCAACACACGCAAGACCTAAGTTAGGGCTCGGTGTTTCCTCCAATAGCGCCTTTGATTTTACAGGCCGGGATCTAGCGATCTGTGTTTTGCATCTTGCGCGCTGATGGCAGAAGAAGCTTCCGTGGTTCCTGCCATCCAATACTTTTGTTGGTTCATGCTATCAATGGCATAACAAATTAAAAGGCTGAGGATGCATCATCAAAGAGGCAAGAAGATGTATCACGATTATTGGTGGTAGTGAAACTCATATGTTATTAATGCAGTCAACTGATAAGTGGAACCGTGGATGAGATAATATACTATAACATTGTTGCTCTTTTTTTTTTTGAGCTTGATCCTATAACATTGTTGCTCAAGTAGCAGAATTTGTGCCAACATATAAGGTCAATAAACATGGTTATATATATGTAGCACATCTTAAGCCACCAGCAGCACAACATCACCGGAACATAGGACCAGGAGAGGTAGGGCCACCACATCCATTTATTTGTTGGAACAGAACCCTCCAGGCTAGATACAAACAGGTAGTAGAACAAGAGAAGGAAAAAGCACACATACAAATAACAAAGTCGGTATCATACAAAGAGAGACGCACAAGTTAACAACAACAAAAGGCGTAACATGTTCTGGGAAATGCTGGCCGGCTGCATGCTGGCCTGGCCCTGCTAGAGCTTCCGGCCGGGGAACACACACTGGCAGTGGTTACATCGATCACAGATCAGCCATCAAGGTTGTACCTGCGGCGCCGCTCGCTGACGTCGTAGATGCGGGCCTTGAGCTTCTTGATCCTGTTGCTAATAGTGTGCCGGGCTCCAACCGAGGCCACCCTGCGCGTGTTCCTCCTGAAGAACGCCGACACGCCGCTACCCTTTCGGCGGCCGGCCTCGACGCGGCGCTCGTAGTCGGCGACGCACGCCTCGACGTCGGCCGACAGCCTGCGCACCTCGTCCCTCCACTCCCGCACCTGGACGTCGAGGTGGCTGTCATCGTCATCGTCTCCGGCGGCGGCTCCGAGCTTGGCGAGGACGGCGTGCATGCTCTTGAGCTCGTCCCTCATGAAGTCGATGTCCTCCTGCAGGCTGCTCAGCTTGCACCACTCCATCTCCACCAGAGCGGTGACCTTGGAAACGACATGTTTTGTCGTGCTCTTGACGGTCACTTTCAAGGCGTCGTAGGTAATGGTGTCCGTCATGGTCGTTTTGCTTTGCTTTGCTGCTTCCTGGTAGGAACCTGCTAGGACTTGGAGGCTATTTATAGAACCCATGAATGCGTGTACAAGCTAGTTGTTACATTAAGATAAGGGTCCATCTGCTGCATATCTAGTGTTTGGCACTTTGGCTTCTACTAAATATTAGAGCCTCATAATACTGGCTTCTACTAAAGTGGAGGGGCGGCCAAATTGACCGGGATCGTGGCTAAATCGATCAACGACCGCGTTGGCAGCGGGCGGCGGGGAGCCAACCCAGCCAGATCAAGCATTGAAGGGCAGGTGGCAGGTGCGGCAGGCTATAGGCAAACACATGGATCTCAGACCAAGGTATGCGTGCGAGTCAGGCCAGTCTCAGTGGAGAGTTTCATTGCACAGTTACCTAGACTCAAAACTAGGTAACTGTGCCAGGAGAGTTTCATAGTGATGAAATCCCTCTCACATATGATGAAACTCTCCTCATAAATGACCCTGCCAAATCAGCATTTTTCTGACGTGTCACAGTATTTAATACCATGAAACCCTTCATGAAACTTCCATTGAGACTGGCCTCAGGGGCGGAGCTACATTGTAGCCCCTCAGTGCAGCCGCACCCAGAAAATTTATAAAGTTGTAGATCTCATCAAGAGCTCCTGTATATTTATATAAGTTGTCTCGATCTAATACTAACTGAAAAATAATACTTCCTAGAAAGCTACAAAACAAAAACCTGTTGTCATAGTTCGCTCATTTTCACCACCAGTTTGTGTTCCAAAACAGAAATAACAATTAGATATTAGGGTTTTCAAAAGCTATGATATAACTTTTTTTTCTGGCAGTGCATTAACAGCTCAATTTTTTGGCCACTTAATATGAATGTAGGCCAAAACTGTTGTATTCTAATCATGAGGATGCAAAGGAAACGCTTGTGCTTTTGCAGGGGATGTATCTATACCACTTGCGCTGCTAGAAAAGCTGCCCCACGCTTCGGAAAGTCCGCAGGTTAATATATATATCTTGCCGAGGTTCGAAACGTTCGGTGTTTTGTTTTCAATGCAAATTTTGTGATGGCAATGGCCCATCCGCGTATGAATCGACGGTACCATAGGATTATATATGCTGGACTCTTGCATTTGTCCTAAATGCATTTGGAAGTTATAAATTCATCCATTATCTATATAGGGTTGCTGATGATCTTATGTGTCCAGTTTCAGCGTTTAGATTTGTCGGACATGTACTAGAAACCAAATCCAGATTTCTCATATAGTAACAAGATAATTTTAGGTGGAATTTGCATGTAAAAACCATATACAGATTTCTAAAAGACTTTTTTTAGATAATGAATAAGCATTCGGCTTTGACACTCAAAGAGGGCTACGGCATATTATTACCAAGTTGCAGCACATCCGTCTGCTCAAATCAAGTGAAAGAAACCGGGCAAAGAAACACACACCATAGTTTAACAAAAGGTTTAAGTAAAGGCAATCCTATCACTAAACCTCCATCCATGGTGTGCAAAGATCTGCATTACCGAAGTCTCAAGACGTTTGCAGACATTTATTAAGAGTTCTTTGTCCTCCTCACGCCGCTGCATTTGACTCCAGAACCGGAGCCAATGTGTTCCCCTGAACAATACCTGTAAATAAGTTTTCATAGGAGATTTGTCAAAGACCATATCATTCCTACTAAGCCAGATAGCCTAGCAAAAAGCAGATGCGCCCACTAAAATTAAATTCTTGAGCTTGTCATCTACCCCTGTTAGCCACGACCCGAACATGTGCCTAATACTACGGGGTGATTGCAAACCTAAACACGTGTGAACCGCCCTCCATAAGAATTTGGCAAAGTGGCAGTCAAGAAAAAGATGTTCTATTGATTCATTTGAGTTACAAAAACAACATTTCAAACTACCATGCCAATTCCTTTTAGCTAGGTTAGCCTTTGTGAGGACCACACCTTTTTGTAAGTACCACATGAAAATTTTAATTTTGAGCGGCATCTTTAACTTCGAGACTGGTTTAAACAGGGTAACACTTCCATTACTCATGAGAGTCTTATACATTAATTGTACCGAAAAAACACTAGATTGCGTAGCATTCCATCTAAAACAATCCTCTATATTATTTAGTTGGACATGCAAAATCCTCACAACCAGGTTATGCCATAAGGTAAGATTTTCTCCAGAAATAGTTCTCCTAAAAGAAACATTTAAAGGGGTCCTGTTGAAGATTAAGTTGTAGATTTCTAAAAGACTAGGAAGGGAAAACAAAAGGTTGGATATATGGCTAAGACACTAAGTTTGTTCACAACTTTGTTATCTCGCTTCATCATTGAAAAAATAAACCTTGCAATAATTAACTGAGGATGTATGGATGAAATGGTGAAAAACACAGGAAACATTTTCCACTTTTAAAAAATAAAATACAGATACGTTATTTGCATATGTACAAAGTACACAAACTCCACAACAGATACAATGACCTCAACCCAAACGTCAGCACTGCATCACCGTGCCGAAAATCATGGTATCCACGTCTTCACAACAAGGGCGACAGATGTTGATAAACCATATCTGGAGAGCTTTGGGAAACCAACAAGGAGAAATAACAAGTGACCCATGTGTGGGAACCATCCTCAGTATTATATCGAAGCCTAATGGATCAAGGAAACGATCAACACTCCCTTTTTTCTCGAATCACATAGTAGACGCAGACACTCACATACGCGCAGATTCTCACCCCTACGAACAAACTCACGTAATCCTAACACCATGAGCACATCTGAAAGACTAAGCCGGCAAATTCTCGAGATTGACGAGGTCACCACTGACGCCTCGCTATCGGCGGGCACGTTGTTTACCACTGAACGAATAGCGCCAGTTAAATACTGAAATAAATCCTAAAAATATGAGCAGCAGTGCCGAGTCCAGGACTTGAACACTGGTGGGAAGGTTCCATCATAGGGAATCTTACCAGCGGAGCTATGCTCTTTCAAAGAAAAATATCAAACATTACAACCGGATGCCCTTTCAAAGAAAAATATCAAACATTACAGCAGGATGTTGTCATTCTTGAGTTCCGCTATATGTACAACTCACCTGTAGAAGTCTTCTAAAACCATAGGTCAACTGGTCCAAATTACTGGAGTGATGGTTTACTAATTAGCCAATAAACGTACCAAACATACACAAGCTCAGGGTACTTTGGTTAGTGCGACAACTAAACTATACTATTCTATTACTTGACCTAACTGACAATCAAGTAAACCGTTACAGATTTATGATGCTCTCTCTAGAAAGGGTCATAAGAATTAAATTAGGGTGGTAAGCCTACATTCTTTTTAGAAAAAAGTTTGAATTACAACACTCAAGTATAACTAAAGTCTGAATAAGCTATAAACTATTTTTTTCAAGTTAAACCTTAATCTAGGCCATTTGATTCAATTTACCTGCTAATACAATTTCTCTTTTATTTGATCATACGCAAGCTAAATTTATATTAATATTTTGCAGGATGGTGGTGGACATCAAAATGTATGTTCACTATTATTTTTCGTATACTAGTGTTTAATTTATTATTAGATATTCAACCATATCAAAATAATGATAAAAAGTTTATGATGTATATTTTCTAACATAGGTTATGATGCCTTTTATAGCCTTACAAAATTTTAGTTTAAGACTTCACCTATGCATCTAGAAACAAAAAATGATAAATTGTATTAGGGGTAAATGAACCAAATGATATAGTTTAGAGGGTAAACTGGAAAAAAAATAGTTTAGAGAGTTATCAAAACTTTGTCTACAGTTGGGTGAATAATTTGGAACTTTTTTCCTTTTTTGAGTATAAAGAAAATAACATCACTTAAAACAAAAAAAATGCATGCAGCAAAATGTTGTGATGGCACAATTTTGTAATAATTTCAGTTAGAACCCCTAAAACACTAAAAACCCTAAACCATCGACAGGCTGATACACCAAAGTGTGGCAAAACACTTTTGTTGCCACCTGTGAAAAAAGTTTTGTTGCCCCAAAATTATGGCATGGATGAATCAAGCGTAGCCCACGGAGTCATTCAAGGTCCTGCATCTAGATATATTTTTTCTGCAACATCCAAAACTAAGCATCTGATATATAATGATAGAGTAATATACAAATTTTCTTACAGAATTCTCCTGAGTTTGGAAACATCCCAAAAGTGATAATGCAAATAATAATGTGTTAATTTTGTTTTCTGCATAATATAAGAAGCACTTTTCCTTTTACTTCCCACTCCATTTCTAGTTTCGGCCTTCTCAACTTGGTCTCCAAGGCTGAGCCCGTGGATTTGTGTTGTTTCCCTCGTCTCTGTTACGGGCCGAAGCCCGCGAATATCTCCTGGATTCTGGCCGAGAAAGAAGCCTCTCTGTATGGCCTTTGAAAGACGTGGGAGGACACACAGCTTGACCACACTAATGGCCTGTTTGATAGAAATGGATTGGAGGAGAGTGAAGGGTATTGAGTCTAAAACGGTCTAATTTTCCATCTAATTCCTCCCATTCCACTTTAATTCAAATAAGACCTAAAAGGATGCTTGGGCGCTTTCAGGTCCAACTCTCCAAATTCTACCGGTATTCAGATAACAGAACTCCTGCCTTTTCTTCAAGGAAGAAAAGGCATTCTGATATTCAGTAACGTCCCTGCCATTCTGGTCCAACTTACTTGCTACAAAGTTACTGTTCAAGGTATATTTGGGTCGCATTTTGCTATAAGGCCTTTCTTGCAATATACCTATTGAGGCTGGAGCTCTATGTTTCTAAAGTTTTTGTTCCTTTGATATTACAATGACACCAAAATCGTGTCCACTGAAAATCATCGAGGACGTCGGCAGATATACTTAAGAGAGAATTCCCTAATTAGCATTGGAAAAAAACTTGCTTCCTTATTTAGCACTCAAAAGTTCATTCTTCCTCCTTTGGCACCGAAAATTTTTCTTCTTCCTTTGCTAGCACTTCCGTTGAGTTAGCTGTTAAGTCCTACTTAAAAAGACAAGTTTGCCCCTTCTATTTTCCTTTCTTCCCCAATCAACCGGGAGGCAGCCAGACAATTGCAGCCAGCGGCCAATTACATCAGCGCCAGCCAACAATTCGCAGCAAGGACTAGTAAAATCGGTTGTGCATGGGCTCCTTTTCTCTCACATGCTATCAATTTTTTTTAGAGACGGCTTAATTTTCTGCTAGTTGCTGCTGCAAGTCGCATGTTTCTGTCAGCAAATGGAGCTGAGGTGGTGATTGGTTCAGCCTGCCCGGACAGGACATGATTGACGGCGGCGCGCAGGTTTGCCACCGTCACACGCAGGTCCATGCTTCGCCTCCGCCTCTATTTTTCCTGGCACGGACGCCCAGACGCACTCGTCCATCTCTGCCCGTTCGTTGGAGCTGCTCCGGGTCACTAAAGCGCCGCCAGCATGCGTCGGCTTGTGAGGACCCGGTGTGTCCGAGGACCGGTGGATGGTCGCTTCCCGGTGTGATGAGTGATTGACAACGTGGTGTGAATTGACGTTTCCCTTGGCTCAAGTATTGCAGGTGTAGAATGCGGCTTGGTTGCATTGGTGCAGGTGAAGAACAGGCGCGAAAGGTCTTAGCCATGGCGGCCTCCGAGGAGCGGAGAGACAAGTAGGCTTGGTTCGAGGGACCCGGTGGCCGGTGGATCAAGTGCGGTTCACATGCTGGCAAGAACGAGCAAGGGGACGTGGTTCCGGTGCGAGGTAGCGGCTCACAACCGAAGCTCGTACGCGGACGAGAAGCCGGCGCAAGGTGGCGGCTAGCAACCGAAGTTTGCGCGCGGGGTTTGGTGATTTGGCCACAAAATCATCGGTGGACGGTTTCCCTTGGTTTGGGCCTCAAAACCAAGGACCGAGGACTCGACGAGGCGAGATTGGGCAGCTGGACTGAGGTGACCAGCCAGGGGCGGTTTAACCGCCTCCCAGGGGCGGTTTAACCGCCTCCCCCTGGGCCGGCCCAAAAACGGCGTCGAGGAGCTTCGATCCGGAGGACACACGGCGTGACTGCAAGGCTTGCGTCGGAGGGAAGCTAGCTTGCAGTGGAAGGTGCCCGAGCCGGAAAATATCTGAGAACCAAATGTCAAATTTGCCCCTGAAGGGTATGTATCACTTAGGGGTAGTTTAGTCTTTAGAGCACCACCACTTGGACTACTAATAGCCCCTTCCAGGGCTGGTGGCTGCGATCTCTCTAGTTATCTCTTTAGTTTTTCCTTTGAACTAGTTTTCCCCTTCATCCCCTCCACCTAGAACTACTTTGAATCATTCCTAGTTTGTATAGGTGAATTCATGGTTATGTGATGGAGTTTGTGCTGCTCATCTTTGTGCCATGATTTGATTTCACGAGCTCCTTCTTCCTTTTCTATTTTCGTGGGTATTTTCGGAGCTATTTTTGGGGGATTTTCGTTCTTCTCTTTCTAGGGCGTTTTCTCTCGGATTTCTTTGGGGGATTCACGTATGAGTGCCTTGTGCCTCTTTTGCTGGTGATCCTTTGCCCCCAAACGCCGAGAATCGCTTTGGATTTGAGATTTTTGGGATGAACTCGAGGTCATGGTGTTCATCACGAGATCTGAGATTCCGGGAGTTGTACTGAGTTAGAGGCCGAGATCTTTTGGGAAAACACTCCACTGGAGGTCTAGATCATCTGACCAAAATCTCGCCTCAAGAGCTCAAGCGGTTTGGGAGATCCACTTCTGGTTTGACTTTTGCCCGAGCTTCCCAGGCCTGGGCGGTTTAACCGCCCCCCTGACCCGGTTTAACCGCCCCCCTGGGTGTGTTAGATCGAGTCTTGTTTCGGGTCGTTTTGTGTTCGTTTCGATCGATTCAAGTTCCGCTGCGTATTTCTTGTTCCTAGGGTCAGTAGCTTGACAGTGGCTACGTGATCTTGGCAAGATCGCTCTCGGAGGTTTCGGAGTTGGTTTGGGAAAATAGCCGGATCGGTTGGAAAGAATTTTTATCGGCTCCCATTCACTCCCCCCTCTCTGGTCGCCGTTTCGGTCCTTCAGCTTGCCGCCACACCGGAAGACGAGGCAGAGGCGCAGCACGGAGGTCCACCGTCGGGGCTCCTCGAGGGCAGGGTCGACCTCGGGCACGGTGAGCGTGGTGCCTTGTTCATCAGCCGCCTCGCAGCAGTCCGTGCTCGTCGCCGGCTGGGTAACAGCGGCTCGACGGCCGCCTCATGGTCGACGTCGGCGTGGAAAGCCGCCCGTGGCGGGATGTCGGAGGGGCGGCGCGCCAGAGCCGGAGACACGAGGAGGTAGCAGACGGTGAGCACGTCGGGCAGTGGCGGCGGTGCTGGCTAGCCAGGCCGGAGGTCCATTGGAGTTGGACGGATTGGGAAAGAAAGGGAAGAGGAAGAGATAAGGTGTGGGCCTCCCAAGGGTATAAATGACTTTTCAAGTTAGATTTAACGGTCATCTTAACAGAAATGCTACGGAAGTGTTAGATAAGGAACAAACTTTAGGTACTAGATCAGGCAAAATAAAGTTTTGAGTGTTGCTTTTTTCCAATGCTAAATAGGGAATTTTCTCTATACTTAATGGTTGGAAAGACATTAGACGTCTAGGGTAAAATCATTAACGAAAGAAGAGCAGACTACATATGTTCAATTTATAATTAGTGTGCCTTGTAGCCTACAGGAACTGCAGATAAAGCAATTTGGCCATCAGAAGTGCACGTTAGTACATATAATTAGCAATGACCAAGCTAACTAATATAAGAAGGGCAAAAATTGTACAAGTTTGCTACCTCATGATGTCTCTTCTTTCCCTACTGGTTTACAGCACTACGACCAGCTGTCTTCTTCAGTTCCATCTCCTTGATTGCCAATCTCATCCTTTCTGCATCTTCAAGCATTCCAGCTTCAAAGTACATGTTTGACATCAAAACGTAGAATGTGACATCACTGGAGCCGGACCGGAAGAGGTCCTTAGCAACAAATTCAGCTAGCTCCAGATTGCCGTGAAGCCTACATCCGCCAAGGAATGCACCCCACACGCACTTGTCAGGGCGCATTAACATTCCCCTGATGATTTCATATGCTTCGACCAGTCTACCAGCACGCCCTAGCATGTCAACCATGCAGGCGTAGTGCTCAAGTGTTGGTGACATCTGGTAGTCTGTCAGGATGCTGTTGAAATGCTTCAGTCCTTCATCCACAAGGCCTGAGTGGCCACAAGCCACTAGGACCGCAGTAAATGTGATTGAATTGGGCATCACCCCTTCACTTTTCATCACGGAGAAGAGCTTGAGAGCCTCTGCAGACTCCCCATGGTTGGCATATGCGCCTATCATGGCACTCCAGGGCACAACACTCCGCACATGCAAACAGTCAAACACCTCCCTTGCTTTAGCAATCTCACCACACTTTGCATACATGTCAACAAGAACATTGCCGACCCTTGCATCTGAGTCAAGCCCATGATTCCGGGCGAACTCGTGCACCCATCTGCCAGTATCCAGCGCTCCTGAGCGTGCGCAAGCTGACAGAACACTGACAAGAGTCACACAATCAAACCCCACCTTCTCAATCAGCATCCTGCGAAAGAACTTGATTGCCTCAACCGCACAACCACGTTGCTCATACATTGCAACCATCGTGTTCCAAGAAACCAGACTGCGCACTGTCATTCCCTCGAACAGAGCTTCTGCCATGGCAAAGCTCCCACACTTCCCATACATTGCGATGAGCGCATTAACCAAAGGAATGTTTGCATCGAACCCCAACTTGATAACAAACCCATGAACCATCTCCCCAGCATCCAGCCAATCTTGGCCCTGCAAGCAGGGCAGGAAACTGATCAGAGTGATCTCATTCGGACGCACACCCTTAGCAATCATCCTGCCGAACAGCGCAACAGCCTCCCCAAAGAAGCAATTCTGCACGTACCCAGCAACCATGGCCGTCCACGACACAACCGTCCGGGAAGAACCATGGCTCTCCCAAAAGACCCGCTCAGCATCCGCCACATCCCCTTCCTGGAAGTACATGGCGATGAGAGAGCTGCGCACGAACCCGTCCCCTGCCAGCGCGAACCGCACCGCGTCTCCATGGGCCGCCCTCCCGAGCCGCGGCGCGCGCACGGCCGCGCAGGCCGGTAGCACGATCGGGTAGGTGTAGTGGTCCGGCGCGACGCCCGCGGCGCGCATCCGCTTGTAGAGGGCGAGGGCGTCGGCGGCGTGCGACTGGGAGTGGGCGTGCGCGCGGAGGAGGGTGTTCCACATGTACGCATCGCGTTCGGGCGCGGCGTCGAACACCCTGCGCGCGTAGGCGAGGGAGGCGGGCGCCGCGGCAGCGACGAGGCTGGTGGCGAAGGCCGGGTTGCCGGATACGCCGAGGACGACGGCGCGAGCGTGGATTGGGAGGAGGGCGCGGAGGGAGGCCGGGGAGGCGGCGGCGGTGATGAGGCGAGTGTAGCGGTGGGCGACGGCGGCGGCGGCCGGAGAGGGAAGAGCGGGCATTTCAGCATTTGGGCTCGTCAGGTTTGCTTGCTTGGCTGGGTTGGGCCTTGGATTGCATTCGAACGCTGACCGATTTGCTTTGGAACAAAATATTTAATCTGAATCGAATTGCAAAAATCATATATTTTGCTATTGCTGTTTTTTTTAGAGCATTTTTTTGTCAGCTACAATCAGACTCGTATAGTTCAGACTTCAGAGGGAATACCGAGTAAATTCCCCACCAAGAGCACTGATACAACTCACACATGCATACAACTCACCAAACATGCCGTGCATAGTTTAGAGTTTAGACCTAACAGGGTAAATCGCAAATTCACAATACAACAGAAACAACATGAGAAATCAAAACGTAGTCTGATGGGAGCATAATATGTTCTTCCATAGTTGAACAATTTAGATGCATATATGCTGTTAGCTGTAAGCTCAGTACAATTCAAAATGACAATGATGTCGACCTCACGCCAAGAGAGTAACAAAGATAGAGTGATCATGTTATATCGATATCAGTACGAGCTCTGCATAGTTCTAGCTAACGGTTTTTCCACTGAAAAGTGGACTTGATTCGCAACTGTGAATTTAAACGGTACTATACTATCTGGTTCTCATGAAAAGAAGTAATCACGCCTCTAATTGATTTTGAGGGAGGACTTGATCTGCTCAACCACATGGGGGAGTACCCTGATGCTGTCATCAATAGATCTGTTAACACAGGATTCCAGTTCCTCGGCAGCATCTGTCTTCATCTTCTGGAGCTTGGCCGCTTCAAACTTGTCTTGGCAGACCATCAATGACCGATTCAACCGTTCCTGGTGCAAGGGACAAAGATTAATGAAGGTTGGCTTATGCAGAGAAACACATGCATAATCTAAAACCTAAAATTACCAATAGTCAGACCAAAACAAGATTCCAAAGATCCTAATGCGACATTAGTCAGTCGGGAATTGTTCCATATAGTTTTAGTTTACCTACAGATGACTATAGAATTGTGTTTTCTGTTGAAACTAGCACAGCCGTGTGACATTGTACTTTTCCAGATTTCCAAATACATGAGAAAATCATATTCAATAACCCTGATCGCAGCTAGCAGTTCTATTCGAGATATTTTATACATTGTATGGAACAATATGCTGTCATGATCTCAATGTCAATTAGGGGGTGTCTAAATGAGTGAAAAGTGATAAAAAGTGGTGAAAACTTTTTGCATTGGGCTGCGTGCACAGAGAAAAGAAATGAACTGACACGATTCTCTAGGTGAAAACTTTTTGCAAAGTTTGGGGAAATAAACAGGGCCTTAATAGTAGAGTTTTAGAAGGTTTCCCAGCTGTGACATATTTTATTGTCTTGAAGAATATGGAATTTCCTATATGTCGCTTGCTTGCACGAAACAAATACAGTATCAGCACATAATCAGTCACACACCATGCTTGTCAAAGCATTCAATGGTGACTATCAAAGAAAGTATTAAAAATATTATGTACATACAACTTTCATTTACGCAGAATTCCAGAGGTAGAAATGGTGAAAATACTGAGCACACAAAACAAATAGCTGCAGCCTAAACTTAACAAATATTCTGTAGAATCAGTTATAGCTACTAATAAAGATAACCAATCAAAAAGGTGTAAACAGAGAGTAAAAATGCACAAAGGAATTAAGTTACTAAAACTAAAAAAAATGTAAACAGACACAGATATGATCTATTTGACAAAAATAATGACAAGATTTCACAAGATTAGAAGTACCTGAAACTTGGCCATTTCATTCTCAACAAGATTGTTGGCGGTCAGGACAGGCACACTACAGTTCTCCACACAGTTGTTGATCCCTTCTTGGTTCCTTCGCCGATCGAAGCAGTCGTATGCACACTTGAAGTATGCTTGCTGAAAATAAATCAGAAATTCAAAGGGGAATCAGGACTAGTGTTTCAATTTGGGGGCAAAACCTCTACCCTCCTAGATGGATATCAAGCATATGAACCCTTCTCCTGATAACTTCTACTCAGTCCAACAATGCTTCCTGCAAGTGTAGTCCCAATTATCTCATGCCCCGATTGGTTAAGGAACTCATACACGAATTACTGCTATTAGTCTAAATCCAGTTTTCACTCATATCCAGAATAATATACAGAAATGACTATATTTGGCAACCAACTCATGGATTCACAAGAAAATCATACCACAGGACAGCACAATACTCCCAACAGATTTTGAAAAAAGAGAGAGAAAAAATAATCCAAAACTGAACTCCGTATGTCCCAGTACTTGGCATCCACAGTTCCACACTGTGCAAACAAGCTTGAATTCCTACACATTACAGCTGCGACAACTAAAATGTAACCTTTGCACTTCAAAAGTATATCGTGTGTTCCAGACCAACAGAAACCCATTCATGTTCTTGGAATTAATTCAGAACAAACTATAATCACCCAATACTTGCATCTGAGCCCAGAACCTCAAATACTACATTATAATATATAAACTTATTCAGGTATTTGGGACTTGGGAGTACATCAGAACAAACCATCCATGACTCGCATTTGACCAAGAACCTCTGAATCTCCAATTGTTAGCTTCAGACAACCGCACCACTACCACATTAGCGAAGCATCTAGAGAAACCACCCACTTACTTCACGCACAAGGGCGACATTAGCGCCCTCCTCCACCCCCGCAATTTCACCATCAGAACAAGTAAACTACCAACCCCCAAAAATCCAACCAAAGATTTCCGAGGCCTACCACCCCGGCTACCTCGCTTCCCCCTCCGCGGCGCTACAATCCTCGGAGGACCGAAAACCTGAGGCGGCGGAGGGCGGACCCCAAGAACCGCCGCGCGAACTTTTACCTGCATGGTGAAGTTGACATGGTCCTGGACGCCGGCGAGGTGCTGCTGCGCAGCGGCGTTGACCTCCTCCAGCTTCCGGCGGATCCGCTCCGTCACGACCCGCTCCTCCATCGCGCCCGAGGGGTCCATCGCGTTTGGGAGCTTCCGGTGGTGGCTTTGCGGCTTGGGGGAGGGGAAGAAGAGCAGCGGACAGGGGAAGAAAGAGAAGGTGCCTTGTTTCTTTCGTGGATGAGACGACAAAACAAAGAGCAGGGTTTAAGGCCGCGGGCTAGGGTTTTATGGAAGCGGCCCATGGGCCGAAACCGAACCACAAACAGGGAAATTCCTTTTATTTTTCATGAGATCAGACACGGAAATTTTTTGATTCTCAAAAAAAAAAAGATAGAGAAATTCTTTTGAACCAACAATATGGTGTCTAATCGAATACTTGTATTTCCTGAAGTTGGAGGTCCACCCGATCAAGATGCCATGGTTCGTTTTTGAGGTTTGGTTCAACGAACCACCGGTTCGATCCGATCAGCCACGCCCATCTTTATCTTTGGCATAAGCGAGGGTAGTGAGCAAGGTGATCAGCCGAAAGTAACCACCCCAATGCACATTGCCCACTGTTGCCAAATCAAACTAAACTTCGCCTAGAGAGACCAACGCAGGCGTCTGCTGCTAACAATAACACCAAGATGCTTGCGCGCCGACAACGCCATGAGAGTTACATTTTTTTTTTTTGAGAAACCGGGTTTTCATTTTATTCATAATAAACGGTCGGTGAATACATCCCAAATTACAAAAACACCCTTAAAAGAAATAGAAATTACATTCAAGTCCTTGTAAACTCCCGGTCGTCCTTGCCGCCGGCGGCCGGAGCTCCCAGCTTGAAGCCGACCTCCTCCCTGGCGAAGAACACGGTGCTATTCTTCATGGGCCAGCTCCAGCCCACTAAACACTATGCACCGAGCTTGCCATGGTCACTGCGCATGGCCCATGAGCGAGTTTCCAGCCCATCGTCACAGACACATAACACATTGCAGTCTGCCAATCATGCATAATTGACTCCAGTTGGCGCCACATATTTTGCACCAAAACATTTTATTTTTTATTGCAAAAAGTCAATTGCTCAATCATGCGTAGGCAATGCGATGTGGATCCCTAAACAAGATGGTGGACACTGGTGTCGTTGGTTGAAGGTTTCGATTGGCAGCAGCAGATGGAGGTCTGGCGCTCCGTCCGGCATTGCCCGGACCCGGAGCCCATCCCTGCGCAGATCGTATCGCACAGGTTGTCTCCACAGCCTTCTGACAGCGGGATGCAAGCAGGCACAGCGGTATGGAGGAGAGCCATCAGCAGGACGAGGAGGAAGGGAACAAGTAGAGCCTTCTTGAAGCACTTCGCGAGTAACGCCATATGCGAAACTACTAGGGTTGATAGTTTCTTCATGTTCTACGATTTTTGCCGGTCATTCTTGCTTATATAGATGGGAGCCACAAGCAGATTAATGGTGACTGATCAATTCCTGCCGTGTTGAAACCTCAACTCTGTGGTAGTGCATAGCAGTCATTCATTGGCTGCTAGATGATTCATCATCTCTGTAGGTGTGTATTTATTATATTGGTGCTATTGTTTCGTCTGCATCATCTAAGGAATTCTAGATTTTTTTTAAAGATAATTTAAGCAGAGAGGAAAAAAGGACTCTCGTACAGTATACTACTCTCAATCAAAGCACCTAGATCTTAGATCTCATTGATAAAATTAAATCGTACCTATATATCTAGGTGACCAATGCCATTAATGAAACCATTAAGTCATGCATATTCTAGTGAGGCTCAAGTGGCGGTTCTATTTGGGGTTCTGGGCTTGGGGCTTGGGTTTTTTTTGTTCGGATAGGCATGGCAGGTTTAGTGGAAAGCTCGGGGGCAATAGGCAGTGGTTCAGTGAGGTAGTGATGAATTTGGCGGTGGGACGGCGCTAGAGTCGACGAAGGAGGACGACATGTTACTACAGTGATGTGTCTTGCCAGATGAGAGAAGGGAATGACACCGAAGGACATGGTGGCTCTAGCCATATAGTAGTTATTCCCGAGGAGAGGAAGATGGGGATGAAAAGATCCGGTATAGTAAAAAACCCGGGTGCTCTCCTCCCCTTGAAATAGATAGACCATTAGGAACTATTGCTAACTTTTTAGGCTCCATGTTAGTTCTCCTGAATTTCATTAAGAAAAAATATAAATTCTAAAAGTTGTCACACAAACACCAATATCCGACCATCCATGAGTTGATCTATTATCTCTACCACTGTTAAAACTGCAAGGTCATCGTAGCCACCCCGTGCCCTCGCCTCCCGCACATGGTGGGCCCCTGTGCCCCCGCCTACGTGGTAGAGAAGACCACCCGCCCACAGTAATTAACGCGTCCCGTCGCTATCCTCACCAGTCGCCACCGATGCCTTTCCTCTCTTTCCTTCATTCCCTTTCCTCACCAGAGGCCCAGAGCTCTGCATGCCCGCGCCGCCCGACCTCCCCGCTGCGCCACCCTCGAGCCGGGCCATCCGCCGTCAGACCTCCCCGCCATGCTGGAGCTCCATACGCTGCTTGCGGGCCGGGCCCCGCGAGCTCCATGCAGTACCTCGAGCCTCCCCTCCCCGCTCCCCCGGCGGCGCCTAGAGCTCGAGGCTGCTTAGGTAGGCAGGGAAGGAGTCGTCGCCGCCGATTCGCGCCGGTATGGAGCGCTGCCGCCTCATGCTCCCCACGCTGCGCGCCGGCTTCATAGGAAGGAGTTCGATTGTTCACCTCCGGGCGTCCTGGCCGGCGATTCGTCGGTCTCGATCCGGAGTTGGTCCTTGGCCTTGCCTGCGCCAACGCCCGACCACAACGACATCAGCAGCAAGGGAAGGAAGGCGAGCTCCCCAACACACGACAACGCACGGGCCGAAAGGTGGATTGGGCGGCGGAAGTGATTGGAGAGTGAGTACTGAATCGAGGCTCGGTTGGGAGAGCGGAGCTACGGAGGGTGATGTGGAAAGCTCTGAGTGTTAGGGAAGATGATGGGGGATTGGGGGCAGTCGTAGTTCAGGAGTAAACTGGAATTGACTGCGATGCGATGAGATTGGAGAAAGGAGTAAACGAGATGCAAGCCTGGCAGCGAATTGAGAGAAATCGAGTTAGCACTGATTTGCTGTTGCTGCTGGTTGGAATCAAGAGGAGAAGAAAGATGAAGGTGAAAGCTGCTGCTCGCTTTTGCATCCAGGTAGAGAAAGAATTAGTGTGGGTAGAGGAAAATTGAGTTGTTCGCTCGCTTTTCCATGGGAAGAGAGGAGATGGTTGTTTGCTTGTGTCGTTCTGATTTCTTAATGATAGGAGATGACATGTTACTGTTTTTCTTGTCTGACGGAGATAGAAGGGCCGAGACTTGAGATGACGCACAACAGAGAAAGAAGAAGAGGAGATGGCATTTCTGTAATTGCATACAGTAACCAAACAACGCTACTAGCTTTTAGACATTGTATCAAACAACCATGGATTAATTTCAAGCTACTAAATTTATCCAACAAAATTTTAATTTAATTTAGCCTATCTAAACTGAATCTTATTTATTATCTCTATTTACATCATGGACTACTTTCTTTCACTTGGTCAATGTCTACACCTTTTCATATGTAATGGTATTAGCTCCTTTTTATATGTATTTGGTATAGATAAGTTTAGAACGAGATCTTGTAATATAAAATTAAATTAGTTTGTGGGCATGTGACATATTAGAGCTCAATTGAGCCATATTATTGACCAAGGTTATGTACAGATAGATTCAGATTAATCATGTCACTTTTCAAAGTATCTACGATATATATACATTTGTAGACATTGACCACCCATGTGGCCATGTACCTCGACCCAAAAAGAAAAAAAAAAATCGATCCGAATTTGCCCTAGCACACTGCCATAAATGGTGCCATCAAATTATCAATCTATACTACAAAGATCAACAACTTTAAATGTTAAATATTAGTAGTACTTAACATGCGGGGCGAATCAAGTTTGAGTGTCGTGTTCTATATTTTTCACAGGTCTATGATTTTAGATTTGATGATAATTTTTCCATTATAGCGCAGAGTACTCACCTATATTACTGAATCTAAGGAATTGTTTGATAGAAGTCCACTTGCATGAGCATGTGTTAATCAAACTACTTCATTTGTTTTAATTATATGACATTCAAAATAATAAATTCTTAGTAATCTTATTTTTTGCAGGTTCATAGTAATCCTATTGATAGGAACTACTCTATACGTTTAAAATACATGGTATTTATAACAAGCTTTGACATTTAAACTGATTAGTGCCAATAATTTACTCTAGATTAATATTTGTTTGTTTATAATGTTAGCCCGTAGCACGCACGGGCTATTACCTAGTATTCTTATAAAAAGTTACCCACATATACCGTTATGAAAATAGTGTAACGGCCATTATGAAAATAAGATAAAGTAACTTATAATATTCGTAGCCATCAATTCGACAGCTCAATTCATTAAAGCTATTGGATCTATTATGTTATTATGTTCTCAAAGAAATTACCCACCTCTGACATTATAAAAATAGCCTAAAATAACCTTCTAGATTTATACCTAAATTACAAACCTCTATCATTATACAAAATAAGCTGAAGTAACCCCCTAATCCTCATCTAA
This sequence comes from Urochloa ruziziensis, assembly GCA_015476505.1. Classification (NCBI taxonomy): domain Eukaryota; kingdom Viridiplantae; phylum Streptophyta; class Magnoliopsida; order Poales; family Poaceae; genus Urochloa; species Urochloa ruziziensis. Next base: position 12,042,632 of record CM027120.1, on the reverse strand, counting down.
ATTACGTCTAAATTTGCATCTAAGTTACCCGTCACTAATATTATGAAAAATAACTTAAAATAGCATTTTAAATTTACATCTAAATCACCCACATATACTATGATTAAAAATAATATGAGGCAACTCTAAGTTTGAATCCAAATCTATGTCATTAAAAATTATCTTAAAATAGACCAATATATGATTCCAAATTATCTATTTCTTACCTTTTACTATAAAAAATAATGATTAAGGAATATAAGCATGTCTTCTATCACTATTTATAAATATATGAAGAAAGTGATGAGAATATATATTTTTATATTAAAATTTGGAATTCATTAATAAATTTAAGCGCTTACTTGTGGTACAAAGTTAAAAAAGTCTATCACAATGGGGATGATAATGATATGTACATATCTATATAACTATTTGTAATATTTAACGAATGAGACGGAACTTGAGGTAACAAATTTGATTGCTAGCTATTTGGCTCTACGTTTTCATTTGAAGACTCGGTAGGGAAACAAATTCTAGAAATTTTCACATACATAAAAAATATTCTGATATCAATCATGTAGACTCTAATAATCATAGCCATTAGTTTATTATATTTTCAAAAAATTACTATCATTATATAAATATTCTAACATAAACCACTAAACCTATATCTAAATCACCCACCTCTTCCATTAGAAAAATATATACTAGCCACATAATCATCATCTAAATTATCCATTCATATCATTATAAAAATAACTTAAAATACTTTTCTAAAATTGTATCTCAATTGCCCACAATACATCATTATTAAAATTACTTAAAGTAAACACCAAAACTTAAATGTCTATTGCTAAACCAATATATGATTGTAAATTACTTATTTCAATCACTGCTAATATAAGATTACTAAGTTAATGTATATATGCATGATAAGTGTCGCCATGTATGTCATTTATACATGTATGGGAGGAAGAGATGAAATATTCTGAATTTCAAAGACACGACGCATGGTGACAAAAGTATGAATGAGGATAACAAAATGTGGAGAGTAATTACTAAATAAAATCAATCATAACTGGACAAAGATAAGTACACATTTATATAAACACTGTGTTAGAATACTAAAAAATGAGAGAGTCATATGTAAATATTCTTAATTATTAGTTAGGGTCTAAGTTCTTAGCCCATGTGGGAGGACATGTTGATGGACTAGTCTTCCAAGTCAACGTTTAGTTTGCTCGTGCGGTGGCTGGAGGTCGCCATGGGCTAGTGGCTTCATTCAATCAAGTCGACTCGGATAAGAAACTGGATAAGAAACTTACTCTATGATCTGGACCAAGCCAACCAAGAATACCTCCGTCCTTAACTATATAACGTTTAGGACAAACTATTTAGTTCAAAAATGAACTAATTTGCTTGTCCTAAATATCATATATTTAAAACACATACCATGTGCATTCCTTATGCATAGGGCAGGATGTCAAGCCAGCTCGGCTTGGCTCGGCTCGTCTCTTTAACAAAACGAGCAAAAACACTGGCTTGGCTTGGCTCGTTAACGGCTCGAGCTAGCTCGTTAGACTCATGAGCCAGATGTAAAATTGAGATTGTCACATTAACATGTATAAAATAAATATTGCAATTATAAAGTTTTTAACCTCTAAAATTCACTATCTTTGGAACATGCACAACACAAGTCACAACTAGTGAGCAGTTGAGCCATGTAGGCTCGTTAGCTCGAGTTAGCTCCTTATGTTGAACGGCTTGGGCCTTTATCATTTTAGTTCGTTTGGCTCGCGAGCAACTCGCTAGCTGGCTCGAGCTGGCTTGTTAACGAAACGCAAAAACTGCAGCTCGGCTCGTTGAAAATTTTACCGAGCTGAATCGGGCCAAGCCGAGCTACGTTCGAACCGAGGCAGCTCGTGAGTTTTGAGCTTGGCGTCTAGCCCTACTTATTTAAGAAGCATGTCTAAGCGCTTCTATTTTTTTTTGACCGAAGTCAGCAGGGGAATCCCCTACCTATTTTTTTGTATAATTTTTATTCTAGGCCTACTTAATTTGCTCCTACAGGGAGTCAAACCTAGACATGCTGGGTGCTACTCAGGTGCTCTAACCACTAGGCTAAAGACCCTTTCACTCTAAGCACTTCTATTATTGTACATGTACCGATGTACGTGAAGTAATAGTTACTACCATATACTCCTTCCATCGTCTCACAAAAAAGTGTTCTTTCACGGTTCAAAATTTGTCCCACAAAGAGTATATTTGTAGCTTTTGGACCAACTACGTTCAGATTGACACATTTTATATTTTCCTAAAAATTTTCTTTTACCAAGGCGCATGCATTGATAGTTTTTTTTAACCTTTCCATTTCCAAGATGGATTACATTTAAATGCCTCACTCTTGTTCTCTTTTCGAGATTGTGAGATTTGGTTCATCAAGATTTGGTTGATTAACTGCTTTAATTAGAAGCATCTATGTCATTTCTCATTATTACTAATATTCCTTAAAATATGCAAAGTATACTCTTTATGGGACTGAGGGAGTATGTTATTTCGCTATTTGTGGTTTTGGTACCACATATTTTTGTCCATTATTGGAGTATTTATCACCATTAACATTTTTCACACCTGTCTCTCCCATGTCCCATCAGTAGCGTTTGGGGAAACAATAAAGGAAGGAAAACGGCTTAAAACTTATTTATTGGAAGTTGGAAGTAATGTTCAAATCCCATCGAGTATTCACTATACACATGATGAAAATCTTATTCAGAGTTTCAGGCAAAGCAGAACAACTGAAACCGACGTTGTTACTTTAGTATCATCTACGATCTGAGATATGAATCCCGGATTGTATGTAGCTTGGTAGTCACCTCCTGCATGCTGATGCGCTCGCTCGGCGCTGACTTGGTGCAGCAGAGTCCAATGTTCAGTACAGAAAGAAGGCAGTCTGCCGCATCATCGGCAGTCACCGGATCTTCTTGGGAGAGGCCCAACTCTTGTACCAGTTGAGGATCAACAATATGCAACATCTTATCAGGGATGTTCATCTCTGCATACTTTGCAATGCTCAATCCATCCTTGAACATGTCATCTGTTGGCCTCCTCCTCATGAATATCTCGAGGAGAACAATTCCGAAGCTATATACATCTGCAGCAGTTGAAACTTGTCCACCTGCGGCACATTCTAAAGGTTGCATATTGAAAGAGTTAAGTTCAGATGTTTACATAATTAAAGAAATCACAAAAATATTCTTTGGAGTTAATTAATAAAAATAGAGTGTGAAATGGACCACATATACCTGGAGCAACATATCCTATGGTTCCATTTATCGCAAATGAAGAAGTCGAATCTGAGTTACCAAAAGATGCAGAGGTTCTGAACCTTGAAAGACCAAAGTCTCCAACATGAGCTGTCATATTGTCATCCAAAAGAATGTTGCTAGGCTTGAGATCACAATGGACAATTGTTCCCTGATGGCTGTGGTGTAGGTATGCCAATGCATCAGAAATGTCGACCACAATGCTTAACCTTTGGGCTAGTGAAATATAGCACAGATCTGAAGATTCATTTGAGTATAATAATTTATGCAAGTCTCCTCGTGCCATGAATTCATATACCAATGCTTTGAAGTCATTTCCACTTGAATCAATGCTTGAGCATGCCGTTAAAATAGGAACTAGATTGCGATGCCGCACATTTCTCAAAGCATTACACTCTGCAATGAAGCTCTTTTGTGCCCCCCTTGTCTCTAGACAGAAGACTTTGATAGCAACTACATTTGTACCTTGTAATAGTTGACCTCGGTATACAAAACTGTATCTCCCTTTGCCAATTAAATTGGCCGTCGAGAATCCGTTAGTTGCTCTAGCAAGATCCTTATAGGAAATTTTGGGAAATTCTCTGCCGGATGAGGGCAAATATACTGGTTCTGCCTTTTTTCTCCCTCTCCAAATAAATAAGAGCAACATCACTATGCCAAGGGCCACCATGCTGGCTAATGGGATCACTATTTTAAGTAGTACAGATATCTTGTGTTTACTTTTATTTGAAGCTTTAATAGGACATTCAGGTAGGTGTAATTCAGGGGCACCGCCACAAAGCCCCAGATTTCCATCAATTTGAAGGGCAGTTGAATTCTTGAATATTCCTTTAGTTGGCACCTGGCCAGTAAGATTGTTGAATGCCAAATCTAGTTGTTCAAGAAACTCAATATCACCAAGTGAAACTGGTATTAATCCACTTAACATGTTGTGTGACAAGTTGAGAAGTTTTAGGCTAACTAATTTGCCAAGCGAAGAAGGAATACCTCCACCAAAATTATTCTGGTCCAGCACTACTTCTTGCAAATTTTCACAGTTACCCAAAGTACTAGGAATATCACCAGACAGATTATTAGATGAAAGATGCAAAAACATGAGCTGCTTGGCATTCCCTACTTCTGTAGGAAGTTCTCCACTGATATTGTTGAATGCAAACTCAACTTGCTGTATCGTTGGAATTCTGAAGATCTCCTTTGGAAGACTACCATGAAGATTGTTATAAGAATTGGTGATTACTCTAAGGAACGGAAAGTTTCCAAAGCTTGAAGGTATGTTTCCAATGAACTGATTTGAGTCCAGATAAATCTCTATCAAATTTGACAGATTGGAGAGGGAGGAGGGAATATACCCTGTAAAATTATTGTTAGTCAAGCTTAGGACCTGCAATGTTTTCTGGCCTCCAAGCCATTGTGGCAGATAACCTGTAAACCGGTTGTAATCCAGTCCAAGAACTATCAGGTTTGGAAGATTTGCAATGCCTGAAGGAAAACTCCCTGATAACTGGTTCTGTCCCAAGTAAAGAGACTGAAGCTGAACTGAGAAATTTCCTAATGAATTTGGTACCTGTCCTTCCAGCTGATTCCCTGCCAAGGACAATCGTTGTAGCTTAGTGCAATTAGCTAAGCTATCCATAAAACCCCAGTCTTGCTTGCTACAAGCATGGAGCTGATTCATCTCAAGGTTCAACCATGTAAGATTGGCAAGGTTGCCAATGGAGGCAGGCACCACCCCTGTAAAGAAATTTGAAGCGGCATCAAACTTGACAAGGTTCGAAGCATTTGTCAAGGAAGAAGGGAGATTTCCTTCAAAGAAGTTGCCGCCAATGAAGAGCCTCTGTATATTAGGCAGAGAGGTGCCAATGCTGGACGGCATCTTGCCGCTGAAGCGGTTGTTGTCGAGGTCAAGCCGAACGAGCGCTGACATGTTCAGGGTTGCCTCTGGAAACCCACCTGACAACCGGTTGCTGCCAATATCCAGTATCTCCATCTCACGCAGTGCGGCGAGCTCACCTGGTATGCCACCGTCGAGGCTGTTGAACACACAGAAGAAGCTCTTCAGTGCTGTAATGTTTCCGAGCGTGGGAGGGATGGTCCCAACAAGATTGTTGAAGGAGAAGCTCAGGTCCTCAAGGCCAAGAGGCAGGTCTCTTGGTAATTCTCCGGCGAGCTCATTGCTATCCAGCCACATTACCCTCAGATCAGAGCAGTTTGCAAAGCTGGGTATGGTCCCTTGCAACGTGTTGTTGCTCAGGTAGAGCGACCGGAGACGGCGCAGGCGACCGAGGGATTCAGGGATCTGTCCTGTAAAACTGTTGGTCGCCAGTGACAGAGACCTGAGGAAAGTCAGGTTGCCAAGTGAAGGAGAGATATGGCCAACCAGACCTTTTTTGCTGAGATCAATGGTCGTGACGCGAGGTGGGTTCTTGGAGCTGCATGAGACACCTTCCCAGCTGCAGAAGTGGGCGCTTTTGTTCCAGGAGATCAAGGATTGGTGTGGATCGAGAGTGACCGCGTTCTTGAATTCTAGCAGAGAGTGTATATCTGTATCGTTTCCGAAAGTTGAGCAGAAGACTGGATGGGAGATGGAGGCCAGGAACATCAAGAGGAAAGATGCAATTGAAGTAGTAACCTTCATGTTCATGGCGAGCTTGTTTGGTTGAATTTTGATCGATCTTGGTTATATTTGTAGATAGAAACAGAGTGAGCAAAATTCAGATATCAGAAAACTCTGAAATCATTCAGCCATCTTGAGGGTAGTAGTCATACCTGAATGATTTAACTTGGGATGAGCTATTATCTGAACACTTGTTTTCTGTTCAGTTCCTTCAGATATAGGAAGTGTAATTGTGGCTTATGCAATGGAGAAGTGTAAGTGTAAAGAGTTCCGAGTTCTCTTTATAACGCTGCACACAAGAACAGAGAAAATAGTATTGAAGCTCAAACCTCATATGGTCAGTCACACATAATTTGAAGTTTTGAACTATTCTTTATTCTACTCGATGAAGCATGGTTGATGCTCATACATGAGTTGCTAATCAGATATAGGCTATATTTGCCATCTGCTTTCTGGTTACTGAACTCTGAATCTTGCATTTCATTTGCATATGCAGTAGTAGCTAAGTTCTACAGCAGACAGTTCGTGTTATCCCGTATAATCCCAGCCGACATGTGAAGCCTGCCAGTGTGAGTTCATCTCTAGTCAGTCCATGATCAGTAATATTCATTCTGATTTTCTATGTGCAAGAGAATTAATTCTAGGTGCGCCCCGCCATCATACTGTCAGTTTCAATTCTGATGAATCAGCTGCAGCCTGCATGTATGCAGTATTGCAGCTTGCGAAGCTTATTAAAGAACAAGAAGCTAGACACGATATGCTTACTGCTGAATTGCTGATTGGTGGCGCGGCTCAGCGCCGTCGTCATGCCGGGCATCAACTCCTCACCCAGTGACCGCTGGCGATCGCCGACGACGTGAGAGGAGCAGATTGGACCGGGAGAGAGATGGGGTGGGGAACAGAGAGAGGAAAGTTTTCCCCTGCCGTTTCAGTACGTGTTCTGAATTTTGAAAACCAAGAGCAGACTCCCCCCGAAAAACACGCCACTGGGCAAACTCACCAAACAAACACACACGCGACAGCTAGCACTTGGCTAATTTCCCACCTCCTGAGGTCTCACACCATGCCCCGTTGAAGACGCTGGTTGTCCCATCCAAACGCACCAGGAGACTCTAAATTAGTCATAGTCCGTTGACCTAGAGTTTAAAAAATGCGCCGTGCTTATCCTTGCAAAACGAATTTAAAAAGGCGCTTAGCAAATTCGATTAGAAATTGTTTTAGTTTGAGAAGAAAACAGAAATTACTAGCATATATTAGGTAGTAGCCTAGCTAGCGCACTTCAGTGCTATTAAGCATATCTTGACCCTTGCAAACCAACTGTACTTACCTTTCTGTCAATATCTCAGTCCTCGAAAGCTTGGATCTTTGCTTACGCTTTTGAGTACATAATTAAGGAACTCGGCGGCGTACGCACGCGAACTTGCTGAATCGCATCAAGGGATATTAATATACACTTTCTTGAACAACTCCAACGCAACAATGACTTTCCTGCTACCGACTCAGACGAATGGATGACTCTATCTATATAAAGAGACAATCGTGTCAGGAAGCAGGTTTTTCTTTGGCCAAACGGTACTTCGAACTTGGAACAAGCTTTCTCTTTTGAGTGGTGGACCGGTCGCGCAAGATTTTTGGTCTTCCCTCGGAACCGATGAAAAAGTGGGTCGCTTCTTATGAACTCGCTCAGAATGATTATTCTCTATCTATAGTTTATGGCCTATTAGAAGTAAATACTAGATAAATCTTTATACAAGAGCTCTTCTACAGTGCATCGTGCTATCTTAAACTAGTGTTCGAAAAAGGATATGTACCAATGCCATATGGCCGTCCGCCTCCTCGCAGATCTTAATCACGTTTGGCCATGCCCAGCGGTTGTGCCTGCAGCCGCAGCTTGTTGCTTCGCTCAATGCCAAACCAAATGTGATTTAGCGTAATTCATTACCGTTGTAATCCGATCATAGAAAACCCCGAACGAAATGGGCTTTTTGTAGGGCTAGGCTGGCCCGATCTCGCTACCGTGATTGTTGGGCTAGTGCGGGCCAAGCCCAAGAATCAAGGCCATGCGGCAGCGGCGGCGGGAGGCGGCGCCGGAGGCCGGTGCGGGCGGAGGCATGGCCCCTCGTGGCAACGGTGGAGGCAGGCGCTGCCCCTAGCCCTGTTCACAACCCAGACTGGACTGGGAGAAGCGAATTTTGCCGGTTTAGGTGGTTTGCGGGTTGGAACCATGCGCCTTGGAATGGGCTGCATTCCACGCGGTTTGAAACCAAGCAAACCCGCTCAACCCGCTTTTGTTCCTCATTTCGATCCCTGCGGCGCAAACACGAGTGCAAGATGGCGGCGGAGGAGCTCGTCGTGATGTGGTGGGAGTGCGCCATGATTTGGGCTTCCATCAGCGAGAGAAACCAAGACTAGCGGCACTGGAACCAGCCATCGGCTGCCTCGTACTCAAGTTGCTGCTCGACGAGCCAAGCAGGAGATCCCCAGTCCCCACGGTCAAAATTAATCCAAACTGAGCGAGAATATTAGAAATTGGGCTATGCACTAAATATTTGAGGAAGGAATTGGATTAAGGGTCAGAGGAAAAGGTCAATTTTTGGATTGGAACAGGCTAATTTTGGGCTAAGCATGTACTACATGAGTGGCAGGAAGAGGTGGTGTTTATGATGCGTTGACTTGGAGCAAAAATTGTCACGAGATGTAGGGCAAGTAGATCGAGCATGCTACAGGCCTAGATATGGCGCTGGGCAGTCAACGCTTAGGGCATCTCCAACAAATCCAGCTAGCTACTAGCTAGGAGGATTCCACATCATCCTGAAGGCCTCACCTACAAAACATATTTAACCGTTATGTCTTTTCTCTCTCTCACGGGACCACAAAATTTACTATCCACTCTCTCCCGCGACTAACCAGCAACGCATGCAGCCCACTATTCTCGTTTCACGCGCTCCTCGCTAGCGAGGAACCAAGCGACAACTACTTCATTTTTTCATGTCTCTCACCTCCATGTCTGAATTTCGAGCCTACTCATCCTGCAAATCGCTAATGCAAGTCGCTTCGTTGGAGAAGCCCTCACTACTAAAAAACATTTTCAGAGACGGTTTTTTGCATTAACGGAGGCGGTTTTGGCAAGATTAATAGAGACGGTTTTGTTAAAAACCGTCTCTGTTAATGTCAAGTTCCGACATGAATCTTGTGAAGAATTAGGAATGCAAGGAAAGAGATGCTCTCTGTGTCGCCTAGTGACATATATAACAAATCAGTTAGGAGTCAGTTCAAAAAAACAAAATCAGTTAGGAATTCTTTTCTGGAAGTACAGTAAAACGAAAACTGTGCAAGCATACATCATATCAGATTCAAAACAATATGCATATATACCTGAATCATTGGATGAGCCATAAAGCCTCCTACAGGTTTCCTCAAAAAAAGCCTCCTACAGGGGGTAATAGAAAGCAATGTCAAATGCAGAGATACAACAATTCAGAGTGGACAAAGTGACAAAGTGCAGAGCTGCTCACCAAACAATGAAATCTCAGTGGAATAACAGGACCTCTCCTGCAAACATGTCAGTGATGCAAAGATTCATATGAAACAAATCAGTTAGCAAAAAATAGCAGAAGGAAGGCAAGGTAACTGGCATGCATTAAGAAATCCTGGAAGCAACTCAGGAATAGGGACAATTAGTAAATAATGCCCAAACTTGCTGACAAAATTGACAGAGGAGAAGAAAAGGAAGTTCAGATGGCATCACATTGAATCTGATATTATGTATTTGGTAGAAACGCTACATTTCAATCATAACAGAGCTATTTACTTCTCTTTGCCTGTCTGTAAATACAACAGATGAAAAAAGCCTATTAGGTAAACTACTGAAAAAATATCTCGTTGGTAAAGTGCTTGTGTTCAGCAGTTTTCGGCAATTGGAATTTAAACCCACACTACGACCACGTACTGCGTGCAGCACATCCTACAGAATCTCGTGGGGGGCAAATCCATGAACAACATGCTCCAACGCAAGTAACAGAAGCTAACTAAATTAACCAAGCTGGAGGTCCTATTGACAACAGTGGTTGCGACGTTGAAGCAAGCACGGAAGCAAACAAATACAAAGTGAGGTGTCCTATGTTGGAGCAAATTAAATTAAGATCCATGGAATAGAAGCAAGGCAAGTTTGGTGAGGAACTCACTATGAAGGCATTTCTTCAAACAGGTGTGATGCTGAAAAAAAGGCAAACACATATATTAGATGCCTCTGTTTAAGTTTCAGAATACATTGACTTCAGATTAAGCATTACAGATGTTGTTACTATTCAAATTTAGTCATGCTTAAAGTTATAGAAGAACAAAATACGGATGGACTGCAGCAGGGAAGCACAATGGCAAACTGACCCAATCTCTTATTACTCACATGTTTATTCAGAGCATTCAGTAAAACATGCAGTTCAGTCTGCCACCATCCTCTCATCCAACACAAGCTCTGTACACATCATACCTTAGCAATAGGAGGGACGACCTAATACTTCACCTGCGCATCAATAGAGAGAGGGAGGGGGAACGGTGGTGTAGCAATACCTGCTGTGGAGGGTGACCCCCAGGAGGCTGGCCACTACGTGGAGGATAAGCCGTCAAAGATGGCGGTGCGGCGGCGTAGCAGAAGAGCGCCTGCTAGCCCGCAGCGGCCGGGAGCGCGGAGTCCTCCTCATGAGCGCTGGCCGTTGATGTCCTCCTCGCGCCGGGCCTGCCACCGCACAACATATATCTCACGACCAGCACAACATATATTACAACATATATCTAGCATAGCACAACATATTACAGACATATATGAATTTTGATGTTAAAAAATAATTCTAGCACAGCACAACATATATCTCATGACCACGTTACATTTCACTAGCACTATGCATCAAATATATTACAAGTCCATACATCAAGTTCACAATGCATTTGGCAAGCACTAAGATAGACCAGATGGCACTAAAAGCACTAAGATGAATATCACTTCCAGGTTACCTATAATCGTATTGGTTCCAAGAGAGAAATTTTCCTATGTTCTTCTTGAAAAAGAATGAAACTACATTACACTTCCGACATATGATAGATATAATCGAATGTCACCGCCTCCGAAAATGATAGGCATTAACAGAGACGCACGCATTTTACAAGTGTCTCGGAAAATGTTTTGGCAGTGTCTCCTAAAACTTTTTTTTGTAGTAGTGCCTTAGGCTTCAATTCCTAGTTTTTTTTGTTTTATTCTCTTTTTTGTTTTTTACTTAGTTTGTAAGGCCGGGTCATCCCCAAGTCCGCTCTTCCAAAGAAGGTTTCTGGGGCGGGCTCTACCGTCGCTCGTGCTTAAAAATGTGTTGGCAGGGGCGGCACGGTTCTGTGTCTGCACTTGCAAACTGCTATTTCTCTGCAAATCCATTTTAATCCGCCCTTAAAATTTTTTTTGTAGTATTGGTATATGTTGAGGTGAGAATGTCATTGGGAGGGCCGAATGAAGGACGGATTTGTGAATTTGAGATTGTGCTGAGATATGATTAAGGGCAGATCGATGTTGATGGGTTATTTTTTAGCTATTATTATTACCATCATTAAAAGAGGTCGCATGTCATAGGTGCTGCATTTGTACATAGAGGCAAGCCCTGCCCTCTCAAGTAGTGAAACATAATGCGCAAACTTTATCGAACACTTTTTTCCCTTAATCAAAGATACATATCATACTGATTTTGCTTTGATCGATTTATAAACTAGGTCAGCACAGCCAACCCTCTACATAGGAACCTGGCATCCAAAATAAAGAAGAAATTACTTAATTATCTTATCAGCTCTTGCATATGTGGAACATACGAAATGGATCAACAGTTAATGTTTCTGACTGTCGGAGGAGGATAGGTTGTATTAGGATCTTCGCAGGAGTGTTGGAGCATCTGGATCCTTCTTTTAGAGTATATCCCCTTCTCTTCATTTGTCAGTATACGGTAGATGCACATCATGTTCCTCCCTGGTACCATTCTCACTGCCTTGCAACAGGGAGTGCCGGGCAATGGTCGCTCAACAATAGGTTCCAACCCAATGTATTTCTTGCATTTGTTCAGGATGGCTGCCTTCTGCTCGTCGGTACACTCAGGATCACCAATCACCTGGTGGGGAGAAATTGTTGCTAACACTAGGAGGAGGAGGAGAAGCGCTACTTTCCCGGGCATCATAGCTTGGTGTGATGAGTTTGTTAAGAACTAGAACCCGAAGTACAAGATTATTCGACAGGATGATGCTCCAATATATAGGTGGAAATAAAGTACCCACCATGAGACTTTAATGCATTGGTGCATGCCTAAAATATCTAATAATTGGACATAGAAAAGGATAGATATATAGTCCTATGTTATCATTTATGAAAAAGAGATTTGCAGCAGTATATTAATGAAATGCAATATATTACTGTTTGTTTATAATCAATGGCAGGGTGTACCCACACCCATATGGCCCTGTTTGTTTGATGTGACAAAATAAGTTCACATTTATTAGTGTACCAAGCGACTCATATACTTTATTTCATAGATAGTTAGATAAATATGTGGTTCCAAGAGAATGGATGCCCTCAAGTAATGTGAGTAGATATGTATCATATTGGAGTAGACACCATATAATAAGGGAACTTTGGCCATAGGGTACACAAAACATGCCACTTTGCCGAAAGACGGCATTGGAAAATTGATTGTTACAAGCAATTCTAGTTTTTTTGTGCTGGACAATATATTACATGACTAATTTAATGATATTTATTTTGCATTATAAATATTAGTACAATTTTATATAAATTTGATTAAACTTAAAATGGTTTGACTTCTAAAGATATGAGAATTTTATTAATTTTTGAGACGGAGAAAATATCGAGTGAAAGCATAAGCCTGATGCGGGTGATTGATGTGATGGCGTGGTTATGTGGCGTAAGGTGAGCCATGGGCGCACCGTCCTGAATTTCACTCACGCCGGATGCCTAAGGGCGTCTCTAGCAACTAGCGAAACTGACTTGACGTTTTGCTGATGTGGAGGAAAGAGAAGAGAAATTTTTATCGCTGGCAACGAACGAAACGCGTAGGCCAGTCTCAGTGGAAGTGTCATGAGCATTAAACATCATGACGCGTCAACAAATTTGCTGACATGACATAGTTATTTATGAGGAGAGTGTCATGGGACGAGAGAGGATGCTGACGACACTCCTCCGACACAGTTTTCAAGTTCTCAATCTTGACAACCGTGCAATGACACTCTCAAATGAGACTGGTCCTATCAGGTTCCTGTAGCCCAAAAAGATGACGTGAGTGCGGGAGATGGGTCCCTTGGCCTTCCAGGTGGAGAGGGAATATAGAATAGCCTTTGTTTTCTGCTCTTCGCTCCAGATCAGCTAGCGAAGTCGCTTCTGCCGCTGCGGACGCCCTGATGTGAAGCATTACCGTTCTTCATTGACTCATGGGCCGGGTAGCTACGCGGACGCGCGTGCGTGGACGTTGATATACGCGTAACGTGCTACTCCTTCCTCTTGCTCCAGTTGGGTTAGTTTGACCTGCACGCACGAGCGGAGCACGAATGTCCCCCAGGGGTGGTTAGTTTGACATACACTTTAGCTCACTATATCACTAGATTTTCTGCTGAAAAGAAGACAATGCAAAACATGCATTTCTCTATATGTAGCTAGAAAACAGAACGTTCAACATCCCATACTATGAAATGTGGGCACATACTGTAGACACAACACACACGTACCACCCCCACAGCTCATGATGCATGCATGTGTACAAGAGGTTAGGATGGTGCATCGTACCGTGGTATTCGAAGACGTCACCTCCCACAGTGGGAGTCCCACTAAACAAATTGCCACATACTAAGTAAAAAAGGGTTGCAGCTACCTTCCCTAATTAACCTGCCGAACATTATATTATACTCTTCGCCATAATAACGTCCTCCTTTGCAGAAGGCAGCTATATATCATTAGAAAGTTGAAAAATGTGACTTGTGCAAGTCAACTCACCCCCGTTTAAATTACCCTCGTTATAGAGAAGGCAAAGCAAGCCCAGGGCTCCATTATTAACTCATGCAATAGAGCTAAGCTAGCTGAGCGGCGGGACGGCACCGGCCGTAACACGCATGCGTATGCATATATATATGCCTGGTTGCCCGCCGCGCACGCGCCACTTTGAAACCCGTCGACGACCCCTTAATTCCGGCAGACGAATGTACGCTTGCGCTGTCACTTTGCCTCGTACTACGCCACTTCCCCATCAAGCCACTTGACCTCCACCCCCTGCAAAAGTCCTACGTCTCCTCCACCCCCTTCCCCTCCAGGCCTCCACCTCCATATAACACTACTCTCCCCTCCCTCCAAGGTGACACAACACAACACACATTTGTTGCAAACAAATTAAACTTGTCTAAATCTTCTCACTGCACCTCGATCGGCCGATCTCGCTCGTCGGCAACAATGGTGGCCCGCGGCGGCGCCATCGTCGCCGCCCTTCTGGTGCTGGCGCTGGCGTGCGGCACGGCCTCGGCGCAGTGGGGTATCAGCAACCGGAAGGCGAAGCAGCCGCCCAAGATGTCGACGCCGGGGAACCCCAAGCAGGTCCCCCACAACGGCAAGTTCACCACCGTCGTGACCAACAAGTACCACAAGCGCGACTACGAGATCACCTGCACCACCGACTACGGCGCCTCCTGCTACATCAAGTGCCCCGCCCGCTGCCCCAACAAGTGCCTCGCCTACTGCGCCTACTGCCTCACCTTCTGCCGTCAGTACTTACATCTTTACATCTTTGTATATATATACATTACATATATGTATATATACATCTTTATATATATGCATATCTATATGTGTGTGACTGGTTTTCTGTTTGTCAGTGTGTGACCTGATGCCGGGCACCTCGTGCGGCGACCCACGCTTCACGGGCGCCGACGGCAACACCTTCTACTTCCACGGCAGGAAAGACGAGAGCTTCTGCCTGGTCACCGACGACAAGCTCCACATCAACGCGCGCTTCATGGGCAACCACAACGCCGACTCCGGCCGCGACTTCACCTGGGTACAATCCCTCGGCGTCACCTTCGTCTCCGGTGGCAGCAACCACAGTCTCTACATCGGCGCCCGCCGCGCCGCCGAGTGGGACGAGGACGAGGACCACATCGTGCTCGCTCTCGACGGCGAGCCCGTCGACCTCGACTCCACCACCAAGAACGCGCGCTGGTCCTCCGCCGCCGCGCCGGGGCTGACCGTGACGCGCACCGCCGACGCGAACGCCGTGGCCGTCGAGCTCGCCGGCGCGTTCACCGTCACGGCCAACGCCGTGCCCATCACCGACGAGGAGTCCCGCGGGCACGGGTACGGCAAGACGGGGAGCGACTCGCTCGTGCACCTCGACGTCGGGTACGCGTTCCATGGCCTCAGCGGCGGCGTCGACGGCGTGCTGGGGCAGACGTACAGGCCGGATTACGTTAACAAGCTCGACATCACGGCGAAGATGCCGGTCATGGGAGGGGAGGATAAGTACCGGTCGTCGGGGCTATTCGCTACCGACTGCGCCGTCTCACGGTTTGGCCGCGGCGCCGACGGATTCACCTCCTTCGCTTCGTAAATGGCGCTACCTGAGGCATATCCTGCTGATCATCCATGCCATGAAATAAGTCAACAGATATCTGGCAACGTACGTCTTGTGTACGCTGATGATGAGTCGTCTAAAAGTAACAAAAATGTATCGTGTATTGATTTGTTTTTGTGATGGAAACTTAATATGAGAATGCATCTATTTGTTGGATTTCTAATCTGACTGACGAATAAATTGTGTCTATGTTAACTACATTTCTGGCACATCCATCTCTAATATACATTTGATTTTCTACAAAATAAAATGCTAGTGATTAAAAAAACTCTATTTTTCATGAAGCAAGAAGGAAATCAGCAAGTTAAATGAAGTCCATTTTCATGATGAGGCGGGGCTAACACCAAAAAATTCCTGTACCTTTTTTTTTTCCATTTTCATTCCTTATCAATTGATTTAGATAGCTTATTACATTACATAATTGGAACGTCTGTACAACACTTTGCTGTTTTAATTGTGCTTATAGTCATACTAAAGAAAAATTGTGCTTGTAGTCCAATTTTTGTGTGGTTGATCTGTTCCAAGGTTTGCAGTGCACGCTAATTTGTCGCAATCCTAATATCACGCGCGCACGTAACCTCCCCCGCTTCCCGCGCGGCGCGCCCCACGCTCCTGTCTTCTTGTTGGGCCCAGCTGTCTGTCCTCATCCTGTCCCCACCTTCATTCTTTCCCCTTCCTCTCGACAGATCGATCTAGCGCGCCTGCGCCTCGCTGCCCCTGCCAGCGCTCCTCCTCCTCGCTGCCTCCGCCACCGCGCGCACCCACTACCCCTGGCGCCCGGGCCCCCGTCCCTTTCCGACGAGCTGCGCCGCCGCTGCCGACCCCTGTCGTTGGCTACAGCGGAGCCCCCGCGGGCTGCCTGCGGCGGAGCGGCGGCCGGCCCCGACGATGTTCACGGACCATGGCAAGGTGCTCAGGCAGGAGCGTCGGCGGCCATGGCGAGCTCACCGGCGGGCCGCGCGACTGGTGAGATTTTTTATTTTCTTCAAAATATTTTTCGAAAACTTTTTTAAATGTTTTCTCTCCCTTTTTTCTAATTGTTACTTTTCTGAAAACTTTTTTGGAAATATTTTTTGAAAACTTTTACGAAAAGTTTTTTGAAACCTTTTGCAAAAAAATTCAGAAAACTTTTTCGATTCCTGAAACTTTTTCTGATAATATTTCTTTTTTTGATAAAAAGTTTTATGAATTTTTTTGCCAAAAAATTTCGTGAAACTTTTTCTGATAATATTTCTCTTTTTTGATAAAAAACTTTTCTGCATTTTTTTGCGAATATTTTTTTCAAATAGATTTTGCTCCTCGCGCGGGAGAAGGCGAGCAATGAACTGTGAGCGCGGGGCCCGCCCATGTGCAGGTCGTGCGGCAGTGGAGTGGGTCAGGTGGTGGCCCCCACGTGACACCGTTGAAGGCGCGCGCGGACAGAACGTATGCGGGCGGCGTTTGTTGGCTTCCGCCCGGGTACCCGTAAAATAGCAGTTTTTGGGTTGAGTGTGTTTTGTTTTATGGGCCTGGTTCTTGATCTGCTTGGGCCTGCTTCATTTCTAGAGCAACTTGTTAAACAAATTTTGGGTTTTCGGATGATGCAAGGTTGGCTTCTTCCTGGGCCTGATTTGTGTTTCATGGGTTAAGGTGCTTTCTATCTATATATACTTCAAACTATGGTAAAACTGTAAAAGTATGAATCAATGGTCACAAAGCACATCAAACACAGAATTGGATGAATCCAACAAGAGCCCTACCAAACACTTTTCCTCAAAGAAGTGATTCTCTAAAAAGATGGGAGCTGAAAAAAATGGCCTCTCTTGATTCTATAAAGTGATTCTCCATCCTGATTTTAAAATTTTATACTAGAGAATCAAAGAGAATCACTTTCAGACATAGAATCACTTCTCTTAGAAAATTAGCTCTTATAGAGAATCAAAATTAGATGGAGCTGTGCCGAATAGGCCCTTATAATTCTAGAGAAACAATCGACATTTGTGTGTCATAGAGCTCAAGCTGGATCATATCTTGGGCTTGTCACAGTTCATAGTTCAAGCGGACAAAGCCAACAGCATTAACAAAAAAAATTGGTAGCCAGCCAAGCTAGATCAAATAGGTGTCTAAACAGCTACAGCTACAAGTTTGACTTCTCACATAGAATCACTTTCAGACATAGAATCACTTCTCTTAGAAAATTAGCTCTTATAGAGAATCAAAATTAGATGGAGCTGTACCGAATAGGCCCTTATAATTCTAGAGAAACAATTGACATTTGTGTGTCATAGAGCTCAAGCTGGAACATATGTTGGGCTTGTCAAAGTTCATAGTTCAAGCGGACAAAGCCAACAGCATTAACAAAAAAAATTGGTAGCCAGCCAAGCTAGATCAAATAGGTGTCTAAACAGCTACAGCTACAAGTTTGACTTCTCACAGCACACAGGCCACATGTGACTACACGGCTCACAATTCACTTACAAAATGTATCATCTCTGGTAGGTCCAAAAACAATAGGATCCATGAGCACTGATTCATTTGCTCTTGACAGTATCGAGCGTCACGCAACATCTAGGACCTCCCACCTGAACAAAATCAAGTGTAAATAATTTAAAGAAAAAAAAGGAATTGATGACATTAGCAATATTATGGCTGTGATTGGTTAATGGCAGATTGTCAACTGTGTACCCAATAAACCAGGGCTGCAGGTTAAACTGGAGTTGCAGGCCCCTGTTCTACCTGCCATGTAGTCCAATCCAACCCCAAACCCACTTTAGCCAGAAAGATCAGCACATAACCAAACTGACCAACCCATATCTCTCCTAAACTAACCTGCAGGTAGAACTAAGGCGTTCATAAAATTAGCTAGGAAGTGTGCACTTTATACAACTAAGGTTACCAAAAAAAAGGATTAGAAATAAAACAGAATAGAAGGCATTTTTTAGTATTCAATAAAATTAAATTACTTTATGCATGGACTGCTGGAAAATCTAGCATATATCCAAGGCTGGTATTGCTAGGTTTAGTGGCAATCCACTATCAATCAACCTCTGAATCTCACCCAAATTTGGGATTTATTCTGTTCTGGACATGAGAATTTGTAATGGACGCGAATCAGTTACCCTCCATCTAATGATTCAAGTAATTTTCCATTTCTATTTGGTGATCACTCATTCTAGTTGAAAATTTAAATTCAGTCAACAAAAAGAACATTCCTAAAAAAACAACAGGCTGAATAGAAACTGAAAGCTGAAAGAGAAGCTCCCACAGCTGCCCCTCACAACAAGTGGCTAAAGATATGCTGAACAGCAAGGTAGGAGAAGAGTTGAGTTATTTTAATGTAGGAGCTATTAAGAGTTAAGAACAACATACCTGCAGTACCCTGGGAAGATTGTGATGCCTTGGTAACCTTCAACTATCAGAAATATAAATAATTAGAAACTTTGGTCACTCTCATCACCCATGAAAAGAAAAAAATAAAAAAGATAAGTGTATTACTCTCTTGTATGGCATCTTACGAGCATCAGTCATCTATACATCACCATAAGGCCGAGGCAGAACTGTATCCCTTTTCAGCACGGAACTCTCAACAACTTCACGGTGCTTCTTTCCAAGAGCCTCACCTCCTATGCATTTCACCATTTTCTTAGCTTCATGAATGTTTCCAGGTAGTGCTGAACCCTCGGGGAGTAGATCATTAAGTAGATCTAGTAGCTGGTTAAAGGATCTATCGGTCCATCCTCCAAGTTGTTTGATGTGGAGTAATCTAACTAGGAAATGCAGATGTCTATATTTCTTGCAATTGGGGTGCAGCTCTTTGCTATTTTCTGCTACCGACTTTTGAAGGGCATCTAGCTCAGCACAAGGGTCCAGAGCAGAAGTGTTGTCATCAAAATCTCCTCTATCATCTAAACCAGCAGCATCGCTAAGCAAATCAGATATGTTATCGTCCTCTTTAGACTCCTCCATAACTTTAGTACCATCATGGTTACCATGATTCACAGAAGATGTAGCTTCTCCATGCAAGTTCCATGTTCTGTACCCTTTTAGAAACCCATCACATATCAAGTCCTCGCGCACTTCACTTGCCTCTTTCCAAAACGAGTTAACACACTTTCTACAAGGGCATAGTATCTTGCTGCCTACTGCTGAATTCCTAAATGCAAAAACTAGGAAATTGTTCACCCCTTGCAAATATACCTTGGTGTGCCTACATGCAAATTTAGGTTAAATCCCATTTTTAATATACACAGAACTCTCAGAATTTGTGAAATGACTGTTCTGTACCTAGCATCATTGTCGATCCACGTTTTATCCATCAACCTTTATACACGGGATCAATCGGCTTTCAAAATGAACTAACAAATAAAACAACAGATCATAAGCCACAAAAGTAGTTGCATAATGTGGTAATTCCGATGTTCATTTCCAGGCATCCACAAATTGACTATAGTTCAACATAAATTACCCTCTGAACGAATAAATGCTGAGGCTCAAAAAATTGAAGCTGATATCTTAAAATAAACAGCTGGAGAAAAAGAACCTACCTACAGACACAACGCGAGCTGCTAACAATATATAATCTTCAAATGACTCCAAGGTGTGCACGTAGCCAGACAAGGTACAAGCGCCTGCTTAGCTTCAGGTTTTGGCAGCTGCAGTGATAATATGCAATTAATTATGCATGAGGGTCAAATCAGTGTATATGCTATGTACGAATGCTCACATATATCTTTTCAATATCTTAAGATTTACATGTACTAAAATATTAGCTACAATATCTCATAACCAACTCGCTAACTCTACTGAACTAAAGTTTGATATAAATGATAAAAGCAATAGCAGCTCGCCACGTCCTGAATGTACACGGATGAGGTGCCCACAATATTATCCTGAATGTTTGAAAAGCTCACAGATTATGTGGCTAAATCATTTTGGGGTTCAAAAAGTTTAAACAATTCATGCATTAAACAAACAATGCATACGACATTGAAAACAGATGGCCTGTTCCAACTGAAATTACATGGACTGGGATCCATCTATTGACTCAGGCATGACTTGGAGACGAAAAGAATGGAAACATGTCAATTAGTTTTGTTTAGCACTACATCCTATTCTCCCTGGTATATGGGTATATAAGGAAATAAAAAAAGGACCGAATATATTGCCTGTGCTATACAGCTATTCTTATGTCGGAGTGCAGATGTGTCTCTTTGACCTTGTTGTTTCAGTAATGCAAGCTGGTGATACGGCAGCAGATCAGAGGAATGCCTGCAAGTAAGCACAGCAGTGAACAATGAAGTTTAATCGCAAAACGCCTGTAGCCAACTAGACATGACGGATCAATCAACGCCGAAATATAACCATATTACTAGGTGAACAGATCACATCGAGTAGATAAATCATTCAATCTTAGGTAAATTTCTGAATAAACCCCCCCCCCCCCCCCCCCCCCCCTAATCTGACAACCGCAGGCCCTGAAATCCCCAAAACTGCATTGACCATCCAACACCAATAGGGTTGCGAACCGCAATCCTAATATAACGCTCGGGCGTACGGATCAAAACTCACGCCCGTGGCCCGTCGCCACCCACGCGCATGCTGCAGGGCCCGCTGTTTTATTTTTTTTCTCTCGTGGCCGCTGCACATGCATCCCCCCTGCCCCGTCCACCTCCTACCTTTCATTTTATCCTCCGCCGCTCTCTCTCTCTGCCCCTCACCTTCCTTCTCCAGATTCGAGCTCGTGGGCCGGAGGTAGAGGCTCCGTGGCCGACGACGAGCGGCGGAGCGGGCGGGGCTCTCTCTATGCCCCCTCACCTTCCTTCTCCGGATCCGAGCTCGTGGGCCGGAGGTAGAGGCTCCGAGGTCGACGACGAGCGGCGGAGCGGGCGAGGCGACGGCGGGCGTAGGCGCGGGGCCGCCAGGAGGGCGTCGGACGCGACGGCGGCAGTCGGGGATGCTGCCGGGAGGGCCCCCCATCGCCTGCTGCAGACCTCCGCGACCCTTGCCGCCGGGTTGAAGTCCCCTCTGGCGCCCTCGCGCGCCGCGGGCGGCCGTCTCCAGCGTGCCTCGCCTCGGTACCGGCGCGGCGGGCGGGCCGAGGAGCAGCTACTTGCCACGGCGACGGTGCGGCAGGCGGGCGGAGGAGCAGCGAGCCACCAGTGTACTCCCTCCGCCCCATAAAACATGCAATTCTAGGGTTTGAAATTTGTCCCAAAAAACATGCAACTCTAGCACACAAGCGGGACCCACCATCTGACAAGCGGGACCCACCAACTCACAAAGCGGGACCCACCAACTCACAAAGCCGGACCCACCAACTCACAAAGCGGGACCCACCAACTCACAAAGCGGGACCCACCAACTCACAAAGCGGGACCCACCAACTCACAAGCGGGACCCACCAGCTCACAAGCGGGACCCACCAGCCCACCAGCTCACAAAGCGGGACCCACCAACTCACAAGCGGGACCCACCAACTCTAGCGGGACCCACCAAATCTAGCAACATTGGAAGAGGACAAGAGGGGCACATGCGTCTTTTCACCTCTACATTGGTTTGCGTGAGAACTGCTAGAATTGCATGTTTTATGGGACGGAGGGGTAGCTCGGAGCGGTGGCGAGGGAGATTTTTTCTCCAAATTTTTGTTCTCTAATTCAAGATTTTTCCAAAAAAAATTATATGTCTTTTTTGTTTATGATTTTATCTTCCAAATATTTCTATAAGTTTTTCAAAAAGTTTTCTATAATTTTTTTCATGATTTTTCTTCCAAAAACTTTTCTATTTGTATTCAAAAAGTTTTCTATTTGTTTTCAAAAACTTTTCTATAATTTTTTGTTATTGATTTTTTTCTTCCAAAAAGTTTTCTATAATTTTTTTTAAAACTTTTTCTGTTTGCGGGTGCTTGGCTGCGCGGCGCGGCGGGTGCTGCGCGGCGGGTGGGGGCCAGTGGGGCTTGTCGTAGGTCGTAGCGTGGCAAGTGGGGGCCAGTGGGCTTTGTCGGGTCGCGCGTGCGCAACGAAAGTACCGCGCGCCCGTAAAATAGGAATCCTGAATCCAATCTGCGAGCAGGAGAGGAGGGAGCGGCGGGCGCTAGCAGGGACGGCGCCGATGCAGCGGCTCCTCGGCCTCGTCGGCGTTCGGCACCGGGTTTGTGGGGTGGAGAGAGAAAGAGGGGAAGGTGAGCAGGCTCGAGGTTTGGGGGCGGAGGAGCGGGCGGCGGCGGTGAGGGCGCGAGTGAGATTGGGCGCTGGAATCGAATGGCGATATTTTGGGTTCGGCGCGCAGCGAAGCGATTTTGGAAGGAACGAGGCACGGGCGGCGGCCATTTGGGGGAGAGCGAGGCAGGGAGGGGAGGGGGTGTTTGGGTGTGTGTGTGTGTGTGTGTGTTATAGATGTCCGGGCATCACCGGGTCGTGCCTGGCCCGGCCCTATGCCACAGCGGGCCGTGTCGTGCCAGCCCATGGGCTGCTGCGATGGCCCAGGCACGGGCCCGTCGTGCCCTTTCGGGCTGGGCCAGCCCGATACAGTCCGGCACGCACAGCAGGCTCGTGCCGCCCGTCGCCCGCTGAGGAGGCCGCAGCGCCGCCCACCGTCGGCCGCCACTCACCTGCTCGCAGCGCCGCCCCGCCCCGCCAGCGAAGATCGTCGGACGTGTGGCTGCTCCAACACCCTACTCCAAGAACGACTCCATGTCATGGATGTGCCGCATGTAGCCATTAGCCACGCCTAGAACCTCCCTTCTCCTTCATCGGACCGGACGGCCGTCCGCCAACCAGAACTTGAAATTGAAACTACAAACCCCCATCCGTTCCTCTCCACATCAAGAATCGGACACCACTCATAGAAAAGCTGCAAGACATACTCGATAGGAGATCATAAGCTGTCGGATTCCTCCATCTGGTCGATCCACCCGCCATCACGTGCCCAACAACTCAACACCAAGCACCAAGAACAGATAACTGCGTCCAGCCCGCCACCAGAGGCAAGAAGGAGGATGGCGAGTGGTCGCGTGGGAAAGCATGGTCGGGCCGGTGGCGATTGGGGATTGGGGGGGGGGGGAGGGCAAAGAGTAGCCCTAAAATCGGTCCTTAGCAGCATTTCTATGTTCATGATGTCTTTTTTTGAGATCCCTAAGGGTATCTTGAAAAGACTGGATTTTTATCGGTAGATTTTTCTGGCAAGGCAATAATGATAAATGAAAGTATCGCCTGCCTAAATGGGATATTTTTTGCCGTCCTAAAAATCAAGGAGGTCTAGGAATAACAGAGCTACGAATTCAAAATAAATGCCTACTCGGCAAATGGTTATTTAAATTGCTGAACGAAGATGGCACATGGCAGAATATGCTTAGAAACAAATATCTAAGTTCCAGCCGTTTGACTCAGGTTAACATTAAACCTGGAGACTCACATTTCTGGAAAGGTTTGCTAAAGGTTACGGAAGATTTCCTAGGTTGTGGGACCTTTAAGATAAGAGATGGCTCACAAATTAGATTTTGGGAGGACACGTGGGTTGGCTCTAAACCACTAAAAGAACAATTTCCCAATCTATATAATATAGTATACTACCCTCATGTTACAGTATCAAATGTCATGAACCAAATGCCAGTGAATATCTCTTTTAGAAGAGCTATAGTCGGAGATAAACTGACTGCCTGACATAACCTTGTAGCTAAAATAGCCAATCAATATCTTTCAGATGGTACGGATGATTTTACCTGGGATTTACATAGACATGGCAATTTTACAGTACAGTCTATGTATCAATATCTTATCGACCAGGATATTCCTTTTATTAATAAATTTATATGAAAGCTGAAGATCCCTCTAAAATAAAATTTTTCCTTTGGTACCTACAACGAGGCGTTATTCTAACAAAGGATAACTTGGCTAAGAGAAATTGGTCAGGAAACCAAAAATGTTGTTTCTGTGATTGCAACGAAACAATTAAGCATCTCTTCTTTAATTGTCAACATGCTAAGATGATTTGGAGAGTTGTTAATATAGCTACTGGGTTAACTCCACCAAAATCAATATCGCACATGCTTGGTAATTGGTTAACTGGCATAGGCAAAAAAGATAGGATGTTGATTTTTGTTGGGGTTGCAGCTCTTTTGTGGGCCATTTGGTGTACGTGTAACGATTTGATATTTGAAAAAAAACAGTTTTCCTTTTTATGCAGGCTGTCTTCAGGGGAGCATACTGGCTGCGATATTGGTCCCTACTTTAGCATGAGGAAAAAAGGGAGTCTGTCCGTTTGGGAAGCAAGGCGTTGGAGGTCGTTGCTCTAGATATCTTTGCCAAAAATGGATGGAAAGGCAATATTAGACTTTGCTTTTAATATTTTCCCATCGTTTGCGTACTATTTGCCTTATTTATGCAATAAGCTTCGTGCTGAGAATGATGTAAAAATTTGGCTGTGTGCGATCGCAGAGGCCGAAATTTTATCCTTTTTCTAAAAAAAGAGTGTCGCCAAAATATGCGCGGCGAGAGGGACGGGATTCGCATCGCCGAAACATTGGGGAAATTTGGTGAGATCTGTTGGACTCCGTTTTTTTCCTTTTTTCTCCCCCAAAACAATTTTAGGGACGAGATACATGTTCTTTTGGAGTTGCTCTAAGGCTCCTAAAAATTAATGGTCGGGCTGATATAGAATTTTGCTAAATTCGCGGCACGTCGGGCTTAGCAGGTATTACGAGTCCCACATAAAATTGCACCTCAAATGCGCACCGTCGCATCGCAGTAAATCTGTCGATGGCTTAATTCATTGCGTAGAAAAGAAAAGTGACAGGTGGACTAGTTAAATATATACTACCTCCGTTCTGAAATGTAATTGGTTTGACTTTTTTTACTACAAATTTGACCATTCGTCTTATTTAAAAAATTATATAAAATATTATATTTTTTTGTTAAGGCTTGCTTTATTATTAAAAGATGTTCAAGAATGACTTAAATTTGACTATATTTGTCAAAAAAAAATTGAATAAGACGAGCGGGCAAACTTGAAGTAAAAAACTCAAACCAATCACATTTTGAAATGGAGTTATTGGCATTGTTATTCAATATAATTGCATATGACTTGCTCTAGACCTCCAAACATAGCGGGCCTGAATAAAGTCCTCTCTTCTAAAAAGAACCATTAGAAAGTACCTGCACGTGAAATCAAAATATATGTGCCATGTTTTTGATCTATACCCACTAATTGTTTTTTGATAATTTTATATCCTTACTCCGCCAAATCTGACAGTATTTTGATGTTTTGGTATAACGATTGGAGTATGTGTAGCATCTCCAAGAGTCTCTCTAAATCTCACTCTCTAAATCCTCATTTGGAGGGTCATTTGCATAAAAATCGTTTTCTATATCTTTCTGCTTTCCAACAGCTTTTCTATATCTTGTGTGCACTCTAAAAAGCTATTCTCTTTTCTATATTTTGCTAGCGAGAAATCCGAAATAGAGAGTGGCTATGTTCCAATAACCAAATAGAGAAGCTGTTGTAGGGTACCTTTTTAAACAAAATTTTTAAAATTAACAAATAGAAAGAATTTAGAGAGTCTCTTGGAGTTGCTCGGCCAGTCCTAATAGAATTTCGTTTGATGTTTGCAAAATAGCTACATAACAAAATAACAAAAGAATAAAACGGTGTTCAAAACTATCTCTCCTAATTTAATTTTATGGCACGATTTTATAAGCTCTCAATAACATTTATTTTCATCACCTATATATACTCTATTACATCGCGGGGAGGTTTGGTGCCCTCCCCGCGCTTCCGTGTCCCCATTTTCTTCTCTGTTTTTTTTTTTTTTACTTTTCAAGTTTCGACAACAGACCACTTTAGCCGGACAAAAAAAAAAACGCTGAGAGAATATAACTGCGAGAATTATTGGTGGCCTCCTAACCTAGCAATTTTAAACTTTTTTCCTTCTTTTTGCATACACAAGTGTTATTTCGATTTTATCTCAACAAAAATACGTACATTTATGTCAGTAAAAGAAAGTATGCTCACATAAAATCGGCGCATCCTCATTTGCCACATGGTTTCAGACTTCCAACGTTGCGCTTTGCATACGAGCGTCACACATGCTGGTATCTCCGCATTGTCTTCAGAAGAAATAGGTACATCCATGTCGCTGAAAGAAAGCAAGGCAACTGAGAGTCGGTGCGTTCTCGCTTGCCACATTGTTCAAAAAGGAATATTGCACATAAATGTACACGTGAAAGATTATAGGTGTATCTATATCACGTAAGGATTTGCTGCTCTCCCAGCACTTCCGTATGAGCCTCGCCTTTTTTCCCTTTTCCAATAAACAGATATCTCAACGGACCTGGTATCCCTTCCTGAAAAAATCGAGCCCACCACCACCGCAGGCACTAATGCTGTTGTGTTGTGGCCTCCAGGCATCTCGCCTCGCATCGCATGCCTATTGAAATGGGCCCCACACACCATTCTTGCTCGCGAAAAAAACGGCCACTGGCACCACATTGGCCGGCCCGTCGCTACAGTTGGCTTCGGCAGATCACGCCTCTAGGTAGTTGCCCCACGATATTATTTCCTACTGCTACCTAGCCATATTTTTCATTTAGTATGTGTATGTTGCTTTTTATGTATGCATGTAGTGCTTTTAGTAATTAGCAAAATTAAGAAATATAAAACATCTACAACCATTCATGATACCAACGAGTGATTACAAACGTAATCGGTAACAGGCGCGTCGTTAGCGCGCCGTTATTCCTAGTAGTGAGTTGGTATCCGTACATAAGTTTCCATCAGGATGAATCTGATGTCATCTCTTTTTTCTTAAATTTGGTGCCATGACATTAAAAAATACTACTCCCTCCATTGGCATAAAGATTGTTAGAAATGACCATATTACCCCTAATTACTCATTTATTAGAACTAGAAAAGTAGAACTAATTAATCATTTTATCGGCTCCATTCATTTTTTATACAATTTTTTCTTGGTATTTGGTGTTGCTTTAATTAGGTGGGTCCTTACTAGAAGCTAAACAAACAAAAACAGTCTTATTGGGACAAAATTTTAATGCTAAACAAATTGTCTTAGTGGGACGGAGGAAGTACTCCCTCCGTGTTGAAATAGAAGTCGTTTCGTATAAAACTATAAATATATTATTTTTTAATAATTTTTTAGAAAAATAAGAAGTCAAGTCACATTTTGAACACCGTGTCATTGTCCAAAACGACTTATATTTCAATAAGGAGGGAGTATAAGGCATGCTAATTAATGAGAATAAAACTCTCCATTGAAAGTAGCCTAATGATGATGACAATGCCATTAGCATTTTATTATGCTCTGGCATATTTATGTCTACTATATATCATCGAGTTAGAATTTACTAATAAGCGCTCTTGTCCCACTGAATTTTAATGTTTTTGAAAAAGTACCGAGTTTTAAAGTGATGATGCCTTTTTCTTTGACAAACGTATAACAACCAGAATTTTTCGTAAACAACAATGCACAATATAAATTGAACGGGCCACAAAATTGTTGTTTGAGATATATCCACGTTTTATACCGAAACCCAACAAAAATTGGATGATTTAACACTTGGCTTCCACTGGCACGCATTTGAACAAGTCATCCCATCTCTCTTCTTAGAACTTTCGTCCTGCACATTGAAAAAGACATCTTTCGAACGTATCCCACGTTACCATCCAAATTCCTGCATCTGCATAGCTCCACAGAACCATCAAAAGAAGGTTCAACGAAACGTACAACACATGTTTTCGCCAAATGTTTATCAACAGAAGGTACAAGGAACTAAACTAAACAAAGTACGAAATGGAAACTGTACACACATCAAGTATACTTCCAACAATTTTTTCTTTCCACAGGGAAGTGATCATTACGAAAATACGGAGTATATTTGAGCGTTGACTTTTCCAGAAAGGGACATTGACCACAGAAACATGGTGGGCCACCCCATGGCAATCTCCCAGTCCAGCTTTTTATAAGGGGGAGGCGGGCCGCAACCCCCATCTCCAGCTTCTGCAGCCCATTCCGCCCTCCCAAACAAATCGCAGACCACACGAATCCAAAGAGGAAGC
Organism: Urochloa ruziziensis; assembly: GCA_015476505.1. Classification (NCBI taxonomy): domain Eukaryota; kingdom Viridiplantae; phylum Streptophyta; class Magnoliopsida; order Poales; family Poaceae; genus Urochloa; species Urochloa ruziziensis. The sequence goes on along the minus strand of CM027120.1, from coordinate 12,014,019 downwards.
CCAACTGCCTCTCAGATGGCGGCGGCGCCGCCCCCCTCCGTCCCCGCCTGCGGCGACCTCCCCGCCGCCGTCTCCGCCTTCGCCGACGCCTTCGTCGACTTCGCCGTGTCCGGAATCTTCTTCCCCACTTCCTCCCCCGCCTCCGCATCGCCCTCCTCACCTCCTCCATCCCCGACCACCCCAACCACCTTCCTCCCATCCCCATCCCGCCTCGTCGCCATCGGGGACCTCCACGGCGACCTCCCCAAGTCCCTCTCCGCGCTCCGCCTCGCGGGCCTCGTTCCGCCGGCCTCCACCGCCCCCGACTCCTCCCCCTCCGCCTCCGCCTCCGCATCCACCACCTCCTGGGCCGCGGGGCCCACCCTGGCGGTCCAGCTCGGCGACATCCTGGACCGCGGCGGGGACGAGCTCCGCCTCCTCTACCTCCTCCGCCGCCTCGCGCTCTCCGCCGAGTCCCGCGGCGGCGCGCTCCTCCCCATCCTCGGCAACCACGAGGTCATGAACGTCTCCGGCGACTTCCGCTTCGCCACGCCGCAGGGCTTCCAGGAGTTCTCCGCCTGGGCCGGGTGGTACCGGGCCGGGCTCGCCATCAAGCGCCGCTGTGGGGACCACCTCGACCCGCAGCCGAGGAACCCCTTCCTCGGCGTGCCCAAGTCCTTCCCCGGCGTCAAGCCGGAGTTCTGGGACGGGATGAGATCCCGCCTCGCCGCGCTCCGGCCAGACGGGCCCATCGCGCGCCGGTTCCTCGCCGACCTCCCCACCGTGCTTGTGGTCGGCGACTCGGTGTTCGTCCATGGGGGGCTCCTGGAGGCCAACGTTGAGTACGGCCTCGAGCGCATCAATGCGGAGGTCAGCGAGTGGATCCGTGGTGAGGGCGGCGACAATGCCAGGGCGCCAGAGTACGTACGGGGCCGGGACGCTGTGGTCTGGCTCAGGAGATTCTCTGATGGCTTTGATTGCGACTGCCAGAGGCTGGAGGGGGTGCTTGGGATGATTCCCGGGGCGAAGAGGATGGTGATGGGGCACACAATTCAGACAGTGGGGATTAATGCAGTGTGTGGCGCGCAGGCGGTGAGGGTTGATGTGGGGCTGTCAAGGGGGTGCGGAAATGGGCTGCCGGAAGTGCTTGAGATCAACGGGGGAGGTGCGGATGTCAGGGTGATCACAACACCTCCCTCAGAGGCCTGGATGTACCGGAAGCAAGAGGCAGAGAAGGCTGCCGCGGCAGTGAAGGAGAAGAAGGGGGAGGTGAAGGATGGTCTTGCACTGCTGGTAAGGGAGAGCCATGGGTTGAAAGAGGTAGAAGCTAAGGCTTGATTTTAGGGGTAACTCGAGGTAACAATTGTTTTGGTAACTCACAATTGGGATTGCCATGGTGAAATTTGGGTACATGAGACTAGGTGTGGGAGGGATTGGTTGTAGGAATTGCTAGTGGATTCAATAATGGTATCCATGAAACAAAGGAAAATCTGCTAGTGCCATGATTGTTGTTAATTGTCAAGATATGATAGTCGATTGCTGATATAACCTATAGTTCTTGGCCAATTTTTGGAGCTAGAATACTTTTCTTTCAGTTGTGTGTTTCCCCATTGTTTCTTTGCTGTTTGTGCTGACAATGACAAACAATTTTGCTTGTGTTTGGTATAAAGAATTTAAGGCTAGTGCCACCAGGACTGTCTTTGGAACACCTTTGTGGCAGTTTGGCAACTATCTGTCATACCACCAAACCCTGCAGAAAATACCAATAACTTCATTGAATAGCCAAGCTCCCAGTGCAGCCTGTACTGTGTGGATCCTGTCTTGTTTAATTCACAGATCGAAATCTCGAGTTGAAACCATCATTTGATTCTTTGGAGCCCACGGATTTGGATTTTGGCATAAATGTCCAGAGCGGTTTTATTTTTGCAAACATAGTCAATGATTGATGATGGTACAAGCAAAACAGCCATTAGTGCTGTCAATAAACTGCATAGCGCCAAGGTGAATACCAGCTGAATGAAGGTGACACAACATAAGGTGGGCAATTATGAGAAACATCAAGGAAACGGTCCTATCCTTGCAGTGACTTTGTTAACACTTCCTGAAAAGTTTATGAAGCGGCTGGCTAGGAGGGAATTTATGACCAGATAGTATTAAGGGAGTTTTGAACTAGAGGTAATTGTCCTTATCTCCATATTATCCATGTTTATTGTTCAGCATCCCACGTTCACGTCACAAATGCTGCTTGACATGTCGATGTTGAATCATGCACATTTCCGTTGTTTTAGTGGAATAATACTGCATAACCTAGTCAGACATGATCATATATGAAATTCTGCTAATCCATCATAGAATATGTTTCCTGAAATTTGATTACTGTCCAGTGCATGTGCAACATGTGCTAGGTTATAGGCTCCGTGCATATCCCAACATTTAGTGAGAATAATACTGCATAACCTAGTCAGACATGATCATATATGAAATTCTGCTAATCCATCATAGAATATGTTTCCTGAAATTTGATTACTGTCCAGTGCAACATGTGCTAGGTTATAGGCTCCGTGCATATCCCAACATTTAGTGAGAAGTTTCTTCCTGGCCTAGTCAGTAGCCACAAGGATGTGTCTGTTGTGCTGAAAAGGAAATTGACAAGTGGGTATTATTGCCTTGCCCTGGAACAACAAGTAGACAAGGAAAGATATCTGGAGTGTGATTTGCATTTGCATCCTGTAACCCTTTTTTCCACTAATTTTCTCCTCACTTGGCTGTTGAACCGGTCTTGTATTCCTATCCGCTCTTTGTCTTATCTCCAACCTGTCTGGTGTCAATGTTTTCCATGTTTTGTCCAGCGATTTTCTCATGTGCTCAAATCATTGTGACGAGTCATTTCGGACTTCTCAAGGCAGTTCGTAGTGATTTGGACACCTAAATTTATTAACTGGTTTGTTGTCTTGTAGTCGTGATGTGATGTGCAATCTTTCTTTATTTTTGCGGCGGATCTGTGGAAATGGGATTGACATTGCGTTTTATTACCTTTTGTTGTTGCCTTGTTGGTGCATAGTTCAATCTGCCAGGAACCTTTAACATGTGGTGAGTGGTGACTCTAAATGCCCGGTCACTGATGTTTACCTTTGCAACCAGTGCTTAACTTTCTTCGCCTTAGTGAAGAAGAATTGAAGCAACGTTGTTTCACTCTTGCTTGGCTCCACTATGAGTTTCACTGTGCAGCATGGAGTGTTTACTCTTGTTTGATATACTAGTCTGATTGAAGCATCTGGGAAATACATGGTTTTTCCTCAATTAACATTCAATCATATGTCACTTCTTCTATTCCTGTAAAAAAGTGGGTTAATTATGTTGCACAGTAGCCTTGTTATTTTGTTGCACACTGTTTTGCCTGTTGGGACCGTATGATGTTTTTTTTTTCCATTTTCTGGAAAGGCATAGGAGGGTAATTAACATATTATTTGTTGCATTAGCTTTTGCTCCTGGAGCCAGCAATTCTTTTTCGGTCCCTGGGCCGGCCTGAAATTAGTGTTCCATGGGCCTGGGCCATAAGTTTCAGGTATGAACCAGACAAGACACAAGATGCACGCAGATTACAAACAAGTTCTGGCCGGCCAGCCTGGAAGAGGTAGTAGAATGAATGCCAAGAACGAATCGTAAGTTTGCTCACGAGTACCTGCATCGTGCAAACTAAGATTATTCAGATGCCTAGACGACACATGGCAGTGGAGGCTTCACGATGGTGTGTAGCATGCACACGTGGCACCATATTCTCTTTGAGCATAGATGCCTAGGCGACCCATCACCATATAATTTTCAGAAGGATGAGCGTGGGCCTGCATGAACCTATACGCCAGCTTGCAGGTCGTTGCAGGCGCAGCAACGGGCGCATGGCTGCACTTGCAGCCCGCTGGTCGGCTGTCTTATGAAACCTGCCCTTAGTTGCACTTCTAAGCCAGAATCATGCAATAAGACCAACGCATTGCCAGTGGCGGCGGCACTAGTGCTGCTCTCAGCATTGGTGGCCCGGGACAAGGCAGCTTGACGTCGCGAGTTCGTTCGGCAGGGATGCCAAGAGCTCGAAGAAAACGCATGACTAACTAATGCTGGGAGGTCACAGACCTCCTCAGCCGTGTCCCAAGCACACTTGTGCTACAACATCTGGCATAAGGTTTTCTTCCCAGTACCTCTCAAGCCTACTGCGCACAAGAATTCCTCTAGGATAATGTTCTCCCATTCTTTGACACATACTAGGATATGAAACCATGGAACGTATCTCCTTGCTCTCTCCGTTCCTTCTATATATATAATAGAGTACTATCATTAAGCTCCATGTCTACGTTTTTTTTTATCATTCATGAGGTTGGTTCAATGCATCTATACAATACTTTGCAGTATAATTCCGAAATCTGACCACATGGCTAGTTAATTCTATAGTTCTGTGTTGACGCAAATTACGGCCAACACATCAAATTGCGCTAGTTCGCGCGCGAAATGAATCACCTCGCAACAACTTCCGCCAGGGGCGGTTTAACCGACCTGGAGGAGCGGTTAGACCGGCTTGGGTCTGTTTGCTGCGAAAAGCCTAAGAACGTCGGCTCGGGAGGGACTCGACGAAGCTAGTGCATGTAGGGTTGTTCTGAGATCGGCAGGTCACTTAGAACACCTTCAACCACCGTAGAGACGAAGGAAGAACAACACACGATTGGAAAAGCTAGAGTTCGAGAGATAAAAGTAAAAGATATTGGTTCGATTGGTTGTGTTAGGACTCAATCGGCCACAACCCTTTATATTTATAGGGTGGGGAGGTCTTGCCCTCGCAAGGAAATCTCGAGTCAACTAGTAATTTACATGACTTCCCTAAACCAACTCGGACTGGACGTGCAGGCCGGTCTAAGCGCCCTTGCATACCGTTTAGACCACCACTGTGTTGTCGGGCCGACTATAGGACATCCCAGTCTAACCGGCTCCCAATGGCGGTTAGACCAGCCTGTTCAGCCAAACTCGACATATGCCAATTTTGACCGTCAACATATGCCCTTTGTTTTATAGTAAAGCATGCGTATTAGAAAACATATATCTAACCTAAACAAGCCTAAGGGCGATAAAATCCATAAAATCGCCGGCCATTTATGCTAAGGGCGAAACTAAACATACCGGCCACCTCGACTCAAGCATCTTGCCATACACTTGGATAATATGCTTTTAAATATCTTCCATTGAGTGCCCTGGGTAACATGTATCCCTCCATTGGAGGTTCGGGACGAGGCAGCTTGACGTCACGAGTTTCTTCGGCAGCTGGGATGCCAAGCGCTAGAGGAAAACGCATGACTAACTAATGCTGGGATGTCAGGGACCTCCTCAGCCGTGTGCAGATGACGCCTTCTCCAGTAGTGAAACCATGGAACCATGGAACGCCTTCTCCAGTAGTGAAACATCCGGCATAAGGTTTTCTTGCCAATACCTCTCAAGCCTACTGCGCACAAGAATTCCTCTAGGATAATGTTCTCCGGCCCATTCTTTGACACCTACCACTACGGGAGAATGGACTTTCGGTCCCTCTCCCTTAGTACCGGTTGCGTGGAGTCGGTACTAAAGGGGGCCTTTAGTACCAGCTCCAGGCAACAGTAGCGAAAAAGCCAGGTTAGTACCGGCTGGTAACAGCAGCCGGTACTAACGTGCATCGCTGTCCCCACCCACCAACGGGCAAATGACACGTTAGTACCGGCTGGTAATACCAGCCGGTACTAACCTGCCCGTGCCAAGTTAGTACCGGCTGGTCACACCAGCCGGTACTAATTGTCAAAGTTTAGTACCGGCTGGTATCCCCAGCCGGTACTAACTTGGCACGGCTATATTAGCCCCTCTTCTTCCTCCCCGAGCTCAGACCGGGCTCGAGCTTCTTCCTCTCTCCATGGCTTGCTAGGGGTGGAGTTTTGCCCATTTTTTCCAAAATTTGTGAGGATTTCACTCATCTAAGTGCGTCAAAGGTTAGCAACTTCATCCTCTCTTCTTTCACAGTGTTTATTTTTCGTTTTATGGTTTCTACATAGAGAAATTAGTGATTTTAGGTTGTGAGGGAATGTGCATATTTTTTTTATTTTTAGATATGTACAATCGATTCGTTGAGTTTTAGAGAAGGTTTAGTAGATACTATGTATATGACATGTTTAGAGTAATTTTTTAAAATTATTTTATAGTGATATTTGTACATATTATTATTCTAATTTTTTTAAATACGTCATGTCTTTTTTATTTGTATATTAATTTAAGATATGTGGAATTGACTATTTAAATTTAGAGATAGTTTACTAGATAGTTTGCATATGACACGTTTAGAGTTACTTTTTTTCGAATTATTTTGCAGTGACATGTTATTATTCTGGTTTTTTAATTATAATTAGAAATGTTATGTAAATCTTTACTTCTAAGTTAATTTGTAGATGGTAATACATTTTGAAGAAAATGTTATTCTTTTGTTGAGAAATAAAAGGCTCGTGGTCTTATCAATATGGCTTCCGCCGGAGGTAGTGGGACCAGTGATGGTGATCGTCGTTCGTCTCGCGAGAAGGGTAAAACTCCAGTAGTACCTAAAGAGAAATCGAAAAAACCAGGAGCTTGGGTGAAAGCACAGCTTTCTTTTTTACAAAAGAAACACGAAGAATGTGTTGCAAGGGGTGAGGAACCTGGTTTCGAACTTGAAGATCTGTTGCGACGCTACGCTCCATCACCACCAAACCAAGTTCCACCATCTGCCGCACCAGGAAAAAATATATCAGAGCATCCTAAAGATGGTTGAAGATCTAGGCCGTGTTGCATATTGGAAGTGGAGAAATTTATATTGCTTTGAATAAATTATGTTTGTAATGTTTTATTTTTGAACCTTGATCCTTAAGGGTTTGAATTGGATGAGTCGCAGCAAAGATTGCATGGACCTATCGATCCGACCAAACTTGGTTTGTACGGGTCGGATCAATAGACCGCCTTAGGGTTGCGTTGAGAGAAGCTGATAAGTGAATGGGTAGATTGATCCGATCGATAGAAGAAGAGGCAGCCCTTCGATCAATCATGGAGGGCTAGCTAAGATCAAACGTGCAGATCGTTTGATAAGATCGAAGCATGGAGGCGCGGTCGGAGCATTGCTATATCCTCCGATCAATCATGGAGGGCTAAGATCAAACGTGCGGATCCTTTGATCCGATCGAAGCATGGAGGCGCGGTCGGAGCATTAGTGTATGGTTCGATCGATGATCATGGGATGAGAAAAAGCGCGCGGGTTGATTCATCCGATCGATTGAAGAGCACGTGGTCGGAGCATTGCGCAATCGTCTGATCGAAGATCAGCGAGGAGGGTTGCATAGATCGCTTGGTCCGACCGATGGTCAGGTGATTAGATCGGATGATACGACCGGCGCGCCGCGGGGAGAAAGGAATGAACGGATCGATTGATCCGACCGACGGTTAGATGGTTGGATCGGATGATCCGACCAGTGTTGATGGCGTCATCAGCAACGAGTATACTGGTGTTTGAATCAAGTGTTTGTAATGTTTCATTTTTGAACCTTGATCGTGTTGCATGTTAGAGTTTTGGAAATATATGTTTATGTTCAATAAATTGTGTTGAATCAATTTTGAAACGGGAACTTTAATATTGCAGATGGACCGGCAATGGATGTACAGCGGCCGAGCCACATCAGCGTGGATTAATGGCCTAGAATCTTTTCTCAATGCAGCAGAGGCCAACAGATCACCAAATAGGTTTAATGTTCTGTCCGTGCAGTGTTTGCCAGAATATGAAGGAATACAAGAAAAGGGATACTCTATGGTCCCATATTTATGATAGAGGTTTCATGAGAAGCTATAACGTTTGGACCAAACACGGTGAACATGGAGTTATGATGGAAGATAATGAAGAAGATGATGATAACAATGACATTCCAGACTGGGCATTTCTTCATGAAGTTGGTGGCTTTCAAGATGAACCAATGGACGAGTGTGAAGCAAATGTTGCACAAGAGGAGCCACCAGACGAGCTAGGTCAGGTGTTGGTTGATGCACAGAAAGACAGTGAAACTACGAAGGAGCAGAAGAAGTTTGAGAACATGTTAGAAGATCATCGAAAGCTATTGTACCCTGGTTGCAAACCGGAGCAGAAGAAGTTGGGTACAAGCGCTAGAGATGCTGAAATGGAAGGCAACTAATGGTGTCACCGACAAGGGATTCGGTGAGCTATTAACCATTGTAAAGAACATGCTTCCTGAGGGTAACGAGCTACCGTCGACAACATACGAAGCTAAAAAGATGGTTTGCCCACTTGGATTGGAGGTACAGAAGATTCACGCATGTCCTAATGATTGTATCCTGTATCGCGGCAAGGAATACGAGAACTTGCAATCTTGTCCTAGTTTGCAAAGCAATGCGGTATAAGATCAGGCGAGACGATCCTGGTGATGTTGACAGGGCAGCCAGTCAAGAAGAGAGTTCCTGCAAAGTTGTTGTGGTACTTCCCTGTAATATCACGTCTGAAACGCTTGTTCAAGAACAAAGATAACGCTAAGTTGATGCGGTGGCACAAAGAAGATCGTAAGGAAGACGGTATGATGAGACACCCCGCAGATGGGGCCCAGTGGAGAAACCTTGACCGAGAGTACCCTGAATTTGATAAAGACCCAAGGAACATAAGATTTGGTCTTAGTACTGATGGGATGAATCCGTTCAGTGAGTTTGGCTGCAGTCATAGTACATGGCCTGTGCTGCTATGTATCTACAACCTTCCTCCTTGGTTGTGCATGAAGCGGAAGTTCATCATGACACCGTTGCTTATAGAAGGGCAAAAAGAACCTGGCAATGACATTGATGTGTTCCTACAACCCTTGATTGATGATCTCTTACTGCTATGGAAGGAAGAAGGCATACAAGTTTGGGATGAGTATAAACAGGAATCTTTCGACCTCCGAGCTTTGCTTTTCGTAACCATCAATGATTGGCTTGCACTTGCAAAACTGTCGGGACAATCGAACATGGGATACTGCGCCTGCACCCACTGTCTAGAAGAAACAGATAGCGTTTATTTGAAACATTCTAAGAAATGCATATACATGGGCCATCGCCGATTCCTTCCTGCCGATCATCCCCTAAGAAAAGAAGGGAAACATTTTCAAGGACAGTCCGAAACTCGTCCTAAGCCTTTGTTTCGTAATGGAAAGCGTGTGTTTTCGATGATCAAGGATGTGAAGATAGTATTTGGAAAGGGTCACGGTAGCCAACCTGTTCCTAAGGATGACCATGGACATGCTCCAATGTGGAAGAAAAAGTCTATATTGTGGAACCTACTTATTGGCAAGTCTTACAGGTTCGCAACGCAATTGATGTGATGCATCTGTCGAAGAATCTTTGCGTGAACATACTAGGCTTCCTAGGAGTGCATGGTAAGAAGTCTAAAGACACAATGGCAGCAAGACGCGACATGCATGAGCTGACACAACGACAAGGCTTGGAACCCGAAAAGAGAGACAAAGTACGTCACTATTTGAATCCTGCCAGCTACATTCTCAGCAAAGAGGAGAAGGAAAGTATGTTTGCTTGCTTGAACAGTATCAAGGTCCCGACAGGATACTCCTCGAATATACAAGGCATAATAAACGTGAAGGAGAAGAAAATCCTAAACTTGAAGTCCCATGACTGCCACGTCCTGATGACACAATTACTTCCTGTTGTACTGAGGGGTGTTCTACCGGAGAATGTAAGGTTGGCAATCGTAAAGCTTTGTGCGTTCATGAATGAAATTTCACAGAAGGCCATAAATCCAAAGAATCTGATAAAGCTACAGAAAGACATTGTCGAATGCCTTGTAAGCTTCGAGATGATCTTCCCACCTTCCTTCTTCAACATAATGACACACCTGCTGGTTCATATTGTGAATGAAATTACTATCTTGGGTCCTGTTTTTCTACACAATATGTTTCCTTTTGAGAGGTTCATGGGAGTCTTGAAGAAGTACGTTCACAACCGTTCACGGCCAGAAGGATGCATTGCCAAGGGCTACGTAACAGAGGAGGTCATTGACTTTTGCGTTGACTTTATTCCTGACCTCGATCCGATTGGGCTCCCGGTTTCACACCATGAGGGGCGACTAAAGGGAAAAGGCACACTGAGAAAGAAATCTGTTATGGACATCCCGTATAGTGAAATCAGCCAAGCAAACTTCACGGTTCTTATGAATTCATCCAAGGTGGCTCCGTATATTGACGAGCACATGAATATTTTACGGTCTGCAAATCCGGAGAAAAATCTTGGTTGGATTACATGGCCACATATAAAAACTTTTGAAGACTGGTTCAGGAGAAAATTATTAGGGAACGACAGAGTTGATCAAGAAGTTCAGTGGCTGGCTAGAGGACCATCGAACACAGTCCATCGATACCAAGGGTATGAAATCAATGGGTATACATTTTACACAACAGCTCAAGACAAAAAAAGTACCAACCAAAATAGTGGTGTCCGTATGTGTGTAGGAAACAGTATTGAGAAAAAGGACAACTACTATGGTGTCAAAGAGGAGATATGGGAACTTGAATATGGACCCATAGTCGTGCCTGTGTTTCGTTGCCAATGGGTGGCTGGAGGAGCCATAATCAAGGACCGGTATGGGATGACCACAGTGGACCTTCTGAAAACTGGATATAAAGATGATCCATTCGTTCTAGCCAAAGATGTGACACAAGTGTTCTATGTGAAGGACATGTCAAGCAAACCGAAGAAAAAAACCACTGATAAGTCACAAAACAAGCCTGAAAATAAGTCAGAAGATGAGCCGAAACGGCACATAGTTCTTCCAGGTAAAAGAAAAGTTGTTGGAGTTGAAGATATTTCAGACAAGTCAGAAGATTATGACCAGATCGATGATGGTCCTCCATTTTCAGTTGATGTTGACCCCAGCATCCTCTTATCTAAAGAGGACACGCCTTACTTACGTCGCGATCACGCCCAAGGAACTTTCGTCAAAAGAGAGATTATCCACAATGTAATAGATAATGATGAGTAGTTTTAAGTTATGTACTAATGTAAGAACCGTGCCATATTTGTCTCAATTCTTGATACTGTTCGTGCAATTGGGATACAATATCATCAAAATACAATATAATATTTTTGCATGGTAGAAATATTTTTTACTTCCATTAATTTCGAATTACTAGGATCGTTGAAACAGTAAATTAGAAAAAACTAACCAAGTTTTCTTTAAATTAATGAAATCATTGTATAGAATATTACTGATAATATTATTGTATATTTTTGCATGGTTGAAAATGAGATGTTTTCGATATATTACGAATAACACAAATATAACCACATATATACTCTATTAGTTAGACATAATTGCTACTAATTGTTAAAGGTACTTATTGTGCTAATTAATATTTTTGTTTTGTGCATATAATTAACAGTATGCCAACAAATTTAATGCTCTAATTTTTCCTTAATTGTGCTAATTATGTAGCATAATATAAGTATAAACATAATTTTATAAAAATAAAAAAGAAAATGAAAAGAAAATGGGCGAGACAGGTTAGTACCGGCCCAAAATACTAGCCGGTACTAACCTGCGCACGTTAGTACCGGCTGGCCTCCCCAGCCGGTACTAACCTGCCCCCGTGCCAAGTTAATACCGGCTGGAGAGACCAGCCGGTACTAACGTGCCCCCCCATATAAAACCCTGTCCCTCTTCCTCCTCAACACTTTGCGAAATTTTCGCCTCCGCGCCGATCCTCGTCCCCACCGCAGGCCGCCCACCCCCGCGCCGTCCGCCGCCCCTGCCGCCGTCCGTCGCGCCTCCTCACGCCGCCGTCCGTGGACCCGGCCCGTGCCGCTCCCTCAATATCGACGTCCCCGTGCCGGCCCCCTCACGCCGCCATCCCCCGACCTCGGCGCCGCCGGCCCTCATCGCCACACGCCGCGCCCCGCCCCGACCGTTCGTCGTCGTCCCCGCGCGTCCTCGTCTCCACCCCGGCGCCGCTCGTCCCCGACCACCCCGCGCCGGCCAATCGTCTCCGCCGGCGCCGCCGCCGCCCTCGGCCACCTTCCCCGTCGATCCGGCCGGCCGCCTCCTCCCTCGTCTACGCACGGGTCGTCGTCGACCTCGGCGGCGCGCAACTACTCGTCGCTGCCGTCGCGCCGCCCGGCTTCCGCACCGCGCCGGCGCCGCCCCTTCGCTCGGCCACCGCGCCTCCTCGCGTCGGTAAAGCCGGCCCTGTCCAGCGCTGACGTCAGCGCTTTTTTTTATTTTTTTCCTGTAATTAGTATAAAAAACAATAAAAATCAATAGAAAAATTCTAGAAAATAGTAGAAAATAGAAAATAAATATTAAAAAATAGTGAAAAATTGTTAGAAAATAGAAAATGCTAGAAAATAGTAGAAAATGCTAGAAAATTGTAGGAAATGCTAGAAAATTTTTAGAAAATACTAGACAATGTTTGGACATGCAACGTGCCCAGCGCTGACGTCAACACTTCACAGTGCTGACTTCAGCGCTTTTTTTTCATTTTTCTTTAACTGTAACTAATATAAAAAATATTAGAAAAGTAGTGAAAAATGCTAAAAAATTGTAGGAAATGCTAGAAAATTAGTAGAAAATACTAGACAATGTTTGGACATGCAGCGTGCCCAGCGCTGACGTCAGCACTTCACAGTGCTGACGACAGTACTTTTTTTTCATTTTTCTTTTCATGTAACTAATATAAAAAATATTAGAAAAGTAGTGAAAATGCTAGAAAATTGTAGGAAATGCTAGAAAATTAGTAGAAAATACTAGACAATGTTTGGACATGCAACATGCCCAGCGCTGACGTTAGCACTTCACAGTGTTGACGTTAGCGCTTTTCTTTTTCATTTTTCTTTTCATGTAACTAATATAAAAAATATTAGAAAAGTAGTGAAAATGCTAGAAAATTGTAGGAAATGCTAGAAAATTAGTAGAAAATACTAGACAATGTTTGGACATGCAACGTGCCCAGCGCTGACATCAGCACTTCACAGTGCTGACGTCAGCGCTTTTTTTCATTTTTCTTTTCATATAACTAATATAAAAATAATAGAGATGTTAGAGACTTAATATTTTTTTAGTGTCAGTGAAAATGGATCCTTTCAATAACAACGAAGACTACATGCATGAGATCATTCGTGGTGGCGGTGGCTCGTACATACCTCCCGTTGAGAATGAAGAAGGACCTGAGGATGATGGCAGGCATTATTTGAACTTGAATTCTGATGTGAGGAAGATAATAATCAGGAGGAAGATAGTAATCATGAGCAAGGTAGTGATGAGGAGGAAAATCAAGAAAATGCTGAGGAAGTCGTGGTAATACAAATTTGATTCTATCTATGTACATACATTAAATATTATTTTTACATGTATTAATTAGTTGATATATATTTTTTTCAGACAGCAGAATCGATGAAGAAAAAACGGAAACGTGGATCTAAGAGGAAGATGGAAGGTCATACGACCATCACGGCAGTGGCTGATAACGGCGAGCCGACACACCCTCCAGGCGTCAAGACAATGTTTGTAAATCAAGTGGGCGCTCTTGTGAGGGAAAATGTACCCATAAAGTACAGGCTATGGAAGAGAACGAAATCAACTGACAATGAAGAAGATATTGTTCCACTTTCGGAGAAAGCTATGTTATGGAAAGAGATAAAGGATCATTTCTTCTTTCCATTGGGAAAAGAAGATAAAGTGATGAAATGGGCTTTTCAGAAGATGGCTATTCAATTCCAGACCTTCAAGAAGAAGTTGGTTCGAGATTTTGTCAAAAAGGGTCTTACTCCAGACTTCGAGAAAAATTACAAGAAGCAACGGCTCTGGTGGAATGAATTCGTGCACAATAAGACGTCAGCAGACAGCGAGGCACGATCACAACAAGCCAAAGAAAATTCAAGCAAAAGGACAAGCAGCCATAATCTTGGGCCTGGCGGTTATTCGGTTGCGATTCCGAAATGGGAAAGGATGGAGGCATGCCTAATTGAAAAAGGGATCGCACCGCAGACGTTGAGTTGGCCAAAACGAGCAAGATATTACTTCTATGCTCATGGAGGCACACTAGACCCAGATACTGGGTTGTTTGTGACTAGCGATGCACTACGAAAGGCTACCCAAAGACTCCAAGAGGCAATGAGGCATGTGGAAGATGGAACTTTTCGGCCAAACAGAGAGAAAGACGAGCTAACTTATGCTCTTGGAAATCCAGAACACACTGGACGGACCCGAAGCATGGGCGTAGTTCCATGGAAACATGGCTTTGCTAAAGATCTTGAAACCTACCGAAGCAGATGCAGAAGCAAGGCAGCGGCGGCAGAGAACTTCCATGCCCTAGAAGAGCGGATAGCTTCTCTTGAGGCAGTCGTAAGCCAACGCTCAGCAGCTCCCAACTTGGAGATCAGTCCCGCCTCCCAGCGTCGTAGCAGTGTCGGTGACACAGAGCAACCACTTCCGTACCCCGTTGATGCCATCACGGTGAGTACCAAATGTGAGCTTCTGTATCCTGTTGGGAAAAAGCTCAAAGTTTGTGCTGAGGGTTTAGCGGAACCACCTGTAGAAGGGGAGGTACTGCATTGCTGTCCGATTCCTGAAGGATACGCCAAAGTCCAAATTGATCGATTGAGAGATGGCTGGGATGATGTGGAGCTCCCAATCCCTATAGGTCGAGAAGAAACATAACTACAACATGCCGTAAGCACATGGGTCCCTTGGCCAAAACGTGATATAAGATTGGTGGAAGGCACCACAGGTTCCGCTCAGAGCTTGAGACAAAGATCACCAACGCCAGCTGACAGGAATCAAAGTGGTGGTCCACCTTCTCCACCGGCTGCACGGGACCCCAGCACGGATCCGCCGTCACCAGCAGCACACAACGACCCAGCCCCGCCATCACCAGCAGCACACAGCGACTCAGCCCCGCCACCACCAGCAGCACACAGCGACCTAGCCCCGCCATCACAAGCCGCAGAACAGAGAGAGAGGAGGGCACACATGATGCCTTCGGGCTAGCCACCTTCTAAGTGGCAGAGCAAGGACAAAGAGAAGGTTGTGGACGTGGAAGAGGAAGTGGACCCAGTTCGAGCCTACTTCGATGCACAGAAGGCGAAGAGGATAGCTTTGAATAAGAAGCTAGAAATAGATCCAGTTGGGAAGGCACACTTCATTAAAGAGACGACCATGCCAAGGGAGAAAAAGAAAGAATCGGATTATGATCGGCAGATCAGAAAGTTCCACGCCAACCCCAAGAACCTAAAAAGAAATGCAAAACCTATTCCCCAGCTCAGAGAACAAGTCCCAACAATCGATCGCTCCAGTTGGTAGTGCGGGATGACGATCGTCCAAATGAATCAAGAGATCCGATGACCATGGCTGGGATGATAATCGTAACAGATTTGACAAAGGCTCAGTTGTTAGGGAATGTCAGTACTAGAAAAAAAGGTCGGAAGCCGTTTGTACTCGGTGAGCCTCTCATATGGCCAGAGTTATTACCGTATCTACAAACGAGAATGACCGCGTTGCACAAGTGGTATACGGTCCAATCTCAGAACGGAATGACGATGTTCCCAGCTCGGATAAGAGACGATCATTTTTGGCGGGGAAAATGGCCAGGTATGGGTCGAGTTTGCGGCACTTTATGATTTGTACCATCAAGATGCCCTTCACAAGTGCCTCATGAGTGTATGGTGCATGTAAGTGTTTCTACTCGTCTTATTATTTTATTTATACTCGTTCATTGTTTGTTGACTAATCCTTGATTTGGTAATTTTATTTTTCCGTAGGCAAAAAATTAAAATTGCCCGCCAAAGAAACTTCCATAACATCGGTTTCCTGGACCCCGATGTTATACACGAGGAAACCAGTCGCAACACGTTCTGCTCACGTGGTCGACGTTATATATAGAGGCATGCGTAAGCAAATCATGTGTCCATTCATCCTGTTGCCATACAATCATCAGTGAGTAATTCGTCACTTTTTCAATACCATCAGAATAATACTAATTAATAACTATTATAATCAACATTAATTGGTTGGTTTTGTGAATGTATATGAACAGCTTCCACTGGATACTCTTTGCTATTGAGATTGATACCCACACGGTTTGGATCTATGACTCACTGAGGCAAGATAGATCCATGTACGAAGACCTCATCAAGCTGATCAACATGGCATGTGCTCGCTTTCTCGAAAAAACACTTAAAAATAAAAGATCAACTCGACCCTCTTCGATTTAGGAGTGACCAAACGGTTTGAATAGATTCTTACATCTTTTGTCATTCGAAATAAACATTTAATTATTCTATGCTATAAGTCATTTCTCTATAGTGCATGAGACAGGAACAAGGTAACAACTTGTGTGGTTACTACGTATGCGAGTGGATCGATAGCTTTGTAAGTGAAAAGGGACAAATGTCGGCAGAAGCATTCGCGGTACGTGAGCACAATCAATTCTGCTAATTAATTTTAATTCATTATTATTTCATTCTTACGTTTATTTCTAGAAATGTTACAGAAATAGTCCATGAAAGAAGATCTCATCGAAGAAGCTCGGGTCAGGGCAATTCAAGAATCTATCTGCGGATTCCTGCTCGATGAAGTCATCGATAAAAACGGAGAATTCCATGGCGATCCCTACGAAAGCGTCGCAGCAGCTGATAGAGATGCTAGCATAAAATTATAATTTGTAATATCTAGAATAAAACGTGTATTTTATTTGTTGGATCTTTCAAGTATTAGTAGTAAACTCTATATATTTATGTATGTATATATATAATATTAATGCGATATCGTCGTAATATAAATACGTGCAATGCAGTAGTACAGGTACGTATAGTCGCATTCGGTACAAATACACATACAAATACGCATAAAACCAAAAAGAATAGAAAAGGAAACAAATAAAAGAAAAAAAAGGTTAGTACCCGCCAGGCCCCGCGCGGGGTGTAGCAGGTTAGTAACCTGCGCACGTTAGTACCGGCTGGCTGTGACCGGTACTAACGTGCGCCACGTTAGTACCGGACCTTTAGTACCGGTCACAGCGACCGGTACTAAGCCGGTCCCGTGACCGGCACTAAAGGCCAATTCTCCCGTAGTGTACTCCGTATTAGAATATGAGACCATGGAACTTTATCTCCTTGCTCCCTCCGTTCCTTCGATATATAGCATGACCGCCCCTCACCTGTGTGGTGCCTGTCAGATTGGTGCTGCCGTCACTGCTCATCTGCTTCTAATAATTAAGCACTATATATGGCAATTTGACCATAGAGACTTGAAGCGCTAAACATTTGTTACGTGTATTCAGTGGATGCACATATAGCCACAGGAAGAATACATGTTGGACTTGATCACGGAATGATAAGAAACAGTCCGAGAGTTTTGTTTTTCGCAATTTTCTCCTCAATTATTAGACTTTTTAGCTTCACAGGATCCTATTTTGCCACGGTACGAATAAGTTTTCTGTAATAAAAATTGATTACTCTGAACCATTATTACTTTTTCCTACCAAATTGATCAGTCTAAGAATGAATTGTGTCTGGCCAAAAAAAAAGAATGAATTGTGTCAATTATTTCTTTTTCCGAACAACATCGGGGGAAGGTCCCCACCTACATTTAATTAATTGATCGAAACCGCAGGTGTTTTGCGTACAAATAACGCCAGGCATACCTGGTAGAGATTACAGGAGGGGTACGGAGAAAAAGTATTGATAATTACAGAGATGAGAAAATGTAATCGCGCCATTGTTGCCACTGGTGTCTGAATTTCTTGTAACGAGGTCTCCATGCGTCCATGTCGTCCACGACCCGTCGTAATACCGTTGCCGTTGGGATCCTCTTGTGATCAAAGATGAGAGAGTTACGTCCTTTCCAAATGTGCCAGAAGATTAGGATGAGCACATCCAGGTGTACCACACGCGGTAGCTGTGTATCCTGCGCAATGAGCCAAGGAGCGTCCATGGATGCGTCAGTAAGGTCGATGTGCACTGAGGCCCATACCTGAACCGCATTCGGGCATTGCAGAAACATGTGAGAGGCAGATTCTAGCACCCCTGTACATTGCTCACAGTAGGATTCCTCCAGGGTTTTGATGTTCCGTGTGTACAAGGATTCCCTGCTATTCAAACGTTGGTGATAGAGGAGCCACCCAAAAAATTTGACTTTGGTAGGTAGTCTGGTTTGCCACACTCGATAGGATTCAGGGTCCTGTTGGTGAGTGATCTGAAGGTCATAGTACGCCTCTCTAGAGGTGAAGCTCTTGGTCGGATGACTTGTGAGAAAGTGGCTGTCGTGGTGATCGGTCAGTTGTATGTGCGCGAGGCAGTCAATGAGCATTTGCTGTTCGTCCTCAGCGCAGCGTGTCAATCGGGGACGGAGCTGGTGCTGCCACTGAGACTGAAGGCATTTAGAACTGAGCAATGACTGTCAAGGCAATGTGAGAAGAGTGCTGGGAAAGTTGTTGCTAATGGAGTGCTTAGTAGCCAATTGTCATGCCAGAAGGAGGTGGAAGCCCCGTTACCAACCTGAACATTGGTTATAGCTCTGTATCGCGGCAGTTCTTCCTGCACAATTTTGCCGATATAGGAGTCCGAGTCGATTTGGTTTAAGAAACTTGAGTGGTGAGTCTGAAACCACGTTTTCCACGGTACAGTACCGGGGGAATGCAGGGCATGTACAAACTTCTGGAGAAGGCTATGGTTTTGTGCAGCAAGTTGTCTAACCCCTAGCCCCCCGTTCTCCTTGGTCTGGCACACACGTTCCCAAGCTATGAGGCATTGTGATCCATGGCATTTATCTTCTCCTGTCCGGAGGAATGCTCTGCGGCGCGAATCAAGTTTGTCCAGCACCGTTTTTGGCACTAGGGTAGAGGACATATGGTAGATGGATAGACTGGTGAGAACGGCGTTAATCAAGATAATTCTCCCACCCGTGCTAAGGAGCCGAGCTTTCCAACCAGAAAGATACCTGTCGAACTTATCAATGAGCGGCTGGTAGTCAGACACTCTGAGCTTGTGCGGGGAGAGTGGCAATCCGAGGTATGTTTGGGGGAAGCTAGAGACAGTACAGCCAAGAATTTCGGCCATCGTTGTTGCAGCAGCTGAATCCACATGGATCGGAACAAATGTGGACTTGTGGAAATTTATGGATAGGCCGGTTGCTTTGGAGAACTGATCCAGGATTCGTTTGAGAACCTCCATTGAAGCCACATCTCCACGTGTTAGAATCAGCGTATTGTAATACCGGGCAAGGAAGATTGGGGTCAATAGGGTGAGACAGTTGGCCATTAGCAGAGGCTTCGCGGATCATCCGTTGCAAAACATCTGCTACGATGATGAAGAGATATGGGGAGATTGGGTCCCCTTGTCGGAGCCCCCGTTTGCAGTTTATCCATCGTCCTGGCACGCCATTGACCATGACGGCAGTTTTCCCACTCGAGAGAATTTGAGTCACCCAGGACCTCCATTTTTCATCAAAACCTCGAGCCTCCAAGATTGAGTCTAGACTATCCCAGGAGACCGAATCGAAAGCTTTCCTGAAGTCCAATTTTAGCACAGCCGTGGGCATCTTTCGTTTGTGGCAGCAACTTAGCAAATCGGCCGCATAGATGAAGTTCTCTGGAATATGTCTCCCATGCACGAAACCAGTTTGATCGGCGTCAACAATTAAAGGGATGGTTGCTTTGACTCTGTTGGCCATCACTTTCGAGAACAATTTCATGGGACAGTTCTGGAGGGAGATCGGTCTGAATCCATCCGGTTTGCAGTTCCCTTCCTTTTTTGGTAGAAGGATGAGATGAGCACGGTTTAGGCCGTCCAAGTCAAGATTACCAGTGTAGAATTCTGCAAAGAGCGCTGAAACTTTCGGTTTGAGCTGATTCTAGAAATGCTTGTAGAAAGACGGTCCAAAACCGTCCGGCCCCGGGCTAGCATGCATGTCCATGGCAAACAGCGCTTCTGAGATTTCCCCATCAGAGAAAGGGATCGAGAGAGGCAGGTTGGCCACTGCTTGCTCAGGATAAAGACTGTCAAGGCGAAAGTCCCAGGTTGGCGCAGTGCTGGTGCCCAGGAGCTCATGATAGTAGTCGCGGAGTACTGTACTCTTGGCATCATGGGAGTGAAGTATCTGGCCGTCATGTTCAATGCACTGAATATTGTTCTTCCGTCGGCGGCCGTTGGCAGCAGCGTGGAAGAAGCGAGAGTTTTCGTCCCACTCTGTGGCCATCCGCAGCGTGTATCGTTGGCGCCAGAAACTCAATTTCTCAGCGTGAATTGCTTGCAGTCCTTGCACGGCCAGTGTGCGAAGCGTGGCCTCCGGAGGCGTTAGCGTCCTAGTTTCTTCAAGAAGATCCAGCGCGTTGATGAGGATCTTTGTGTCAGTTTCCCGCTGAGCAATGGGCCGGATCTGCCGTGCCCAAGGGCGACATACGTGTCTGTAAGTTTTCAGTAGCTTGGTGAAAGCCTGGGCACCAGAAGCCTGCGACTGATCATTCTCAAGCACCGTACTGACAGCTCTCTTGAACGCATTATGATGGAGCCAGGCGTTTTCAAACCGGAAACAACTACTCTTTGGAATTTTGGTGGTAGCTTTCAGGAGGAGAGGCACGTGATCAGAAGCAAACCGGGTGAGGGAAGATAGACAGGTATTTGGAAAGTACTCGTCCCACTGAAGGTTGACAAAGCATCTGTCTAGTCTAACTAGAGTGGGGTTTTCCCGTTTATTACTCCAGGTGTATTCTCTGTCGACTAGAGGAATTTCTAGCAGCTCCATGGAGTTTACGGCGTCGTTAAACATCTGTGCCTCGCCAATGTTAAAGGCCCCGTTGTTTTTGTCCGTAGAATAACGTGTCAGGTTAAAATCGCCAATGACAATCCACGGCCCAGAGATTGTATCAGAAATGGAGGCCCAGAGATTGTATCAATTATGCCAGGTAATTTTCTTTCAATTGTGGTAATCATCCCGGTGAGAGCACTGTCACAGCTGCAGAACTACTGCCGTGTCATACGGGTGGTAGACTGCCTCATCCTAGTAAGAGCACTGTCTGTTCCCACTTCCCAAGCCATCCGGTGGCCGGGTACAAGATTCAAGCAGACCAGCTTGAGGCTTCCAGGTGCAGTACTTCGACATGTTCATCTCTGCTACCAGCTTTCAGGCGCGAGTTGTCAGCACTCCACTGTCAAGCTTTCCAGTGGCAAGTAAGTAGATAGCATCTTTCCGCGTACTCTGTTTGTCCAGTGTAAGGGTTGATCTATCAGGCTCCAGTTTAGTAAAATTCCGGGAGTACCGTAGTAAGGCTCAAAATGGATAAATAATTTTAAGGGGGGAAAAAACAAAACTTCGTTTGAAATCTAGGCTTATTTTTGTATAATCCATTGGAATAGTGCTGTTGGTATGGTAGATTTTGAAGAAAATCTATTTCAATTGTCATCTATTCAATTCTATTCTATCTATATTATAAAGGACGACGAAATTTTTGTTTCGTCCATTGTCCGTCGTTAAAATTAGTCTACACCGTCGGATTTTATTATGATCTAAAGAGTCCATGTTGACCAAATCTCACACACTACGTCAAAATGTTACTTCCATGACAACGAGGTTTCGTCATAGAAAATGCTTTTTCGTCACCAAAAATGATCATTGATGAAATAATGACGGAATCGTATTCGTCATTAAGTGAGCGTCATATATGTACTTAGGTGACGAATCGACTGGTATCGTCATTGAAGTGATCGCTTTAATGACGAAATCTTTACCGTCATAGAAGTGTTTTGCTTCTATGACGACAACTAAATTTCGTCATGGAAGCAAAAAATCCACATGGCATCGTCAGCCCCGTTTGCTGACGTGGCATCGTCAGCCCCGTTTGCTGACGTGGCACCGTCAACTGTCACCGTCAACGCTGTTAGCTGACGTGTTGCCTCTCCACGCTGGCAAGCGACGTGGCCGATGCGTGGCGGGTGACGTGGCCACGGTCATGGCGTCATCTCTAGCGTCCATGCGTCCCTCTTTCATTCGTCCATGTATTGATTGTTCATGAGTGCACGTGTCGCGTTTGTGTCGACCCACGTGTTGTCGTATTGGTCCACATGTTCCTTTTTACTAGTCCACGTGGCGTCATCTAATTGGACAACGTGCACCAATACCAAACGGACACATTTCTCGTTTTGATTTGTCCAGGTGTCGAATTTTTATATGCCACGATTCGTGATATTACTCGTCCACGTGTCGGCTTTCTATTCGAAATCGTGTATGCTTTTTATTCGTCCACGTGTCGTTTCCAGAAGAGGCCACATCATGCACGTTTCCACATGTACTATTCGTCACTAAGTGACCAGAAATAACATCAATGACAGAATGTTCACCGCGAATATTACACATGAAGCCAAAGAATGTGTGAGGGAAAGTTAACCGCACGAGTAAAGTTCGGATCCCCACAGCTCAATGCAAGTGTGTCAACAAACATTTCCGCAGATACCTACTGGTTCCACTGTAGGGCTACTGTGCCGGAGATCCGCCCGAGGTGACCAAAAGCAAGCACGCGATTCTACAACAACGATCTGGTGCACCGAGGCAGAGACATGACACACCTTGAAGGATAATTACGCTAACAGTTTTGTTCCTAATACCTCTCATGCGCATGCCAACAGCAAATCGGAGCTAGAATGTGGTAGTCTTCCATACTTTCGGATCCTACTGCCCACAACACTAATAGCAAACTAGAATTCACATCTTTCACTCTCCGGTTCTGCCCTGTCCAGCGAACCACTAAAATATACTCCCTCTGTTCATGTATATATGATGTTGGTTAGCTCAATTTTGAGCTAACTGGCGTCATATAAATAAGAACGGAGGTAGTATATATATCTCATCCTACGCTATAGACGCCACCATTTTATTGTTCGGTTTAGTGCGGAATGGTAGATCACGGGTAGATGTCATCAATTCCTTAGCCTGAACACGGTGTGCTGGTTCTATGTTTATATCATCAATTCCTTAGCCTGAACACGATTTGTTGGTTCTATTAGTTCTGGATCCCTTTTGTCCTACCAAATTTTAATGCTCCTATTGGGTTCATGGTTCCAGGTTTCATATAACAGTGCTAGCTACTGCTAGTATTATGTGGATACTTAAATATATTCATTGCTTTTGACTTGTGCTCAGACGTGATTCACCGGTATAGTTATAGATAGATCGTGCGGATCGGAGCCCTTTTCAAAAACACCAGTGCACATATGCACATTTCTACATTTTCAGTACCGGTCAGCATAACTTACGGGCTTTGGCGGCCAGCTCCAAAAATTTCAGTAGGCATATTCTCTTAGGCCCTGTTTGGGAGTCTTGTAGTTTTTTTCAGGGGTAATAACGTTATACTTGTATTTTCTTGTGCACAAGAAAAACCTCTGGAATATACTGTATCATTTCCCCTCTGCATTCTCGTTGGTTGGGTAGGCGGAAAACAACTATGACTAGTATTTTTCTATTTAACACAGCTATGTCCAATTAAGCACGAGCATCGCACAACCAATGAAATTTCAAAATATAGTACTGAATTGGATCACAAAAGTGAACGATTTTCATATATGCACCTAATCTGAGTCCAAAAGTTCAGACCAAAGGATCAAATTTAGAGAACATGTATCAGCACATGAACCTGAGGCAAAAAAATTCAGATTGAAGCATCAAATTCAGAGAAAGGATTGTTTGGGTACCAAATGGCAAACATTGTTGCATGGAAGCAACCACCAATTTCTATACCAATTGCTGCTACAAATACAGATTTACATGAAGCAGCGCATGACTAAATGCAAGGGCTTCCGGCGGCAGCGGCTGCCCCTTCCATCGCTATATCTCTGGATTTAAAGGGCAGAACGACAGGGGTGGGCTGCTGCTGTCACCATGGGAGTTGACTCGAGCGACGAACAAAGGCTGGCCATGGAGCGGACGACGAGGGGCGAGCCCGATATTTGTCTTTTTTTGTGCCTCGGCACCAGATTAATTTTTTCTGGTCGTATTTGCTCAAAACATTGGTAAATTTAGTAGCTTCACCGATCATCCAAATAACTTCCAGAATATGGTGTAAAACTTTCCAGAGCTGTATTTTGCAATTGTTTTAGTTCAAAAACCGGTCATCCAATCATGGCCTTAGTGGTTCCTACTATTGATCCTTTCACAGTGCTCTCTGCCTGCCCACCAGTTGAAGAGAGCGCAGTCAGCAGACAGGGGGAGGAGGATGTCGCCCTGGCGTGCTGTGGGGGCCTGATTGCATCCGCCATTATTTCTGAACCGGGTCATGTTAAACCGACCAGCTATGGAAATTTATTTGTAGGGCCAGTTGTTTAGCTAGAACTGAACTCTAAAGCTGATTATGTAGAGACGGTGGTAAAAGTCGGCATTAAAAATGTATTTTAATTGGGCCTAAAAATTGTTCGTGGCATAGTGATAAGTGAAAACTCATACAAATGGTGTGGAAAGTAAAGTGTAGAATTGAAAAAAAAAACAATGAATTAGCCATTTTTTATTGCTAAGTGATTCGCTGGGCCTCGTTGGATCTTGAGTAAAATTAACTCCAGCAAATGCACTCCTGTTTGTCTAATGTTGGTGCAGTGCCATGCGCCCAAATCCTAATTCATCGGAACTGGCTACAACGAGAAGCGGCGATGAGAGGCGGTTCGGAGACAGGACAGCACACCGCTCAAAAGTTGCCATTGTACCAGTGGGGCTGCTGTGCCGGGGACCTTGTTGCACTGGTGGGGCACTGGGGCTGCTGTGCTGGGGATCCGCCTGGCCGTGTTGTACGGAAGTGTTTGGGGGTGCACCGAGGCAGAGACACTTGACATACCGTCAAGAATGAGAGACTAACATTTTTGTTCCTCATACCTCTCATGCCAATAGCAAATATTGTCCCGTGCTTTCGGCTCCTACGGTAAGGAATACTAATACCAAACTAGAATTCACATCTTTCACTCTCCAATCCGCCCTGCCCTGCGAACCACTAAAATGGTATGTCACCCTACTCAATCGGCGCCACCATTTTGTTTGCGGTTTGGTGCGCACCTACGTCAGAATCACTTTTGTCCTACTAAATTTTAATGCTCTTAATTGGGTCTAAGGCTCCGTATATCCATGCTACTGCTACTGATAAATGGAACACTAAATTTGTCCGCTGGTTTTGTCATGTGCTTCTGACGTGATGGACGTCCTTTCTTCATTTTTTTCGATGAACAGTGGGAATGTGATTACCGTTCTAGAGTTTTATAAAAATTATCAGAGCTTTCTGCTACGGTTAAGAATTAGTCATGGGTGCAAATATAATGCCGACTCAATTAATACTGATTATTTCCGTTTCAACCACAGTGCAATGATGGCCTAAACATGAAACTTGCATTATTTGGCTCTGCGTGTCAACCCCAACGATCAACTGAAATTAGGGATAGTAGTTAGTTATTATTTGATTGGACTATTAGGGATTTGTTTAGCCTTTCTAACGTAAGTAAATTCAGTTGCAGACATAATTGCTTAACACATAGTTCTAGCAGAAAAAGGGCCAAAGTTGGCCTCTGTTCTCTTCCACCTCAGCTTTTTATTAAAAGTTCTACATTTTCTACTATTTATGTCAACATCATGAATCATAGATAGGTCCTTAATATCCATGGGGGTCGGGCTGTCAGAGTTGCGACAAATGTGATCAAAAGAAAATTAAATAAATTAACCTTGCAACGTTTCATTCTTTACCTAAGCCCGCTCAATCAGAAAACAATTATGATGAAAATCAACATTTTGAACCAAATAAGTTGCACGCAGATTACAAGTGAGCTCGGGAAAGGCAGGTTCCTTCCAAGTGGCATTTTTTCTAGCTTTGAGCTCTGGATCTGAGAAGCTACGTGCTCCAACTAGTATACTCAGTAACCAAAGCTTTTGATGTGGCCGCCAACGCTGCCTAGGAAGAGCTGCCGGTACTAGGTTCACAAGCAAACCGCATTTCACGCCGAAACACAATATCCACACAAGTGGAGTACCTGGACCGTTCAAAATGAGACTAATCAGATGCTTACTACAGTGATTCCTCAATAGAACATACGATGTTTAAAAGTACGAGTGTTATATATGAGTGAAGAAATAGGTCTAAGGAAGCAAGCATCAAAAAAAGAACTACAAGACATGGTGGGAAATTGAGAATCTGTAGATTCATGGCTAACCTGAAAGCACAACATATGACTGAGTTCCCAACACCTCTCAAGCTGATGAGAAATTCTCGTGGACCTCTCTCTCCATTTTCAATTCATAGGACACGGTTTGGTTCACATCAGTTGTGCAATCTATACACGAGTGTTATCTGAGCTTGAGCTTGGTCATGTGGTCATATATAAATTTAGCAACGCTTATTTCTGTAAAGATTTAATAATGCTCGTATTCGAACCATCAATGATATTGATCTGTGGGGACAAAATTTAAATGCATGATCCAAACTTCACTTAATTTTTGTTGTTCAATCAGTTCTTTTTGAATGTAATATACATACATAAAAAGGATTGTTACACTTCACTTAATTTTCAGTAACATTTGGTGAATGTAAAAAAAAAAAAATTATGCGTGCAAAGATTATTGAGCCATAATATTGTGAATGTAAAAAGGTTAAATAAAAATGTTAGTAGAAATAGAAAATATTTGTCAATGCCAAGAAAATATAAGTGCATGTCAAAACTGTTATAGAACAATGTTCATACATGAAAAAAAGTTGAAGAAAAATATTCAAAAAATTCTTAAGAAAACAATATATAGTTCAACATTAATAAAATGTTTGTGTACTCGAAAAATATTGATGTCTCCAATGGCTGTTGGATTGGTGCTATCTTTGTTGGCCACAATGGGCTAATTAATGGGTTTAAAATGTTGCAGGCATTTGCGGGCGCTTTTTGGGTGGACGTCCTTTTGTCGGTCCGTATCAAATTGAGTTGATAGGGCAATTTGGCCAATTTAGCAAATTATATCTGATTTTATGATAAAATGGTTGGGTATGTTTATCGTAGTCTGTGATAAGTTAAGTAGAATAGTACGATGCTCCTTGGTTTTACCTTTCTATATTACTATTTTTCTACCCTTTGATATACCTGAGGTTTCGATGAGAATAATATTCGGTGCCAAACATTGTTCTGCAGCAGGGTACAAAAAATGATCGATACGATTGTAGTGTCTGTGGCACTGAAACTTAGCCAATAACCGTTTCCATTCCATTGTTCTCCGTTATGTTTATAAATGCACACAGTTCATATATATGATCAGACACACCATCTATATATATATAGATATTCTTTATTTCATAGTCCTATGTATATTTGATCAATAATGAAAGTCATGGCCAAACTGGGGACAATCTCCCACCTTTCATCCCGAAGCTCAAGGTTTCTCCATATATATACTGCTGCCTCAGGTGCTGACGTGCTGATGTACATTTAGGCGGCATGGAAGCCTCTGCCCGGCCCGTATCGCATATGTGCAACCCTGGCCATAAACTTGAGAACGAATGGTGAAAATTTTTTACTACCGCCGAGCCCGCCTCCTTTCATATATGTAGATAAGAAAGCCATGGCCAAACTGGGGACAATCTCTCACCATGTTTGTCATGCTCATGGCTCTCCTTACAGTCACCTTTCATCCCGAAGCCCAAGGTTTGTCCATATATATACAGGCTGATGTGCATTTAGGCGTCATATAAGCCTCTGCCTGGCCCGTGTCGCTGCGTCAGAGGACGGAGCAAGTGCGGTTGGAGTCGGAACAAGAGCAGCTGCATAGGCTGCACTGGGTCTAATGCAATGGGTATGGGTTGCGGTCCTGTGGATATGATGCAACAACTGCGGCAATCCTGCTGGGACAAACAATAAAAATGATTGGACTGCGCGGATTCAATATATGGTGGTGTGCTTTAATCCGCAGGAGTGAAGTAGGTGCCGCGGTAAAAAATTGCATTCTAAAAGTTTAACTATGAGAATAATTGACATTATTGATCCGGGGCACCATGCATGAAACATTTGAATCCACCCTCATATATGTACTTCCTTTCGCTGCCATCTTATTCGCAACGCGAGTACATTTTCTTGGCGGATGACTGTAATGGTGAAGTTCTCATAAAGTGATGCCTTGTGCTCATGTATAATCCTGCTGAAATAAAAGTACGTGTCTACAACATTATGAACAAATTCGAGGACTTCTAGAGGTTATCTCATAATTTTATCCACGTAAACAAAAAATGGAAGTGTTTTAAAATACAAACATAACTTTGCTATAGCGACTGCACCTAATCCAGGTCCCCACTGGTGACACACCAACACAGGGTGAGCAGCGACAGGGTGCACCAAGGCAGAGACACGTGACACACTAACACAGAGTCACGCTAACAGTTTTGTTCCTAATACCTCTCATACCTGCAGAAAATCAGAGCTATAATTTGATAGTCTTCCAATCTTCGGCTCCTACTGTCTAGAACACCAATACCATACTAGAATTGACGTCTTTAACTTTTCGATTCTGCCCTGCCCTGCGAACGACAACCACTGAAATGCTATCTCAGACTATTTGCAACGGTGTCCCCTAAAGCCTTCTCAACCTGTATTATACCAGTTTTTTTCAAAAAAATCAGCTGCAATGGTATCCCCTAAAGCCTCCTCTATTCTCCAGGTCATCCACTCCCTCCCTCAAATTTCCAGAAAACTCTCCCCTCCTCCTCTCCCCGCTACCTACCCCCTCCTCCTCTCCCCGCCTCCCCCTCCCCACCACCTCTCCCCTCCTCTCCTCGCCGGCGGCGGAGCTCGGCGGTGCGGCCCCGCTCGCGCCACCTCTCCCCTCACGCGGCGGCGGATCTTGACGGCGGCGGCGCGGAGCGGCCGGATCTCGACGGCGGCGGCGCGGCGGCCAGCGCAGGGGAGCAGCGACCCGGCGTCCCCTGCCTCGCCGCGGGTGCGCGGCCTCGCGCATGACGTCGTGCGCCGCCGACGAGGCCTGCGCGGGCGCGCTCCGTCCGGCCGCCGTCGTCGGAGACGGGGGGGGGGGGGGGGGGTGGGGGGGGGCCTTGTGGCGGAGCTGGCCGGCCGGTGGCTGGGCGGGCGAGTGTGACACCCTGCTTTTTAAGGCATTTAGAAATATAGGCTTTACAAAATTTTTCTTTAAATTAAACCTAATTTCTCTCCTAACAATATTTAAAATATATTCTCTAAATAAATCATGCATTGAATCAAACATGTGTGTTGCATTTGAATGCTTAGAAACTTTCCCATTTTCTTTAAATTCCCAATGGTAGAATTCCTTCCAGTTCCCCCTTTCCAATACTTGGGATTAATATTTAAATTCAATTTGAATATTAATTCCCTATTTCGAATCCTCCCAAAATGATATCCATCTCAAGCCTCTCGTCAAAACTCCATTTAAATTTGAATCCCTATTCAAATTTAAACTCAAATCTTTATTCAAACAAATAGAAAAGCTTCCTTTCCCTAACAGGCCACCAACCACCCATTCAGCCCAGTTCCTATCCCAGCCCAAAGAACTGAGGTCCAAAATCGCTCCTCGAATTTCCTCTTCACCGCCCCCCGCCCCTCCTCCGTCCGGCCGGCCCACGGCCCAGTCCGCGCCGCGCCTCCTCCACCTTTTTTCCCCCGCGCGCGGCCCAGCACTTCCATCCCATCGCCAAAGTCCATTCCTCACCCTCGAACTCCCGTCTCCGTCCGCCCCTCCACCCCTCCCCTGGCCGGCCCGCGCGCGCCCTCCAGCCCAACACAGCCCATGCACGCGCTACCAGCTTGCAGCCCAGCAGGCCGCCGGCCCAGGTGGCCCGCGCGTCTCCTTCTTCCTGCCTGCCCTAGCGCAGCACTGATGCCGCCGCCGCCGCTTGTAGACGCCGCCGCCGGCGGCGTTGGGCGCCGCCGTCGCCACCACCTCGACGTCCCGCACCTCGCCGCCGTGACCCTACCTCATTTCCTCGTTCCGTTTTTCCCCTCCGTGTCTCCATCCGTTGCACACATCATCGACGCCGCCGCCGCGAGTCATCGTCCGGCCATGGCCACCATATGTGCCGCCGGCCGCGCCGCTCCGCTGCCCAGCCTCCCCACGCACCACGCGGCACAGCCCTCGCGCTCTCTGCCTGCCGCGCCGGTCCGGACCCCCCTCCTCTCTGTGCTTGCCCGTGCCCGAGGTAGGAGCCGCGGCCCGGCTGAGCGTGCACAGGCACGGCAGCGGCAGCCACGCCCACCGCTCGGTGCGCGCCACGCCGCCTCAGGCACCCCTCCTCCTGCTGCCACGCCACCCCGCATTGAATGCCGCTTACCACGTCGCCTCAGGCACCGAGCTCGCTTCCTGCCGAAACCACCTCGCTACTTCGCGTACGAGCGACGCAGCAGACCAACGCTCCCTGCTCGCTCGGCCACTGCGCGCGTGCCACGCCGCCTGCTCCCAGTCCGAGCCAACACCCAGCACCGGCAGCCAGCCCCTCCCTCCGCCTATAAAAGGGCATGCTGCCCCCTCGTTCCGTTCCTGCACCTGCATACACAACACACACACACGACAGCCTCGGCTCTCCGATACATGCAATAACGCATGTAGACACTGTGGTAGCGCTGCCCGCGTATATAGAAAAAGGTGCGCCAACTTCTGCTCTGCTCTGTTCTCGGGTATGTCCGGAACAGTCTAACCAGCGGCGTAGCTTTAGCCATATCACACCGCCCACGTACACGTAGGAAAGGTGCGCCAACTGCTGCTCTGCTCTGCTCCCGGGTGTGCCCGGAACAGTCTAACCAGCGGCGTAGCTTTAGCCATTAAACCCGGCATTGTGGACGATGCCAGTTCGGCTGGCCGCGCAATGCCCGACCCCCCCGCCGCTAAACACCATCGCCGCTCGCTGCTTCACAACCCTAGCCGGGATGCTGCCCGATCCAAGATTCCAGCTCAGTCCACCCTAGCCGCTATAATGCCCAACCAAAACCCCCAATCCTAGCCCGTCTAGCAGTTGCGCTGTCCAAACCCAAACCCCAGATATCCCCCGGTACAACAGTTATGCTGCCCAACCAAAAACCCCAGTTACCCAACCCTAGCCCCGTATAGCCGTTGTGCCGTCCAAATAAAACCCTAGGTTTCTGTTAACACCTAGCCCTTATGCTGCCTGACCAAAATCCCAGATAGTAGCAAAACCTAGCCGTCATGCCGCCCATAATATTCCCGGAAAATTATATTAATAATTTTCCAGAATATTATTAGAAATCCAATTCAATATCCTTTAATTATTTAGAAATCTATTTCTAAATAATTAATATAATTATTCGGGAATTATTTAGATATCCAGTAATTCCCAGAATAATTATCCCTAGCCTATTCTTCCACACTTAGAAGCCACCCCGTCAGCTAAACCCTTCCTAAGCCCCGTCGTCCTATCCATTAATTATTATTGAATAATTAATGGATAATCCGTCAAACACCCATAAATCCATCCTGATCCCTAGGTAAACTTCGGAATATCTATTTCCCTTTCTCTTTCTCATCTATAGGCATTGATTGATGTATTGATGTTATTTTATGTGTGTTCTCTTTCGATAGATCGATGGCGTGACCAGGCTCCAACCCAAACGGCAAAGCTCCAGAAGGCCTAGAAGCCGAGCTTGGTCAGCATCGAGCGTACGTACGCTTTAGCGGACGTCCAAGTACCATTCATGAAGGCAAGTCCTGGCAACCAATTCTTTGGTCATGCCAATCCCAGTTCCTGCATAATAAAATCAACCAAGTTAATAACATGGAATGCATACTTTGTTAAAACATAAGGAGAACCCTCTATATTCCACCTCCCCCTTGATTTAGAGCCATTTCCAGCCCAAAATCCTATTAATAACCCCGGTCACGATCTGTCGCTGACCGAGCGTTATTTAGAAGTAGATTTCTTAGGAATTTCTGAACCTTTTGTTATTCAGAAGAGATTCCGGGAGATGAGAGTGAATGTTGGATTTAATATAAAAGGAACCAACTAATAATAGAACCCCTAAGGACGGACTTGCGAGTGAGGGAGGCAGCCTCGGCAGAGGATCCTGTCTCAAAGGCTTGCTCTGGTCGCATAAGGACCGGTTCACGGGAGAGTCTTTCCAGTGCCAGTACCGCCATACGGGCCAAAAAGGACATGGCCTTCGGGAATGACCTGTAATGTGAGGCCTTGACCCACACCCCGCCAGTAGATCCTAGACAATCCATCCCAAGGAGCCGTAGGATTGGTGCAGAGTGCCGACCAGCGAACCAGGTAGCGCCTAGTGCCTAGTCGGGCAAGCACCAAGTCGGGAACGGGTGTACTGGAGACAGCCCCAGACAGAGGGCTGGGACTGGGCGGCACGGGTTGACTAGAGTACAGGGTAGGGAGACCCTGAGGGCCGAGGGCCCTATTATGTGAGCTCAGAAGACCCGGGTCGACATCCGCGGAGCGGATGATGATTAGTAGCCCCTGTTTAGCCCCCAGTATTACCTGTGGCTAGACCTAGGAAATGCAGTCTGGAGACAGACACTGGCGGGTACGGGTCTCGTAGGTCGGTACCGCCCTCCGCGGGGGTATGGGCTGACCGACTGTATGGCATAGGGTGCAACCTCTGCAGAGTAACCAATCTGTCGATAGCCGTGGCTCTCGGTCATGAGCCCATTTGGTCAAAGCCCCCGTTGATTAGCAATCACCAGTGGTAATGAAGTATGAGATGACGAGATGGGCGGAGGCCCAGAAGAGTGAGGCATAAGCCGGCCCAGAAGGACCCTGACGGTCTCTGGGAGAGAGAGAACTAAAACATGGGGACTGGCAGGGATGAGATGCCCCTCCAGGACCAAACAACTAATTAATCCTTCTTTCCCACTCCTGTTTGCAAATATATAATACTCCACTTTATATTTATGTTTCCACCAAAGGATAACCTCACTCCCTTGCATACATCATAATTTCACACAGGATTTGCTGAGTACCAATCATAGATGTACTCAGCCTTGCTTTCAAATGTTACAGGTACACGGACGTGTAGGGCACTCCGGCCCATCCCCTTCTTGAATGGGCCACAATGCCACTCTCCGCTAAGGCGAAGGTAGTTATTCTTTATTTACTGCGCTTTTATTGCTTCCAATACTAATCCTGTGTAAAACCTGTATCAGCGTACTGATCCAGGGACTGATACAGGTGATTAAAGGACATCCGAAGGATGGTCCCCACAGCGAGGCCGGAGGGAGAGGACGCGGCGGCGCAGGATCTCGGGGGAGGGCGGCGTCGGCGGGACCGGGAGGAGGGCAGCGGCGGCGGCGGGATCGGGAGGAGGGTGGTGCGGGATCTTGGAGGAGGCCGCCGCCGGAGCTCTGCTTGCCGACCCCAGGCATGGCCGCGGCCGCGACCACGACCACGCCGGATCTTGCGCGGCGACGACCGATGCTTGGAGGCCCTGGCTCGTCCACCTTCACCTCCGGCGGCGCGGGCCCCTGCTCCACCTTCCCCTCCGGTGGCGCGGGTCTCGGAGCTCCACCGCACGTGAGCTCGCCAGCCCCGCCGCTCGCGAGCTCCGCCGCGACCGGGAAGAGGAGGCGGCGGCACGTTGACGCGAGAGGAGGTGGAGGAGAGGAGAAGAAGGTCCGGCGGGAGAAAGAGATGGGGAGAGGAGAGAGGAGAGAGGAGAAGAAGGTCGGGAGAGGAGGGGGATGGTGGGGCCCACAGAGAGAGAGGGAGGCGGTGGGAAAAGATGAAATAGAGGAGGGAAATAGGGGGTACCGTTGCAGCGCGTTGCTATTTAGGGGGTGTAATCTTTTAGAGAAGGGTTAAAATATTCTTTTAGAGTATGATATTTAGGGGATACCATTGCAAATAGTCACCCTACTCAATCGACGCCAGTATTTTATTGTTGGGTTTGGTGTGGAATGGTTGATATCATCAATTCCTTAGCATGAACACAATCTGATGGTTCTATTAGGCCACCCGCAATGGTAAAGTAAGCCACTCTCTATAAAATGTGTCCACCTCACCTATAGATCATCATTATAGACCATCCATCCAACAATCTATCTTTTAGCACGATCTACAAAAATTTGTACGACCCGCATCAGAATTTTTATTTTTTCGCCCACCCTTATCTCTCGTTCTCCATGAGTCCGTGTCTCTCCGCGTCGGCCACACTCACCTCCTTGCCCCTGCGCTGCTCTCGCCGGCAGGCGGCGGCAACCTCCTCTCGCCGGACCACATCACTGGCCCTGGCTGTTGCGCAGCCCATCCTCCTCACTCCCGGCGACCTGCTCCTGGGCGCGGGCTCGTGGAGCTCGGCCTCGAGGCAGAGGAAGGTACGACCCGGGCACAGATGCAAGCGCCGCCCTCCTCACTTCGTTGCATGTAGCGAGGAAAAATAAGCGAGCGGAGCATGTTCCCCATAGGCTTCAAGCTCAACTAACATCTTTTAATCCAACATGATTCAGACTGAAGAAGCAGTATGTGCCTCTTTGTGCATGCTCTCGGATGGATTGAACTTTTATTTTCTGATTCATATGAATTGATTTCACTTTCTTTTCTATAATTAGATGGATTTCTCTGCACTCGTCTGTGTTGTTGATGCAGAGAGCTGATCTCAACTAGTTTGTGATCCAAATATTGCCGGCCGTCATCTTCCTGGTCCTGGGCTTTGCAACCATCGATGGAGCTCCGCCTACGACGCATGCTATGTGTCAGCAGAGCGCCAGTGGACGCCGCCTCCCCGTCGCCCCATGCCGGCCGCCGCGCGCCACCTCCTCGTCGTCCAGTTCGTGGGGTGGATACCGAAGCCTGCATTCACGGTGACCTGTCTCTGTGCCAGCGTTGCCAGTGACTATGGCGATGGAGGTGGAGAGGCAGAGCGAGCCAGAGGAGGAAGAGAAAGAAGGGGAAAACGACACGAGTGGGCCTGCTCGGCATGGGGAGCCGTGCTATCGGCTTTCGCCAGAAGAGAAAGACGGGGAAAACAGCACGAGTGAGTCTGCTCGGCATGGGGAGCCGTGCTATCGGCTTTCGCCAGACCCAGCAACATGCTTTTCTCTCTCTTAATTTCTCTCACCTCCACGTAAGACCAGATGTGACATAGCACCACTATAGCAAGCCCTTATCGGCCCATTGGGCACGCCATTAGTTCTGGATCACAAATCATCATTCATGTCGCTTCACTCCTGCTGCTTTTTTCATCGTTCATTTCATACAACCAGGTATCCGTCGTGGGTTTTCGGTATTCTCTATAGGCACCATGTTGTTCGGTATTGTTAAATACTCTCTTGTTCCTTGTTTATAAAGTCTGAACTGACCTTATACGGTCTCTCAAGTTATACTTTGACCATTTTTTTTCTCTTATATTATATTATTGATAATTATAAATTTATGATTATTAGATAGTGTATATAATTACAAATTGAACCCATCCAAATTTGGATTGTAAAAGTTAAAAATTAGTAGCTAAATTATTGGTCAAAGATTATAAATTTTGAATCTTCATATGCGTACGTGCATTATAAACGAGAGGGAGTAATGAGTTAGGCAAACACGGTATCAAATTCTGAATGGTAATAAATCATGACCAAAGTTAAAACTAGCATGGAGTATATCCAAAATATATTAAACATCATAAAACCACAGCATCATGATCTCAGTCAACAAGATAAAATAGCGGATTACATCACAATGCATGTATTGTGTGTGGCGTGCAGTGGGGCGCTGGCTGCACCTAACATGTTTCTAATATTTAGAATGGGTTCCTGGGTCCATTGGCGTCAACAAGATGACCAGCGACTTAAAATGTAGTCATAAGGCCAGTTGTTTGATCTGCACTAAACTAAATTATTTCTTGAGCTAGTTACATTAAGGCGGTGGTAAAATCCGGCATTAGAAAATTAGTGATCCGGAAATTAAAGGCTAGAATTAAATAAAACATTGCAATGTGCTAATCCCCAACTATATGCTCTTCAACATCAAATTAGCTCTAACGAATGCACTCCTGAGTCCCGACTGTATGCTCTTACTGCAGTGCCATCTGAACAGACTGCATTGAATTTAGGCAGTGATGTAGCGGTTCGGAGACTGGACAGCGCACGGCTAAAAGTTGTCATTGTCCTAGTGGTTCCACTGATGGGGCTGCTGTGCCGGGGATTCGCTGGAGGTGGCAAGATGCAACCATGCGACTGTAGAGCAGCCACGGGGTGCGCCAAAACAGAGACACGTGACACACAGCGATGGAGAGTTACGCTAACAGTTTTGTTCCTAATACCTCTCATGCCAGCAGCAAAACAGAGCTAGAATTTGGTAGTCTCCCATACTTGGGCTCCTACTGTTCAGAACACCAATACCAAACTAGAATTAACATCTTTCTCTCTCCGATTCTGCCCTGCCCAGTGAACCGCAACCACTAAAATGGTATCTCTCCCTACACAATCGGTGCCAGTATTTTATTGTTGAGTTTGGTGTGGAATGGTTGATATCATCTATTCCTTAGCCTGAACACCGTATGCTTGTTTTATTAGTTCTGGATCACTATTGTCCAACCAAATTTTGTTGCTCCTACTGGTTCCAAGGTTCCATGTTCCATATAACGAGCTACTGCTACTAATACGTGGACACTTCAATTTATATACTGGTTTCCACTTGTGCTCTGAGGTGATGCACGTCCTTTCTTTAATTTTTATGTTTGAACAATGGCAATATGATTACGGCAGGGGGAGCAAGTTTTATTAATAAAAATCCCTAGAGCTTTTTGATGCTGTTAAGAACGAGTTGTATAGCTGCCAATAATACCGACTCAATTAATATCACTAGTCCTAATCCAGTGCATTCGCACGGATTAGTTAACTTTATATTGATACATTTTTACAAATTTATTTTTTGGGTGAAATGGCTAATAATTTTAGCTTGGGCTTGCTAAGATATATAGAAGCAAAGAAGAAATAAATGACAAACAGAGTAATAGATTTGCAATGAAAGGTGGGTCTCAGCCTCAAGAAGATACCAAAATAAATTGTCAATATTGTACATTTCTTTAAGTAACACTTACTAAAAAATATTAAAATACCAGTTATGTATCAAACAACTTATGCATGTTGACCAGGGTACATAGGGATGTGCGTGTCATGGAAACATATAATATTTTTCAAGGCTGATAAGCTCATTGCTGTTGCGAACTTTCCACACTTAGCATATGACAACAGGCCATTGCTTGTTTTCCCTTCAATTTGTGAAAAAATCCAACTCTTCAAATTAAACATGCCTATGACTTGTTACATCTCATATCAGGATGACTGAAAAAAAATTTCATAGAGAGTACATGAAGAACATTTCTCAAGTAAGACTCTTAACGCTCTATCTCTTTTCTTGGATCAATATCCGAGAATTCTTTTCTTTTGAAGGCACTCTTTAAAGAGAACACTATCAATATCCGAGCTTGGAGGATTGGGCATTTTGGATCTGCAGCGTTTTGGATGGGCCCTCAGAGTGAGATGGCTGTGGCTAGGCAAAACTGAGCCGGAGAGGCCATGGAGCGCACTCCCAATTCCAGTACATAATTGTGCCAAATCCTTATTTGCCACTGCTGTACATTCAGAGGTTGGCAATGGAGCAAACACAAAGTTCTGGACAGATAGATGGCTTGATGGGTGTTCCATTCAGATGTTGGCTCCCAATTTATTTGCTTGTGTTCCAAAGAGAAGAGTCAACAAACGAACTGTACAAGAAGCTTTGACAAACGACAAGTGGTTGGAGGACATCCAAAGCCATTATTCAATAGCTGTCATATCTGAATATTTTGACATTTGGGCACTAATTCGGGAGGTGGTGCTACAACCGGAGGTAGATGATACTCACTAATGGCGCTTTGAAGTTTCTGGGCAGTTCTCTACTAAATCAGCATATGAGGCATTTTTCAATGGTGCTATTTACTTCCAGCCAAGCAAATTAATTTGGGGATCCTGGGCACCTAGGAAGTGTAAGTTTTTCCTATGGCTTGTTGCTCACAACCGCTGCTGGACCGCAGATAGGCTTGCTCGAATGGGATTACCTCATCCGGAGCATTGCCCTCTTTGTGATCAGGAGGATGAGACGATCAATCACCTCCTCTCAGCTTGTGTGTTTGCTCGACAATTTTGGAATGAGTTACTGTCTTGTTTTGGCATGCAAGAATTCACCCCTCAAGCTGACAATGGGGACTTCTACACTTGGTGGCAGCAGAGTACTGACCGGTTGCACACAAGTTTACAACAAGGGTTCAACACCTTGGTGGTACTTGGAACTTGGAGTATTTGGAAGACAAGGAATGATGTGGTGTTTAATGGGGCTGATCCTAGAATCAATAGAACTCTCCTCCTTGCAAAAGAGGAAGCCGAACTTTGGATGCTTGCAGGTGCTAATGGTCTCAACGCTTTGGTCGCTATTAGGCTCCCTAACTAGCTGTTAGCTGTGAGCTGTTTGGTTTCGTTGTTTCCAGCTGGGCTGGAACTGGGTTGTGTTGGTGTGAGTTGTGTGTGTGTGTGTGTGGTGTAAGGCTATTTTGGTCACTCTCTTCTTCTATTACTACAATGATATGCAGCTCTCCTGCATATTCGAGAGAAAAAAAAAGAACACTGTCCCTTATGTAATGGCCTTCTTGCATGGAAATCTTGCAACTTTCATTTTCTGAGTCATAGATACCCAGCTTATTTCCTTTTCCCTTCAAAAAGCATGAAGTTTTTTATCTGCAAAACATTATCCAATCATCAATAATGAGCACAAAAAACCCCCCTACATTGTGCAGAAATAGAATAAAATGTCATTCTTCTACATTAATTCCACATCACCGTTTGGCATAAAAGGAAATAACGCATGAAAAAAATCAATTATCTGTTAAAAACTTTACTTCTCAACTTAAATCTCCCGTTGGTTTGAATTTAATCAGAAGACAATCATCATCATTGCAGCGGAAACAAGAAAAAAACATTTCTATACTTTAAGAGCATCTCTTGATCTTTATCTATTCTCTGAAAATTGGTCACTTTGATGCAAAATTTATCATAGATTTAAACTTTAAACATAATACTCATAGAATTACAATACTATTATCATCAACGTTGGTCAGAAAATAACAATACCATAACTTAACTTTAAACAAATATCTTTCTGTGTTGGTTCCAATTTAATTAGATGATGGAACTTTTACATTGCAGTGAAAATAAGTAAAAAAAATTATTCAGAAGAAACATCATTGAAAACTTTACTTTTCTCTAAGAAAATTATCCAATTGGTTCAAATTTGAATAGAGATAAAAAAACTATACAAAATTCAAGAAAGAAAAGCTTCATGAAATGCGAAACTTTAATTCGAAAGTTCACTGTTCATTTTCTCATTTCTGGCCCAACACTCGATTGCGGCCTGCACTGCTAACTCGGCTCGGCTCGGCTCGCGCGCTCGCTTGGGTCTAGGGCACAACAGCAGACGGATGGGCTGTCGAATCGGCCCAGTGCGCAGCGTCCCTCACAACAACCCGGGCCATAATTCGGCTCATAAGCAACTGGTGAGTGCTAGCTGTTCATCGTGATGTACAGCTGTTCGGCAATCTCGCTCAAACAAAACTAACATCGCCCGCCCTCCCCTGAAACCCTGGGGCATTTCTTTCTTAATTTGTCCCGCTCTGGCGGCCACCGACTACCGTCGCGTTGCTCGGTGTTGCCGTGGCGGCCATGCGGCGAGGAGGAGGTGGCACCGCCAGAGTGATTCCCCGGGCGGCACCCCTTCCTCCTTGTTCTTTTCTTTCTCCACCACTTCCGTTCTAGCCCCACATCGGAGCGAGTGAGATCCTGGAGGGAGTGGCGGTCGACCGTAGCGGCAAGGAGATGAGAGTGGTGCCGCCACGAGGCCCCTTGCAGGCGCCCCCGAAAAATCCCTGGCCTTCTTCTCCTCTCCCCCAACTTACCCGCAGTGTGGCGACCATCAACGGCGGCCGGAGGAGATGGCGGCGCCGCCGCAAGCCCCTTCTTTGGTGCTCGCGCTTGCCTAAGGAGGATCGCGCCGCCATCGAGTGGCCTTGCATCAGTGCCCTGAGCAAGCGCCTCACGCCGGCAAAGCGGCGTGGGACGGCGGTTTGACTCTTTCTTTCTTGCAGCGGCGCCGTCCCTGCCCACGCGGCGGTAGTGATGACGGCAGCGAGGGACCCTGGTAAGTCCCTGCTACCCTCCGTCCCTTCTTTTCTCTTTGTTGTGTTTTTGGGTTAGGGTTAGGGTTTGCTTTTCTTCTCTGATTTCTTTCGATTCGTGGTTGTATTAGTTCTTTGTTCTACCCTGAGCTAGGTCTACTCACTAGTCAGGCTGTTGATAACATTGTTAGTTCTAACAGGATCTCCTAGCAGTAGACAGTGGGGGTAAATCTCTATAAATGAAGCTTCTATGTGACATACCTCTGTTGGTTTTCCATCAGTTGCCAGTTGTAGTGCCGGTGACGAGCTGGTTTTGTTGATGGAGGCTACGCACGGGTAGCGACGGACAGTGTAGAGGCTGTCAAGTGTCAGGGACGACCATGACAGCTTGGTGTTGCTTCCCTTCGCTGTCAGCGCCTGCCTCTCGATCAGACTAGGGATGAGTTGGGAAACAGTGGCGGCGCGGCGAACCTCATAACCTTAGCCGCTGGCCCCCACCTCCTCTTTTATGGCGCTGCGCGAAAGGGGCCCACCAGCCATCTATTGGGTTGGGCGTCCCCGATCAGGACACAAGTCAAGAAACTATTGACAAGAAAGTATGCATCATCTTGATTTTGCATTTGGTTACGAGTAATATGCAAATGCTGTCATTCAAGGACTAGACTTTGATCCAGGACATTCGCTAGCTTCCTTGGGTTCAATCCTACCTACTTGCCTGGTAGTGGGGCTTCCTGAGCCTCGAGCTTAACGTTGCAGACGAAGGTGTGTCAAACTCCATCCGGCAGAGGAGGCACAGCGTATTGGGTATGAACAAGTCGAAACCAATAAAATTGACTGAGTAAACAAATCTGTCACCCGCAGAAGTGACGATTTTGGGCATGAGGCAGCTCTGCATATGTGCAGCTCTTCATATGAAGCACAAGAAGTCTTTGGACATGGTATGTTTTTATTCCCAATACCTCGCAAACCCTTTGGGCCTCCGGTTCTTTCGGTTCAACTCAGAATACCATAGCATGGAAATTATCAGTGCCCCTGTAAACGGCTATACAATAGTCTCATTCGCTCTACCCCTCCTTTTCATTATGTTGTTCAGCCAAATGCATTTTATACATCGCGTTCCAGAATCAATTTGGTTTATTCAGCATATGGATCTATTAAATTTCAGATCAAATTTGCCCAACCATTTTTTAACGCTAGTAATAAATGGCTTGATGAGTCCTTCATTATTACTAATATATGTGAGGTTCAAACTCAACATGCTTGTCCTTCCAGTCCTGGTGCTTTTCCATCATTCATTTGTTGCAGCAAGGTATTCGTCCTGGCTCTTTAGTGTTTTTCGTAGGCACCACATGCGGTTTGTATTGTTGAATAATTTGGCAAACGCAATATTAAATTCTGAATATGATGGTCGATGCAGAGGAAAACGAGTTGTGATGAAGAACTAATGACGAATTAGAGCAATCGTACGGAGCCCTTTTCAAAAACACCTGTGCACATATGGACATTTCTACATTTTCAGTGCCGGTCAGCATAACTTATGGGCATTGGTGGCCAGCTCCAAAAAATTCAGTAGGCGTGTTCTCTTAGACCCTGTTTGGGAGTCCTGTTGTTTTTTTCAGGGCCAGCTCCAAAAATTTCAGTAGGCGTATTCTCTTAGACAATGTTTCAGTAGGCGTATTCTCCAAAAAAAAAAAATCAGAGAATGGATTCTTTGGGTACCAAATGGCAAACATTGTGCATGATCGAATCAAACACCAATTTATATACCAATTGGTGCAGCAAATACAGAATTACATGAAGCAGCACATGACTAATCATCCAAATGAATTAAATCAAGGCATCAGATTCGGATCTGGGCTGAGCACTGGAGGTAGATGAAGCACAATGCAACACCAGCGGACTTCCAGTTCTAGCGCTGTGGATGAGCTTGCCCAGCAGGGCAGCAGAGATAATTCGGCTTCTTTTGGCTCCTCTCGGCCTTTGATGTCGCCGCTAGTTCATTCTCGACTCGCACCCCGCCAGCTTGGAGCATCGGATGGGAAGAGGAGCAAGGGTAGATGGGACATAAATGCAAGGGCTTCCGGCGGCGGCTGCCTCTTCCATCGCTATATCTCTGGATTTGAAGGGCACAATGACAATGACAGGGGTATATAGGGGGAGCTGCCGCTGTCACCATGGGAGATGACTCAGAGCGACGAACAGAGGCTGGCCATGGAGCGGCGACGACAAGGGGCGAGCTCGATATTTGTCGTTTTTTTTTGTGCCTCGCACCAGATTTATTTTTTCTGGTCGGATTTGTTAGATTGATCTCCACTGGCCCAGTCCAACGACTGGGCCGAACCCTGTCTCGCGCCCTAATCGGGGGCGCCCAGCCCATTGAAGGCTGGTGGGCCCCCGTCGCGCAGTGCCATATAAGAGGAAGTGGGAGCCAGGGGCTCCCAGCCAAAAAGGTTTGCCGGACTCCATACCCCACCGATCGGGGAGGCACTGAGAGCGACGGGAAGCGCCACTGTGCCGCCACCTCTACACCGACCGTCGCTGCCCGTGCGCAGCCTCCACCGAACGTACCAGCGATGTCCAGTAGGAGGTCCAAGGTATGTCGTCCACAGAATCAATCCCCGCTCGATCTACTCCTACCGATCTAAAGAAACAACAGGATTGGCTCAAAACATTGGTAACTTTAGTAGCTTCACCGATCACCCAAATAACTTTTTCAAGAATATGGTGTAAAACTTTCCAGAGCTGTATTTTGCAATGGTTTTAGTTCAAAAACCGGTCATCCAAACATGGCCTTAGTGGTTCCTTCTATTGATCCTTTCACGGTGCGCTCCGCCTACCCACCAGTTGAAGAGAGCGCGCAGTCAGCAGACAGGGGGAGGAGGATGTGGCCCTGGTGTGTTGTGGGAGCCCGATTGCATCCGCCATTTCTGAACCGGGTCATGTTAAACCGACCAGCTATGGAAGCTGATTATGTAGAGACCGTGGTAAAAGTTGGCATTAAATTGTATTTAATTGGGCCTAAAAATGGTTCGTGGCATAGTGATAAGTGAAGACTCATACAAATGGTGTCGAAAGTAAAGTGTAGAATTGAAAAAAAACAATGAGATTAGCCATTTTTATTGCTAAGTGATTCGCTGGGACTCGTTGGATCTTGAGTCAAATTAACTCCAGCAAATGCCCTCTGTTTGTCTACTGTTGGTGCAGTGCCATATATGCGCCCAAATCCCAATTCATCGGAAGTGGCTGCAACAAGAAGCGGCGATGAGAGGCGGTTTGGAGACAGGACAGCACACCACTCAAAAGTTGCCATTGTACCTGTGGGGCTGCTGTGCCGGGGACCTTGTTGCACTGGTGGGGCTGCTGTGCTGGGGATCCGCCTGGCTGTGTTGTACAGTAGTGTTTGGGGGTGAACCGAGGCCGAGACACCTGACGCAGCGCCAAGGAATCAGACACTAACATTTTTGTTCCTAGTACCTCTCGCGCCAACAGCAAATATTCTCCCCTGCTTTCGGCTCCTACTGTAAAGAATACTAATATCAAACTAGAATTCACATTTTTCACTCCCCGATTCTGCCCCCTGTGAACAACTAAAATGGTATGTCACCCTACTCAATCGAAGCCACCATTTTTTTGTGCGTTTTGGTGCGGAATGGT
Source organism: Urochloa ruziziensis (assembly GCA_015476505.1). Lineage (NCBI taxonomy): Eukaryota > Viridiplantae > Streptophyta > Magnoliopsida > Poales > Poaceae > Urochloa > Urochloa ruziziensis. Next base: position 11,970,213 of record CM027120.1, on the reverse strand, counting down.
TGATATAAATGTCCCTAGGCTGAACAAGGTCAACTGGTTCTATTAGCTCTTGATCACTTTTGTCCTTCCAAATTTGAATGCTCTTAAATTTGGTCGAATTAAGGCTCCATATATCCGTGGTACTGCTACTGATACACGGAACACTAAATTTGTTCACTGGTTTTGTCATGTGCTTCTGACGTGATGGACCTCCTTTCATTATTTTTTAGGTTGAACAATGGGAATGTGATTTCCGTTCTGGAGTTATATAATGCCGACTCAATTAATATTGATTGTTTCCATTGCAACCATGAAAGTTGCATCATTTCACTCTGCAACTACTGCAGAAACCCTCATCCATGTTGGCGCAAAACACTCATCCGCGCTGGTGTCAGGCCCGCTTCCATGGGGCCGATACAAAGGAGGTTGTTATTCGTGCAGTTAACAAAACCGGTTCGAATGACTCACTAAATGCGCCAGCATTTTATGAACTGATTAAAATGAGGGCTTAGTATAAGCGGATTATAAGAAGAGCCGCACCTTTTAAGTGATTAACTGTACTGGTTTGGTTTAGCACTGATGCGGACACGTGCGCTACCGTGTCTACAAAACCTCTGCCGTCTTCACCATGGTGATAGAGGTCATGATCGAACCAGAGGTAACAACAGCGGGTACTAAGATCCCACCACCTTGCGGCGCAAGCTGCTCTAAGTGATTCGCTGGGACTCGTTGGATCTTGAGTCAAATTAACTCCAGCAAATGCACTCTTGTCTGTCTACTGTTGGTGCAGTGCCATGCGCCCAATTCATCGGAACTGGCTGCAACGAGAATCAGTGATGAGAGGCGGTTTGGTGACAGGACAGCACACCGCTCAAAAGTTGCCATTGTACCGGTGGGGCTGCAGTGTCGGGGACCTTGTTGCACTGGTGGGGTTGCTGTTCTGGGGATCCGCTGGAGGTGGCTGTGTTGTACAGTAGTGTTTGGAGATGCACCGGAGCTGAGACACTTGACACACCGCCAAGAATGAGACACTAACATTTTTGTTCCTAATACCTCTCCTGCCAACAGCAAATATTGTCGCATGCTTTCGGCTCCTACGGTAAAGAATACTAATACCAAACTATAATTCACATTTTTCACTCCCTGATTCTGCCCTGCGAACCGCTAAAATGGTATCTCACCCTACTCAATCGACGCCACCATTTTGTTGTGCGGTTTGGTGCGGAATGGTTGATGTCCCTACCCTGAACAAGGTCAGTTGGTTTTATTAGTTCTTGATCCCATTTGTCCTTCCAAATTTTAATGCTCTTTATTGGGTCTAAGCTGACCTGTTGTGTTAAGCTGACCTGCTATGACAATTTATTTGTAGGGCTTAGCCAATTATTTCAAGAACTTACTGTGTAGAGGCGGTGGTAAAAACTGGTATTAAAAATGTGTTTTAACCGGCCCGAAAAATGGTTCCTGTCACAGTGGAGGAATCATACAAATGATCTGGAAAGCAGAGTGTAGAATTGAAACAAAGCAATGAAATTAGTCATTTTTTATTGCTATAAGTGATTCGTAGCTGGGACGCGTAGGATCATCAGCGTCAAATTAACGCCAACAAATGAACTCCGATCCGTCTGCTCTTCTTGCTGCGTTGTCATGCACCAAATCATCATGTGAACTGGCTGCAACGAGGTGAAGCAGCGATAAGGTGGTTTAGAGACAGCACAGCACACGGCTCAAAGTTGACGTTGTATGTGGTCCGTGTTGCACTGGTGGGGCTGCCATCGCTGGGGATCCGCTAGAAGTGTTTGTACAGCAGCGATGTGGTGCACCAAGGCAGAGGACACGTAACCCACCGCTAAGGATTTGCGCACTAACAGTTTTGTTTCTATATACCTCTCATGGCAGCAGCAAACAGATCTAGAATTTGGTAGTCTCCCATACTTCGGCTCCTACTGTCCAGAATACTACTACCAAACTAGAATTCAAATGTTTCACTCTCTGTTGATTCTGCAATGCCCTGCGAACCACTAAAATGGTATCTCACCCTACCCAATCAACACCCCCCCCCCCCCCCCCCCCCCTTCGATGTTTTCTTGTTATGTGCTTTTATGACTTCGTTACCTCATCGGATTTCTGATTCTTAACAGCTTTGGTCAGCGATATGTGGCGAAGAAAGGGAGTTTGCGAAGTGCCAACAAGACTTCGGAGTTCTCATTCATAAGATGACCGCGGGCCTGGAAGGAATGAAGTCACGAAATGATCGCGAAGATGATACGAGACTTCGCGAATGATCAAGCGAGAGGAAACAAGTAGGATTTCGAAGTGAGCTTGCTCGCTTCGGAGTTTAGTTTTATGCTTTAGCTTTAATGTAGAGACAGCTTTACTGTAGTAAACGCAAGGGTTCCAGAGTGTAGGATGATGACTGTAAAGTAACAGCTGTAAAGCAAAAGGAAATGACCTTTAGCACCCAGGAATATTCTGGGAATGTAGCAGTTAGGAGGGTATCCCCTAGAAAGTTGTAAAGTGCCTGCCTTATAAAAGGAAGGCTGCTCTACTGAAAAGGGGATCAACTTTTGAGGAATATTAGGGAGTTCACGATAGCGAAGTGTTCTTTTGGCTTGCTGAGTTGTTTGAGTTCTTTAATTGTTGGCTAGTCGTCGGGCTAGAAGGTGTTTTAGCCCAACAGTTTTGGAGCCCCCGGCGAGCGTCCTTGCCCTTTCCGAAGTTGGGTATGGCTCCTCCGAAGAAGAAACCACCACAGCAGAATGCCTCAGAGGGAGGTCCTCCCGAGTCTTCGTGTCCACTAGACATGGTACTTAGTCCCACACACGAAAGAGACACGAGCAGTGAGGGTCAAGTAGACATAGTAGCAGAGGGAGAGTTGAACACTAGTCTCATGGACCAAGGCATAGAGGATGAAGACTTGGAAGCTCTGAGAAGGATAGAGAAGAAGCTTGAGCACAAGTACAGGCAGGCAGCCCAAGCAACTTCGCAAGTGCAGACAAGAGCACAAGTGGAAGCAGCCCTAGCTAAGGGCAAATCCAGGCAAGCAGACGCCGAAGATGAAGAAAGACAACGTGTTCTAGAGCTCCAGAGTCAAGTCGCAAGAAAGAGGCAAGTGCTAGAGCAGTTGCAAGCTGAGCAAAGGCGGAGTCAAGTCCGTCGTACCACTGAGCAGCTAGAGCAGATGTTACACACCATTCAGGCCAAGATACAAGCATTGCAAGCTCCTGATCATTTGACACATCAAGGTATGCCATTTCGCGAAGAGCATGACGACTCCGATGCTGATCGTTTGAACGAAGACCAATGGTTTATGGGTGATGAGGTGTTGGCGGAACGTAGCCCGTCTCAAAAAAGAACTGTTTGGCAAAGATTGCAGTCAAGTGCGGTGTCTACAACACCACTCTCAGTTGAGCTTGAGTTAACACCTTGGTCAAGTCAGTTTCGACTTCCAGCATCCTTGCCAGAGTTCGATGGCAAAGTCGATCCTAGAGAGTTCTTAATGCGTTATGAGGCAATGATATCAGCAGCTGGAGGAAAAGGCCCTGAGAAAGCTAAGTCACTACTCATGTCTTTAAAAGGACTAGCTTTGAAATGGTACACTTCGCTGCCACTTGGGTCCATTGATAGTTGGGATCAGCTTAAAGGCAAGATGTTTCAAAACTTTAGAGGTTTTCAGCAGCAAGAATTGACTTCGGGAGATCTACATCATATCAAGCAAGGTGTAAAAGAGCCCTTACAAGATTACCTGCACAGATTCATCAGATGGAAAGGTACTTGAAAACAGTTAGATCAATGGAAAAATATTTTTTAGGATTCACAGTGAAAAGCATACCAAGAGAGAGAATAAATGAAGCAGATAAGTTGGCAAAAGCAGCAGCAACAAACGCTCCGTTGGACGCAGATGTGTTCTATGAAGTTCGTAAGTATAAATCAGTCAATTCAGATGAGGAACCAGTGAAATATATTAATGCAATCATCGGCGAAGACTGGAGAGCTCCAATCATTGCATTCTTGAAAGGCTTTTATGAGCCGCAGAGCGAAGAAGAACAACGAAGAATGCAGCAGAAGGCAAGATCGTTTATCACGAAAGGAGAAAAGTTATGCAAAACCAGAGTGTGCGCTCCTTTGTTAAAATGCATCTCTGCCGAAGAGGGAAAACAGTTGCTGCAAGAAATTCACGCTGGAGCTTGCGCTTCGCATTTGGGTACAAGAAAACTTGTGGGCAAGGCTCTCAGGCAAGGATTTTACTGGCCAACAGTTGTTCGCGACGCAGAAAATGTGGTCAGGTCATGTCAAAACTGTCAAAAACACTTCCCACACCACAAAGCACCTTCGTATGAGATACAACTTATCCCGCCACTTTGGCCGCTGGCTCGATGGGGGATGGACATAGGAGGGCCATTGCCAACAGCGCCAGGAAATTACAAGTATGCAATTGTTGCGGTAGAATACTTCTCGAAGTGGATAGAAGCAAAGCCAGTTCAGACAATAGCTTCGGCAACAGTGCAGAAGTTCTTTTAGCAGAATATCATTTGTCGCTTCGGTGTACCTCGTGAGTTAACAGTAGATAACGAAAAACAGTTCGACAGCGAAGAGTTTAGGAAATTTTGCTTTCAAATGGGAACGAAGTTGTGCTTCGCGTCAGTGTATCACCCCCAGTCCAACGGTGCGGTAGAAAGAGCCAATGGCATAGTGTTTACAGGTATAAAAAAGAACCTTAAAGATATGCCAAGGGGTAAATGGGCTAAAGAGTTGCCAAGAGTTGTCAAGAGCAACGAAGTTCACACCATTCAGACTGTTATGTGGCGAAGAGGCAATGACTCCGGAAGAAATAAAAATGGAGTCCATGCGAATGGATGACCCACATGATACCGAAGACATGGAAGTCACAAACGACGCGGTGCACAAAATCAGAGAGCAAGCCCAGCAAAACATGGCAGATTATCAAGACGAGACGCGAAGATGGAAAAACAAGATGATGATTCCGAAAGAAATAAAAACAGGCGACTTAGTGTTAAAGAAAAAGACAAGGGAAATTGGAAAGCTTCAAACAAAGTGGGAAGGACCTTAGTCTCGGAGACAGAAAGGAAAGGGGCTTACAGGCTCAAGACATTGGAAGGCCAGGCAGTGCCATACTCAAGGAATCAAGAGATGCTCCAAAAAGTGATCATTTGAGGGTCACGAAGTCTTTAGTTTTTCTTTCTTCTTTCGTTTAATCATATTTGTAATTTTTATTTTTTTCTTCTTCATTTTTTAAGAGTTGGGTCAAGAGTTGTAAAAGATTAGAAAACTTGTGAATGAGGCTTGTACTCTTTTCCTCACAGGGAGAGTCTTCGATTTAGTCATCTAGGCTGACGAAGATGTGAGGTTTTTAATAAGGCAAGTACTCGCTAGGTTGTAAATTTCCTTGTGAAATATAAACAATGTACTCCAAGGAAAGCAAAGCACAAAACAAAAGTTCCGAAGTGATTCACACCTGAGGTGTGGAATCAACTTTCGGAAATGATGAGCTAAATGCTCTGAATTGGTGAACTTCGCGAAGCTCCAAGTGAAGAGCACATACCGCGCAGCAAAATTCACCTAGAAAATCCATGCAAAATGCTGGAAGCAAGAGAGATGGCATTAATCCATGAAATATGTGATAATGTACATCCAGCGAAGCGAGGCTGACGAGCCACTTCGCGACAATAAAATAAGCCCTCTCTATGCCCTTTGTAATAAACGAAAAGGGGGGGAGGCGCTTCTTTCAGAAATTTTCGTTCATCACAAAGTGCATACATTGTTTCAGAGATACACAGGTACACATAACAAATTCGCTACAACAAGACCACGAAGCAACAATAAAAACGCTTCGGGAGCAACATCAAATATCAACTCCACCGCTTGTGCAAGAATCACCATCGACTTCGTCGATGTTTTGCAATAAATTAAAAGACGTCCCTGCAGTGGCCTTGTGAATAAAAACAGGCGCATTTAGGGGGACTTCATCGGCAGGCTCTTCTTTCACAGAATTTGGATCAAAAAGTGGAGGAAACTCCACACCAGACGAAATGCGCGCCAAGCGACGATGTTCTCGATTCATATGGCATGTGTGCAGTATGGAGTCGTGGTGTATTGGGTCACTTTGAAATTCACTAAAAAAGTCCTTAGTCGCTTGATTCACGTGCTCGTACTTGTGAATCCGGTAGTCCCAGAATTGACCAAAAGTAACATCAGGATGTTTGGCGTGAAAACGCTCCCAAACGACTGAAGACATCACATATGGTCCACATTGTATAACGACAGGGAGAGCACCTTCGGTAACCTGCGCAGGAACCGACTCCGGAACCTGCACAGGAACCACGAGTTTAGATATTTTACAAGTCACATTTCACATTGTCACAATTCAAAGCCAAAATAGATCCTAATAATAAATCTACACCTCTCCAGGTTCTCCCGAAGTGCGGCCGCCAGCCGGAGGATCATCAGTAGGTGGTCCCGAAGTAGACCTAGTCGCTTGAGAGGTCTTCGCTGAAGTCTTCGGATCCACACGGCTTTTCGATGCCTGCAGAGTAGTAAAACATAAGGAAGCAATACAATGCAGAGTACATAGCATTTAAAATGAAAAGACGTGGTGAAGTAGAAAACCTGAGACAGGCGACGCCCCTCGTCAATGGCAAGCTTGTAACCACGGGCTTGATAGAAGTTCCTTACAAAGTTCTTAGCAATGTTCTTCGCAAGAACAGGGACGTCGTCAACAGACTGAGCCACGGGCCACTCAAACTTAGGATCATGAAGTGATTTTAAATTACACTTATCCAAGATAGGGTCGTTGTGCACGGCATCTTCGTGAAGCAAGTCGCAAATAGCGTGGCACACAGTGCGAGCCGCTATGCCAGCGCCAAGTTCACCAAAGGCATGCCCACAGCTGTTTAACGATTTGATGACACACCCCCGAAGCCAGTTGAAAAGCTCGTCAACAGTGCATTCTTCGGTATCCAGGGGCTCGGGCGTGTGGCCATAATCTTTGAGGCACTTCGTGAGGATATCGCGTAATTGTATGATGCCTTTCTCCATTTCCTGACGATAAATTAAATGCTCTTTGAGTTCAGCAGATTTCGCTTCAAGCTTCAGAGCCAGGTCATCGGCACGTTTCTTTTCTGTAAGAGCAGTTTTGCCTAATTCAGCTTGAGATTTAAGTTCCTCAACGAGTTTCCGAAGTGATTCATTCTCCGAAGTCAACTTGGAACACTTCTCTTCGGAAACTTTCAAGGAGGCAGAAACTTCCTTCTTTTCAGAACTTAAACTCTTAACGACCTCAATCTCTTTGTTCAGAGCACTCTTGGTTCTGTTCGGATTCAGTTCCAGAGTTCTTTTTTCCTTCTCGAACTCTCTTAGCGCGACCCGACTGGCAAGAAAAGCTTTCAAATTCAAATCTTGGGCGTGAATCAACGACGAAGAGCAACCTTCCTTGCCAAGTTCATTTTCAATAATGGGGAAGCTGAAGCAATGGCCGACCTTCTAAAGGATAGATCGTTCATGGGGGCGGCTAGCGAAGGTCAGCAAGCCCTTGGTCTGACCCCTGAAAAAGAGAGTGTCTTCGCGTAGATTTAGACGCTCAGCAACCTCTTCGGGCTTTTTCGTACTCACGAAGTACCCTTTGCTGCTCGGTGAAAGACTGTTAGTTCCAGATGGAGAATTAGCAGTGTCGTCATGGGCTTCGAGCGTAAGGTCTTCGGGCAAAGGAGACTTGGAAGGCAAACAAGCAGAGATAGCAATAATCTTGCTAGCTGACGGGACACAGCTCTTCGGGGCAACAGTGACTTCGGGGGCAGAGACCTTAGCAGATGTCACCTTAGACATGGGCCTCTTACCACGACTGTCATCGCTGTCAGTCTCGAAGTCGCTGTATACCAGATTGTACGGTGGCTTCCCTGAAGGTGCTATTGTCCCCCTCGAATCACTACTCCCGTCGGCTCTTCCGGGCGAGACTCCAAAAGCTTGATCAATGAAATTTCCGCCGTTATCACTGCCAACGTTGCTGTCTTCGCGGTCGTCGGTGCTCCCTTCCAATTCGGCATTGGAGCCAGCTTGTTCCCCTTCATAAGCAATATTCCCACGCCCATGACCTCGGCCCCGTCGACCGCCCCTAGATGCACCTCGTTTGCGTTTCTGCCCAGCAGTCGCTTCGGGAGCAGCGCCAGAATTCTTGGCGGCTTTCTTTAGAGCGCGGTCTTGAGCAGCGGCCTCGCGAAGAAGAGCAGCCTCCCATTTTCCAGAAGAAATCCCGAAGAATTCAAAAAGGCGGTTACCGCGAGTGCCACCAATCTTCTCGTCGATTAAGCCGGCCTCGATATGGTTTTCGGGACCGAGAATAATATTGGCCCAGGCTTCAATCTCATCGACATCGATATCTAAGCAAAATAAACAGCAAAAATAAATACTTCACAACGTAAATTAAAAACCAAACTTCGAGTAGAAAAATTCTAAAGGGTGTTGAGAAGATTAACCTGAAGCAGTCAACCCGAAGGACTTCTAGAAGTCCGGTACTTTAATGGGGCTCTCGAAGTCAGCCCAAGCAGCAATCACCCACCCAGACTTCATCGGAAAAATATCACAACCACGATACTCTTCTACAAGATCTCGCATACCATACATCGTGGCAAGGGTAGAAAATACAACCTGGAACAACCGCGTACTGTCGGTGTCATCAACATTGACATGACGGTCAGCCAGAAGTGGTCCAAACACTTTACAAATCAAAGGATGTGTTTTAGTTGTTGCATCCACTTCGATAGTGTGATAGAACCAGTGGTTCACCCACAAATCTTCCCAGTGCTTGTTGTAAGCAGTTGCTGGGATCTCGACATCTTCTTTATATCGAAAGTTGATGCATCCATACTCCAGCTCGAAGCGAACAGGCGTGCTGTCTGAGTTATGCCGAGTGACTTTCTTCGGTTGATGATGGAGAATATGAGTGCGAAGAAAAAGATCCACCGTTGGTGTAACCCCCATGGTTTTACACCACCACATAAAGAGGCTCAATTTCACAAAAGCATTCGGAGTGAGATGGTGCAGATAAAGTCCGAATTTCTCAAGGATGCTGACCATCATGGAGTCCAGGGGGAACCGAAGACCAGTGTTGAAGAAATCCTTGAAAACCACAACTTCGTTGTCATTAGGGGTAGGAACAACTTTGTTACCCGGGGCTCGGCCACACCCCTCAGAAATCAATCCGTCTCGTACGAGGGTACGGATCATAGACTCTGTTACACGACTCCGTCCGAATTCGAAAGTCTTCGGTTCTGAAGTGTTGGCGGCAGTAGTGGCCGGAGTGTTCGGAGGACGACGTCCCATGGTTCGCAGAGAGACTAATAAAATCAAGAACCAAAGATATTAACGATAAATATACATTCGTTCCGAAGAGCATGGTAATGAAGCAAAAATAAACAAATAGCGAAGTTGAAAAAAAAATAATAAGATACCTGATGCGAAGAGCGAAGATTACAACGAATCGTCCGAGAGAAGCAAGAGCGGGTCAACGATAGACCACAACTCGCTACTATTTATAAGGTGCGGGGGGGGGGGGGGGGGGGGGTGACCCGAGCGTAGGAACAGGTAACTATACCCTAAGATCTTGGAAAAACCAACCGTCCAATCATCCTAAGATCTCGGGAGAAACAACAAACGTGTCACCCGTGCATCTCGGGGCTCCAACCGTCCCGTGTCTTCAAAAAAAAAAAAAAAAATTGAAGAACGGGACGTTGGGTGGAGGCGCTTCCAGAAACTCATGTTCAAATAACTTCGAGAGCTTGTGACAATGGGCTTTGCCATTCGCTCTCGAGAGGCTACTGTTGGGGAACAAAGTTTCGCAAGCAACCCCCCCCTTCGAAGTTTTCTTGGTTATGTGCTTTTATGACTTCGTTACCTCATCGGATTTCTGATTCTTAACAGGTTTGGTCTGCGATATGTGGCGAAGAAAGGGAGTTCGCGAAGTGCCAACGAGACTTCGGAGTTCTCATTCATAAGATGACCGCGGGCCTGGAAGGAACGAAGTCACGAAGTGATTGCGATGATGATACGAGACTTCGCGAATGATCAAGCGAGGAAACAAGTAGGATTTCGAAGTGAGCTTGCTCGCTTCAGAGTTTAGTTTTATGTTTTAGTTTTAATGCAGAGACAACTTTACTGTAGTAAACGCAAGGGTTCCGGAGTGTAGGATGATGACGTGTAAAGTAACAGCTGTAAAGCAAAAGGAAATGACCTTTAGCACCCAGGAATATTCTGGGAATGTAGCAGTTAGGGGGTATCCCCTAGAAAGTTGTAAAGTGCCCGCCTTATAAAAGGAAGGCTGCTCTACTGAAAAGGGGATCAACTTTCGAGGAATATTAGGGAGTTCACGATAGTGAAGTGTTCTTTTGGCTTGCTGAGTTGTTTGAGTTCTTTAATTGTTGGCTAGTCTTCGGGCTAGAAGGTGTTTTATCCCAACAATTTTATTGTCTGGTTCGGTGCGGAATGGTTGATATCATAAATTCCTTAGCCTGAACACGGTCTAAGGCCCACCCAGACCCTGCTAGGGCCCGGAATGGTATGGTTTTGTTCCCAGTACCCCACATGCCCACAACAAATTGTACATCTCTCACTCTGGTCCCTTGTAAATTAATTTCAGGTTCTATATACAGAACGCTTTCATACAATGTTGTACTGATTTAAAGGGCTTGTTTTCCTATCCCTAGCTTGCCAGTGAAACAATGGTTGTATTAATTCAGGGCCACTTCTCTCTTATAAAATTTTAGGGCTCGAATTGGGTCCATGAGTGGATCAATTTTACTGATATATATGTGTAGAGCAAAGCCGAAATGCACCTTTGACAGCAGGCTCTGCGTGGTCTATATATGTAATTAGTACAGTCTTCTTGAAAAAGCAAATGAAATGAATGCATCCATGATTTGTTAGTCTTCATTAGTTGTGGTGCTGCTACAAAGCATATATGATCTGGACATGTCCATGCTATAATCCTTAACCTGTAGAGAGTCCGTTATATGCATCAATCACAACATAAATTCACATTTGAGAAAATTCAGAGATGAACGGTAGTTTATTTGTTAACGAAAATAGGTCAACTCTCAACCCCGACTTAGTAGTAATAATTAAAGTATTTTTATCTACACAAGAAAATTAAATAGAAAGATCATCTTAAATAATTTGTTAGCACAACATTTTCTGATCATCCTAAATTCAGAGCTCTTGCATGCGTGGTTGTATTTGTTAGAAATCCTCAGTCGTTCTTGAGGTTCAACAACCAACTCTCATCGGTGCGCAGGGATGCAATATTTTATTCATTTCTCCAATCAGTAGAAAAAAGTGCACAGCATGCACCGGGCCGGGAATAGGAAGATGCATTTCGAACCATGAAAACATCGTGTTGTGTCTCGGATGACAATTACATGCTGGTGCTGCTTCTTCTCAGTGGGAGAGGAAATTATCTGTCAATTTGCGTATTAGATACCAAGTGACAGGAAATTATGCATCATCTTGACATTGCATTTGGTTACAGCCAGCATGGCTGACAGCGGACTAATATAGGGATCCATTTATTCCATAACACTTGTCTCCAACAATTTTTTAATGCTTATAATAATGAGTCAAGGAGTCCTCCAGTATGTAAGATCCAAGATCAACATTCATGTCGCTTGACTATCCTGCTGCTTTTTCTTCATTCATTTTATACAGCGAGGTATCCATCCTGGGTTTCCGGTATTCTCTATAGACACCGTGTTGTTTGGTATTGTTAAATAAGGGCACGTACAACAGTTTAGACAGCTGATTTTTTTTTGTCACATGCAGACGGCTAAATAGACATCTTGTACAACAGTTTAAACAACTGCTGTCTATTTGGCTATCTGCAAGATATATTTAGTTCATTGTTTGACAAGTAAATCATGGTGATCTAGTACATAATTTGATCTTTGTAGCCACTTTATTGTTTACATGAAAGGATGCATGATATATCATATAATTTGCATGAGTCTCTTTATAAAAGCATATACATAATATATATTCATATAAAAAGTATTTATAATTAAGACATGTAGCTCTAATTTTCCCGTTGCCCGTAACATTGCCATATATGCTCAACAAGATCATTCTTGAGTTGTCTATGTGTAAAATGAGCCCGGATAGCCGAGTTTCTAGCAAGCAATTCTGCAAAGAATGGGTTAGGATTATCATTCGTACTCACTTCTGGTGGTAGGACAATGGTTGCACTCGGATTCTCGTTGAAATCCATTGGAATTATAGCTGACCAACTCCTTCTCATCTTCGCCTATCATGTTATGGAGAATAACACAAGCTTGCATTATTTTAACCTCGTTTCCAAATCCGTGCCGGACAATTAACAATATCAAAACGGGCTTGCAACACGCCAAATGCACACTCAACATCCTTCCTTTCCCCTTCTTGACGTTGTGCATATAATTTGTGTTTCTCAGTTTGAGGCTTTGATATTGTCTTCACAAAAGCTGCCCACTCTGGATATATTCCATCTGCAAGATAGTAACCCATGTCATGTTGTGTTCCATTTACATTATAATTCACCCTTGGGGCCTCTCCCTTTATCGCATCAATGAATAGTGGTGACTTTCAACACATTGATATCATTATAGGTCCCACTACAACGTTTTTCCCCTGGTGCAATGGCACGAAATCGTTGCAATATGTGTGAATTCGTGGCAATCGTGTGGAGTTGTGACGACTCAAAATAGTTGCAATACGAAATCTGGCCGTTGCTTAAAACCTCGTTGCAATAGGGTATCGCAACGACTAAGGTTGCCGTTGCCATACGTGCTAGTTGTTGCAACGACGATCGTCGTTGCCATTAGTGGCAATTGCAACGTCCATTGTCATTGCAGTATTTGTTATTGCAACGATAGGCCTTGTTGCCATAGCATGCTATTGCGACAACTTTGTGATGTTGCAAAAAAACGGAATTACAACGCAAGAACATTGTTGCAATACGTGACTTATGTTGTTGCAATATGCTCACATGATATCACAATGAAATACGACTCGTTGCTATAAAAGTCATCCATATCCCAACGAACTATGGCGTTGCAACATGCTAGAAGGCTATCCCAACGACATGCCAGTCGTTGCGGTACACGTACATGGTAGCGCAACGGATGGTGTGCCGTTGCTATAGGCGCTATGGATACCGCAACGTCGAGCAAGCGTCGCAATATGCTTTGGAGGTATCGCAACGAGGTATGTGGCGTGGCTATATGGTCCAGTCCTATCACGACGACACATATTGTGGCTATATGCCTAGAGGGTAGTGCAACGAGTTTGTCGTCGTTGCTGTATCGATTAGTGGTATCGCAACGGAATCTATGTCGTGGCTATACGCTCAATGGATATCACAACGGAATCTATGTCATGGCTATACGCTCAATGGATATCGCAACGGAAAATAAATCGTCGTCATATGCTAATTATTAAATGCAATGATACATCGACAATAGAAATAAATGTCACTACAATATTATCATTAATAGCATCAGAAAATAAATCATTATTCACTGAGCGTAACAAAGTTGCAGCTATTGAAGCATCTAGATTAATCTGTCAAGGTCACCTTCGTCATTGGCCTCCTGTTGTAGCCGTAGTGCCTTGTTTCTAATGGACATCCGTGTTCTAGCTGCAAGTTGTTGTGCAGAAATGTATTTAGGTCCTGGAGCACCTCGACCACGAGTCTCATTGAACAGTTTCTTTGCAACTGAAGTACCATTATTCTTTGCAATCTAGATCATAATGAAATTAATAATTGGAACAATATTATCTTCAATTTGATGCCCAAAGCGATAATGATTATTGGAATGCTTGACCAAAATTGTTACCTGATTTTGTTTTTCTTGAGTTTCCACTATTGGTGTTGCAGCAACGTGGTGCTCAGTGCGCCCTTCTACATCTTCAGTTCCATTATTGGTGGTTTCAGGGTTATGCTGCACAATTAAAAAGGGACCATGCAAAGAGATTAGCAACATATATTCCTGGCCAGAGCTGGGACTATTCCTCGTAAGCCCCATGCCTCTAATATTCCAAAACATCCCTATCATTTGAAACTATTTATAATTTCACTAAATTCTAACTGTCTCATTCTACCAGCAGAGTTATCAGTATCTAAAGATGAAAAATCCTCTGCTGTGCTGGGGTCAATGCCTTGTTCCTAAGCCAGATTTCTCAGATTATCCTCCTTATGCTTTTCCAAGCAATTGGAGATCCTACAATCATTTCTAAAAGCTATATATATTTAGTTTCATTCACAACCAATTATTGTCGATACCTGGTCACTTGTGCCTTGGCAGAGCTGCCCTGACGAATCTTCAGCTTGAACCTCGGTGGGCCTAGCATTGACTGCAGCTGTACCAATGTTGGTTACCGGGGTATTCTGTGCATTTGAAATTAAAGAGGGATGGCCAGATATTAGGGATATTATAGAAGTTAATAACAAAACAAGAACATGCATAAATTATGTTGTACTAAATCTTGTTGCTCTCAAAACAAGCCAATCTAGCATTGAGCATGTACTTGTAGAGTCTTGTGATGATCTTATTGCAAAAGAAAATGATGAACTCAAACAAGAGATCGGAAAGCTAAAGAATGACTTGATCAAGAGTAAAAGCATGAGTCAAGTGCAACCTTCTCAAGATAACCGTGACAAAATGGTGAAGAAGCTTGAGAAGGGATCCACCGTCACTAGCTCAAGTTCTAAACTAGATCAAGCAAAGAATCACAAGACACAAGAAGAGTTGAAGGGGTCCAAGCTCTCATCCTTAGTGAACCCCTCATCTAACAAGTCTAGCAAGCAAAAGAGTCAAGCAACGCTTGAAAGAAGACAAGCTCAGAGAATCTGCTACAGGTGCAAAGAGAAGGGACATATGATCAATGAATGCAAGACTAATCCAAGTGAAGTGGACTCTGGTCAAAACCGGTCACACCGGGTTGCTAGGGATATTATAGAAGTTAATAACAAACAAGAACATGCATAAATTATGTTCTGGTTACCGCTGTCGTCAACGACTGACGATAAGGTGCCATCATTGTTTGAACTTCCCCCATCAACTCTTCTCTAATTGCAGCTTTAAGTTGTTCCCTCTCTGCTTCCTTTTCAGCTTCATTCTTTCGCATCATCTCCTGCATCTGTCGCTCCTGTTGTTCGAGCCTCTCTAGTCTCTCCTGAAACATTCTCTCCTCAAGTAGTTTTTGCTTTCGTTTTGGGTTGGACATGTAACCATGGCCACGCGACCTTGAGTATTTGACTCCAGTAGTCTGCCTGTAAACTTCCTGGAATACTTGGTCTTCCTTAGCAACTCGAGAAGCGCGACTTGTTGGGGAGCATTGGTCACCCTCGTCTTCATCCGGAGACCATAAAAGTGAGGCTGTTGTGTCATAAATACTCTGAGCAATGCGATCTGTCCACATTCCGCCCCGACTACAGTGTGTAGTCTTCCAAAGATCCATAAGGCGTGGCTCCTCACCGGTTAATTGATCTCTCTATGATTGCATCATTAGTTAAACACAATTAATATACCACTGTGTCAGGTACTGAAAAGTTGACAAAAGTGAAAAAAATGTTCACCTTTTCCCAACTCCACTGTGAGAAAGGTTTGGAACCCCCCGAATGATTGCTTCTCATTTGGACTCGATTCATAGAGTTTGCCATGCTCCTTTCCTGCAGAAAGGCATACAGGGGAGAAATGGTAAATAAGAAAAGTTGAACTGATGATTGTTTTCTTATACTTAGAAAAGATGTTGTACCATGAACTTCCTTGTTGAAAAGTACAAGTTCAAGTAGTGCCACTCCACTATGTCCAACTCTTCAGGCTTATGTTCCATTCTCTCATCATAATTAGGATATGCCTTGAATGTAGAATGCAAGGCGGATCGCCAGCCTTTGTAGCATTCACTCGCAATCTTCCATATCTTTTCCTTGTTACTTCAAGTGAACTCCAGGTCCCATTGTTCCTAGGGACAAAGAATTCTTGTTATGTATGCATCATTCAAACTATTTGTGATTTCAAAAATGAAAGAGGGAACAAGAATAATGCATAACATGAGAATGCAGAATCTTCCAGTCAGGAACATCCTCCATCTTACTCAATGGTGTGGCAGGAAAGGTTTTCCACTGCAGAAGGGGAGTTAGACTGGGGGATCCTCTATCCCCCCTACTCTTTGTCTTAACAGCTGGCCTTCTACAATCAGTGCTAAATGAGGCAAAAGACCAAGGACATCTGACACTACCCATACCTACAAGATTTACCAATGACTTCCCAGTGATCCAATATGCAGATGATACACTGATAGTTATGGAAGCATGTGAAACCCAACTGAACACACTACAGAATATCCTGAACTCGTTTGCCTTGGCAACTGGACTAAAAGTCAACTATTCAAAGTCACAGATGATCCCAATCAACCTAACCCAGGAAAAATTTGATCAACTTGCACAAAGTTTCACTTATCTGGGTTTACCTTTGGGCTAAACAAAACCAAAGGTGGAAGAGTTTTTACCATTGGTCAGCAGGTGTGAGAAAAGGCTTGTCAGTACCTCTATCTTCCTCTCTCAAGCTGGGAGATTGCAGCTCACCAACTCAGTATTCACAAGCCTCCCAACATATTATCTAGGAATGTTTGATATGTACATCACCATTCTAGAACAAATCGACAAGTACAAGAAGCATTGTCTTTGGAGAGGGGCAGACATAAATGACAAAACTCCACCTAAAGCAGCATGGACAATGGTGACAAAGCCAAAAAATGAAGGTGGCCTTGGAGTCCTGGATCCACAGACTCAAAATGATGCCTTTGCTCCTCATAAACTTGCACAAATTATACAACAAGCATGATATACCCTGGGTCAACTTAGTTTGGGAAAAACATTATGGAAATGGCAAGCTGCCCAGCCACATCAGAAAAGGCTCCTTCTGGTGGAGAGATATCCTAAAATTAATAGACAAATTCAAGGGAATGACAGTGTTACAGGATGGCACAACTTGTATGCTATGGGAAGATCAATGGCATGATCAGATAGCTAAACTGGCCTACCCACATCTTCACTCCTTCGTAAAAAACACAAGACAGAGCATTAGCGCAGCAGTGACAATATCACCACTGTCCAGACTCTTTCATCTCCCACTATCCACAGAAGCCTTCCAAGAGATGCAAGAACATCAACAACAGTTAGACATCATCAATATAATGGACACCCCTGATATTTGGACCTATATCTGGGGCACAGGTTCCTACTCTTCAAGTAAATCCTACAAACATCTAATTGGTCATGCTCATGTTCACCCAGCTTACAAATGGATTTGGAAGAATTCTTGCCAACACAAGCACAAGGTCTTTGCATGGCTTCTACTAAAAGATAGACTCAGCACCAGAGGTCTACTCCAAAGAAAAATATGACCCTCCAGAGCTACCACTGTGTCCTATGTGCTGATCAGATTATTGAGTCACGCGATCATCTCTTCCTGTCATGCCCTTTTTTGTAACCTTTTTTGTTTCCTGATCTCCTTTCTTTGGAGACTGAGATTCTGAGCCTCTTGGCTTTTGTAATTTTGATACCTTTTTTCTGTTTAATATTAACCAGTAGGGGGAAACCCCTCCTGTTCTCTCAAAAAAAAAACATTAGAATGCAGGACGAGGTGGTCAGTGCCATACCATTATACATTCTGCTATGTCCTCCTTGACATGTCTAGCCACATCACAAAATGTCTAACTCCAATCAATGGAGCCTTCTGCTTTGTAAGCAGAACAACCTCATCCACAAAGGTACGTCTGTTTTCTCGACAGACACCACCCGTATTGACAGAAAATTGAATTTTCAGTTTACCTGTCTTAGCCTTCGTCCTCTTGGCCACCGCAGCTAGCCCTTTCGAGACCCCACGCCCCTTTTTCTTGCCATCTACTTACAAACACAAATGGAAGCTTACATTATTAAGTCATGCACAATAAATGACATAAGAAAACTGCAGGTGTGAATCTTGTACAACCTTGTGTTTTCTTCGGTTTCCTGGCATGGCCTGGCCATTCTGATGGCGGCGTGTCACTACTACCATTGCTCTCAGCACGTGCTTCAGTAGGCTTAGCTTGATTTCTATCATAAGCCACTGAAAAAATAAAAAAATGCAATTAGTGGATGCACAATGAACTTAGTAATTTAAAATCACAAATAAGAACTAGCTCAGATGGATAACGAATTACAAAGGTCTCTCATGCGGTTCCGGCTCCTTAACCATGCAGTGTACGCTCTTATTGTCTCTTGCCTGAAGTCATCATGTATACCTGCAATATGAGGAACAGTACTATGTGAGTACAATGTTATAGTGTAATGTGGATAGTGTAGTACAATCATCGTCAGACTCACCACAATCTTTGTCTGGGTCTAGAATCCACAATTTGTATTGACTAATTGAGTCAAAATCATCAGCATCGTCGTCGTCGTGTGCACATTCAACATGCTCAGTAAACCTTGAGCGTTTTAGGGGTGTGATGTTCACTGGTCCAACTGTTTCCTGTTTTGACATAATCAATCTTAGTTTCCTTTCTTGACATGAACCCAAGTACTGAAGCATGGCTGCTGCATCTCTGTTAAAACCAATTTTTTCAGCACTGGCTTCACCATCATCTCCTCTTCTCTTCTTGTAGTACAAGAAGTCTTGCGCACAATATCCAAGCTGATCTTTCAGAGTAAACAGGGTGAAAAAGTCGATTTGTGCCTGGTCAAGAGTAAACTCAACCTTGCGCTCAATATTGCCATTTGCCCCCCAGCAGTCGACGTGTACCTTCCACAGATCACCTGTCAGGACGATATGCCTGCACGTGCACACAGATATCAACAGGCCAGCATCAATGAATGGATATGTAGCAGGGGCGGGTGTAGTAGAGGTTCGTGGGTGTTCGGCTGAACAACCAATAATTTTGGGGAAAAAAATAAAGCATGTATGTATATACGTATAACTATACTGCTAATTGGGTCAAACTGTCTGCATTTGAGCTCAAAAACCATAAATGGCTTTCGTAGGAGTTAACTTGGGCCTCAGCTGGTTTGGCCCAAATATCAAGCACCAGCAGATTGAGAAAACGATCCCCTTTCCCTATAATTTTTTCTCAATCCCCTTTATCCCTCCTGGAGATGCTCTTAGGAGTATATGCTATAGTCAATTGATCTGTTTAATACCTATGAACACCCAATCTGAGCAACTCCAAGAGAGTTGCTAATGACTTGCTAAGCCAAAATTTGGCAACTGAATGTCAAAATTGGGCTCCAACTGGCTCTCCATCCTCCTTGCTATCCCATCTGACTCCCCAAATTGAGCCTCCCGCTTGCCAGACTTGGCAAGCCAGTCCGGTTGCCAAAATGGCTTGCCAAACGTGAGCCCCACGCGCCTGTAGAGCGTCGGCGGGGAGAGCCCACCGCTTCCTCCCCTGCACCTGGCGCCGCTGCCACCTCGCTAGCACCCCCACGCCAGCAACCCCATCGGCAGGGTGCCACCTCGCATGTCTCAAGAGTCCAAAAGAAAGGAGGAGGGAGGCATACCTGGATCTGTGACAGGAGAGTCCTGTCGGGGATCCTCGCGCCGCTGCCGCTCCATGGCCGCCGCCGCCACCGTGCCTCTCCCCGCCACTCTCGATGGATGCCGCCGTCGCGCCTCACCATAGGCATGAGGTCAGGGGCGAGTGGAGGGGGGAGGAGAGGGGAGGCCGGGGAGGGACAGAAGCGGAGGATGGACAGGGAGGGGGAGGGGAGGAAGGTGCCGGCCGTCGTCGTTGAGAGAACAGAGAAGAGAGGGAGAGAGAGCCAGGCGGAGGGGACGGGGAGGACAAGGAAGGGGCCAGAAGTGGATGAAGGATGGGACCCACACGTCAGTGTGTATGGAGGCTGTTGGAGTTGCTCTATTGCTGCGTCAGCCACTGATACGTACTAGTGTTATGAGAAAAACGAACTAGTGCTGTGCACTAAAATAAAAGGCCCCCTTTGGAACATAGGATTGATAAAGGAATTTTGTAGGATTGGAATATCCTATAGGAATATTTCCTACATGGTCCTTTGGAACAAAGGAATTGGCCATCCCAAAATCCTTCAAAATTCCTATGGAGTGGCTCAATCCATAGGAATTTTGGAGGAAATCTAACATGAGGTCCAACCTCTTGGAAAGTTTCCTTTGTCTCTATCTCTCTCTTATGATTCCTTTATTTTTCCTATGTTGTGTCCAAATGCTCTATTAGAAACTTTCCTTCATTCTCAATTCCTATAGGATTGAGTGTGGCATGCAACTCAATTCCTATGTTTTTCCTATTCCTACATTGTGAGAATCCTACATTCCAAAGAAGGCATTATAAGTGAAAAGACCCCGAGCAAATATATGTAACATCGACTTTTGGACCGGATGAAAATTTCATTGATCAAAAGACCCCGAACAGGGGCAGGTACAGGACCTTTATAGAGTTCATCTCGAAAGACCGAGGAGAATACATGACGATCGGCAAGCGTGCGCACAAGGGGAGAAAAATACAACAGCAAAGAAAGAAAAGACTAGCGCATCCCCAAAAGACTCCAAGATGCAAATAGATTGAATGGAGGTGATATAGGTGGATGCGTACCTGTTGTCCTCAATGCAAGCATCCAACACTTGAACCGGCATCTCTGGTCCTCGCGAGCTGTCGTCTCCTTCGCCGGCCATGGGAGGAGTCAACATGGAAGTAGATGGAGTCGCCATGGATGAGTCGCTTGGGCGTAGACAAAAGGTCTCCTTCGCTCCTGACGCTGCAGTTTTGGGGGCAACTGGGGACGATGCTGAGAAAATTGAGGTAGGAGGAAAAACCTTAGGAGGGAACATTGCGCTAGTACTAGAATTTTAGGCACAAAGTGGCGGGTCAGGCGGGATGCAGTGGGTCCCGCCTGTCGTAGGCACGCGAGAACCTGTAGCAGCGAAAACTTTTCAGTGGCGAATACGTTATATATATATCGTGGTGAGTTCAGTGGGTCCACGGCAGTGGACATGGATTTGTGTATTGATGGTCTACCCTTTAGTTTGACTTGAGTGACCACCCACACTCATGAATACTACCTCTGGTTCTTTTTATTTGACGTTTCTGACAAGTAAAATGAACTGCCCGCAGGCTAAATTAGATGTCTGAAACGTCAAATATTATGAACCGGAGGTGTACAATTCACTAAAATTTGTAAAAAGGGGTGTGCATATACAGGTTCGCCAAAAATGCAAAAAATTGCACTTTTACGTTCCAAATCTCTCGCAGAGCAAAAGCGAGATGAGGCCGTTCCAATCTCTTGCCCAGATTGGCCGGTGGATTCCAGGGAAGGTGGATGAGGCGGCTATGGAGAAGGCAATCACAACATTAACTAAATCAAAGTTGTACTAGTTCAGGCATGCATAGACACAAACAACTAGATATATGAGTATATACATCCATTTGATTCTTGCCCATATTGGCAAAGCACAAGGCTAGCAAAAGATTTCAATGTTCCCAACATAACCGACCATAAAACATCATCAACAAACAACTCGCCGGCACACCAGGCCAGCAGCCTACTCGTCCTCGTCCTCCTCCTCCTCCTCCTCGTCCTCGTCGTCGTCATCCTCCTCCTCGTCCTTGTCGTCGTCGTCGTCCTCCTCCTCCTCCTCCTTCCGCCCCTCCTCCCGGAGAAGCCTTTGATGCTGCTCCTCGGGGGTGCTCATGGCGTGCTGGATCACCTTGATTCTGGTGTCCACTTCCACAAAGAGGGGGCAGAGGGGGCATCGCCACCACATTTTGCCGCTCGGGGTCGTCCTACACAAGACCCGTAGGGGCTTATCCTCTGCTGGTCCCTGCAGTGGTCCCTGCGGCGGAGGCGAGGGTGGCCGACGGCTAGAGCAGGTGCCATCACCACCCTGTGGTGGTGACGGCAGCGGAACCACCGATGAGGACGCCAGGTCGGTGCCACCGCAATGGCGCTTCACCGGCGGTGAGGAAGACCCGCTGCGCCATCCATACGATGACGCTGGTGGCGCGCCTTTGCTGGACTGCAACCGAACAGTGAACAGTAAATAAGAACAATGAACACACAGTGTGTCAAGAACACAAGGAGAGATTGGGGGGGGGGACATATTGCCTTTGCCATCACCTTGGAGTAGATCGCAGGTGGTGGCACGCCTTCGCTGGTGATGCGAGGCAGAGAGCTTGGGTGGGCCATGCTGCCTTGCAGTCGATCGGTCGGCGACGGCAGCGAGTGCAGATGAAGCGGGGAGAAGGTCGGGGATGTAGGCGTAGAGGAAGAGGAAATGTGAATGGGGGAAAGGATGGCAACTGCCCTAAATTTATAACGATGGGACGCGCAGCGGCACAGGAAGAGGCACCACGCGTTTAGTTACTTGCGGTCGCTGGCCGGCTGGCCCCATCTCAGCCTGGTCCCGCACGCAGTGATAATGCGTGGCGTTAGTTGCCGAGGCGTGGCCGGGAGGGGGAGCGGAGACTAGTACGCGATAGGAGGCGACGGTTCAGAGTCTAGAGCACTCGATGACGCATGGGGATGGAACAAGTGTAGGAGGCAGGAAGGAGCGCCCAGTAATACGAGATTAATATATGGCACAAGAAATGAGATGGGGTGGCCGCGATCTCCACCCTAGGCCGACGAAATCGAGCGCATGAGATCGCTGCCTACGCCAGGCAGCTTTGCCAGGGCTGCAAGCAAACAGGCCCTTTAATGCCGCATGAAACAAATACGCCCAATTTGCTTCCGTATCATGGTGTGTTTTTTTTTTTGAAGGTAACACACCCATAAAGGGCTATTTATTCAAATGTAAGAAAATTTACATAGTTTAGCCCAAAGAGGGCAATTACAAATGAGAGCTTTGAAAGGACAACCGTTATGATGAAACAAATTTGAACATGAGAACATATGGTTCTCCTTTCTACTTGAAACAACATTCCTAGCAAGAGAATCTGCTATGTAATTATTTTCTCTAGGAATGTGATGAAAATGCATGTCTAGTTTTGATCTCATGTATTCCACTTCTTTCATGATTTGTCTATACGCCAGTCTTGAGGGCTTTCTTCAGGATTATTAAAACTAGAGACCAAACTCCGGTTATCAGAAAAGAAATCACATTCTCTGATTCCCAATTTTTCAGCTATATCCAGATACTGAGATAGAGACTTTATCATGGTGTATTCAGTGGGTCCACAGTTGTGTATTGATGGTCTACCTTTTAGTTTGACTTGAGTGACCATGTATATGTTGAGATGGTACTGCTCCGTACAATTCACTAAAATATGTTAAAAGGGGTGTGCATATACAGGTTCACCAAAAATGCAAAAAAATGCACTTTTACGTTCCAAATCTCTCGCAGAGCAAAAGTGAGATGAGGCCGTTCTAATCTCTTGCCCAGATTGGCCGGTGGATTCGGGGGAAGGTGGATATATATGATTCGGTGGTGGCAGCTATGGAGAAGGCGATCACCGCATTAACTAAAACAAAGTACTCGATCTAGTACTAGTTCAGGCATGCATAAAAACAAACAGATAGGCTAGCAAAAGAGATTTCAATGTTTATTTCCAACACATGCGACCACAAAACATCATCAACAAATTAAACAACATCACTTGTGCTAGGAGTCCTCGCCGGCGCCCTCCTCGTCCTCCTCCTCGTCATCGCCGTCCTCCTCCTCCTTGTCGTCGTCGCCGTCCTCCTCCTCCTCCTCCTCCTCATCATGAAGACGAAGCCTTTGAAGCTGCTCGTCGGGGTGCACATGGCGTGCAGGATCACCTTGATCCTGCTATCCTCTTCCACGAAGAGGGGGCAGAGGGGGCATCGCCACCACATTTGCTGCTCAGCATCGTCCTACACAGGACCCGCAGAGGGGGCAGAGGGGGCATAGCCTCTGCTGGTCCCTGCGGCGGCGGCGGCGAGGGTGATCGACGGGAGGAGCCGGTGCCATCACCACCCTGTGGTGGTGAAGGTGCCAGAACCGCCGATGAGGACACCGGGTCGGTGCCACCGCAATGGCGCTTCGCCGGTGGCGAGGAAGGCACGCTGCGCCGTGCTAGTGGCGCATCTTCGCTTGACTGCAACCGAACAGTGAACAGTAAATAAGAAGAACGAACAGTGTATCATGAACACAAGGAGAGCTTGGGGGGGACATATTGCCTTTGCCATCGCCTTGGAGTCGATGGCTGGTGGTGGCGCGCCTTCGCCGGTGGTGCGAGGAGGAGAGCTTGGGGACGACATCCTTGGTAGGCGACGGCGGCGAGTGCAGAGGAAGCGGGGAGAAGGCCGGGGATGGAGGCATAGAGGAAGAGGAAATGTGAATGGGGGAAAGGATGGCAACTGCCCGAAGTTTATAACGATGGGACGCACAGCGGCACAGGAAGAGGCACCACGCGTTTAGTTACTTGCAGTCGCTGGCCGGCTGGCCCCATCTCAGCTTGGTCCCGCACGCAGTGATAGTGCGTGGCGTTAGTTGCCGAGGTGTGGCTGGGAGGGGGAGCAGAGACTACGCGATAGGAGGCGACGGTTCAGAGTCTAGAGCACTCGATGACGCATGGGGATGGAACAAGTGCAGGAGGCAAAGGAGCGCCCAGTAGTACTCCATATGAAATTAATATATGGCGCAAGAAATGAGATGGGGTGGCCACGATCTCCACCCCAGACCAACGAAATTGAGCGCATGAGATCGCTGCCTGCGCCAGGCAGCTTTGCCAGGGCTGCAAGCAAACAGGCCCTTTAATGCCGCACGAAACAATCGTAGTAGTAGTAAGATACGCCCAATTTGCTTCCGTTTTTTTGCCTTTTCCTAGCTTCTTCACGTTACGCGCAAAAATCTCATCGTCGTCCGGCTCAGTAACATTTTCGTCAAATCCTCCTGTGTGCCGCCGGCGGAGGAGAAAACCCCCGGTCCTCAGGTCTGCTGGTCACGAATTTGAATGTTTTTTTTGCGAATTTGAACTCATGCTTTTGGTGACATTGAGTTATTTTACAAATCCAACCTGCATATGCACACCCCTTGTGTGAACCAATGCTTGTCTTGTTAACGTTCCCTTTGAACTATGTCTATGTCCTCTGAAATTTCTGAACTTATATGTATACGTGAGAACCAATGTTTCTGAACCCATGCTTCTCATTTCAGACTTGATTAATTTACATTCATGTCAGTGCCCATTCTCATTTCAGTACATGGATAATGCCTACTTCATGGCCATCACTGCCAGAAGCACAAGATTCACAGCCAGTGCTGCAATAGCAACAACAATCAGCCAACGTAAAACAACAGTGTTCCTATCCCTAGCTGCTAGATTTCTTCTCATTTGAACTCTCTGAGCTGCCATTCCTGCCGTTAGCATCCCCAAGGAATCTTGCATCTCCCTCAATCTTGCCTTCAATTCTTCAACTGCAGCCACCATCTTCGTCGTGGCAGCCACCAAGGCATCTGCTGTGCTAGCTGGCTTCCACATGAAAAAGTTGCATTCTGAATTGCCCTGCACAGCCAAGAACCCTAGATCGGCATTTTACCCAAGAAATCAACAGAACCAAATCACAACAACACTTACCCAATCACGATTTGTGCAGGTGTAGAACTTCCTCCCTGGGTTAGCTTCGGTGCCTGACATCTGCTCCACCACGGTCTTCGTCCTGCAGAAGGGGCACACTGGATCTCCTCTGCCAGTACGGCCACGCGATGGGCCGGAGTTGGAAGACGAGCCCGATGCCATCTCTACCTCGCTCCCAGCACTTGCCGCTCACCAGCTTTGTACTCTCCCAAACCCTCCCTCGACCTCACCTGCACCGCCCTCTCGGCCGAAAGAGGAAGACGAGTCTCGAAGTCACCTTTGGTACAATAAAGACGACTCAACGGTAGGGAGGGGTAAAACCGTCCATCAATCTCTCTTCTCTCCCTTCTTGGTCTTGTTGGCCGTTGGCCATCTTGTCAAATGGGTGATATTTATGGGCGGTGCCCCTGCGCGCGAGGTGCCGCCGGGTGGAGGAAAGCGCCGGTCCACAGGTCCACTGGTCCCACCCGTCGGAGGCACAAAGCTTTACGCTTTCATACAGAGATGACGCAAGAAGTGATATTTTTTGCATTTTTGGCGAATTTGAATGTTTACTTTGCGAATTTGAACCCATGCTTTGGTGTCGTTGAGTTATTTTACAGATCCAACCTGCATATGCACACCCCTTGTACAAATTATAGTGAATTGTATTCATGAGTGTGTGGGTGGGAGCACTAGCTACCATCTCAACAACATATACATGGTCACTCAAGTCAAACTAAAGGGTAGACCATCATACACAACTGTGGAATCCATGTTAACGTGCAAATTTACTCTTTTGTGGATGGAGGTGTAGCTAGGTTGTGCTTACACACAAACAACACATTGCAATAATACAGGTGTAAATTGGGGAGTTATAAGTTTGTGAACAATAAAAGGTACATGAGTTTGTATAAACGCTGGAAAATCAGATTCAATTACGAGATGCAATTGAGTGCACGTGGTAGGTATTGTTTTCGTACGAATTAGGAAAAAAGAAACACCAGATTTGGACGCCATATGTGAAATCTATACATGTTGGAAGTTTTTATTAAGGATTTAAATACAAAAATAGAAGATGGCTGAAGATCTGAGCAACAACTGATCATGGGATCGGCGCCGACATGTGGGTCCCACCTGTGTGCCACTCGACCGAACGCGCTCGATTGGAATACGCTTCCTCGTTATCGCGCGTCGCGCGCGAGGTGCCGCCGGGTGGAGGAAAGCGCCGGTCCACAGGTCCACTGGTCCCACCCGTCGGAGGCACAAAGCTTTACGCTTTCATACAGAGTTGACGCAAGAAGTGATATTTTTTGCATTTTTGGCGAATTTGAATGTTTACTTTGCGAATTTGAACCCATGCTTTGGTGTCGTTGAGTTATTTTATAGATCCAACCTGCATATGCACACCCCTTGTACAAATTATAGTGAATTGTATTCATGAGTGTGTGGGTGGGAGCACTAGCTACCATCTCAACAACATATACATGGTCACTCAAGTCAAACTAAAGGGTAGACCATCATACACAACTGTGGAATCCATGTTAACGTGCAAATTTACTCTTTTGTGGATGGAGGTGTAGCTAGGTTGTGCTTACACACAAACAACACATTGCAATAATACAGGTGTAAATTGGGGAGTTATAAGTTTGTGAACAATAAAAGGTACATGAGTTTGTATAAAACGCTGGAAAATCAGATTCAATTACGAGATGCAATTGAGTGCACGTGGTAGGTATTGTTTTCGTACGAATTAGGAAAAAAGAAACACCAGATTTGGACGCCATATGTGAAATCTATACATGTTGGAAGTTTTTATTAAGGATTTAAATACAAAAATAGAAGATGGCTGAAGATCTGAGCAACAACTGATCATGGGATCGGCGCCGACATGTGGGTCCCACCTGTGTGCCACTCGACCGAACGCGCTCGATTGGAATACGCTTCCTCGTTATCGCGCGTCGCGCGCGAGGTGCCGCCGGGTGGAGGAAAGCGCCGGTCCACAGGTCCACTGGTCCCACCCGTCGGAGGCACAAAGCTTTACGCTTTCATACAGAGTTGACGCAAGAAGTGATATTTTTTGCATTTTTGGCGAATTTGAATGTTTACTTTGCGAATTTGAACCCATGCTTTGGTGTCGTTGAGTTATTTTACAGATCCAACCTGCATATGCACACCCCTTGTACAAATTATAGTGAATTGTATTCATGAGTGTGTGGGTGGGAGCACTAGCTACCATCTCAACAACATATACATGGTCACTCAAGTCAAACTAAAGGGTAGACCATCATACACAACTGTGGAATCCATGTTAACGTGCAAATTTACTCTTTTGTGGATGGAGGTGTAGCTAGGTTGTGCTTACACACAAACAATCGTTCAGATTTACGTGGATGATATCATTTTTGGTGGCTCTTCTCATGATCTTGTTGCCAAGTTTGCAGACGATATGAGCAGGGAATTTGAGATGTCGATGATGGGAGAGTTGCAGTTCTTTCTCGGGCTACAGATCAAGCAAACCAAGGATGGGACGTTCGTGCACCAAAGCAAGTACACCAAGTTGAGTAAAAAATATATTTGCAGAAAATTATGCTCATGTCCCTATGCTTTCACCATTGCACACACTTGCACACATGGGTGCTAAGCGGTTGCATGTTGTTTGCCGGAGAAGTCTCCCATGAGAAGTGAACACATGGCTCCGTACTTTGACATGACATGAGGTAGAACTTGGGTGTTTATGATGATCTTTTGTCAAGAATGCTTGTCCTTTCATGATTTTGGTGAGATGAAGTTTATTTTTGCTTAAACAGTCCATGGTTAGGACTTTGCTCATGCGGTGACATTTTTGATAAAAATCCACAATTTGCTCATGGCTTTGTCAAATGGATATATGTCTTCACCTTCTTGATGGCAATGCCCGTATGACATGATGAACTAGCTTGTATGCCTCTTCTCTAACTTGTAGCACTTTGTATTGCTCATTGTATATTTGAGAAGCTTGTAGTTGCATTTTTTGCATTTTTGCTGTGCTGCCTGTACATACTCGGCAATGCCGACTGGAGCAACTCGGCAGTGCCGGTTCTTGTGCTTATAGTTGCATTTTTGCATTTTCGTTGTGCTGGTTGTGTATACTCGGCAGTGCCGGTTTTCACAACTCGGCAGTGCCGAGTACACACAACTCAGCGTCGGTTCATGCACGTTGGGTTTTTCTGACCTTGATTCATGCATTGTCAACAAGGGGGAGAATATCTTGAGCATTTCTAAAGAAGAGGGAAAATTTTCTGGAAAGATTTTGAGAGTTTGTGCAAGATTGCATTTTCTAAAAGAGAAGCACATGTGAGTCATTTCTGAGTGTTTTTAGCACGCACAAGTTCACGTGTTCAGGGGGAGTTGCATCAATGCAGGGGGAGTGCTTTGAGTATTCTGAGAAGTGATTTGGAGATTTGTGACTTGTTTTGTGCTTTTGCTCTTTTGCCGATGGTGTTGAGCCCTTTCGCTTCTTCTTGAAGGGTCGGCGTTTCTGGAGCTTTCTCTTGCAGAGTGACTTTGTTCTCGGCTTGTTCTTGCTTTTAGTCACTTGCTTGAGTCTTGTTTTGATTTCTTTTATATTTTCTTTATCTCAACGATTACTATGTGTGTGTTGTCAATGCACTCATCAAGGGGGAGATTGAGGACCCGGTGTGTCCGAGGAACGGTGGATGGTCACTTCCTGGAGTGATGAGTGATTGACAACGTGGTGTGGATTGACGTTTCCCTTGGCTCAAGTATTGCAGGTGTAGAATGCGGCTTGGTTGCATTGGTGCAGGTGAAGAACAGGCGCGAAAGGTCTTAGCCATGGCGGCCTCCGAGGAGCGGAGAGACAAGTAGGCTTGGTTCGAGGGACCCGGTGGCCGGTGGATCAAGTGCGGTTCACATGCTGGCAAGAACGAGCAAGGGGACGTGGTTCCGGTGCGAGGTAGCGGCTCACAACCGAAGCTCGTACGTGGACGGGAAGCCGGCGCAAGGTGGCGGCTAACAACCGAAGTTTGCGCGCGGGGTTTGGTGATTTGGCCACAAAATCATCGGTGGACGGTTTCCCTTGGTTTGGGCCTCAAAACCAAGGACCGAGGACTCGACGTGGCGAAGATGGGCCGTTGGGCTGCTGGGCTGTATGTACCCGGCAGTGCCGAGTTGGACAACTCGGCAGTGCCGAGTACATGCACCCGACTGGGCTGGCCCAAGAACGGCGTCGAGGAGCTTCGATCCGGAGGACACGCGGCGTGACTGCAAGGCTTGCGTCGGAGGGAAGCTAGCTTGCAGTGGAAGGTGCCCGAGCCGGAAAATATCTGAAGACCAAATGTCAAATTTGCCCCTGAGGGGTATGTATCACTTAGGGGTAGTTTAGTCTTTAGGACACCACCACTTGGACTACTAATAGGCCCCTTCAGGGCTGGTGGCTGTTATCTCTTTAGTTATCTTTATTTGGCTTGTTTAGTTTTCCCCTTCCCTTCATCCCCTTCACCTAGAACTACTTCGAATCATTCCTAGTTTGTATAGGTGAATTCATGGTTATGTGATTGAGATTGTGCTGTTCATCTTTGTGCCATGATTTGATTTCCCGAGCTCCTTCTTCCTTTTCTATTTTCGTGGGTATTTTTGGAGCTATTTTTGGGGGATTTTCGTTCTTCTCTATCTAGGGCGTTTTCTCTCGGATTTCTTTGGGGGATTCACGTATGAGTGCCTTGTGCCTCTTTTGCTGGTGATCCTTTGCCCCCAAGCGCCGAGAATCGCCTCAGATTTGAGATTTTCGAGATGAACTTGATGTCATGGTGTTCATCACGAGATCTGAGTTTCCGGGAGTTGTGCTGAGTTAGAGGCCGAGATCTTTTGGGAAAACACTCCACTGGAGGTCTAGATCATCTGACCGAAATCTCGCCTCAAGAGCTCAAGCCGTTTAGGAGATCCATCCTCGAGTTGACTTTGGGGCTGTGCTGTTTGCGTGTACCCGGCACTGCCGAGTTGTGAAAACCGGCACTGCCGAGTACATAGACTCGAGGGGTGCTTTTATGCTGTGTGTATTCGGCAGTGCCGAGTTCTGAAAACCGGCAGTGCCGAGTACACACACCCAGTGGCTGTTTCGGTGAAGTTTTTGGATCGAGGATTCTTTCTGTGTTTCCGCTGCATGTTTCTTGTTCCTAGGGTCAGTAGCATCTCAGTTGCTGCGTGATCTTGGCAAGATTGTGTCACGAAGTCCGGAAGTGATTTTGGGGTGAAAGCCGGATTTGGAAAAGTATTTTTTATCGGCTCCCATTCACTTCCCCCCTCTCTGGTCGCCGTTTCGGTCCTTCACAAACGCCGGGAATCGGTTTAGATTTGAAGTTTTCGGGATGAACTCGTGGAGGGTGTGTTCTTCGCTAGATTTGAAATTCTCGGAGGTCTAGGGAGTTAGAGGCCAAGATTTTTGGGGCATAGCCTCTCCTTGAGGTGTATATCATCTACCCAAAGTTTCGTCTCAAAACTCCAAGCCGTTTGGGAGATCCGTTCTCGAGTTGACCTTTTTCCCGTGCTGTCTGGCAAGACCGGTGCGACCGCCCTCGGATACCGGTGTGACCGCCCCTGGTAGGCAAGGGCGGTGCAACCGCCCCTGGAGAGAGGTGCAACCGCCCCTGGCTGAGAGTTGGTGATTCGTGTGGTTTTCGTTCGATTCGTGTTGGATTTGTTCGATTCATGTTCCGCTGTGTTGATCTTGTTCCTAGGGTCAGTAGCCTCACAGTAGCTACGTGATCTTGGCAAGATCGGTTGGTAGGATTTGGAGTTGAGTTGGGAGTAGCCGGATTTGTGAGAGAAATTTTTATCGGCTCCCATTCACTCCCCCCCTCTCTGGTCGCCTAATCGGTCCTTCAAAATGGATATTTGGATGACCCAATTCGGAGTCAGGACGAGAAAGTTACGCCTCGAGGAAAATCGCCGGCGAAACCTGCCAGGCCGGTCGGCCTGACTTAGGCCGATCGGCATGGACAAGGCCGGCCGGCCAGAAATCATCCCCAAAATGCTCCAAACTTTGCACAAGGACCTTAGGGAGTCACCAATGGACCCCCAAGCAAGAATTGACAAGAATAAATGAAGTAAAGACCGAAAGGCCTAGGCCATGGATTGGAAGGTCCACCAACCTAGGATTCTCGGACAGCTTCAAATCAGCGCAACCAAAACCGCCTCAAGGGACAACATGCAACCGTTGATGAGTGAGTCGGTGCAACGGAGGGTCGAGAGGAGTCAGGGCCAGGCCGACCGGCCTCCCCTAGGCTGTTCGGCCTCCAACTGTCACAACTGCCACCAATCCCTCAACTACCGACCTTAGGACACCATCAGGAGCGTCCACAAGAAAGACGGTGCCAAGTGGCAAAAATCCCAGGCCGAACGGCCTAAGTTAGGCTGGCCGGCCCACTTTTGTGGCGGTTACGCCTCCTCTTTCGCGTGGAAGCTAAGCAAGCATGTGGCTTAACATCTACGCTGGCATCCATACTTGGGAGGCTATAAAAGGCGCCCTTCACCCTCACTCAAGAGCACAACAAAATAGAGGAGAAGTGCTACCACTTCCATACTTAGAAAATATGGAGAGAGGTGAGGTGAGAGTCCGGGAGAGAAGCCGGAGCTGTCGGCTTCTCTTCCACTTTGTACCTCGGCGGATGCGGCTTAACTTCGAGTAACATCCGGGTCTTGTCTGGTAACTCTGGCTTCCTTCTAATTTATTAAGCATTCAGTCTTGCTAGCTTGTTCTCTGGTTCCTCGTTCACTACTTAGTAGTGGGTGCTTTGCTCTGAATTCAAGTGAAGTAGTAATTATTAGTATAGGCGTGGTGCCTAGACTAGTCGTTACCTTGGTTTGCACCCAGTTCAACGGAATAGTTGTGGTAGCCGGCAGGTGGTGACAGCCCTATCCGGCCGACGTAATCCACCACGTTAGTTCTGGTCTGTAGGACTTAGGGGTAGGCGGTACCACTCCCCTTCTCATCCCTTTCTGTGAGTGGTGGTGTCTCAGGCGCCCGAAGTGAACTCTCTTGAACAAGTCTGACTTGCTTGATTTATCGAAATATCCAGTATTGCTACACAAGTACCCTCTCTACCCTCAGCCTTTTTATCTCTTCTTTTCTTTTTGTTGTCATCCATATCCCCCATATTACCCTTTCGGATGAATTAATTAAAGGATTAGTACACTTCTCATTCCCCGTGGAAATCGATCCCTGGAATACTCCCGGGTGAAAGCTACATCGGTATCCGTACGCTTGCGGATTTATCTGTAGGTCATAAGAAATACCAACAGTACTCATCGTAGCGAGCGCGCCGTGGCAGCTCTGCTACGTCGGACGTAGCGTGGTGGTCTTCGAGGCCTGGTCGAAGGTCGCGAGCACGTTGTTCTAGTCGGCCGCGGAGATCTCCTGCGGCCTGCTGGTTCCGGTTGCCCGGCTGGCGGGGTTGATCTTGGGGGTTACGCCTGTTGCGGGGGTTGCGCCCATCGCCGGGCTCGTTGTCTTCTGCCTCGGGGTTGTGTTGGTCAACCTCTTCGTTGATGGGCTGGAGCCGGGGTTCGTCCTGTCGACGTCTGTGTTGACCCGACGACTGTGTCCTGAGCAGTTGCTACCGGCCCTGCCAGAGTGCCCGCGTCCAGATTGGTACGACCTCTCGACTTGCTCCTGAGCAGCCTCGAGTCGTTCTCTTGCACGGCGGATCGCCGGGTTATCGTCGACATACGCCAACTCTGCTAGAGCAGCGGCGACATTAGCTTGGGGAGTCCTGTATGCCCTCCGGAAGTCGGCTTTGAGGTTCCTGGGCGCGATGCGGGCATCACGGTGTCCGCGGGGGTCCTGCCGACCACCGTTGCGGCGGTCGTTGTTGTCAACGTCGTTGTCGTAGCGCTGATCATAGTCGTTGTCGGCGCCGCCATGGCGCTGATTGTTGTCGGCCACGTTGTCATCGAGAACGTCGCCTGCGGGGGGTTGACGCCGTTGAGGGACGGTCGCGGTGGCTGCTACCGCTGCTTGAGCCTCGCGCGCGCGCTAGCGCGCCTTCTCCTGGTTGCGCTGCCTCCGCCGATCCCCCATGGAGTCGGTCTCACCATCTTGGGTGGACTTGTCTTCAGAGACGAACACCTCCCGACGTGGGGAAGTGTCGTGGTCTTCTACAGTGGTCTGATCCGTTGTAAGGGTGCGGACTGCAACCTGGAACTCGCCGCCATCTGGAGACTGGGTTGGGCGGGCTGGGATTTCAGATGGGGCCTGTGTCGGCGATCTGCACGGGCTGTCTGAGTATATAGCGGCAGTGTTCTTCAGGCCGAACGGAAAGCGAGCGGCCGACCCGCGCAGGGCCTCCTCCGACGTGGCGACGCAGTCGGAGAGGGTGTCGTAGATGCGATCTAACCCAGCGACGATCTCGCGGGGTGACGGAAACCTGCGCCGGGGTAACTGGTCCGGGACCCTGTCCCTCAAGGCCAGCACACCGGGGCGGTGGAAGAGTGGGATGATGATTCAGGGGCGTGCCTCCGGGACCTCATCGTCGGATCCGGTCGGATCGGAGAGCACGTCAAGCGTCGGGTCAGATGCGGCGTTGCCGACCGAGCCAGGGCTGACGGCATCGCAGCTGTGGGTTTCTGCGGAGAAGCTGATCCCCTCAAGGTGCTCAGGAACCTCCTTGAGGGTTTCAGGGAAGATGACGCCACGGGAAGGAACTGCCATCGAGCTAGCTGTAGATGCCCTACAATCTCCCCTACCTGGCGTGCCAATCCGCTAGGGGAGTGGTAGATTTATCGGCAAGGGTGATCGCAAGGCTAGGGAGCTCGAGGTAACACAGGAGACGCAATGTTTATACAGGTTTAGGCGGCCAGGAGGCACAAACCCTACATCCTGTGCTCGGTGGTGTCTTGTATTGATGAGCTGGCCAAAGCTCTTGAGCAATGGCTAGTTGATGAGCGGTTACAATGGGGAACAAAACGAGATGAAAGGTCTGCACTTAGAGGGTCGCCCTAGGCCGCCTTATATAGGCTGACGGCCTAGGGTTACAAGTCAGTTGGGATCTAAACCTATCGGTTTATAGTTTGGAAGGTAATCCGAGTCGGCTGCGGTGTAATCTCCAAGATATCCGGGCGCGATCTGCCAGCTGGGTCGCGCGTATCTCGCTTGATGCGGACGTCACGCTGCATGCCTTGCGGGCTAAGTCTTCACAATCTTGTCCTACAAGCTTGGGCTGTCTTGTGGGCCCGGCCATGGGTCAGCCCACATCGCTGTTAGATGTGGGCCCAGGCCGGGTGTAATCCTGGTCGGTGAGGGGCCCCAGGTACCAATATCCCACAGCTACGGTACACCCAAATGACTATGGACCATAGGTAATAGATAAAATATTTTATAATATTTTTTTGTTATGTTTCTCATTTATCTATACTATAAAGAGTGTCACAATTGAAACGGTTTCTCACCCAAAAAATTACCCTCCTAAACCCTACAGAGGACCCACAATTCAGAGCCAAATGGTGGCCCCGGACGACCCGGGGGGGGGGGGGGGGGGTAGACGCGTTTGGTCGTCACCCCCGTTCTTTTGCGCCTCGGCGCCATCCTGCCCCCCTATTCTTTCTCACCTTGGCATTTTTGTATAACCACTGCCTTTCTTTCCTTTTGATCGCGTTCTTTGTATGGTAATGCAATCAAGGCGCCGCTTTCTTTTCCTTTCTGTTCGTTGTATTCGTATGAAAAAGATACGCTGGTTTCCTTCCAAAAAACGCCCCTTTCCTTTCCTCCACCTTCCTTTTTAAATTCGTCGGCGTGCAAGGCATGCACGTGTGGAGGACTCCATTTCCTCTTTTCTTTCATGCACATTCCTTGTATGTGTATGCAATCAACGTGCCTTTTCTATGCAATCAGGGCGCCTACACCTTACTTTTGAAATTCGCCCACTTTCCTTTCTTTATATGGCCGTGTGCATCAAGGAATTTGAATTTCCTTCTTTCCTTTTGTAGATGGCTAGCGTCCATA
Source organism: Urochloa ruziziensis (assembly GCA_015476505.1). NCBI lineage: Eukaryota > Viridiplantae > Streptophyta > Magnoliopsida > Poales > Poaceae > Urochloa > Urochloa ruziziensis. The sequence goes on along the minus strand of CM027120.1, from coordinate 11,934,674 downwards.
TATGTGTTGTGTACCAGTCAAGGTTTCCTTTCAAAAAAAGGAATGATATCTACGCAATCGGGTATCTCCTTCCTTTTAAAACTTGATTACTTACCATAGTTGTGGGAGTCAATCAGGGAATCGATTACTTACCATAGTCGTGGGCATCCAGGTTCATCTCCTTAGTCCTCCTGCCCCCTATATAAGGCGCCCATCCTTATTCTCAAAGCACATAATCTCTCCCTTCGTTCTCATCGTCTATTCAGAGTTCATATTTCTTTGCAAGGGCATCGACGTCGAGCGCGGCGCAAGGATGGCCACGACGCTTGTCGTGTCCAAGCTCGCCAGGTAGAAGCGGAACGTACTCCGCGTTGTGACGGTGTCCGGTGCCGTCGAGTGCGTGGCGTCGTTGCTCCACGACACCGGCGACGAGGAGAGTAATCTTCTCGGCCTCCCCATCATCAAGAAGCTGGCTGCGGTGTCGAGTTGCTCATGGATACTTGTATCGTGAATATTTTCTTTTATATATGTTGCTGATTGTTTAAGATTTAATTATACAAAAATTTTCTTCTGTTTCCGCCGGAGGCCCAAGCTTTCGATGTATGAATATATAATTTATAATATGAGATGCTATTGAATAATTTTAATATGCGATCTAACAAAAGTATGCATTATTTTACATACTTATTTTTTAAAAAATTAATATTTTTAAATTTATGTTATTTTTATAGCACGTGCCAACCTACTAGTTAGATCTAACTGATGGTAGATGCCGTGTGACCAATCTAACATGAAATTGGACTGCAATTGTAACACAGTCATGTATTCTGTAAATCGAGAACTAAAACTCACGGTATAGATGGTTCCAAGATCAAGTACTAATGAACCTATCTAATGATGTATATGTAATCTTAACTAATTAATTTCACTAATTAACATGGAAACAGAAAACAAAAGTTTGGCTAAATTTTTGCATGCTGCATGTTTGCCAACACACTAGAAGAGAATGAGGCATCCGCGGACGACATAAACAACGACCATTTTTGGCCCCGGTGCTAATGGAGTATTAGCACCGGGTCCAACGGCTAGCAGCCGCGCGCAGGCGCGCGCGGCGCGCGTTGGTGGGTGGGGACCTTTAGCACCGGTTGCATCCAGCAACCGGTGCTAAATCCACCCCTTTAGCACCGGTTGCTGCCTGCAACCGGTGCTAATTCTGGAGCAACATTTAGCACCGGTTCTAGCTATGAACCGGTGCTAAATCCCCAATGTTAGCACCAGTTGCAGCCAGCAACCGTTGCTGATTATCTACCTATATATTCCCTCCTTCCTCCCCGCGCCCGAGCCAGCATGAACACTCCGAGCTGTGTTCATGGTGTGCTCGGGTTGAGGGGAGATTTTGCCAAATTTTTTTCAAAAATTGTGAAGCTTTCCTTCTTTTGAAGCATTCTACGAGGTACACAATTTCATCCTCTCATGTTCTTGTTTAGTTTCTATTGTTATTATACTTTATAAATATGAAATTTGTAAAGGAAAAAAGAGAAGAGAGAGAAAGGGTTATATATGTGTGTTCATAGTGTTTTAAATTTAATGTTAGGTATGTATTGGAGAAATTTTGTTAGAAATCTTTTTTGAGTATGCTTTTTAGTATTTTATTTATAAATGAAATATAATGATTTTTAAAAATGTGTTATGTAATTTTTTATATTAATTGGAGATATGTGAAATTGGTTAGTCTATTTTGACAGAAGTTCTTATGTTGTAATGAGTATTTTTTCAATAACATTTATTGTTTTTGAGAAATAAAAGCCTTGTGGATATATCGATATGGCTACTGCTGGAGGAAGTGGGACCGGTGATAGTGATCGTGGTTCGTCTCGCGGGAAGGGCAAAACTACAGTACCACCTCATGATAAGTCGAAAAAACCAGGACCTTGGGTGAAAGCACAACTTAAATTTTTGATTAAATCACATGAAGAATGTGTTGCAAGGGGTGAGGAACCTGGTTTTGATCTTCAAGATCTGTTGCGGCGCTACGGTCCAGCTCCACCATCTTCTGCACCAGGAAAAAATATATCAGAGCATCCTACTTTCCCACCGAAGGATGGTTAAAGATATAGGTCATGTTGCATGTTGGATGTGGAGAAATTTATGTACGACATCTTGAATAAGTTATGAACATTGGTCGTGTTTCATTATGACTTTGAGAAATACAATTTTATTTTCAATTAGATCACTTTGTAATGTATGAATAAGTTATGAACATTGGTCGTGTTTCATTATGACTTTGAGAAATACAATTTTATTTTCAATTAGATCACTTTGTAATGTATGAATAAATTATGAACCTTGGTCACTTTGAAATGTGTATGAATTAATTAGATCACTTTGCTAAATGTAGATGAATAGGCAATGGATGCACTTGGCGGACCGACGCAGTCAGGAGTGGGTTGATGGCATGCATGCTTTTCTCGATGTGGCGGAGGACAACATGTCGCCGTCAGGTGACATGTTTTGTCCGTGTGGGCAATATAAAAATCAGAAATCGTACAAATCAAGAGGGGTTCTTCACTTCCATCTGATGACCCATGGTTTCATGCAAAACTATGCAGTTTGGTCCAAACACGGTGAAAGAGGAGTCATAACGGATGACAATGAAGAAGAGGAGGATGATAACGACATTTAATATGGTGCCTTTGCGGATGTTGCAATGGATTATGCAGATCAGGATGGTGCTGACCAGGAAGATGTTGCTCCACAGAATGACCCTAATGATGCACTTGGTCAAATGTTACGTGATGCCGAGCAAGGCTGCGACAATGACAAGGAAAGGAAAAAGATAGATCGTATGTTACAGGACCACAAAACTGATTTGTACCCAAATTGCAAAGAGGGGCAGAAAAGGTTGGTGTTACTGACAAGGGTTTTGAGGAATTATTGAAACTCGTGAAGAAGATTCTTCCCGAGGGTGATGAATTGCCATCAACAACGTGGGAAGCAAAACGTGTTGTTTGCCCTCTTGGTTTAGAGGTGCAGAAGATACATGTGTGTCCTAATGACTGTATCCTATATTGTGGTGCTGAATACGAAAATTTGGATTGTTGTCCGGTTTGCAAATGCACACGCTACAAGATCAGGCGAGATGACCCAGGTGAGGTTGATGGGGAGAATATTAAGAACAAGATTCCTGCGAAGCTGGTGTGGTATTTTCCTTTAATACCACGTCTGAAGCGTTTGTTCAGGAACAAAGAGCATGCCAAGTTGATGCGATGGCACAAGGAAGAACGTAAAAACGATGGTATGTTGAGGCACCCCGCCGATGGATCCCAGTGGAGAAACATTGACCGAGCATGCCCAACGTTCGATGCTGATGCAAGAAATTTAAGGCTTGGTTTAAGTACTGATGGCATGAATCCATTTGGTGAAATGAGCAGTAGTCATATCACTTGGCCTGTGACTGTATGTATCTATAACTTACCTCCTTGGCTATGCATGAAGCGGAAGTTCATTATGATGTGGTGCTTATCTAAGGTCCAAAGCAACCTGGCAACGACATCGATGTTTATCTAAGACCATTGCTTGACGAACTTAAACAACTATGGAAGGAAGAAGGTGTTACTATGTGGGATGAGTACAAACAGGAAAGTTTTAACCTTAGGGCACTACTTTTCATCAACATCAATGATTGGCCTGCACTAAGTAACCTGTCCGGACAAACAAACAAAGGACATAAAGCATGCACACATTGTTTAGATGATACTGAAAGCATCTATTTGAAGCATTGTAGAAAGGTTGTTTACATGGGTCATCGTCGATTTCTTCCTTCGAAGCACGAACTACGAAAGAAATGTCCACACTTTGGCGGGGATGCGGAGCACCGTACAAAGCCGATACACCGCAATGGACAAGATGTATTTGATATGGTGAAAAATGTAGAAGTAATATTTGGAAAGGGAGATGGAAGCCAACCTGTCAAGGCAGGTGAGGATGGGCGTGCCGCGATGTGGAAGAAAAAGTCTCTCTTTTGGGAGCTTCCTTATTGGAAATTGTTAGAGGTCCGCAACGCAATTGATGTGATGCATCTGACGAAGAATCTTTGTGTGAACTTGATCAGCTTCCTTGGTACTTATGGGAAGCCAAGAGATACACTGGAAGCACGATAGGAACTTAAACGTTTGAATCTACGGAATGATCTACATCCAGAAAATAGAGACAAAGGACGCAAGTACCTGCGTCCCGCTAGCTTCACTCTCAGCAAAGAGGAGAAGGCAAGTATGTTTGAATGCTTGAACAGTATCAAGGTCCCGTCAGGCTATTCCTCCAATATTAAAGGAATAATTAACATGAAAGATAAAAAGTTCTTAAACCTCAAGTCTCACGACTGTCATGTGTTGATGACCCAACTGCTTCCCGTCATACTGAGGGGTGTGCTACCAGTTAATGTGCGGAAAGCGATTGTGAAGCTATGTGCATTCCTTAATGCGATTTCTCAGAAGGTGATCAATCCTGAAGATTTGGATAGGCTACAGAACGACGTGGTCCAATGTCTTGTCAGCTTTGAGATGATATTTCCACCATCATTCTTCAATATTATGACACATCTATTGGTTCACGTCGTCAAAGAGATTCGTATACTGGGCCCGGTATTTCTTCATAACATGTTCCCTTTTGAGAGATACTTTGCTATTCTGAAGAAGTATGTACGTAATCGTGCTCGTCCAGAAGGATGCATTGCTAAGGGATACGAAACAGAGGAGGTGATTGAATTCTGTGTTGACTTTATCGAAGACCTCAAGCCGATTGGGTTGCCTGAATCACATCATGAGGGGAGACTTGGTGGAAAGGGCACACTAGGAAGAAAGACGATGGTAATCAGAGACATGCTGACATTTCGTAAAGCACATCTCACAATTCTGCAGCAGTCGGCCTTAGTTGCTCCATACATCGAGAAGCACATGAAGATTCTGTATGAAGAAAATCCAGGAAAGACTGCGACATTTATTCAACGTCAACACAATAGTAGTTTCGCAGATTGGTTGCGAGAACATCTGATGGCTGTTGTGGGTATTGATGCGCAACTAGCCTTTCTAGCTAGGGGTCCATCGACCACGATCTTAAAATTTCAAGGGTACGACATAAATGGGTATACATTTTATACAAGAGCCCAAGACAAGAAGAGCACCAACCAAAATAGTGGTATCCGGATCGATGCGACCGACAGCAATGGCAATAAGAACTCATACTATGGTGTCATAGAGGAGATATGGGAACTGGAATATGGTCCTTTAAAGATCCCACTGTTTAAGTGTCAATGGGTGAAACTGACTGCAGGAGGAGTTACAACTGATGAGTATGGGATGACTATAGTGGACCTAAACAAGATTGGGTTTCTAGACGAACCGTTCATCCTAGCCAAAGATGTTACACAAGTTTTTTATATAAAAGACATGGCTAGCAAGCCAAAGAAAGGGACGAGCAAGCAATCGGACCCATCAAAAGACGAGCCAAAGCGTCATATAGTTCTTCCTGGAAAAAGAAAAATCGTAGGAGTTGAGGATAAGACAGATGAAGATTATGATATGCTCGACGGTCGACCTCCATTCTCGGTGGCTGCTGACCCAACTGTCCTGTTAGCAGCAGAGGAGACACCCTATCTACGTCGCGATCACAATCAAGCGACATTTGTTAGGAGAAAGTTTGTTAGCGTTCAAGTAAACAATGATGCTGTATAAGTTAATTGCACTATGATGAAAACTGTAATATTTTAACTTTTTTTTCTCTTTCATTTCATATATAACAAATATATTAATTTTTTATATATTAATTGCACTATGATGTGGCTAATAATGTTTTAGTTATAATCTAAATAAATAAGACTAACTACAATCTAAATAAATAAGACCAAGTATAACCTAAATATATAAGACTAAGTATAAATTAAATAAGTAAGACTAAACATTTAGATGTAATATTATTTTAACTTTTTTTTCTCTTTCATTTCATATATAACAAATATATTAATTTTTTATATATTAATTGCACTATGACGTGGCTAATAATGTTTTAGTTATAATCTAAATAAATAAGACTAACTACAATCTAAATAAATAAGACCAAGTATAACCTAAATATATAAGACTAAGTTTAAATTAAATAAATAAGACTAAACATTTAGATGTAATATTATTTTAACTTTTTTTTCTCTTTCATTTCATATATAACAAATATATTAAATAACAATAACTACAATCTAAATAAATAAGAATAAACATTTACATGTAATATTATTTAGCACCGGGTATTTGCAAAACCCGGTGCTAAATATAAAATTGCTCCAAAAACTGGCGCCAAACGGAACTGGGGCACCTTTAGCACCGGGCGGATCTAAGACCCGGTGCTAAAGGTCCCCAATTTCGTTTGGCGCCCCGGCGGCTGACCTTTAGCACCGGGCCTTGGCTGCGCCCGGTGCTAATCTTAAACCTTTAGCACCGGGTCTTGGCTGCGCCCGGTGCTAAACGACCTTTAGCACCGGGCGCAGCCAAGACCCGGTGCTAAAGGTCCGCCCTATATATAGAACACTTAGAAATTTTCGCGTCTTCGTCTTCTCCACTCCCTAGTTCGTCTCCCCGCCGCCGTCGTCCCCAACCGCCACGCGCCGCCGCCGTCGTCTCCAAGCGCCGCCGCGCCGTCGTCCCCAAGCGCCACCGCGCCGCCGCGCCACCGTCGTCCCCCATCGTCGCCGCGTCTCCCCAACCGCCGCGCGCCGTCGTCGCGCCCATCGCCGCCGCCTGTCCCCAACCGCCGCCGCCGCCTCCACCCCCGGCGCCGCCCCTCCACCATTGCCGCCGCCGTCTCCACCGACGCCCGCGGCCTCGACACCGACGACACGCGCGCCCCCGCTCGCGCGTCGTCGCCAGACGCGCCGCCGCCCCCGACGCGCCCGGGCCGCCGCCCGCGCGCCGTTTGGCCGCCCCGGACGCGCCGTCGCCCTCCATCAGCAGCCGCCGCCGCCGTCCCGCGGCCTCCCGCCGCCCCGCCGTCGCTGGCCGCGCCGCCTCGGCCCGTCCCGCGCCGTACATCGTCGCTGGCCGCCGCCCCACCGTCGCTGGCCGCCCCGCCCCGCCGTCTTGCCGCTCGGACGCCCCCACCGTCGCGCCGCCAGCGCGCCTTGCCGCCTAGCTCGTCGCCCGTCGCCCTCCACGCGCGTACCGGCCGACGAACGCGAGCTCGTCTCAAGCGATCCGCGAGCTCGATCGGCTAAAGCGATCCGCGTCCGCGAGCGGCTGTTCGTCTGAAGCCGGCCGAGTGCGACCCTACGACTGCCGAGAACCGCCGCCGACCGCCGCGCGAACACGAGCTCGTTTGAAGCCGGCCACACGTAAGCCCTTTCCGACGTGCATGGAGAACCCGACAGCTGCATGTGTATTAATTTTATAGTTAGTGTAAATGATTAGGGTTAACGTTAAATTTACTAGAATTTATTTATTTGACTTAGAATATTTATTTAACATACAATAATTATTTATTTGACGTAGAATATTTCTTTTGCGTACAATACTTATTTATTTGACTTAAATATTTATTTAACATACAATAATTATTTATTTGACGTAGAATATTTATTTAACATACAATAATTATTTACTTTGACATAGAATATTTGTTTTGCGTACAATACTTATTTATTTGACGTAAATATTTATTTAACATACAATAATTATTTATTTGGCAAAGAATATTTATTTAACATACAATAATTATTTATTTGACGTAGAATATTTCTTTTGCGTACAATACTTATTTATTTGACGTAAATATTTATTTAACATACAATTAATTATTTATTTGACGTAGAAAATTTATTTAACATATAATAATTATTTATTTGACGTAGAATATTTCTTTTGCGTACAATACTTATTTATTTGACGTAAATATTTATTTAACATACAATAATTATTTATTTGACGTAGAAAATTTATTTAACATACAATAATTATTTATTTGACGTAGAATATTTCTTTTGCATACAATACTTATTTATTTGACGTAAATATTTATTTAACATTCAATAATTATTTATTTGACATAGAATATTTATTTAACATACAATAATTATTTATTTGACGTAAATATATTTCTATAGCGTACGATACTTATAAGTATTTATTTGACTAGAATATTTTCTTTAACGTTCAATAATTATTTATTTAACGTAGAATATTTATTTTTGAAGATGACGATCCACGAGGAGGATAATGATGAATTCTTAGCAGCTCAGTTTCATTTGGGTGGAAACACTGATCGGCCACCGAGCATGGAAGAAATAATGCAAGGTATTTCTGGTGGCGATAATTTGGACCAGGTGCAACCTAATGTGGGTCAACGTAATAGCGATGAGCCCACGTCTAGTCAGGTGCTAATATTTCTCATAAACATTATATACATTATCTTAACCTAATGTTGTGACTAATTTATACGTCTAATTATTCTAGCCATCTACGGCGACAACTGCCGCTACGAAACGCCCTGAAAAAAGAAGTACAACTAAGAGGCTGAAGGAGGTCAAATTGCACATCACCAAAGTGGAGGATGATGGCGAGCCAACTGAGCCCAAAGAAATTGCCAGAAAATATGTCTCTCAATGTGGGGTTATTGTTCGTGAACGCATTCCCATTAGCATCAGGAAATGGAGATCTACGGACCCCAATGAACCGTATGTTCTGGCTAATACGGAGAAAGAAATGATATGGACTGATGTGAAAGAAATATTCGGATTTCCTTCAGATCTTGAAGAGAAATTGAAGGATTGGACGCTGAAAAAGATGGCAACTCAATTTCAAAACTATAAGACAAAATTGTGGAAGAAATATCTCAAAACAGAAGAAATTCCGGATTTTGACAATCACCCTACCATAAGACCTCATCATTGGGACGCGTTCGTGGAGTACAAACAGTCCACAGAAGGATCTGAGATATCGAACATCGGCACTGCGGAAAAAAAGAAGTACACCCATCGAATGGGTTCAGGCGGTTATAAAGGCAGCGTCGACAAATGGGACAAGATGGAAGAAGATCTCTATGCTAAAGGCATTCGTCCAGCGACACATGACTGGCCCTTACGATCCAAGCATTGGTATTATGGTCATGGAGGCACTCTCAGTCCAATAGACGGATCTTTGATTTTTGGCGAGGACTTGCGAGACCTAGCTCACCGCCTCCTTGAAATCATAAGGAAAGCTGAGGCCGGAGAATTCATCCCTGACAGAGAAAGAGATGAGCTAACCTATGCCTTAGAAACAAGGAGCATCCTGGAAGAACGCGCGGAGTAGGAACTTCTGTTTCTTGGAAGTATGCTTTCAAGGAGGACAGCTCCTCCTACAGGAGCCGTAAGCGGAAGAAGACCGAAACAGAGAACAGGATGAGGGAGCTAGAGGAAATCGTAGCTGCCCAGGGCGCACGGATACAGGATATGGAGGGAGAGATGGAACAGCGAATGAAGCTAGCACTTATTCAGATGACACAATCTAGAGGAACAGAAGATCCTGCTGCTTTGGCTACCCCTCCACAACAACGTAGCAGTCACGCTTCCACAGAGCTTCCGCCAGCTCAATCAGAACCGGCCCGTTACCCTGTGGATGAAATATCTCAGCGCACCGCTTGCGAGCTTCATTCAACATTGAAGAACATATCAGTGGTGGTACGTATAGTAACAATGACTTAAAGTTAGTTTACATATGTTGAACATATTATTGTGTTATTAACTTTTTACCTAATATATTAGGTTGCATACGGCACGGCTAGACCATTGGAAGAAGGACAAACAGTACACTCCAAGGAGATTCCATATGGCTACGCACCAGTCGAGGTGGAACAAGTTGTCTCAGACTACAACGGCTTGCAGCTTGACATTTCCGGAGGTGATGGGAAAACACTTCTTGGACAGTGTTGTCACGGCATCATTCTATGGAGCAAGCGTGACATCATCATACCTGGTGTGGAAGCAACAACCTCGACAGGTCCGCCAGGTCCACCGTCTCCGCATGACGATGATCCTCCGGCAAATGATCCTCCGGCAGATGATCCTCCGGCAGATGATCCTCCGGCAGAAGAAGATTGGTCTCCACCGGCGAGGCCAAAAAGGAATCCGCCCAGAAAGAAAACTGCGCCAACAAGTCCTCCACCACCAAAGCGGCCAACTAAGCAAAAGAAAATGCCGGCAAAGAAGAAATTAGCTTACGAGCTGACGGAAGAGGAACTTGACGAGGTAGTCGCCGCAGAAGTACACGCGCATTTTCACAAGAAGAAAGAGCCTGAGAAAGAGTTCGTGGTTGACCCGGTCAAGGCGGCGAGGTTCTTACAAAATTTGACCAGGGCAGAACAGAAAAAAGCCGAAATATCTGACTACGACCGCTCATTAATAAAATCTTTTCAGAAAAGGAAGAGAGCTGAGCAGGCTGAGCGGTTGGCATCGCCTAAGTCAAAAGTGAAGCCGGCATCGCCTAAGTCTAAAGTGAAGCCGGCATCGCCTAAGTCTAAAGTGAAGCCGGTAACGCATAAGTCGAAACGTTCTACTATTCCTCAGCTCGGCGAACAACCTCAGCAAGGATTGACTCAGTTGCCAGATGCGCACGAACTGATGATCCAACGTCAAATGGAAGAGACAGGTCTCAGTAGAGCGGTCCTCACTGGCCAAGAATCCCCGCCCAAACCTAAAGTGACTAAGTGGCATTTTGAGCTTGGCAAGTCGTTCGTCCCGCCAGATGATGTGAAAAAGCTACAAACAAAGATGTATTTATTGCATGGATGGTACATGGTTCAAGCGTCGAAAGGACGAGACATGTTCGGGTGTCGCGTGAAGGATGAGGATTTTTTCAATGGAGAAGATACGATTTGGTTAGAGTTCAAAGATATCTACGAAATCTACCAACGAGATGCCCTGGACATGTCTTTGATTCAAACCTGGGTTCTGTAAGTGATTTCTTATAACAATTTCTTTATTGTCATTTAAAAAACTCTATGAGTGACGGTGCTACTTTATTGCTTATTATGTAGAATGGAGATTCAAAGATGTCGGAGGGAGCGTATTTTTGACGTTGGTTTCATGAACCCATCAAAGGTAAACCAAGAATGATTTATAAAGATCCAGAGGCGACATATCAGAACTTATTCAAGTATGTGGATAAGCAAAATTTTATGGACTCCATACTATTGCCATACCACTTCGGGTGAGTGCTAACACTTATATTATCTCATTTTATTTACTTAATTTCTTAATTTCTTTAAATTATCTCATTATGCTAAAACACTTATACATATGTATGTAGTTACCACTGGGTGCTCATAGTACGAATCCTGATAGAGGTGTGGTTAACGTCTTCGATTCGTTGAGAAAACCACAGGAACAGTATCAGGAAATCATTGACATGTTTACAAGGTCGTATATATAAGTAAATTTCAACAATTCAAATTTTTCTATATACTTACATTATTGACTTATTTTATTTGAACTCAAATTTGAGACTAACAACATGATTATGTAATTGTAGGATGTGGAACGAGATTCGTGAAAAGCACCCCGGGATTGGATATGAAAAGCTCGTATGGAATACTGAATTCCCGATACGCATGCAATTTGTACATATACGTCTTTGCTAATCAACTTAAAAAATTATCTTTAACTTTGTTTTCGCCAACAGTGTCATCAACAGGGGCTGGGCAATAATTTATGCGGATACTACGTTTGCGAGTACATGCATAGCTGGATTAAAAAAATATATACTAACCATGATATTATGGTACGCAATATCTATTTACAAGTTTCTAATTCAACTTCACCATTATTATACTTTAATTTTAATTGTTTGCAATTCGTAGATGATGTCCATCTCTAGTAAAAGCCTAGAGCAGCATAAGATCGACGCAGTTGCAGAACAACTCGTTGGATTTATTTGGGACGAGATCATCAATGTGAATGGAGAATTTCATTATGATGATGCATGGGACAATACGAACACCTCAAGTCTTCGTTCCTCCGTCGCTGGTCCTAGATCCTCTGCTCGTCCTAGTTCATCATCAGCTCGTCGAAGTGCAGGATTGTAATTTATGGATACTTAGAAAACTTAACTCTTTTAGCACTATGAGATGATGTAACTCTTTTGGCACTAAGATATGTAATATATGTCTTTTTTATGTTTATACGAGCCTTATACAAATACTAGTGCAGTGTAGTACGACATCCGTATTAGAACAAATACGTAGACGAAATACGTTGGCGAAATACGTATACAAACAAATAAATATGAAGGCTGGAAAAAGGAAAATTATATGGTTCCCCTTTAGCACCGGTTCTAGCCACAAACCGGTGCTAAAGGGGCTCGCGCAGGGGCCATGTGCGCGGCCCCTTTTAGCACCGGTTGGTTTCGGGACCCGGTGCTAAAGGGGGCCTTTAGCACCGGGTAAATGACCCGGTGCTAAAGGTGTACCCCTTTAGCACCGAAAGATCCGCACCGGTTGGGAAACCGCTGCTGAAGGGGGTTTCCCAACCGGTGCGGATGCCTTATTCTCTTCTAGTGACATATTTTTTACAAACAACTCAAACTCATATATGTTCTCACATGCAGATGCAAACTAGAAACAAAATCAATTTGGGTGAAACACGGGAGGAAGATGGAACGACTTAGCATTCTCAAGATATTCTATCTTACACTATACCTAAATCATTCGTCTTCCATTTACCAAAAAGAGTTAGCAGTCTTATTTCTCGTGATCAAACAGTTTCGTGATTATACCAGTTACACAAACGTGCACAGAGAAGAGATTATCTGCATATATGCATGCAAACATGCATGGTTCTCCTATCAGATCCAGGGATAACCGCCGGTTGTTTCTTTTTCTTTATTTAGAAAATTATTTTAAATTTTTAATATTCAATGGCCTACATTTACTTGAACTCATATATGTTCTCACATGCATGATACAAGGTAATAAAAGCAGAGGACCAAAGTTTTGGTGCACCAAAGCATAACACACACAACAGGCTTATTTAATTTCAGAAAAACAGCTAATTGTTTTCCTATACTAAATTTTCTGTTAACAAAATAAATATTGGAAAAGTTTTAAAATTATGAGAGGATCATTGTATTAATTTTCCTCGTGATCACATCCTGAAATTCAAAAAGTTCAGGGTGTGACATCCCAACAATTAGACTCAAATTTATCAAGCTGTGACTAATTTTTAGTGTACCCTTTTATGGTCTTCCTATTTGAATAACCGAGGACCAAAGTTGGTCGATAGATAGCTTATATAATTATTAGAGACTAGTGGCAGGTGGTAAAGTATACCGAATACAATTTTATAATCCTAACAATTCAAATTTTGAAACAAGAGTTTCAAAATAATCAAACAAAAGACAAGTATCTGTGGAACGGATGTAAACAAATAGGAGCACGAGGCCACTGCACGATGCCCTAGCAGAATAATTAATATTGGGATTAGACTACAGTGCTTGCGGGTCTCTCAGTCATTCGCATCCAAGGAAACTCATCAGCACTCTAGCTTTCCAAGCTTGGACAGATCTGAAACAGTTGACTTCCTCGAATCACTTTCATTTGTTGTTGAGGTATGTTAGCTGAAATTTTCAGAAGAATTGGAAAATCTCTCTTTATATCTATTTATTTTTTTTGGCCTGGGTTCTTATTTTAGCAGAGGCCGACCAAGCAACAGATCTGGGAGCATGAACCGGCTGATTGAGCGAGCTAAAAGAGATGGACGGGAAGTGCATGCCATCGAATCAGTAGCTGATGTGACAAGGGTGATGTACTTGTTGAGCCAGGAGGTGATGGAGGAGAAGGGCAGGGATCTGGGCATTGGTAGCCTGCTTGAGGAGCTGCGCCTTGCTGTCAGCAATGTCTACCAAATCATGTCCGGTTCTACTGAACAGGAGGTACACCTGACTCTCAGTTCATTCAGCGCCGAGGTATCTCAGGTTCTTGATACAGTGTCCAAGTGGCAGAAGAGAGAAGAGGGATGGCAACGAGTGGCTGCAATATTCAGAGATCTCAGTTTCCGCCGCGCAACCATCCGGAAGCTGAAGAGGTCAATAAGGGCGTTCTCCAGTGCTGCATCCTTATTAGAGTCGAGAAATCCCTTTCCAGAAGTCCGTCCTAAAGTCCACAAAGAACTCCAGGTGCAATTGCCATTGCTGTGGACAAGGGGGCTGCTAGAAAGCATGCAGAGGAATTTGTTTGGCACATACAATTCCGATACGAGAACCACACCCCAGGTTCTGGCCATCGTTGCAGCCGCTGGAATGGGAAAGAGCAATCTGGCGCTGGCTTTCATTAATGACCATATAAGCTATCAAGTGTTTCGGTACAAAGTGTGGGTGCCGATGTCACCAAGTTTCGACCTTGTGGACACCATGAGGTACATTCTGAAATCAATCGAAGTTGACTGTCCCCGCGAAGAAAGGGATTTAGATTTCCTACAACGCAGTCTATATCGTGCCCTACAAGAAAGAGACCCTTGGTTATTGTTCTAGACGATGTCTGGATTCAAAATGAGCAGGAACGAAAAATTTACGCATGCTGTTGGCACCCCTACGGCATGCCATGTTCTCAGAAAGTTACCATTGTAGAATAATCATCACAACTCGGGATCCTATCGTTGCTCATTATTTTACAACCATTGAGCCATCGACTAAGTCCTATTTCTTGCGGCCACTTAAACAAGAACTCTCTACCCAGTTCATCCATCAATGGGTTGGTACAAACAGTTCAAATATAAGCAGCAATGATTTACAAGAACTCTGTACGGGCATAGCCGATATATGTTGTGGGGTGCCGTTCTTGTTGGAGCGTGCCAGAAGGATACTCGCTCAGGGGTCAATACCATTATCACTGCAAAATTTTGAGGAAGATTTCCGTGCATCTCTGCGGAAAAATGATGGTTTTAGCAGAGTCAATGCCACCTTCGAAAATCTTCCGCCTGAGTTGCAAAGATGCATTTTGCACTGCACTTTGTTCCCTACAAACTATGACTTTGATGTTGAAGAATTAGCAGATCATTTGGCTTCTCAGGGCTTAATATCAAGGACAGAGATAGAAGTGGAACGGCCAGCACTTTTTCAGCAGCTCCTTGATGAGTGCTTTCGCCGAATAACAGATTCTCAAAGTGATTCCAAACCTTTATACAGGATGTACTGGATAATGCATGTGTATGCTCAGCAGAGAAGTGGTTCGGCTGTTAGAGCTGATAAGGCAACTCCATATGCAGACCGCTCGAATGAGTACGCATCACTGATCCTTGACCCTACATCTACGTCGTTTCCAAGTTACTTGTCTGGATTCAAAGATCTGAGGACTCTGGTTATAGTTCAGAGACAGAGTATGTCCTATGTTCATAAGAGAACTGAGGATAATGAGCATGCCTATGATCTCGAGTTAATTGAATCACTCAGACGTCTGCGCGCGTTGAGTTTGCGAGGAATGAAGATCAGGAGGCTCCCTAAGAATTTTGATATACTGTACTACTTGAGGTATCTTAACCTTTCACACACAGATATTGAAACCATTCCAAAGTCAATCTCGAAGCTGCAGTTCCTGCGTACTCTGATCTTATCCTATTGCAGAATGCTCCAAACACTAAATAGCTATATCAGCAAACTATCTCAGCTACAAGAACTGAACCTTCAGGGTTGCCCTTATATTATTGAGTTGCCTACAGACATGAATAAACTGAAGAGTCTCAAGTACCTGAATCTCCATGAATGCCAATCACTGACTAGCATGCCTCGCATGATGGGTCAACTGACAAACCTAAATACACTTCTAGGTTTTGTAGTTTCCAGCAATAAAGGAAGTTCAATATCAGAGGTTAAATCACTGGGTATGCTCCGTCGATTGAGTCTCCGAAACCTCGAAAACATTTCTGGACCAGAGGAATTAGGAGGTGTAATGCTGAAGGACAAAGATCATCTCGAGTCACTGACGCTGCTGTGGGACAGGAAGGCTGAAGTTCAAGAGAATGAAAATAGAGATGATGACGTTCCTCCGGGGAAGCAAAGTGCAGAAGCTGAAGTTTTACCAATGGGAAATCAGATGGATGCAAGAGTTTCAGAAATAAAACATGGTGACGATAGTTCAGAGGAAGAACACAATATGGACTTCCGAGTTTCTCAAGTAAAACATACTATGGATGCTAGAGTTTCAGAAAGACAAGGAGATGAAATTTTAGAGGAAGCACAGAATATGTGCCTTCTTCTTTCTCAAGAAAAACAAACTATGGGTGCTAGAGTTTCAGAAAGAAAACAGTATCATGAAAATTTAGAGGAAGAACAAAAAATGGACATTCAAGGAACTGAAACAAAACATATCATGGATGCTATAGTTTCAGATAGAAAACAAGATGATGAAATTTTACGGGAAGAACAGAATATGGACCTTCTAGTTCCTCAAACAAAACATACTACGGATTCAAGAGTATCAGAAGAATATGAAAACATTGATGCCGGAAAACAAGAACAGAATACAAGTTCAAACGAGGATCAAATTCTTGAAGGTCTTGAACCGAATGATGGCCTGAAATCATTGGAGATTATTGGATACCCATGGAAAAAGTTACCATCTTGGATGATGGCCATGCCTCAGAATCTCGGACGCCTGGTTGAGATCAGATTGCTTAATCTGGCATGCGAAGCTCTACCTCAGCTTGGGCTACTACCATCTCTTAGAACTGCTGAGATAAGTGGTGCTGATGCTATCAGAAGCATTAACAAGGATTTTTATGGCAGCAATGGCACATTTCCCTCGTTACAGAAGCTAACATTGTCTTACATGATGAATCTTGAATGCTGGGAAAGCGGAGAGCATGGTTCTGTTTTTCCTCTACTTGATGAAGTGACAATTATACAGTGCCCAAAATTGACACTGGATGTGAAGCTTCCAGCACTGACAAAATTATTTTTGTGCTTGAACAACAATAAACTATATAGCTCAAAAGGAGGCCTCGGAGGTGCTGCGCCACAGAGCCATACAGAAGAGTTGTCTACTTCTTTAGATGGTGTTGGTAAGTATGGCCTTGGTAGGCTCAGAAACTTGGAGATACGTGACTCCTATGACATGATTTGCTTGCCAGAAGGCTTGGAACATATCTCAACTCTTAGGAGATTGACAATTGACAGCTGCAGCAACCTTAGTAGTTTACCAGTCTGGTTGACGGATCTATCTTCTCTGCGACAATTGCGTCTCTCTGGTTGTCCAATGCTAGAATTTAATCCAGAATACCTGCTTCCCCGCAAGGATTTAAAATTATGGATTGAGGATTGCCCCAAAATACTGCGATGGCCATCAGGATTAGGTATCTCTATTACAAGTTATTGAAGTCGATATTAATTTCATGGCACTTCTCTCTATTTAACTAAACCTGACAATTGTATTTGCTAATTCATTGGACAGTTTCGTCATAGTTTGCTAATTCAATGGACTGTTTGCTAATTTCATAGCACTTCTCTCTATTTAACTAGTGCCATGGGTCATTCGTGATAGACAAATGAAACAGCGAGGACCATCGATGTCTGATGAAACAGAATTACCATTATCTGTCTTATTATACGAAATGCTCACTTTTCGGAGATTTACAGCACTGCTAATATGGTTTTTCAATTTGTAGGAAAAGAAAATATGGAAGAAGAGGACTCCATAGTTCATTTCAGCGATATCGAGGATGATTTATGAATAACCAAATGCGATTGGACACACGAAGGTACATGATTCTTATACTGTCCTACAGTGTGAAGTAGCTGCATAATCGGATATCACAATCAATACAGCAATTCCATTGGTCAGTGATTCTCTTTCGATTCACTGGTACACACGCACAAGATGGCAAGACTGTAGGCCTTAGAGATGACGAACATTTTAAGTCTATTAATATTAAGTCATTTTCGTATAGTCTGACCCTTTTATTTTGGCACCATATTCAAGAAAGATATTTTACTTGCAGGACAATCATTTTGTAAGATTGGCGAGTTGTGCAAAAATTTGAACATAGAGACATGTATAATGTGGCTGAAAAGGATGCTGTTGTTGTTGTACACCAAGATGAAAATTGTTCCGATACAGAGCGTGTAGTGCGTGAAGGTGTTGGTGATGATGATATTCACTAGGAACAGGTGGAAGATAAATACATAGTCATTGAAGCTAATTTAGTAGACCTTATAAGCAGCAAGAAGCAAGTTAACATGTTTGAAAATAGTAGTGACGATGAAGATGAGACCGACTTTGAGTACTGTAGTGATAGTGACAATGCAAATGTCATAGATGATGTTTGCGAAGACGAGGATTACCTATAAGTAGCTGTTGTTGCGTGTTATTGGATAGACTAGTAGTTAAATATGTTTGATAATGATGTTATCTGCATCGTGATTGTAATAAATTTATACTCTACATGTGGATGATGATGCCTGTTACTAGACATACCACAATTGTTAATGTGATGTCACCAAAAACGTATATAGTTTCCCATTACCTAAACATTACCTCCTTATGAAACTACAATGTTCGACTGGATGATTCGGTGACCTGTAGTTTGTTCGTATCGTATGAATGGGTTATCTTCGGCAGTAAGGACACATGCGCTTGGATTTGACATTTGAGAACATTTGGAGACGTTGCGCGACACAATTAAGTTTGAGTCTGCTGGATTGGATGATTCGTTGGGTGACCAAGCAGAAACATTGAATAAGCAAATCAAAAACATTGAGAGATCTCAGAGAATCAAATTAGGAGCAATGCAAGATTAGTTTCTTTTCAAAAACTTTTTGAAAACTCCCACGCTACTGGACATATTTAGTTGAAGTGACTTGATTCGCGACCGTTCCGTTCCTCAGCAACCCAAGGTGGCATGATAGACACTTCGAAAGTTCATAGGTACAATGTATAAGACATGGAATAATTCTTACACGAGCATCCTGCCACTAGGGAGCGGCGTCAGGGTGCGTCGACGAGTGTTGGAGGTACAACCATGGGCCTACAAGGACGCATGGAGATCTACTAGAAGGGGATCGTACCGAAGATAAAGATGGCGAGTAGAGTACTACAAGGACTCTTCTAGCTTAGGAAACTAGTCGTATTACATGTAAAGTACTCAGTTTGACTTGTAAAGCACTCAATCGAGTTGTAATGGGCTAGAAATCTACTCGGACCCGACCCTGTAACCCTATCCACCGTGTATATAAGGTTGGGTAGGGACCCATCAAAAGATTACACCATTATGCAATACAAACCACCATACAGGACGTAGGGTATTACGCTATCTCGGTGGCCCGAACCTGTCTAAAACTTGTGTTGTGTAGCCATTGCGTTCCTGATCTCGACGAAACCCGACCTGAAATCTACTACCTCGAGATACCCTTCGGTAGGATCGACGGTAGAACACCGACATCCGGTGCGCCAGGTAGGGGTTTTCCTCGAGAATCCCGTGGAGAACTCAATGGCGACCTACGTTCAAGCTGAAGTGCTCCCAGAGGGCACGAGATTCAACTTTGGCTCCTAGGCTTACGTCGCAGACAGCTCGGGTGGTTTCTATAGCTACCTCAAGACACCCTTGGAGAAGAAGGAAGAGCTGGCGACCATCGCCGACAATCTAGCCGAACAACTCGGCGAGATCATGCTCGGCGATCTTATCGGCGGGTATGAGTCCGTGTCAATCACGACGCTGGACCAGGATCATGCTACGCTGCGCGATTCATCGACGAGCTCAGCAACCCACCCATCCCAGATTGCGTTTGGACTTCGCAATTTGACCCGTACAGTGTGCGAGGCATTGCAAGCCCAGTTCGAGTCCACATTGGGCTCGCGGCGGGACATCCCAGTCCGAGTCGTGGAAGGACGAGCCAGCCCGAGCGGCGAGGCGATCCTCGATTCCAGCTCGGACTTGGACAGTGACGTGTCCACACTAGACTATGAAAACAATCTGGTGATCCACTCCACACCGGAAGGAAGATTCATCTTTTCTAGGGACAGCTTACCTCCGGAACTCGACGAGTCCCGCCAAGTCTTCCTCCTCTTCGGGTTGGAGATAACTGAACAACTACCGTTCCAACACGGTGCACCACTCGCACCAGACGAGGAGAGCGCAATATAAGGGGGCTGCTAGAAAGCATGCAGAGGAATTTGTTTGGCACATACAATTCCGATACGAGAACCACACCCCAGGTTCTGGCCATCGTTGCAGCCGCTGGAATGGGAAAGAGCAATCTGGCGCTGGCTTTCATTAATGACCATATAAGCTATCAAGTGTTTCGGTACAAAGTGTGGGTGCCGATGTCACCAAGTTTCGACCTTGTGGACACCATGAGGTACATTCTGAAATCAATCGAAGTTGACTGTCCCCGCGAAGAAAGGGATTTAGATTTCCTACAACGCAGTCTATATCGTGCCCTACAAGAAAAGAGACCCTTGGTTATTGTTCTAGACGATGTCTGGATTCAAAATGAGCAGGAACGAAAAAATTTACGCATGCTGTTGGCACCCCTACGGCATGCCATGTTCTCAGAAAGTTACCATTGTAGAATAATCATCACAACTCGGGATCCTATCGTTGCTCATTATTTTACAACCATTGAGCCATCGACTAAGTCCTATTTCTTGCGGCCACTTAAACAAGAACTCTCTACCCAGTTCATCCATCAATGGGTTGGTACAAACAGTTCAAATATAAGCAGCAATGATTTACAAGAACTCTGTACGGGCATAGCCGATATATGTTGTGGGGTGCCGTTCTTGTTGGAGCGTGCCAGAAGGATACTCGCTCAGGGGTCAATACCATTATCACTGCAAAATTTTGAGGAAGATTTCCGTGCATCTCTGCGGAAAAATGATGGTTTTAGCAGAGTCAATGCCACCTTCGAAAATCTTCCGCCTGAGTTGCAAAGATGCATTTTGCACTGCACTTTGTTCCCTACAAACTATGACTTTGATGTTGAAGAATTAGCAGATCATTTGGCTTCTCAGGGCTTAATATCAAGGACAGAGATAGAAGTGGAACGGCCAGCACTTTTTCAGCAGCTCCTTGATGAGTGCTTTCGCCGAATAACAGATTCTCAAAGTGATTCCAAACCTTTATACAGGATGTACTGGATAATGCATGTGTATGCTCAGCAGAGAAGTGGTTCGGCTGTTAGAGCTGATAAGGCAACTCCATATGCAGACCGCTCGAATGAGTACGCATCACTGATCCTTGACCCTACATCTACGTCGTTTCCAAGTTACTTGTCTGGATTCAAAGATCTGAGGACTCTGGTTATAGTTCAGAGACAGAGTATGTCCTATGTTCATAAGAGAACTGAGGATAATGAGCATGCCTATGATCTCGAGTTAATTGAATCACTCAGACGTCTGCGCGCGTTGAGTTTGCGAGGAATGAAGATCAGGAGGCTCCCTAAGAATTTTGATATACTGTACTACTTGAGGTATCTTAACCTTTCACACACAGATATTGAAACCATTCCAAAGTCAATCTCGAAGCTGCAGTTCCTGCGTACTCTGATCTTATCCTATTGCAGAATGCTCCAAACACTAAATAGCTATATCAGCAAACTATCTCAGCTACAAGAACTGAACCTTCAGGGTTGCCCTTATATTATTGAGTTGCCTACAGACATGAATAAACTGAAGAGTCTCAAGTACCTGAATCTCCATGAATGCCAATCACTGACTAGCATGCCTCGCATGATGGGTCAACTGACAAACCTAAATACACTTCTAGGTTTTGTAGTTTCCAGCAATAAAGGAAGTTCAATATCAGAGGTTAAATCACTGGGTATGCTCCGTCGATTGAGTCTCCGAAACCTCGAAAACATTTCTGGACCAGAGGAATTAGGAGGTGTAATGCTGAAGGACAAAGATCATCTCGAGTCACTGACGCTGCTGTGGGACAGGAAGGCTGAAGTTCAAGAGAATGAAAATAGAGATGATGACGTTCCTCCGGGGAAGCAAAGTGCAGAAGCTGAAGTTTTACCAATGGGAAATCAGATGGATGCAAGAGTTTCAGAAATAAAACATGGTGACGATAGTTCAGAGGAAGAACACAATATGGACTTCCGAGTTTCTCAAGTAAAACATACTATGGATGCTAGAGTTTCAGAAAGACAAGGAGATGAAATTTTAGAGGAAGCACAGAATATGTGCCTTCTTCTTTCTCAAGAAAAACAAACTATGGGTGCTAGAGTTTCAGAAAGAAAACAGTATCATGAAAATTTAGAGGAAGAACAAAAAATGGACATTCAAGGAACTGAAACAAAACATATCATGGATGCTATAGTTTCAGATAGAAAACAAGATGATGAAATTTTACGGGAAGAACAGAATATGGACCTTCTAGTTCCTCAAACAAAACATACTACGGATTCAAGAGTATCAGAAGAATATGAAAACATTGATGCCGGAAAACAAGAACAGAATACAAGTTCAAACGAGGATCAAATTCTTGAAGGTCTTGAACCGAATGATGGCCTGAAATCATTGGAGATTATTGGATACCCATGGAAAAAGTTACCATCTTGGATGATGGCCATGCCTCAGAATCTCGGACGCCTGGTTGAGATCAGATTGCTTAATCTGGCATGCGAAGCTCTACCTCAGCTTGGGCTACTACCATCTCTTAGAACTGCTGAGATAAGTGGTGCTGATGCTATCAGAAGCATTAACAAGGATTTTTATGGCAGCAATGGCACATTTCCCTCGTTACAGAAGCTAACATTGTCTTACATGATGAATCTTGAATGCTGGGAAAGCGGAGAGCATGGTTCTGTTTTTCCTCTACTTGATGAAGTGACAATTATACAGTGCCCAAAATTGACACTGGATGTGAAGCTTCCAGCACTGACAAAATTATTTTTGTGCTTGAACAACAATAAACTATATAGCTCAAAAGGAGGCCTCGGAGGTGCTGCGCCACAGAGCCATACAGAAGAGTTGTCTACTTCTTTAGATGGTGTTGGTAAGTATGGCCTTGGTAGGCTCAGAAACTTGGAGATACGTGACTCCTATGACATGATTTGCTTGCCAGAAGGCTTGGAACATATCTCAACTCTTAGGAGATTGACAATTGACAGCTGCAGCAACCTTAGTAGTTTACCAGTCTGGTTGACGGATCTATCTTCTCTGCGACAATTGCGTCTCTCTGGTTGTCCAATGCTAGAATTTAATCCAGAATACCTGCTTCCCCGCAAGGATTTAAAATTATGGATTGAGGATTGCCCCAAAATACTGCGATGGCCATCAGGATTAGGTATCTCTATTACAAGTTATTGAAGTCGATATTAATTTCATGGCACTTCTCTCTATTTAACTAAACCTGACAATTGTATTTGCTAATTCATTGGACAGTTTCGTCATAGTTTGCTAATTCAATGGACTGTTTGCTAATTTCATAGCACTTCTCTCTATTTAACTAGTGCCATGGGTCATTCGTGATAGACAAATGAAACAGCGAGGACCATCGATGTCTGATGAAACAGAATTACCATTATCTGTTATTATACGAAATGCTCACTTTTCGGAGATTTACAGCACTGCTAATATGGTTTTTCAATTTGTAGGAAAAGAAAATATGGAAGAAGAGGACTCCATAGTTCATTTCAGCGATATCGAGGATGATTTATGAATAACCAAATGCGATTGGACACACGAAGGTACATGATTCTTATACTGTCCTACAGTGTGAAGTAGCTGCATAATCGGATATCACAATCAATACAGCAATTCCATTGGTCAGTGATTCTCTTTCGATTCACTGGTACACACGCACAAGATGGCAAGACTGTAGGCCTTAGAGATGACGAACATTTTAAGTCTATTAATATTAAGTCATTTTCGTATAGTCTGACCCTTTTATTTTGGCACCATATTCAAGAAAGATATTTTACTTGCAGGACAATCATTTTTGTAAGATTGGCGAGTTGTGCAAAAATTTGAACATAGAGACATGTATAATGTGGCTGAAAAGGATGCTGTTGTTGTTGTACACCAAGATGAAAATTGTTCCGATACAGAGCGTGTAGTGCGTGAAGGTGTTGGTGATGATGATATTCACTAGGAACAGGTGGAAGATAAATACATAGTCATTGAAGCTAATTTAGTAGACCTTATAAGCAGCAAGAAGCAAGTTAACATGTTTGAAAATAGTAGTGACGATGAAGATGAGACCGACTTTGAGTACTGTAGTGATAGTGACAATGCAAATGTCATAGATGATGTTTGCGAAGACGAGGATTACCTATAAGTAGCTGTTGTTGCGTGTTATTGGATAGACTAGTAGTTAAATATGTTTGATAATGATGTTATCTGCATCGTGATTGTAATAAAATTTATACTCTACATGTGGATGATGATGCCTGTTACTAGACATACCACAATTGTTAATGTGATGTCACCAAAAACGTATATAGTTTCCCATTACCTAAACATTACCTCCTTATGAAACTACAATGTTCGACTGGATGATTCGGTGACCTGTAGTTTGTTCGTATCGTATGAATGGGTTATCTTCGGCAGTAAGGACACATGCGCTTGGATTTGACATTTGAGAACATTTGGAGACGTTGCGCGACACAATTAAGTTTGAGTCTGCTGGATTGGATGATTCGTTGGGTGACCAAGCAGAAACATTGAATAAGCAAATCAAAAACATTGAGAGATCTCAGAGAATCAAATTAGGAGCAATGCAAGATTAGTTTCTTTTCAAAAACTTTTTGAAAACTCCCACGCTACTGGACATATTTAGTTGAAGTGACTTGATTCGCGACCGTTCCGTTCCTCAGCAACCCAAGGTGGCATGATAGACACTTCGAAAGTTCATAGGTACAATGTATAAGACATGGAATAATTCTTACACGAGCATCCTGCCACTAGGGAGCGGCGTCAGGGTGCGTCGACGAGTGTTGGAGGTACAACCATGGGCCTACAAGGACGCATGGAGATCTACTAGAAGGGGATCGTACCGAAGATAAAGATGGCGAGTAGAGTACTACAAGGACTCTTCTAGCTTAGGAAAGTAGTCGTATTACATGTAAAGTACTCAGTTTGACTTGTAAAGCACTCAATCGAGTTGTAATGGGCTAGAAATCTACTCGGACCCGACCCTGTAACCCTATCCACCGTGTATATAAGGTTGGGTAGGGACCCATCAAAAGATTACACCATTATGCAATACAAACCACCATACAGGACGTAGGGTATTACGCTATCTCGGTGGCCCGAACCTGTCTAAAACTTGTGTTGTGTAGCCATTGCGTTCCTGATCTCGACGAAACCCGACCTGAAATCTACTACCTCGAGATACCCTTCGGTAGGATCGACGGTAGAACACCGACATCCGGTGCGCCAGGTAGGGGTTTTCCTCGAGAATCCCGTGGAGAACTCAATGGCGACCTACGTTCAAGCTGAAGTGCTCCCAGAGGGCACGAGATTCAACTTTGGCTCCTAGGCTTACGTCGCAGACGGCTCGGGTGGTTTCTATAGCTACCTCAAGACACCCTTGGAGAAGAAGGAAGAGCTGGCGACCATCGCCGACAATCTAGCCGAACAACTCGGCGAGATCATGCTCGGCGATCTTATCGGCGGGTATGAGTCCGTGTCAATCACGACGCTGGACCAGGATCATGCTACGCTGCGCGATTCATCGACGAGCTCAGCAACCCACCCATCCCAGATTGCGTTTGGACTTCGCAATTTGACCCGTACAGTGTGCGAGGCATTGCAAGCCCAGTTCGAGTCCACATTGGGCTCGCGGCGGGACATCCCAGTCCGAGTCGTGGAAGGACGAGCCAGCCCGAGCGGCGAGGCGATCCTCGATTCCAGCTCGGACTTGGACAGTGATGTGTCCACACTAGACTATGAAAACAATCTGGTGATCCACTCCACACCGGAAGGAAGATTCATCTTTTCTAGGGACAGCTTACCTCCGGAACTCGACGAGTCCCGCCAAGTCTTCCTCCTCTTCGGGTTGGAGATCACTGAACAACTACCGTTCCAACACGGTGCACCACTCGCACCAGACGAGGAGAGCGCAATAGAACTCATCACTCCTTCTCCAAGCAACTCTATCAGCCCTCACCGTCAAGTCTTTATGGCTGGCTCAGGGGCAGTCGCTGGCGGAGCACTCGACGACCGGTACAAACTGGAGTTGGAGAACGAGATCTCTGCGGACGTTGAACCAGTCGATGGCGAGACTGCAGAACAACAGGCCACAAGGGAGCACGACAACGCCAAGAGGGCACAACGCCATACTAACGCCCACATTCGCTGACTCGTAGGCCGTAACTTGGTGCAAGAATTCGCTGTTGTGGCACGCTACGATTTACCCATGGCTAATGCCATGGAGATGGCATACCACATCCGTAGCCTTCCATGGTCACCGACCAACGACGCAGCACTTGACAAGATCAACGCCATGTTCCGTTGCCTCAACACGGCTAACCCAACTCCGTCTATGCACAACACTGCCCGCGAAGAAGAAGTCAATAGTAGTGGCCGCGCAAGACCTTCCGAGGCCAACCGCGGGGAACCGAGCCGCAGTGGCAGCGGCGGCGGCGCTGGCGGAGCCGCACAAAGTCACGGCGGCGGCGGCAGCCGAGGTAGAGCAGACGCAAATCGACCAGCCGCCCCGCCTCCCAGCCGCGCAGGCGGCACAACACGAAGTCACGTCGAGGGCAGTCGCCACATGGCGGCAGGGATAAGCGCAACTATAGGCCCGCAGCAAGCAAGACCTCAGGGACAAGATCAACGCCAACCGTGACCTACGATCTATCATCGACTCCAAGTGACGCGATGAAGAGCTCGGCTACAAAGAAGATGACGACGAGTATCCAATGTTCTCCAAAAGATGACGACGAGTATCCAATGTTGTCCAGGGACATTTGGATGGCTGTATACCCCCACCCTTTCAAACCAGCCAGTTTTGACAAGTACGATGGCAAGTCATCTCCTGAGTCGTGGCTTCGCGTTTACTCTATATCTATCGAGTGCCCAGGTGGCAACAATGCCATCAAATGCCGCTACTTCCCGCTCGCTCTGGATGCTGCTCCACTTACATGGTTCGAGAACTTGCCCAACCGCTCCATTGACTCCTGGGAACGGTTGAATAAGATGTTCATCGTCAACTTCCAGGGCACTTACAATCGCCCAAAGACTCGTTACGATCTCTCCATGTGTAAGCAGCAGCACGGCGAGCACTTGCATGACTATATGCGTCGCTTCATGGAAATCAAGACTCTGGTTGTTGACATCTCCGATCGCGACTGCATCGACCTGTTTCAGAACGGAATCACCAACCGATACTGTGATACGCAGTTCGGACTGCATCGCCCCAAAACTTTGGAAGCTCTGCGTAATCAGATCGAGGCATGGTCTGAGCAGGAGGATCGCGACATGGAGAAGTATGGTGCACGATAGGGCAAGGACAAGCAAGATAATTATGATCGTCGTGGCAATGACTCCAGAGGCCAACAGGATTTCTAGCTAGGCAAGAGGAAGCCCGAAGAGACCGTCGCGGCACTCGATTGCAACCCGCGGGGCCAGAAGAAGACCTTCAGAGGCCCAACCGAAGTCGACAAGCTGATGGACAAGCAATGCATATGGCACCCTACACAGAAGCACACGCTGTGCTAGTGCTATGACCTCAAACGAGCTTTCGACTTACCATTGCGCGGCAACAACGACAAAAAGAAGCCGGGCAAGCCGCCCCTTGACCCTGCAGCCAAGAACAAAGAGAAAGCAGACGATGATGAGGATAACGAGCAGGCCACTGATCAGTACTAGCAGATTAACCAGGTCCTCAATATCATCATTGGTGGCGATTATGGTTTTCCTACTCGACGCAAAGACAAGGTCACCCTGCGAAATATTATAGCAGTCGAGCCAGCTGTTCCACGCTACCTCAAGTATTCGAAGGTCCCCATCAGCTTCTCCAGGGCGGACCAGTGGAATAGCTATGACGAACCAGGCCAATTACCACTCGTATTAGACCCTACAGTGGCTGGGTCGCAACTCACCAAGGTGCTAATTGATGCCAGAGCAGGGCTCAATGTGCTGTTTGCCAGCACTTTAAGGAAGATGGGTCTCAACATCGCAGACATGTTGACACCCGCCCGCACCATCTTTTATGGTATCGTTCCGGGTAACGGGGCTATCCCTATTGGACAGGTGACCTTGTGATATACCTGATCATGGGCCGCCCGACCCGATAAACCCGACCCGACCCATCCGAAAAAAAACCCGACCCGACCCGACCCGAGCACGTGACGGGTCGGGCGTGGGCCAGT
Organism: Urochloa ruziziensis; assembly: GCA_015476505.1. Lineage (NCBI taxonomy): Eukaryota > Viridiplantae > Streptophyta > Magnoliopsida > Poales > Poaceae > Urochloa > Urochloa ruziziensis. The sequence continues at coordinate 11,906,373 of CM027120.1, read as the reverse complement.
TTCTTAACCCGAAACACTAAAAAAACCCGACCTAACCCGACGCGACCCGAAAAATTACACGTGAAACCCGAAACCCGACCCGAACCCGGCACAACCCGACCCGACCCGACCATGTCACGGGTCGGGCGCGGGTCAACGATTTTGACCCGCCAACCCGACATGACCCGACCCGAACCCGACACAACCCGACCCATGATCAGGTATACCTTGCGAGTTACCTTCGGACACTGGAAAATTTCAGGACCGAGTACATCAAGTTCGAGGTAGCAGACTTCGAGACATCTTATCAAGCCATCCTCGGACAACCAGCTATGGCCAAGTTCATGGCCATCCCCCACTATGTCTACCTCGTCCTCAAGATGCCGGGACCCAATGGTGTAATTTCCCTCCGTGGCGACTTAAGGAGATCATATGATTGCGACAGGGAGGCAGTTAAGTTTGCGTCGACTACTCAGCTGCCCAATTTCTATGGGTAGCAGCAGTGGCAGCTCGCGGGCTCTGTCGAGAGCGGCGGCACTAGGCCGGGACAAGCTCCTCTGACGGGCGCGGTAGCGAGATTCCACGCGCGAGAGCGTCGAAAAAAATCTCTAATTTTTTCTTCATATTTTTTCATGAATTTTTGCCCCTAAAATTCGCTCAAAAGTTTTTGTTCCCATAATATGGTTCCTAAAGTTTTGTAAAAAAATTGCAAAATTTTTCCACGAATATTTTTGAAAATATTTTATCTTCCAAATTTTCCTAAAATTTTCCCAATACTTTTTGCAAAAACTTTTTTAAAATACTAGAAGAAGGGCATGTGCCGCAGGCACGTGTTTTAAATTTTTTATTAAATTAGAGATGTAGTCAATATGAACTCTTTAGATTAATCTTGAGCGTTCGATCATCATAAAATCCAACGGTATAGGCTCAAAGGTGTAAAAGTTTTAAATTAGAGATATAATCAACATGGACTCTTTAGATTAATCTAGAGCGTACGATCATCATAAAATCTGATGGTGTAGAAGGTGCAAGAGTAAGATTTGATCACCGTCAAATTCGTCGTCCATTATAGTATAGATTTTGCGAATTTTTTTCATGCACTCTTTTTTCCGCCGGCGACGTCGGTTTCCTAGAAAAGAAAGTGACCCCAGCGCGCACAGTCAGAAAAAGGAATGCGGCCGCTTGAGTGGACGGACGACATCTCACGGGTGAGCGTAATTTAGCCATGGGTATGTTGTTGTAAAACAATCGGGCTTTCCAAGAAGGAAAGGAGGACTAGAAGTCCTAGTCCTTGTCCGATTGCTTGTGGGCTCTTACCAAAAATCTAGGCTTAGTTCGGACTATATAATCGGAGGAGCACCCCCATTGTAATACATCGATTTGAGAAATACAGAGAAGCTCCACCTATATTGTCTCTTGTCTACTTTATACTTGTTCTTGTGTGCTTGTCGTGAGAGGCGTGAGAGGGAGAAGATCCAACCGTTGACGACGTGTTTCACAACACGTTATCAGCACGACCGCTCTTCGTTGACTACGCGGAGTAGTCGCCATCAATCTCGGCGGTGGCGATCTCGCCGTCATTCTCGCCGACGACTACTTCGACGACGTCGACTACATCAACGTCGCCAGCGAACGGATCTGTACCGACTCGCCATCAAGCAGGCATGTCTTCGACCATGCCTAACGCCCTACGCGGTATGTATCTACTGATAACTGCCCTACGCGGCCAGTGGAGTAGATCAATTGACATCAAATAATACAAGGTACAAATTGTATTTTTTTAGTAGATTAGATCTATAAATCCATCGAATTGGAAGATTTAATCTGCTATAAACCAATCTACACGGTATAGTAGATGACTAGCTGTTTTGTTTGATCTCGCACGATCAAGCATGTTTACGACCTATACTGTCAGGGCATGAACTTATTAAAAAAAAGGTGGAGGATGTGTGTACAATGACAGGTAGTCAGCCAGGAACTTGTCATTGACTTGTTCGCTGGTAAATCACGAAGACACCACACTAGCATGCATCTTGCAGATACACGCGGACTGATCTGAAAATCAGACATCACCCGATGGCCTGAAGCTGTAAACCGCCAGAAGACGTGTTGCAAGGCGAAGCCAAGCATCACCCGCAACCAAACTCTCTGTCAGAAACCGCGCTGACATACGTCCCACAGATGACTCCGATCCGAAGTCCAACTCAACCCGCCTGCCCGAAGTTAAACTTGAGTTCGAGTCCCACCCGTTTTATTGGAGACCGTGGCACCGTGCCAATCCGGAGTCGAATTGTGCCCGCGGCCAAGATCGGCATTGCTCCGCAATGCACGCACGCAGCGCCTGCAGCCGTGCCGACCCACCTCAACTCCCCAAGCAGCGTCGCGCACAGTGCTGCCCCGCAACGGCCTGCACCCGACCTGCCCGTCCTGCCTGAAGCAACGCCGCCACGGCCTGCAGCTGCACCGTCGGTGCCACCAGAAGAAGAGCAAGCGCGATCCGACCGAAGACGCACTACCGGCCATGCCACTGCGAAGCTCGCCCGCATGGGCAGTATGCAGCTAGCCCACTCACACGCAAGCAACACTTCATTGCATCCACCCGAGTTGCATACTGCACGTCTGTAGAAACATGCCATGACCTGCACATCAAGCATCGCTGCCAAGTCCTGCTTGTAGCAAGATCGTCGCCTGATGCTGAGCTGCCGCCTGAAGCCCCCGCCCCACAGCTACATGAACAACGTTCGATCCTGTGGAACGCCTGAAGCCGAGTCACGGCCCCGTTGTTGCTCGCAACAGTGCCATCACCCGCCGCTGCTAGCAGCATGCAATTGTCGTGTGCAGAGAAAGAGAAAAGCGACGTAAAAAGTTAATTTAATTTACAGCTATACCTTCCGTAATCTAATATTTACGATTTCTTTGTTTTTATGGCATAAGGATTCTTTTTCCTATAAATTCAGTAAAATAATGCCTTTAATCATAGAAACATGGTTTTTAGGTAGATAAGGTCTCTAAATTTTGAAACCCCTTTGAGGCTCATATTTGAACTTTTTCTAGCACTAGTGTCATGCCCGTGCGTTGGTACGGGACAACAAAATTTTTTACTAAATAGTATCGTGCCCGTACGTTGCTACGGGATAGCAAAACTATGAACTAAAAGCACAGTAATCACAAAATAAGATAATAATATTGTGAAATTAATTAATATCGTTGAAGTGACATGTTATTAATCCAAAAAAGCAAATGTCTTAACTTTAAATTTACCACACTGTCATGGCGAGAGCGGCGTCTCAGGCTCATCAACTCTATTGTATATTCTAGACATACTCGTTCCATCCAGGAATATGTTCATGCATTGCATGCTTGAATTGTGTGCATATTCCTAGGCATACGTACATGAGCACTGGTGTGTCTTTACACCACTCTTCCACTTCCCTAAGGGCAATCGTGATAACCATCTTCTTCTCTTTGTCAAACACATAAAACATATACAGTAGTTTCCAATGTGCAGAATTGGCAAAAGAAACCGTAATGGAACATAGTTGAGATTAGAATAAACTATTATATGAAATAAGTAATGAATGCAGTAGCAAGCAACTTACATTTTTTTATTTAAATTATGGAAAATCCAGCCTCCGCCATTTCATGGGAGCGCTTATAGCCAACAAGCGACTTACGTATGAAGACGATGGTTTTGACGTCATGGATGTAAATGCAATTATACCACATCCAACGCTAGTTACTCATGACGCTAAACATATTCGGCATATTCTATCATGACCGCATGAATAGGTTGTATTATCCGTCGCACCACATTGCTTCAAACCATTAGTCCACTGCTCCAACAAATTCATTACTCCAATCTTTTTAAGACTGAAACCTGGTCGCGCTCGCGGCCAGGGAAGACGTCCACGTCATGTCAAAAAACACCGGCTGTTGGATCACGGACGGACAACCCAGATCAACAGCATATGTCTTGCGATTTTGTAAAAGGATCCTAAACTTTATCAAAAATCAAACCCGCAGTCCAAAAGCCTCTTAGGATGTTTTTCACTAAACACCCAGACTTCGTTGAGATACGATCTGTCATCCACCAGCCTCTCTCAAACAACTTTTTAGAAGGACCCTCTACCTTTCATGAAATTGAAACATCATCCTTCCAGTTCATAAAATACAAATAAATATAAAAAATGTGGATTAACTTTTGATGGCTTCGTTAAGGAATATCCATTTAAAGCGGCATAATACTAGCATTTTGTGCTCTCGTAAATGTTTCTTGGCCACAAATGATGGTTACACCCTGATGTGAAATTATTTCTTTGGCATGTTACTTCTTGTTGGATATAAATCTTGGTGAGATTATGGAAAATATGTCGGCAATATATTAATCATGCAAGATCACTTTCAGTACTACTATAGTGAGCGCACAATTTCACATCAGAATTTTTAATTTTTTGTTACTCCATCGTAAAAAAGAACAAAACTTGACCTTTGATGCAGGAAAATAAAATCTAATTCAAAGCACTTTTGTTAATATATAAAGTCTAAGATTATGCTAAATTTTGAGATATACACAACAAAACTCAAAAGAATGTTGTAGTGGGCCACACAGCGCGTCAACACAGTTAAATAATACAACAAAAGAGTTCATAACGTATTTAAAAAGAAAGAATCAAAGCACCCGATGCTTTTTCAAGTCCAATGTTTGATATTGAGTAAATGTTGTACGCTTGAATATGTATTCCAAAGCAAATAGATTGAGGGCTATTTCTGCACGGCAACGCCGTGCACTATTCTAGTATATAATTAATAATCATGAAATCAGCAAAAAACCTCAGGCCGTACGAGTTGCACATTGCGCACACGGAGGCATTTTAATCAGGAACAACGTAATAGCCTTTTAAAATATATATATATATATATATTTATTTAAAAATTATAGACAGGGACACACCTGAAGAAAGTAAATGGTCCCTTAATTTGGAAGAAACTCATGTTATCACTTGCAATGAAGTATACTACTATGGCACAGACAATGAAGGTCCAAGGTAAAATTTACCAAAGCATGTTCTGCTTTCTGAAAATAGGTACTAAAATAGTAAATATATAACAGAATGCATCATGGACAGATTTAAAGATAACAGGAGCCTCAAAAAATCAACCAAGTATTCTCAGTAGCAGGTGCCTTCTTATTACATGAAGTTGTTGTCCCTGCCATTTTCTCTATGCCGAAGGTGCCAACATTTGGCTCCACGTTTGAAGGATTCATGTGAACTTAATCCTTGCCATTTAATTTTGGTTGGTCTTAACCTCTCGTGAACTGGATGCATCACTAAATAATTCTCAGTAGCCCATGACTCCTTATATTCCATATATTTTTATAACTATTCCTATAGACAAACAGGTAAACAAGGATGCACACACGGGGCAAGAAGAAACAACTAATCAAACCATGGATGCACACGGAGCCCACAACCCATAGGAAATCTGAATTGAGATAACTAAGGGAGAGATTTAGATCTAAAAAGGAAGAAAGATGAACTCGACAAACAACAACGGAATGCATCCATATCCATCCAAGAAAGCAAGCAAGGATCATTTGTTTACTTACCAAGTAAGTATCAGCATCGAGCGGGCATGACCTCCTCGATCTCGGGCAGGTGCTCTAGGGGCGGGGGCATATGTGATTCCAGTATGAACGGGAGATTGAGGAGTTGCACGCACCGACAGGGAATGGGGTCGAAGGGCTCGCCCTCCACGTCGGTGACGCGGGCATCGGCGACGGGCTTGTTCAGCACCAACCCCGTCGCCGGCTCATCTTGTATAGCAGCCGCAGCCGCCGGCCATCACGTCTCCGCCGCGGCGCCACAAGAACCCCGTGACGGACTCGGTGGCGGCGCGCCGGACGTCGGGCAGCAGGAGGTCGACGACGGCGTTCCTGAACCCGGCCTGTTGATGCGATTGGTGCGGCGATGAGGAGGCGGCGTCGTGTAGAGCAGCAATGAGGATGTGCTAGGCATGCAGTGCGAGCTAGTTTGCAGCCAAGGACGATCGCAGAGAATATCGATCAAACGTGTGATCGCGGAAGAGGAGGATACCGGCGGAGTGACACGTGAGGATCCCACCGCGAGATCGCCATGGAGTAGGGTTTGCGGCGGCGCGGTGTACGATCTGCGCACGACGAGGGAGGCGCAGTTGCGGCGGTTCAAGAATATCAAGACGAGGGAGGCGCAGCGGTTTTCGTGTGCCGCGATCGTGGTCAGCGCCTACGGTGCCCCCAGGCCCACATGGCGACGCTGCTGATCGCAGGAGCAGGCCCACGTGCCGGCGCCGCAAGGATCGCAGAGGGAGGCCGACGTGAAGAGCCTCGACACGAAGGTTTGGCGAGGCGAGTCGCCTAATCCTTCTTTTTAGGTGTAGAGATGTTTAATGGATATATAATTCTAAATTTTTTTAAACCATTAATCTCTGAAGTAGCTAGAATTTTTCTTTTAATCATACAAAATGATTTTAGGTTTATGACCTCTCTCAATCCTGAAGAACCTTGGACATGTTACACCCCTGAGAGTGCCATATTTACTTATTTTTCCTGGCAATCATGAATGGGGTGAATAATTTTGCTAAGAAAATTCTGGGAAAATAAACAAATTATCTATTGAATAGATTAACCAACCTTAATTAATTTTGCACTTGTTTCATGCATTTAAACACATGAAGTGTGCTTGTAGCAATTGCATGAATAATGTAGGAAGTGATACGGAGTTCACTATTTGTAGAAGAAATTTTTATTTTTGTTTTAAAATATAATAATTATAATTTCAAGAAGAAATGCTATATAACTCTGAAAGTTATTTTATCCATGTGAAACAACATATTTTTCTTCCAACATGGCATTATGATTTTACAATAGCAGTAAATTCGTAAGTAGTATGCCAACTGTTTGAGTTTATAAATAACATGAAGTTATACAAAATTTATGTGTTTTCTTGAAGAATCACATTATTTGCCATGTAGGTATTTTTGCAATTCAAGAAGAATATGCATAAACTCAATATAGAAAATATTTTTATGTGATGCATAAATTATAGAATTGGAAGAAAATAAGATATAATCCTGAAATGATGTTAGGATCAGGGGGAGATGCATTGAAACAAAGAAGTTTCATACTCACTCCTTAACCATACATAAATAGAATTTTCTACATAAGGTGCATTATTAGTTATATTCATGAAGAATTTGGTTATGCTCACGAAGAGAGAACAATTACTTTTTGCTCAATACTAGAAGTTTAGCAATATTTTAAAAATATTTTCCAGAATAGAAGGGCAAATTGAATATATTAGTGTTTCTTACCTCTGTATAGGTTTTTCACCTTATCTTATGCCCACTTACTTGTAGCAATTTTTACCTGAAGTAGTAACTTTAATCTCATGAAATAGATAAAGAATTACATGCTTAATATTGTAAATAATTGATTTGAATTGCCTATTTGATAATTATTTGAAACAAATTTTCCACTAAAAGTCTCAAATAACCATGAAGGTAGAACGGAAATTGAACTTTTATGAAGCACATTAACTAGTAATGTACATGCTTTTTAATTGAACTCAGAAGATTCAATTTAGTCTATAAATTGTATATTACTCAACTACGTACTAAAATACATAAGCCCTGTAACTTGAAGTTTATTCAACCCAAGCCATATTATTGTACATTAAATAGTACAACTATGTGGATTTCATATCATACTCGGTATATACTAGCAGTATAATTTATTTCTATGGTATATTTGAAATAATTCATAGATCATGCTTGAAGCATAGCATCACCTGAAGTGCAATTACGATATGAAAAGGAAGAAATTTGGGCATAGAGACATATAAAGAATGTGAATAAACTTGAAAAATCTAATAGGCATATCCCTAATCTTGTAGTATTGTTGGTTTAGAGCTGCGTCCTGTTAGATTGATGGACAAACCAACGCGCAAGTTGGCCTGTAGCTGTGGTCATTATAATGACTAAGTCTGCAGCTCTGCGCATAGCCTTTGTAATCCATATATACCACTATGTCACTAAGAATGACTAGTTAATAGTTTTTCCACAATAATGTGAGAACCTACATGTTACTACATTATTAGCCTTTGCATGGGTATTATATTAAAATTCCGCTTTATGTTGGCTAGAAGCATGAATACTATTGTTTTCATTGTATTAGCTCGCATGCTATACTTACCCAAGCTTCTCCTGATGAGTAGCCGCTCTCACTATTAAGATAGTTAGCCAACAGTCACAACGCACTATCAATCAGCTTGCACGCTGACCCAATTTATGCATTTCATGCAGATGTACAGTATGACTAGAAGTCATCAAGTAGGTTCAGATCAGGGGGAGCAACCAATTTGAAGTCGGGACAATAGTGATTTTATTCAATCAATTAGAAATTGATTGACTCAATTAGAATGAGTTTGCGGATAAATAAAAGATGGACCTGCTAGTCCATTGTGTGGAAAACTATTTCGTATTTATGGGTTCAAAATCTTAAGGCATATGGGAAATTCTTGAATGAATAAGCAACTAAAAGAAATTTCGTGTAGATTAAATGTTGCAAACTATAAACGTGAAGTTTATTTTTCTAAAGTATATCGTATGAGTATTTGAATCGAAATATTTTAGGCTAAATAAAGAAGTTAGACAATAAAATAGTCTTGTAGACTTTTTAGAACTGCAAATTTGTAGGTATGCAAAACATACCAAGTTGCACAATATACAAATAAAGTCTAGCTCACTGCATAACAAATAACCCCTAAATTTTGAAATTAGGTGCGTGAAAATTATTAATTTCACCATATTAGCATACATGGGCATTAACTTGAAGTTTAAAAATATGGATCTGAAATTTCATTATGTAAAGCTCATGAGGATATTATTGGAAGTATGCTATTATTTATGAAGATGTAATACCGACATTAGGGGGTGAGAAAGCCTATATGAATGTCTTGTATTAAACCGAATAATGATCTTCATAAAATATTCTTAGAAGCTTCTAAATCATATTCGCATGAAGCTGAGTATAATGCCAGAATATTTAAATGTGAGGAAGCCCATGAAGGGCACCACTTGATGTGGAAACCACTTGAGAATGTGCACATAATGAATAATCACAAATGTGAAACCGGAAATTAGGAGAAACAACCTGAAGTTATTAACTGGAAGTTAAGTTTACTTGTAGTAAACATAATGCTATGAGTGGTATATCCCTGGTATTTAATAATATACTCACCATAGCAAATGACTGGATCATTGATTTAAAATCTATGGGAACGCCTGTTGTTTTTGGATTAAATGAACTTGTCATACAAATTTTACTGAAACTTCCATAGAACTCCGGAAAGAAAACCAACATGGTGAAATACCTCACAAATTAAGAATGGTCATCATGAAAATGAAAGCCTAACACTACAAAGCGCGCGCACTATTTTGTGTTGGGATAGCAGATATTATTTGACTATATCATAGACTTATCCTGAAGAGATGGGAGAAAAGAATAAATGTCGACAACATTACCTCTATCTTTGCAAATATTTCTCTAATGAGAATATGGATCCATGAATAAAGTCCATGGCAGAGTTGCATGAGGCACCCATATCGGGTCACTGAAAAAATGCAATTGAGGTTAAACCATTAAGAAAATATTTGAACCTGCAAGTTCAAATTAGATAAGTCATTATAAAATAATGATATGGTAAAATGCAATGGTTTATTGCTCTTTTAAAGACTAACAAACTCTCATTATGTTTGAGTGAATATTCTGCTATTTATCTGGCAAATGGAAAGAAAGAATAAATTACATATTATGCAGTTAATTGGTGGATTCGAAAAATCCATACGTGATCCTTGAAGGACTCATCATTCTTCGAAGGAATTAAAATTAAATCTCATGCCAAGTATCAAATGTCTAACGTAGATAATATTTCTGAATCAATATTAAAATCTCTAGAAGAGCTAAATCCTGCAAGAAAATAAAGTCATAGAATGACTTATTGTTAATAACACTTTTCAAATATATAGTTCATAGAAGAATTTAAATTTAAAGGATTGTGTGAATCATTTCTCCTGTGCATGAGATAATTTCTCATAGAAGAGAAATAATATTCTCGAAGAATTAGAAATTTCTTGAAGAACTTATCAGTCATTTCCTGAATGAACACCAATAATCTCGTAGATATGAATTAACTTTATACAGACCCAAATAAATTAAGAATGAAGCGAGGATCATATGGTCCTGAATGTACCATTTAAACACTTGTGCATAGCTATTTAGTATTGATAGTAAGTATTCTCACATACCACAGAAGTTATATTGGTGATTGGCAATTTGAATTATCCCCTCAAATGTCAAAGTGAAGACTGATTTATCTATAGTAGAATCATAGTACAAAATAGCCGGCTATAGCTCCGCTATCTCCCGCTATAGCTGATTTTAGAGATGTGCCGCTATTTGCTTCTACGTGCAATTTAGCCGCTATTTGATTCTATAGCTCCATTTAGCCCGCTATTAGCTGTTTTTAGAGGCCTCCCGCTAAATGCCTTAGCCCGCTATTTTGTACCATGAGTAGAATAAGCCATCTTTGAAGATCTAGTGAATAGATCATTGGTTATAAACTAGAATTCACTTAGATAGAGTTGCTATTATTTCAAATTTGAATATTGAAGTTTGAAATCAAATATCTAGAAGATATGTGAATTGAAACTTATTAGCCCCATCTTCCTCTGAAAGGATAAAGTTTATTTTGTGTTGCACAATTAATAAGTGGTTATTGATGCTTGAAGCATTGCTCTTTATCATAGTTAAGTCTTTGAAGGACTAATTATTGTACTCATACACATTTATGTAGAATGTAACTAAGACTTATTGAACACTGAAGTTTAAAGGATGTCGACATGAGGGGGAGCATATTTTTTATCATGTTGTTACTCAAAAGGAATCAACTTAATGATTAATTTTTGAATTTACTATGAATGTATACCACTTGATTATTTAAGATCATTAGTGCAAGAATCATGAAGTTCATACATTAATCTTGAAGATTCTTCACTATTCATGAAGAATAGTAAATATAGAATTGTGTATAACCATAAGGTTTAATGTTGTACACTTTTTCTCTTTGTGAGTTTTTACTTGAAGGTTTCTCACGTAAGGTTTTTGATGAGGCAACATGTGCAATACAATTGCGGTTGATATGCACTCTTTTCTCCAAGAACCGTTTTTCCCACTGGGTTTTCGGATGGAGTTTTTGATGAGGCATATGCATTCGCGGTAATCGCCCAAGGGGGAGTGTTGTAAAACAACCGGACTTTCCAAGAAGGAAAGGAGGACTAGAAGTCCCCGTCCTTGTCCGGTTGCTTGTGGGCTCTTACAAAAAATCTAGGCTTAGTTAGGACTATATAATCGGACGAGCACCCCCATTGTAATACATCGATTCGAGGAATAAAGAGAAGCTCCACCTATATTGTCTCTTGTCTACTTTATACTTGTTCTTGTGTGCTTGTCGTGAGAGGCGTGAGAGGAGAAGATCCAACCGTTGACGACGTGTTTCACAACACATGTTTCCGTCCGCCCGCAAAAATGAGGGCATAACCATGTGGTGGAAGACCACTTCCATATTTGTTGAGCCAGTCGAAGTCCCCGTTCATCCTAAGAAAAAACAATATAGCGATTCTATTCTACAAATATTTTGTATAGTCGTGGCATCGCTTTAGAAATTAGAATCTTGTGTTTCGATGAGAGATCTTGGCGACTCGGATGGAGGATTATTTTGGGCCCGTGCAGCTGATTCGGTTTCTGCGGCCCCGCGTCCGTAGTTTTTTTTTGCATGTGATGTAAATATCAAAGCATTACGTGGCAAGGCAAGATTCTTCTTTTCCTAACTTCGTAACGACGTGGAAATAGAAAGCCGCATTGCATATATATATGACATGGTATATATCTTTCCAAAAAAAAAAAAACTGAATACGAGGTATGGCTTTAATCACGAGGGATTCAATCTCTACGAAAACTCGGGAAGTGTGCTCGATGCGGATTAGTAGAGATCTGATTCCCTGAGGCCTGAACTGCGACGACCGTGGTCTCCTGATCGAGAACACCCTCGCCATGGCGCGCAAGCGGCGAAGGACGGCAGAGACGACCGAACGCCGGACCAACCGCGCCGGCATGACGGCGCTCTCGCTCTGCCTCACCAAGCACCTCGTCCCCGCCGACGGAGCCGGACACGGTGCCGCCGCCGCCGCGAACCTTGCCTTCTCGCCGGCGTCCATCTACACCGCGCTGGCGTTGCTCGCCGCGGGCGCCGGCGGCGGCACGCTGCAGGAGCTCCTCGGCGCGCTCGGCGGCGAGTCCCTCGACGACCTCGCCGCGTTCGTCCGCGGCGTCGCCGAGGGCGCGCTCGCCGACCGGTCGCGCGCCGGCGGCCCGGCCCTCGCGTTCGCGTGCGGCGTCTGGCACGACGCCGCGTGGGCGACGCGGCCGGAGTTCCGCGACGCCGCCGCCGCGGCCTTCAATGCCGAGGCGCGCGTCGTCGACTTCAGCAACGAGGTGAGAATGCGAGATCGTTAGCATGAACGCATCTACTCAAAACCTCGAAACCGTTGTAAATTCGTAATATCTTTCAATCTTTCGAATGCAATATTCGTGCGCACTGAAATCAATTTCCCTTTTTTTTTCTTTATCATGAAGCCGGAGAAGGCACTGAACGAGATCAACGCCTGCGTGGCGGAGGCCACAAACAAACGCATCAGCTCGATCCTCGATGCAGCCTCAGTGAACAATCTCACGAGGCTTGTCATCGCCAGCGCCATCTACTTCAAGGGCAAGTGGGAGGCGCCGTTCGCCAAGTCCCACACCACGGTCGGCAAGTTCCACCGCCTCGACGGCAGCGCCGCCAATGTGCCGTTCATGCGCTCATCCCGGAGCCAGCTCGTCGCCGTCCGCAACGGGTACAAGGTGCTCAAGCTCCCGTACAAATCCCCAGCACACCCGCCACCGCAACCACGACGCAAGGGACGAAGACTAACATCACAGAAGAAGGCCGGTGATGACAAAGGCGGCGACGAGGGCGCCGGCGAGGAGCTCCCGAAGTACTCCATGTGCATCTTCCTGCCGGACGAGCGCGACGGGCTTGCCGGACTGGTCGAGAAGCTCGGGTCGGGCGCTGGGTTCTGGCACTACCGGTTGCCGGCCGACCGGGTGCCGGTCAGGGACTTCCGGCTTCCCAAGTTCAAGCTCTCCGCCTCCGGCAGCCTGAAGCAGGTCCTGAGAGAGGACATGGGGATCAATGCCGCTTTTGTTCCCGGCGATACCGACATGTCTGACATGGCCGAGCGCAAGGAGGACGAAGGTGAAGATGGAACACCGCTGCACGTGGGAGATGTGTGTCACAAGGCGGTGCTCGAGGTGAATGAGGAAGGCACCATGACCATGGCCGCCACCGGCAGCGCCATGCTCTGTGGGGTTAATGCGGTCATGGAGCAGCAGGAGACGGTGGATTTCGTTGCTGACCACCCGTTTGTGTTCTTTGTGATCGAGGAGGTGTCGCGTGCGATCGTCCTTGTCGGCCGCGTCCTTGACCCTTCAGTTTCAGGGCTATGACCTTCGCTGGCTTGCGATACATTATAATAGGGTTGCGCAATAAGGTGGAGACTGGAGAGTGCACTTTCAGTTACTTGTCACCTAGAGTTGGTTGATGATATGGTTCATCCACGATTATTTCTCGTCCAAATGAGACACGAATGAAATGAGTAAATGACATGACGGGAGAAGGTGCACTGTAATCCAGGTTAGAATTGGCAAAACCCATTTCTTTTTCACACTATTTAATTTCAGATCACGTTAGATCATGTTCTACTCCAGTATATGCATTTTTTTTGTATGAAATCACGTAGGAAATCAGAAGACCACTGCCCCACTGCCACCGCGCTTGATATAATACAACATCCACAATGTAAGACAACACCTCACTAGAGACACGTCTCATCATGCACCGGATATAAAAAAATCGTCATCAATTTTTTTTTTCACCGATGTGAATCACATCGGAGACACGATGAGAGTCAATAGAGAAGCGTATTTCGAAAAAAACATGTCTCCAATGACTCATCATCGGCATATGGGGAACTAAGGTTATATTCATATCAGGAGAAGTCATACAACACATGATTATGGCTCAAAGCTAAGCTACTAGAGATTATGGAGAATATCATTCTCAGGTACCTGTTAGGGAACAATATCTTTCTGAACTCCTACATTGTACCCGAACGTGGGAGGCTTAGACCAAACGGGTGATGTCACCACCCGCAGACCTATACCCCTATGAATCCATGGAGTACACACGTACTCGATGGAACCAGCATACCAGAGCACTATGCCGAATATATCCTAGCCTCCCTGGGTCCTCCCACCTTTCAAATGGACATGTAAAAGTCTAAGATCTACCTGAAAGCACACCGTGCCAGCGCTCTTGCTTAGATCGTCTGGACTAAGCATACATGATATATAACGTGACAAATCACAACGCATGATATATGAAATACAACCAAGATAGTATTGCACATTATATGATATATAACAAGGCAATATAACACTCATAAACTCTAGTATGAATATAACCCTGACAAGTCAAATACAAAGCCATACCGATGGCCGGAGACTGCTCAGCGACCTGAGAAAAGCTTGCACTCCGTACGAAAATTTATAGCCTAGCTCGTCTAGCCTAAGGATTACAAGTGTAGCACTAGACAGAGGGAGAGAGGATCTTGGGTGTGTGTTGAGTGAGGGGGTATACCCCTCCTTGTATAGAGTGGTGAAGGCGGTCCCCATGAGGATAAGGTCGCGTGCATCACGAAATCACCTTCAGGGAGCACGTGAAACCTTCCCACCAAGGCACATCGACGGAGGAGATGAGGGTGGTTTGGCCGAACCCATGGGTCGGCCGACCCCCCCCCCCCCCCTCCCCTGCTCCTCCCTCATTGGCCATCCTGGCCACCGCCGCCTTTGGCTGGTGAGCTCCCTGGTGGGCCTGAGCCTTGGTCTGTGGTGCTTGGCCTGATAATGGAGTCGATTTGGGGTTGATTTGGCCCTAACATGTGGGCCTAGGATCTTCTGTGCAGCATAGTGTATGGTTCTGTGTAGTTTTGATGCGATTTCGCGTTCAACTCATACCTGATACCTAAAATCATAGAAGCACCAAAACTCGTGGAGTAGATTAGTATTAAACAACTGTTGGGTTGGTTTCTTCGCTTACTTTGGGTGGCCAACATACCGGCTAATCCCTTTTTGTCCCGATTGGAACCATTACCCCAGACTAACAAGAGAGACAATTATTATTCCCACATGGTTAGTCCAACCAAAAGCCACTTTAGTCCCAGTGGTATGTATCAATTGGAACTAAAACATTTATCTGTCGTCATTTTTACCCCGACTTCTCTCTCCTTTATCTCCTCTCTAACTCCCTCTCCTTCCTTGGCCTCGCCTTATTCTCTTTTCCACGGCCTCTCCATATCCCTCAGTGACCTTTCCCTCTCCCTCAGCTCTCCGAGGGCCACCGATGCGGCAACCGCTAGCACGTGGGCTGCCGATGCAGCCACGGGAGCACGGGATGTCGGGCCGCTGCCAGCCACATTGCTGGCACATGGAGTGTTCAGGACCCCAGCCATAGGGCTGTTGGCGTCTGGGCACTTGGGATGCCATTATATTGTGGTCGTCGGGACTCTGGACGCCAGCCATCGGCGCGTGGGTGCTCGGGTGCAGGTCGTTGCTATCCCTAATGAAGCCGTCCAAATGCAGGAGCCCGGAGTTGTGCGCCAGAGTTGTGGAACTTGTTAGTATTGTTTGTATGATTGATTATGTGAATCTATGATTCTTGATGTAAGCATTGTTGGTGTGGTGCTCGGGTGTTGTAGATTTTGTAATTGTGAATTTTGTATGACCGGTTCTTTGATTCTTTTGTGAAATATGTGATTGTGATTTTTCTTGTGAAATCATTTGGAATCGGTGAGTTTGGAGAGGCGGTGGCTTCTGTAAAAAGCTGGAGCGGTCCTAGGCAGCCAGCTTCTGTAAAATCATATACTGATCTCAGTTTTAAAGACCAATTCCCAGACTTATATAATATTGTACATAAAAAGAGTGCCACGGTAGCGTCTGTATTAAGATCTAATCCTTTCAATGTTGCCTTCAGAAGGTCTCTAGTTGGAAATAATCTTCAATCTTGGCAACCTTTGGTAGCCAAAATAGTTCATGTGCAACTTACGACCCAACGAGATAGATTTGCGTGGTATCTACAACAAAATGGCCAGTTCACAGTCAGATCTATGTATAAGTCGCTGGTGTTGCCAATCAATTTGCCGTCTAATAATATAATCTGGAAGCTGAAATTGCCCTTGAAAATAAAGATTTTTATGTGGTACCTTTTAAAAAGAGTTGTTCTAACCAAAGATAATCTAGTTAAAAGGCAGTGGAAGGGAAGTGTAAAATGTTGTTTTTGCAATTTAGATGAGTCCATTCAACACCTTTTCTTTGACTGTCCCATAGCTAGATTTATTTGGAGAATAGTACAGGTTTCTTTTAATATCCAACCACCTAATAACTTTCAACACATGTTTGATCGTTGGTTAACAGGGGTTGATAGGAAACTTAAGCACAAGATTCTGGTTGGAGCATCATCTTTTTGTTCGGTAATTTGGCTGACTAGGAATGACATGATTTTTAACCACACTAGAGTTGTTACTCCTATACAGATCATCTTCAGAGGGACACATTGAATCCGTTTCTGGTCGCTGCTACTGAAGGA
The DNA here is from genome assembly GCA_015476505.1 of Urochloa ruziziensis. NCBI lineage: Eukaryota > Viridiplantae > Streptophyta > Magnoliopsida > Poales > Poaceae > Urochloa > Urochloa ruziziensis. Next base: position 11,889,556 of record CM027120.1, on the reverse strand, counting down.
GGAAGAGCGGCCCCAAGTCACTTTGGGGTGTCGTGTGCTTGAAACTGCCGTCATGAAAATTTTTGCTTTAAATTGATGGTCTTTTAGTAATAGACACGGTTTTGTTTGAAGACGGTTTCGAGTCCGTGTTTACGAGGGCTTGTTTGATCACCTGTTGGTGCCTTTTTTAATAAAGAACAACTATATGCATTGGTCAATGCAGCGGCTAGAATATTGAAATATATTCCCGTTTCTAGTAAAAATGTTGGTAACAACAGCCAGGACCGGTCTTTGTCTCTAGTCCCGGATGTGTAGTCCCGGTTGGGAGACCTGAACTAAACTCTGTTCCCGACCAGGACTAAAGGCACCTTTTCTACCATTAAGAAATTAATTAGTGATCAATTGTTGCAATTAGTAGTTAATTATGTAATTATTTAATCATTAGAGAAAGTGGAAAAACCCTTCATGTGGGGGTGCCTCCAAGGGGCATCCTTCCCGAAAGGGTGCCTCCAAAGGACCAAGTGTCCCTTCATCCTATATATATGTAAACAGTCCTCATCAATGAGAACTACTTCCAATCCTTTCATTTGTCCCTCTCACTTTTGCTTCACAACACGTTATCAGCATATAGCCTCTCTACTAAGCACACACCGCAAGTCAGAGGCCGGCATGATTACAGAAGGCTCGATGGCCTCATACATCGAGAAAGAACAACACCTCGCCGGTGACTCCCTCAACGAGGACATTGCACATGCATCACATAGAAAGCAAAGGACAATAGAGACGTCGGAAGGCTTCAAGAAAGACTAGTAAGCATGAATTCCGGCGACTTACATTCCTTCACCATGAATGGATTCCTCGTTCCTCTTCCCTTTGGCTCCTACGAGAGGAAACACCAGCGTCACATCCGCATCAAGCGTGTTCATCGACGACCGCACCTTCGGTGGCATCCACTTCCGTGGCCTCGGCGGCGCCATCGATGCAAGATGAGGTGCGCATGCTCCTCCTTGCCCACCGGCAACGCCGCATGGGGACCATAGACCGCCGCCCGGGGATCCGATGCGGCAACTGGAGCCCAGCCTCGCTGGGCTTGACGACCGGTGGAGGCCGGTGGCCGGCGCATCAGGGGTGCGCGACAGGAGGCATGGAAGTGGGGTTGCGGCGTTGCAAGAAGGCCGGGGCGGCGTGGATCTCTGGCTTCCGCGGAGCTCCGGCGGCAGGCGGAACGACGATGGCGGCGGCGCTGGCTGGAGAGGATGGGGCGCGGGTTAGGGTAAACCTAACAGCTCACCCCACCCATCTTATACCCGCCAACAGGCCGGGCCGCTACGGGCCGCCAACGGGCCAGGCCGCCAGCAGGCCGAGCTGAGCCAGGCCATACGGCCACCAGGCCGCGCCAGACCTAGCCGAGCCAGGCCGCAAGGCCATCAGGTCGGCTCGAGCCGGGTCGGTAGCAGGCTAGCCCACCAACCCCCGCTTCCTTCAGAAAAAATACAATTAGACCCCTGGACTTAACCATAATTACATGTTTTAGAATTCCAGTTCTACATGTTCATAAATAAGTCCTTGAATTGTTTTATTGAAGTCCTCAGACTCTGTAATATTTGCATATTTGTTGTAAATAACTATCTAGACTATCAAGTTAGTTACCAATGTACTATAAGTACCGCAGTAATTGTACATTATGTGATCCGCAGATTAACATTGTTATGCAAATATTATTTTAGAACAAATTTTTCATGTGTCATTTATTTGAAACTTTACTACATGACAATTAAACATTACACTACATCAGATAGTATAAAGCAAAATATAAAATTAAGGTATATAAATCCAATTTTTGGAATAACACAAGATGATGGAGACCTAGGTACTGGATGCAATAAGTTCTATAGAATTGTAACAGGTTCTATAAGAATTTATTTGCCCTGAGACCAGGCTTTTTAGGCAGCAAGTCCCTTGCCCATCGCTAAGAGGTCTACATCTTATGATGATTACCTTCAAAGTATATATCCAAAATATTATATACAATAACAATTGTATAAAATTTGATTATCAAGTTATCAATTCCCACAGGAAAACCACTAAAACAATTACATTGTTTATACCTTAATACATGCAAAAATCATCTTGATTTTAATATTTTGCTACTTGCAACACCACATGCCACTTGATTTACCACAGTAAATTAAATATATACATGATTTGCTCATGTAAGAAAAATTGGCATATCATACCAAATATTACAATTTGGAATTGTTAAAGGTCTCCATCTTTATTTTGGTAATTACCTCGATTCATATTGGCCATACATAAGGTAGTGTCACAATACTACTATGGTATATACACTATCACATAGTGATTCATCATACCAAATTTTGAATATGAATTAAACAAGACCTACACCAACATGGTGATTACCTCCTAGTCTAACACATGAGACAGTGAAGTCTAAGGCATCTAGCGCGATCATGCCAAACTATGCCTAAAGCAACGAGTTTCTCGTCCTCTGCTTTAAGATACGCACCACTAGTACATGATGATAGAAACTATATCATAACAACCCACTATTGATAATAGCAGTGTTTCATCACCTATCAAATATAATGCACACACTACTCGCAATTTCAAGATATAAGATTTTGTGTATATTAATTCAAGACTCATCTTGAATTCACAAATCAAGGGCATCTACTTTGCTTAAAGAAATAGTATAAAATAGTGCAATATTTTTTTAGTGACTATCTTCTATCATAAAGATAGAGACTATGTTTTAGAAAACAAGGGCATCTATCACATCCAGAATAGTCCACATATAATCAAGTACCAACTTGAATCAATAATTTGCACATCAATATTTTCATACTATATAATTTACTCTTCGAGTACATTCATTAAAATACATGATCTACTCATGTAGGACATGACTAATGTTTTGGAAATAGAATTTTCAAATTCTCATAGGATAGGATTTATTCTCCAATATGGGTATTTGTTATCAGCAATATCATTGGGAGACACATGGCATCATTGCCACTATAGTTCTACCCCAATCGAAGTACCCAATCTATCCATAAAATTACCACACATACACCTTGGGTGTGACTACATTTCCTCCACTCATGTTTTACAAAACTGAGTATCTAAATGAGGAAACATTCATCTATACTTTAGAACTCTCAATTGAGTTATCAACAGAGAATACTTTCAAGTCCATGGCAATATCTAGCATATGGACCGCATAAATAAAATGTCACTTTATCAAAAGTGATCAAAATGAAAAATTCCAAGTTTGTCTAAAGTGTGGTTGTACATTTCATGTGCGCATTATTTCCAAATCAAATATTTGGTTCAATAATAAATCAATTCCATCGGAAATAAGAGCATTCTAGCGGATTATGTTTGAAGATCACTTCAACTAATGAGGCCTACATAAGTCTCCAAGTTATCCTTATAATTATCATTAGTCTAAAACTACACTATAATATGTAGTACATTGTCCATCATAATATAATGTACCTCATACATGATATTTATTTGGGATCAAATCAGAAAGAAAGGAATTTCATTAAGTGGACCTCCACTATTATAACATGGGGAATATATACTCTCTTTATGAGTATTCCATTAGTAAATGTAGATACACTCATGTATTCTACAATACCCCAATATATTTTCATGCCATCTATTTCTATAGTTTCATTTTGAAACAAATTACCACGAGTAATCAGCACTCAACTTGGTATAATGGGCATGAAAATTACATACTCATAACATTCCTTTCATATCATTTGATACATACATCAATACCTATATAAAATGTTGCGTACATTTTTCAGTCTTGAATCAATCAAGCATTTGCGTATGATTGACTTCGTCATTTCTATCATATGAATAATATCAAAAATTATTGTCAACTTATGTTGGCCATAATTAAAATTCTTGAAATCTTCAGATTTAATGTGCACCGCATGTGTCACAAGAGAATTAATTTGAAGGTCCTCTTACCTTAAAATTTCAAATAATGAGCCAAGGTCTTGAACACATAAAAGACAATCATATGGTTGTATTTTGCCAATCAAATGGACCATTTAAGTGCTCTAAAATGCTAATTGATGCATTTAACAAATAGTGTCACATGTGTTCCTTACTCATAAGGCACCACAATTTACCAAATTCATTGCTCAAATTTTCAATTTAGAGCAAATTATCCTGGACGCAGGAACAAATCCAATCATTTGGAGCTATTTGTTTTTGGAAACTATAGCACTAAGTACCATATATATGTCCACATCAATTATGGCTTAACTGAATATCTTATTGAGATAATTCATTTGCATGACCAGCAAAATAGAATTGAAATTTACCAACATCTAGTTGGTACTATGTGGACTTACACACCACATAATTAATCAAAATTCATTCAACTGCAATCCTATGGCTCCCTTTGTTGCAGTATGTACATGAAAATTTGGTTTCAGCCAATTATTTCTCATTAAATGTTGGTTACGGTTCGCATATACCAATATCACCACCTCAACATACATCCATGGGCATTAGGGGCCATCACAAAGGTATTATTATCCGTCATTCGGATAATACCTAAGGTCTCTTATGGGGATTTCAGATAAGCCCGTATGTTGATTATATTTTGAAGGACAATTCCAGGCATTAGGGGGAGATTAATACCACACAAAAGAATGCCAGAAATTAGAATGTTTAATCACATTCAGTCCTCACATCCACGTACCAAAGAATATCTAAACTAACAAGTTTGGAACATCTTATATTTGTGATATATTACAAATAGACTGCCAAATGCATTTGCTAATCAAAGTGCCATCATGTACCAGAAAGAGTGAAGGTACCAAATAAAATCACTCAACTCCCAAATTAAAATAAGAGGGGGAGAAGTATGGTCAGTATGGATATAGCTTATTACAAGCATCCGCGGAAAACAGGGGGAGACATCCTCCAAGTTAGTAAATGCAAATAAATCAACATCATGAATGTTGTCTAACACTTTATGGATATTCAAATCCAAAGCCTATGAATGTTATGCATTCAAAAGTCCAGTATAAGTGCACATAAATTTAGGCACTATATCATATGAACTACCTAATTCCATTGTTGTGGGAAATAACATGGAAGTCTAAAAGGTTATTATTTTCACATGCTATATTGATTTCATTAATCAATCATTCTAAGACTACAAATCGTCGACATGTACTCCTTCTCAAATTTGTCATACACCTTTAACTGGATCCAGACAAAAAGTCCTAGGCAGAGTGTCTCAACACTCAAATTGGTTCATATTAAAAGGTGGCAATAAAGGAGAATTGCTCTTGTTCACTAGTAAGAAGTATTTGTCACAGTAATATCTTCTTCTCACATTGATTCTTTGCAAAAGCAAGGTGGTGATATATCAATAGATTGTAGCACATGGTTTCATGCAAAAACCAAGCAATACCTCTCATGGTATATGTGAAAAATTATGATCCTTCATTCGATCATTGGCAGATTAAAAAAATTGGATAAATTCAGTCATATAAAGTCATCATTTGACTTTATATTTTAATTGAAGTACAAACCGCAACATACATTGTGTATAAACTCAAGTCACTCTATGACTTGAAATAGTCAAGTTGATTGTGGTACAATTGACTATGTGAGTCTCTTCCATAGAAGAATTACTCCAATCACTATGATTGCATATGTCTGTTCACAAATAATCCAAACTGGATTTTCCATCATCTCAGCACACAAACAAACAATCAATCATTTTAAGACGGAATTTGAGATGACATATTTGGTTAAAACCAAATTATACTTAAGTTTACAACTTAAGCACATATATCAGTTCACAGATATTGTTCATCAATATCAAAATAATCTTGGATAATCATATCCATCATCACTTATGGTCGTTCAATCCCTAAAAGATGGATCAATAATCATCTAGACTCTGGGATGACAACTATAGTGCCATGCAAGCACTCAAATCTTACAAATTGCAAAATGGCCAAACATTGCAATTGGAGACAATTTGCTATAGCTTAAAATGCACAACTCCATCAAGCCATTTGACAGAAGACAAATTGTATATCTAAAGATATATTATGGCACCAAAGAGCTTGATTTATTAAATCAAGTTATAACCATAGTGATTCAAAGTTACTAGCTATATAATCCCATTTTGCTAGATCATAAACTCATATCATGATGGTATAGTTCTAATGGGAGTCATCAAAATTAGACTTAAATAACTATGTCCATCCATCATTCTAAAGTACCACCTGTGTGAGTGACTATAATGAATGATTAAATTAGATTCTTCCGAATCATGAACAATTCTCTACATAGATAATATTGCTTGTATTGCATAAATATAACAGGTTTCATAGAGCAATTTCAACATGTGTATTGACTGGCATGTTTATTCTCATTTATCACACATTAGAGAAATAAATATCTTGCAAATCAAATATGTGAGAACCTCACAGATTTATTCATAAAGTCCTTGTCCACTAGCAGTGGAAAGTAAAAACATTGTAAGGCTCAGGGGGATACTCTCCTTGAAATTATAGTCTGTTCAAACATTATATTGTACTCTTTATCCTTTATGAGTTTTTAGTCACAAGGTTTCCCATAAAGGTTTTAATAAGGCAATATCAATACAAGAATATATGTCATATCACCTATTTTCACCACCGGGGTTTTTAAAGGATGATATTCAAGACATATTTCATGTCATATCTTCTGTTTTCTCTACAAGAGTTTTTAAGAAGGTCTCAAAGACATATCATTTTTCTCCTCATATTTTTCCCATTGGGTTTTGGGGGAGATTATCCAAATATGATCCACAGATCATCTCAAACTTTCTCATGAGTTTTTCCTTTCAAGGTTTTTCTCAAGACTACACAACAGCCAAAAAATTATGCTACAGAATAAAAAAACTTATTTCGTTTCATACATAATACAATGTTTAATTGATTAATTTCAGTTCATACAAATATTTTTATCGTCTACATAATTATGTTGTGTAATAAAAATCTCATTACCTTCCATACATAATACAACAATTAATTCACAAAAATATTAAATTTTATTGTCTACATAATTATTCCTCGTAATACAAAAGTTCTCATTATATTTCTTCATAAACACTATATTACTCTCAATATCCAAAATGCCAACTTTATTCAACGTCAGACCTTCAACTACCACAAAACTTGTAGTTTCAATGGATGTATTTCCCCATGTAATTGTCTCGCCAAATTCTCCTAGCTTAGAGCAATAAATATACCATTCTGAAGACAAAAGATTGGAGGATCTTTGAACAATTTGGATGAAGCAAATCACCACAAATTCATGGAGGATTTCTGCAGCACCTCCGCCTAAGTCCGGAGCGCCATGAGCAGAGCTTGGCTGTTCATCGCTCGGGCTGGGGTAGGAAGAAGCCCGATTTATTTATAGCTCTAGAAGGTACTAATGCTCGACTTTTATTACCGCTGGAGCCGCCACGATCAGAAAAGTGAAATCACAGGTACAATGGACTCGTCTGTAGAAATAAACTAGGTGATTCCCCGCGCGTTGCTGCGGGATATTTTACATATTATTTATGATTATTTGATGCATTATGCAAAAGTTTTTATGTTACCTATAAGATTGAAACAAACTTTTAAGTTTGCATCATCCTTGAGCTATTCATTGCTTGGACACATCTATATATCTTGCATCTTCTTGGAAGAACTGTATGAAGAGTAAATAAAAAATGCTTATAAGGGTTCATGTGCCATTTTAATCGAAAATAGTTTTTTTGTTGGTGGTAGAGGAGATATGATGTAACAAAACTAAAACAAAGACGTAGATGTGTGTTGATAACAAAAAAAATGGCACATCATGCTTTACACTATCCTCCATGCAAGCGGTTTGTACTACAACCTTTTGGGTGTGAGCTCAGTTTCAACAAATGAAAACACAACCAAGCTATTACAATGAGGGCCAAATTTATACTTACCCTCAAGCATCTAGGATGTCATGACCGGTGCATGTCCCAACAGCTCTGGGTGCGTCTCGATTTCACCCAAACGTGGCATGGTACCCATTTAAATTCAGCAAGACATATACTCCTGACCGAACAACATTAAAGCATGCAAGGTCAGATTGAACTAAGGGAGCATATCAAAGAGGACACACGCACCTCCCTGCGGGGCGATAGCCTAGACGCGCCAGCACTCAACTGCGGCCCGAAGCCGCTGCATCTGGCGAAGGAGACCGTGTCAAAGCTGCCTAGACCCAGTATCCAGGATCATTTATCTCTACCCAGGAAACAGTCATCGCCAGACATGCACCGTTATCTTGATTGCGCCATTCTGTTCCTCATGTGTGTACTTGCCTCCAATGCCTCCAATAAGCAGGCCCGGCTCAGGCCCCATGCACCTGGGGCGACGGCCGGGGGCCCATGCGAGTAGGGGGCCCAACAGCAGCAGAGGCGCGGTGCTCCAGCCTCCAAAGGCCTCCAGCCAGTCAGCCACACGCGCAATTGCCTCAGGCTGCCGCGCGCCGCGTTGGATAGGTCGGATACGAGTCCAGGGCGGCAGATGGAGGCCAGGAGGGCACAAGCGACTACCTGAAACGCCGCGACGCCGCCGGCTAGGCCTTCGTCACTGTGCCGCCTGCTGCACCGTATGCTATAGGGCCATCTCTCTGATTCCCTCTGGCCGGATTGGAACACAAATTACAGGTGACTTACTGAGTTTTAGCCCCTCTTAGCCTTCAATCGGCAATCAGCTTTATGCTTTAATAATTTAATAAACTCATTTGACAAAAAGTTCTACATTTTTCAAGTGCAAACTACAATCGTGCCCTCTGTACTAGATAACATAGGCCCATATGTGCAGTGTGCGCTTAAGTGATGATAATATTAGGACTTATTTCACTAATTGTTTATTTAGCAACTTAGATTTCAAATTAAAAACTTTGAATTCGAGTGGCCATTATTTACTTTCCTGTATATTTATATCATAGATGTTGCCAAAGAAGCAATTGTGAAGAACTAAAACATTATTGTGGATAGATTTTATTGTGGCTTAGTAATTATTTGAGATAAACATACAAGTTTATATTTTACCGGTCTTTTGTCATGTTACGAATGAAAAAAAAATTAACTAAAAGGGCCCATAGTATTTGGCTTGCTCGAGGGCCCTCAAAACTATAGAGCCGGCCCTGCCAATAAGCGATTGAAATAAAAGTTAAATTTTTCTTCAATATCTACAGCAACATTTGCACTTGGAGTTGAGCTGCTGCCTCTGGACCAAAAGCTCCTCAAATCTGCAATCCACCGCCACCGATCACCAAAACAATTAATAAAACAAATGCTAAATGATTTTATCTCAAATTGGAGGTGAAAAAAATTGCAATCTGTACATATCTCAATTTGGCCTTGCCCTTACCCTTCGAATGCATTCGGCCCATAAAAAAAAACACTCGGCCCATAACGGTTGGCAACCTGACTTTTCCCTTTCTTCTTCCGGTGTCTTTGCGTTCTGCATTCTGCATCTTGGACCGGCAGCCATGGCGGGCAGGGTGGAGATGCAGCCATGGAATGAGATTATATGGGGTGTATGGAAGAAAAATTAAGGTATGGAGGGCGCCATACCCGGCCATACTGAGCATCTGAGCCCTCCGCCACAGCCTCCCTGCTTTCCCCATCTTTTATCGTGAAAACCCAACACAAATCCTGAGCACCCAACGAATGAATCCTCCGCTGAGAAGCTTGGTCCTACGACCCGTGCCGATTGCTATGTCAGGGCAGAGCTCGAGCCCCTACAGCGAGACTGACACTGGCATGGAATCGATGGCGCCCGCCACCGCCAGCAGCAGGTCGACGCATGGCCACGCCATGACGGCCTGCCTCGTCGCCGCTAACGTCGCACTCATCGCCCTCGTCTCCCTCTACTTCTGGCGGTTGCTCTCCAGCAGCAGCAGGTGGTTGGGGTTTTATCGGGGGTGTCGAAGGGGGCTGAGGAACAGAACCAACGGAGGCTGTTGAGATCGCCGAGGAGGCAGGCAGCCACCGGGCAGGGACGGGGTGCAAGATAGGATTATAGTAATGGGGTTTTTTATGACGTGGCTTAACCAAATTGCAGAGAAATCTGCTAGTGGGGATCTGCTATATAGGTATAGTAGATTATTTTTTTAAAAGAAGGCAGGAGCACTGCCATATCATATAAGAAGAAGAAGCATTGATACATAACGCGCCGAAGCGAACACCATCAACACACGAACACGCACGCAACATAACACTACACCACCACAAACTGGGAGAGAAGCCGAAAGAAGCCTCCACAAACTGCGCCGTCGTCGCCAACGCTGTGCCATGCTAAAAGATGTGGCCCGCTGCAAGTCTAAGCGGCAAATCGAACTCCTCCACCATGGGATTGTCTCCTCAAGCCACACACACGATCGTCGATCCCCTGCCCAGTGGAACGTCAGCAGAACACTTCCATCGCAGCGCCGATGAAAATCACTGATCCTGACCACTCTGCGTGGGGGCCTCGCCTCTTCCACCACCTCACACTCCTCTGCCAAAGACTCAGATATCTGAAACCGCTATGATAGCGACACTACCTTTCCCGGATATTTAGTAGAGTGAGTTGACAGAGCCAGGAAGAGCTAAGAGAAAAAGCACAGTTAGGGCGATCTAGTTTCTTTTTGGGTATGAAAGAAAAGTCCGCCAAGAAAGGGAAGATCGCGATAGATACCTCGTCTTTCTTTTTGACCAAGGCATCCGCCCAGCCGTCACCGGGGTCACCACAGCACCATGCGCGCCAACTCGAGACCAACAACACCCATGGGTCCTCTGCACCTCCCTGCCAACACGGACCAAGCGCACCTCCCATGCCGCTGCACGCGGGCAACACCAGCAACTAGGGATCACTACTGCTTAGTCAAGGCGGGTCTCAAATGCGTCGCCTCAAAGGAGGACACGACGCCAATGGCGCCGTCGTCGCACGTCCATAGGTGGACTGGGTTCACACCCAAGAGAGCCTCGTGCAGAAAGGAACATGGTGCCTCACAAATGGTACCCCCATCGGGGAGAATGGCGCCACTACCATCGCCACTGACTGGACATCAGTGAAAGCTTTCGCCCGACTAGCACCATGCCGTTGCACGTTCTTGACCAGACAAGTAGTCCGCTCCCCTTCGCCTCCGCATCGCCTCCACCGAAAGAAAACTAGCGCCGCCCAAAACGACACCACGGCGTCACCGGCAAGCACCAGCCCCTCCAACCCCACCACCAAAGTGGCGCTGGAGCAGCCTCACCTTCAGGAAGCACCAGCCACGGACCACAAAATCCGTCGCCCGCACGCAGGACTGCAGCCGCAACCTACTGCTGGCGCCACAGCACCGCACAGAGGCACCTCCCTTGCGCTCCACCAGCTGTCGCCGCTGCCAGTGCCGTCCGCACCGGCCGCCGCCGCCGCCGTCCGCGCCGGTCACTGCCGCCGCCGTCGCCGCCCCTTCCAGCGCCGGCCGCTGCCCCCCCCCCCCACCCACCTCCACACGCCCCCATCGTGCGGCCACCAGATCCGGCCGGGGCAACGCCGGATCTGGTGGCCCTCGCCGCCACCGCCGCGTAGGAGACCTCTGGCGGCGAAGGAACTCCGGGGGGCGAGGAGGACCGCGCCCGCCGCCAGCCGCTGAAGGAGGGGGAGAAACGCCCCTGCCGCCAACTTCACGCGGGCCGCGCGGGTTGCCGGCGGCGCGGCGGGAGTGAGGGGGGCGGGGTGGGCGGCTCTAGGGTTTGGGGTGGATCCGCTCGGTCGCCGCGCGGGGACGACGCGAGCGGACGCGAGCGAGCGAAAAAAGTTTGTCCTACGTTCTCTTCATAGATTAAACAGGTACGGTACACACAACAGCTACACAGGACCAACCGTAAATAGTAATGCAGGACCGATAGCATTAGCGCACGGCTATGTATCAGACAACTCCACCAGCCGAACTAGTAGCAGCGTCACCAGCAGGCCGCCTTCCTGGCGGCATCACTGGTCCTGCTGACGAACCCGGCATGGCTGAGCATCGCCCAGAGGAGCGTGATGAGCTCGCCACCACGGGCTACCGACTCCTTGTGCCCTTTCAGATTGTCTGACGGCGTGACGTACAGGATCATCTCCGACCAAAAGTTGGCCAGCAGCTGCCATGCCATGATTTCCTCGCCGCTGATTGTCTCCACTAGCTGCTCTGCAAGCTTCACGCCGTCCTTGAGCACTGGATGCTTCGACTTGGCACTGAGCAGGTGTACCAGTCGCTGATAGTCCGGCGGCGTCGACGACGACCCGGCGGCCAAAGCCTGGCGGGCATCCTTGTTGACATCCTCATACAAGCTCTTGCTCCATGCATCGTCGTCAGGGAGCAGCTCGGGGTGCGACCTCACGAGGTACGCGCAGTACCGTGACAGGTGAGTGGCAACAGTCCTATTACTATCAGAAGTACTAATAGCTTGGTGTTGGTCAGGGTACCTCACCTCAAGGATGCTCGTAGCGATTTGCCATATCAGTATAACATCAGATGCGCTCTTGCTGTTGCAGGCCCAGAGGAGCCTTTCACCGCCACCTTGACTCCAGCGGCAGAGAGATGCTGTTCCATTGCTCAGCTGCCCATTCCTGCTGTTTCTTAGTGCATTGATTATAGAAACCTTCACAGCTGCATTGACCTCCCTCTTGTCGTCTGGAAGGCAGAGGAGACGCCCAACAGGTGCGAGCAGTGTTGTTCTTGGAGGACGATGAAGAGGCGTCAGTACCGAGCATTGGCCCATTTCCACATCCCAATGCTTCATCAGCTTGCATCTGAATCGCAAAAGGCGGGCAGACCACTTGCGCATCGAAAGAGAAGGCTCGTCGCCGCTTAGAAGGCGGCATGCGAGCGCTACCTTGGTCCAGTTGGAGCAGAGGTAGGAGGTCACGTCCTTCGCCTCACCTGTCACCACAAACACCGAAAGCAGAAACAGTGGGACCGCGTCGAAGTACAGGCTTCCAAAGTTTATATGACCTGGTGTTGTTCGCTCATGACAACGGGCAACACACCAGAGTTGTTGAGTGTCCACCCCTTCAAAATAAATGAGTATGACCAACATCCACACCACAAGAAAGATGCAGTAACCTATGCTCAAGAGTGAGATAACGATGCCCACGATGGGCAGCCAACGCTTTGAATAGGAGATGGGGAGTGACGTGTAGTAGTAATCGTGAAGAAACGAGAGCTCATCCGCTACCACCCCAAATACCCTGTCAGCCTCACTGTCGGCCTTGAGCAGCTGGCTCCAGAAGAAAATGGATGTGTTCTCAGAGAGCTCGTACCTTGCAAATCGGCAGCGCAGCAACTTGAACAATGCATAGGACAAGCACAGATCTTTTACCCTATGTGTTGTTGGCTCTGGAAGATCAAGCATGCTATTGCTATCTAGCTGCCAAACTCTGTCCATAGTCACCAAGCCAATGCCTTTGTGCAACCTTGTCCCCGGCTCATCACCATCATCCTCGAACACATACCCATGAGGCTTCTTGTCCACGTGTCTTGTCTCTTCTCCCATAACCAGCAGAGGGAGAGGTGAATGCTCGCCTACATTTAGAGGCAGCTGTTGCACGTACCCGAAAACAAGACGAGGATTGCGCCCAAATGAAAAGGATTGCTGTGCCTCTTTGGCTGCATAGTATTTCAATGCTAGTTTGGCTAGAATGAGAGCACAAGGTAGCACTAGAAGGAGGTAAACAACACTGATATCGGCGTCGGAAATGCTGACATTGCTGCCATAGTCGATCGCAATATTGATGTGGTTGATGCCCAGGTAAATGGTCCAGGCCACCTGAGCAGCCAGCTCGATGGGAGGACCTACGCTTCGACCTTCTCTAGTTCTCTGTCATCAACAGCGACTACTATGCTGATATTGGTCATGACGTTCTGGACGAGTAATGCCGACGTCACCACCAGGATCAAGTGTTTGCCTTGGTCGCACTGAGCGATCAAGGCAGGGACTGAATTATGTAGGGCATAAGGGCCCTCCTTACGGTCTCGGCTGCTTATGCAAGAGTCGAATTCGGAGGTGGTGGAGAGAACATAGGATATGATTGGCAAGAACAAAGTGGTGGCACCGAGGAAGATAAAACGGATGGAAGGATGGTGGCGGTGGCCACGGGCACCTATCACGGCTATGAGCCCCGCCATGACGTCGCTGGCCAGCAGCAGGGCGTTCGCCTGCCACAACTTCCCTCCCATGTCTTTCCGGAAGGAGATCCATTCAGTGCCGTTGCAATCACCACTGTCTTCATCACCATCCAACATGGACCCCTCTGAAGGACCGAAACGGCGACCAGAGAGGGAGGGAGTGAATGGGAGCCGATAAAAATTCTTTCCAAACAATTCGGCTATTCTCCCAAAACAACTCCAAAACCTCCGAGAGCAATCTTGCCAAGATCACGTAGCCACTGTCAAGCTACTGACCCTAGGAACAAGAAACGAGCAGCGGAACTCGAACCAATCGAAACGAACACCAAAACGACCCGAAACTCGGCTCGATCTAACTCACCCAGAGGGGGGCGGTTAAACCGGCCAGGGGGGCGGTTAAACCGCCCGGGCCTGGGTGGCTCGGGAAAAAGTCAAAACAAAAGTGGATCTCCCAAACCGCTTGAGCTCTTGAGGCGAGATTTTGGTCAGATGATCTAGACCTCCAGTGGAGTGTTTTCCCAAAAGATCTCGGCCTCTAACTCAGTACAACTCCCGGAATCGCAGATCTCGCGAAGAACACCATGACCTCGAGTTCATCCCGAAAATCTCAAATCCAGAGCGATTCTCGGAGTTTGGGGGCAAAGGATCACCAGCAAAAGAGGCACAGGGCACTCATACGTGAATCCCCCAAAGAAATCCGAGAGAAAACGCCCTAGAACAAGAAAAACGAAAATCCCCCAAAAATAGCTCCGAAAATACCCACAAAAATAGAAAAAGGAAAGGGAGCTCGGGAAATCAAATCATGGCACAAAGATGAACAGCACAAACTCCATCACATAACCATGAATTCACCTATACAAACTAGGAATGATTCGAAGTAGTTCTAGGTGGAGGGGATGAAGGGAAAACAAGTTCAAAGTAAAACCTAAAGAGATAACTAGAGAGATGAACAGCCACCAGCCCTGGGAGGACTATTAGTAGTCCAACTGGTGGTGCTCTAAAGACTAAACTACCCCTAAGTGATACATACCCCTCAGGGACAAATTTGACATTTTGATCTCAGATATTTTCTGGCTCGGGCACCTTCCACTGCAAGCTAGCTTCCCTCCGACGCAAGCCTTGCAGTCACGCCGCGTGTCCTCCGGATCGAAGCTCCTCGACGCCGTTCTTGGGCCAGCCCAGGTCGAGGCGGTTAAACCGGCCCTGGGGGGCGGTTAAACCGCCCCTGCCAGCCTCACCCGGCCCAGCTGCCCAAGTTCGCCTCGTCGAGTCCTCGGTCCTTGGTTTTGAGGCCCAAACCAAGGGAAACCGTCCACCGATGATTTTGTGGCCAAATCACCAAACCCCGCGAGCAAACTTCGGTTGTCAGCCGCCACCTTGCGCCGGCTTCTCGTCCGCGTACGAACTTCGGTTGTGAGCCGCTACCTCGCACCGGAACCACGTCCCCTTGCTCGTTCTTGCCAGCATGTGAACCGCACTTGATCCACCGGCCATCGGGTCCCTCGAACCAAGCCTACTTGTCTCTCCGCTCCTCGGAGGCCGCCATGGCTAAGACCTTTCGCGCCTGTTCTTCACCTGCACCAATGCAACCAAGCCTCATTCTACACCTGCAATACTTAAGCCAAGGGAAACGTCAATCCACACCACGTTGTCAATCACTCATCACACCAGGAAGCGACCATCCACCGGTCCTCGGACACACTGGGTCCTCAATCTCCCCCTTGATGAGTGCATTGACAACACACACATAGTAACCAATTGATATGAAGAAAATATAAAAGAAATCGAAAACAAGACTCAAGCAAGTGACTAAAAGCAGGAACAAGCCGAGAACAAAGTCACTCTGCAAGAGAAAGCTCAAGAAACGCCGACCCTTCAAGAAGAAGCGAAAGGGCTCAACACCATCGGCAAAAGAGCAAAAGCACAAAGCACAAATCACAAACTTCAAATCCTCCAATTCACTTTTCAGGACTCTCAAAGCACTCCCCCTGCAAAGATGCAACTCCCCCTGAACAAGTGAACTTGTGCGTGCGAAAATCACTTGAAAATGGCTCAACTCTCCACAAAACTTGTGCTCTCAGCACAGGGGCGGTTAAACCGCCCAGGGGGGGGCAGTTAAACCGCCCCTGGCAGATGACCAAGGCCAAAAATGCCAAAAATGCACAAATCAATTCGCAACGATGCCGTTCCAACTTGAAAACCTTCCACATGTGCCCAGCAAGATATTCCAATGATCAAACTCTCAAAATCTTTGCAAATTTTCAGAAAACCTCATTTGGGCAAAACTTTCAACCTCTCATACAATTTCGACAAAATCTAGAGCAAAAGCTTTCTTCTAAATTCAGCAGCAACTCCCCCTTGCCAAATGCTCCAGAAATTCTCCACCTTGTTGACAATGCACACATCAAGGCAAAATGTACAAAATGCAACTACAAGCTTCTCAAATATACAATGAGCAATACAAAGTGCTACAAGTTAGAGAGAAGGCAAACTAGATAGTTCATCATGTCACACGGGCATTGCCATCAAGAAGGTGAAGACATATATCCAATTGACAAAGCCATGAGCAAATTGTGGATTTTTATCAAAAATGTCACCGCATGAGCAAAGTCCTAACCATGGATTGTTTAAGCAAAAATAAACTTCATCTCACCAAAATCATGAAAGGACAAGTATTCTTGACAAAAGATCATCATAAACGCCTAAGTTCTACCTCATGTCATGTCAAAGCACGGAGCCATGTGTTCACTTCTCATGGGAGACTTCTCCGGCAAACAACATGCAACCGCTTAGCACCCATGTATGAAAGTGTGTGCAATGGTGAAAGCATAGAGACATGAGCATAATTTTCTGCAAATATTTCTTTTTCTTATCTTTCTTCTTTCATGCATAGACATCTCATTTTTCAAGTTTTTCAAGTTAAGCATGGTACATGAAATATCTTTGCGACAGAAAGAAGCTTATGCTCCTCCACAAGATAAAGCATGGGCTAAACATTTACAATGACAAAGGTCTTTGACCCAATTGAAAAGAATATCACACCCTAACATGATCTTAAGCAAGATATAGCCATTTCGGCTCAAACAAGACATGCAAAGGCATTTACTCATGGGTGTAGAAGTTTAAGTTCAGTTTGTCATTTTAGTTCAAAAAGAGACTATCTCAACAGAATATATATCAAAACCATCAAGAGCATAGCCATCCATACAAGCTATCCCTAGCCAGCCTGCCTAAACTCTAAAATGTAGCAAGTTGTACCAATCACTGCATATAGGAGAAGCTCATCCTAAGATATGATACAAAAGCAAGAAAAATATACATCAAGATACAAAGATGGTACAACAGTATACATATGTTACAAGAGAAGCCTCCAAAACTCAGCTCAGAAAACCGCACACACACCAAGTTCTCCTCGCAAGCGGGTGAAGGTAACTTGGTCAAGTGGCTTAGTGAAAATATCTGCAAGTTGGTTTTGGGTAGAAACATGGGCAAGCTCAATA